>JALIGW010000002.1:61308277-61908277 GCA_023053685.1 Diadophis punctatus similis | reverse complement strand
TACAATAAACATTTTTTTCTCACATTCATGCCTATCTCAATGCCTTGATGAAGAGCAAACAAATATAACCTGAGCTAACTGCCTGGAAAACAGTCACACTGCAGCTGTTCAATTCAATTCAACAAATATTGTTCATTGTCACCTCTCGTACCATTTCAACCAGAACTCTGCCAAATACCTTGCCAAGAAAATAATACACACTAAGCCTTTTGTGTTTTTTATTTAACATACATGCTTGCTATATTTCCTTTGCATGGAGGAACAATCCTACATATTTTTTTATTCATCACACAAAGAATTAGTTTTACACTCCTGTTAAACAGGTTAAACAGCTTATAGTATCATTACTTGAGTTACCATCTACGCTTACAGCATTACTATTTTACATCATTCACAATGCATTTATTACTTGTTTTTCGTTTTTTTTAATTCTAACTTTTACAGCATTTATTTAAATCCCACAGAGATATCGCTGTCAGAGTGAAATTTATTCCATACCATTTGATCCGCTATTGAGAAGAATTGCCAAGGGTTAGAGTCTCTACTTCCTAATTTGCATAGGTTTGGGATTCTAAACATCTGCTTTTGGGAAGACCCTCACAGAATACCCTGAATCCTTTCAGAAGAGTCAGCCCTGAAGGTAAGTGAGAGCCAAGCATAGTAGAGTAAAAATGACACTTTGAGGTAAACCCATAAACCTACTGTTATACCAGGTAAATGACCACAGCAGAGATGCTATGCGGCAGAAATAGTCTATTAATATCAGCAGTTAGGCTATCCCATTCTGGACCAACTGCAATTTCCAACTCATCAGGTTAAAGACATTCTCCTGTACTTTCAGCCTTACAATTTGTAAGTATCTTGATAAAAAGTATAATTTACTAACATAACACTCGTTTCAGTTCCATGCAATGACGTATCATTCAGATCGTTCAGATTTCTAAAATATTCCTTCCCATTTCAGTTTCGCTGCAGATAATTTAATAACTTTTAATTTTTAATTCCATTCTGTTCAGATATTTACATTTAGTAGCGGGAACAGTGGGGTTGTGCGGTGAGCCAGAACACACAGTTGTGGTTGATCGATTGTAGATTGCTGACTCCTGCGTGAGATAATCTGTGCTGTGATTGGTTGCTATGGGTGTGGAAGGAAAGTTTCACACTTTCCACCCACTTTTTTTTCTGTGTGTATTCTGTGTGCTCTGTAATTTACCTCATGATGTTCCTGCTGTGTTGATTTACCTGATGATGCCCCTGTTTGCCTGATTATCTAATTTGCTGTGTATATAGTTGTAATATATTTATTTATAAAACTGCAAGTTTGTGTCAGCATCTCTGACTTCTTTTGGATACAATGGGCAATTTGGACAATTTGGGCAATTCCCTGACACATTCCATGGCTAAAATCTTGTTGAGCTATTCTCACTTACTTTTAGAACATATTTTCTTAAAAAATCCACAAAAAGTACTTTGATTATTCCACCTTTTTTGATAAAGGAGAATATTTGTAGCTCAGGGTTGAAAGGAGGGATCCTTGGTGCTGTCTTAGCTTGGTTGTTTTCTTGAAGACATTTGATTACCTAAACTAGGTAACCTCATCAGTGGTAGTAAGGAATGGTCTTCCTATATACCCCATTCCTTACTACACGGGTGTCAAACTTTCTGGGTCACGTTGCTGTCACGTGATGTTTTGTGACGTTTTTCCCCTTCGTGGAGCTGGGGTAGGCATGGCCTGTGTGTGACGCATCCAGCCTGCGGGCCGCCATTTGATACCCCTGCCTTACTAGCTAGTTTGCATGAAAACGAGCAAGTTCAGCAAGTACAAGGACCTCTCCTTGTTTAAATGTTAACCATTCCTTGCTCTCTTTGATCTAATCCAGGGGTCAGCAACCTTAAACACCCAAAGAGCCATTTGGACCTGTTTCCCACAGAAAAGAAAACACCGGGAGCCACAAAACCCTTCCCGTGCCTGACTATTTCCTGAGCGGCCATAGAACTAGCATATGTAGTTGAATTAAATGTTCTTCTTTTCTTCTGAATCTTTTCTTTTCTTGGATTTATCCATGGCTGGCCTAATGGGTGTCGAAAACCTCAATAAATCGCGTGCTGGCAGGTATCACACATTGGCAGTTGTGACGCATATTTTGAGCAACAGGGAGCCGCAGCAGAGGGATGAAAGAGCCACATGCGGCTCCAGAGCCGCAGGTTGCTGACCCCTGATCTAATCCTTCAGAAGTAGCTTTTGTTAGTATACACATTATTTGGTAATTTTCAAATGAAATGTCTGCAAGAAAACCACCAAGCTCAGAGAGTACCAATCTCATGTCAACCCTGAGCAACAAATATTCTCTTCTATTGGATTTGGTACATAACTGAACAGTTAAGCGGTTCAGTTCTTTTTTTTTTTTTTTTTTTTGCTCCTCAACCTCCTTTGCTACCTTCCTGCCACACTCAGCCCATTCTCCTCCCAAAGGAAACATATGTTGGAAACACTGAAAATTGATTAGAGAAGTAAGCCACATTCTAGCCGAGACACTGAGCTGTATTTCCCCTCGGCCTTGGAGCCATCTGCATATGCTACATTGAGTCCTAATTTCTGATTTGCAAGCTGGCAAGCTAGATTTACAAACTTGCTTTTTTTTTCCCCGGTTGCATGAAACAATTTGGTCAAGTGTTATAAAATTTTATGAAGGGAAAAAAAAGACACTTTACATTCATTTCAAGGTTGCCAGATTTAAATACAATGTTTCCTCTTGCAATTACTATGGGGAATGGCAGCAATAGGAACAGCCTTGAGGAGTTTCCAATTCTCAATTATCTCATGATAACTGGGATGCTTCAGTATGTTTCTGCTCCATTTGAAGCACAAATCTAAGTTATAGTTTGGAATTTATCTAGAATGTGAGGGGTTTGCATAGAAGAGATTATTCTTCTGTTCGCTACTAGCAAACCTGATAAAACTCCGCTGCATTCATTTTAGCACTGAAGCCAAAACACCGTAATCAAAGTAGCTACATGAAAACTGTCTGAAATATATGTAAAAAGCAGCGGTGGGTTGCTCCCGGTTCGGCCCAGTTCTGCAAACCAGTAGCGGCAGCGGAAAGCCCCACCCACCCACCCGGGACGCTTCTGCGCATGCACAGAAGCATTGCACGTGCACACAAACCACTAGCGACGGGATTTAGAACCCACTACTGGTAAACAGCATTTAAAAAGTGTGACTAACCTTACATTATTTTGATAGCATTGAAAAGTATAAGATTTGTAATATTCTGAATGTTATTCTTTATGTTGTTTTAAAACGCAGGTTGTCCTTGACTTACAACATTTCATTTAGTCACTGTTCAACGATACAATAGCACCAGGGGAGGGTTCCGGTTACGTTCGCTACCAGTGTGCATCGCGAGCATGCACGGAAGTGAAATCGCATCCCACCGTGCGATTTCACTTCCGCATATGCTCAGGACGACATTACAAGCCGAAACACAGCTGAGAAGCTTCTCAGCTGTGCTTCGGAGGAAGAATAAAGGTCAGTATTCACACAAGGACAGGTGGGAGGGCATTTTCCCGACAGCTCAGGACACGGAGAAGCACCAAAAATGATGTCATCGCCGGGCTCCTACCGGAGCTGCGCTCCGCACCGCACCGGTAGGAACCCACCACTGAATAGCACTGAAAAAATGTGATTTATGACTGTTTTTCACACTTATGACCATTGCAGCATCCCCATGGTCATGTATCAAAATTCAGATGCTTGGCAACTGACTCATATTTATGACGGTTGCAGTGTCCTGGGTCATGTGATTCCTTTTTGCTACCTTCTGACAAGTAAAGTCAATGGGGGAGCCAGATTCACTTTGCAATTGTGTTACTAACTCAACAACTGCTGTGATTCACTTAACAACCGTGGCAAGAAAATTTGTAAAATGAGGCAAAGCTCACTTAACACTTGTCTCAGCAAGAGAAATTTTGGGCTCAATTGTGGTCGCAAGTCAAGGACTAGCTGTATATGTTGCTCTACTCTTTTAAATGCCCTTGAATGGAGACTTGCATTGATAATGACCTCTTCTAGCAGATATGTGCTTAGTTTATATAATCCATGCTTTGATAAACTTTTATGTAGATTACAATATTAAATTTGTGGATCTGCCTTAAAGAGAACTTAGAAGCTGAACCTCACTGTGATCCAGTGTCCCATTCAAATATCACATAACACTGTCATAAAAGATACCTATGCATTACTAATTGTACTAACTGTATTTAGTACTGGCTACTTCCTACATTTCTTGATTTTGACAAGTGCTCTACACATTTTGAACTATTCTTTTGCTTTTAGCATGACTTGAGTTTACATTTGAAAGTTTTGTTTATTGTCTTATTTGTTTATGGAAGAGGTCTATTTCTGCTATTCTTTATACCAGGGCTGTCAAACTCCCAGCCTATGGGCCGGATATGTCACACGCTGGCCACGCCCATCCCCATTTAAATGGGGGGGGGAGTCCCAATACGTCACGTGATGCTGCCGTGACGACGTGAGTTTGACACCCCTGCTTTATACCATTGATAATTTTATTGTAATCAGGGGGCTTTTTTCATTTTCATTTTTTTCTTTCGTAGCCAAGGACCTAAGAAAAATAATATTATCTTAGAGATATATCCTACTGGAAGTTCAAAACACAGACATTGATTCTCTCTCCCCTGTTAGCAGTGGTGGGTTCCTACCAGTGCGGTCCACTCTATAGCACCGGTAGCGGCCCGCTGGTGACATCACAGTACTGGTGCGGTTGGTTGCCGGTGCCTGGGCGCCGCCATTTTTTTTAAAAAAATGTTTTAATTTTTTTACAAAAATTTCTTCTGCGCATGCCCAGAAACCTGATAATTAAGTCTTTCCCTGTCCCTTCGCTTGAAAATAATAAGAAACTCGCATTTGACACTTTTCCTTCGCTTTTGCCTAAAGCTTCCCAAAGTGGGCATTTTCTGAAAGCTTAACCTTTTATACTGTTAATTTTATAGTTTTATACTGTTATTCTTTAGACGAAAACATTGAGGACTGTTAAAAGATACTGTTCTTTTAACAGTCCTCAATATTTTCGTCTAAGGAATCCATGACTGAAACCAAAAATGCTGTATGAGACTTGCTTGTCTTTTAACTATAGCATTTTCTGCATATAAAGGTTGCTGTGTTGCCATGGTGTAACACGCACTTTGTATGCAAAGCTTTTCATGTAAGCTATAAAATAGCAAAAATAGTAGTAACATCTCTCTGAAATAACTAATATATGACTGGCAAGCCACGCCCACCCAGTCATATGGCTGGCAAGCCACACCCACAAAATAAGCCATGCCCACAGAGTGGTAGTAAAAAAATTAGGAACCCGCCCCTGCCTGTTAGGTAACATATATGTGAACTCACTAGGAGAAGTCATTGGCCAGGTACAATATCATCAATATACAGTACTAATGATATACAGTATAGCTTTATATCTTAACCACTCTGGGCCATACTGATAATACCATGGAAGACTTCTCCCAATGTCTGGAAGTTCTTAGGATCTGAATGCTATTAAAAAGGTTGGAAGACAGACTTACTAACTGTCCATTGAGGAACGTGATTAATCCCAATAATATCATTTGAGGGAGAGGCATTGTCCTTAATATACCATGTTTCCCCGAAAATAAGACCCTGTCTTATATTATTTTGAACCCCGAAATAAGCGCTTGGCCTTATTTTGGGGGAGGTCTTATTATTTTGGGGCGCATGGAGCAAGATGGGGCTCCTCTTGCCGTCTTACCTGATTTCCAGCTCTGTCTCCCTAACCCTAACCAGAGGAAATGGTGGGGACCGGCTACACATGCATTTAAATATTTTCAGGGAGGGCTTATTTTGGGGGGGAAGGGTTTATTTTCTGGGAAACACAGTAGCAAATTCATGAGGTGGAGGTTCTCCAGCATTCATGGCTCCTGTTAAAGGCGAGATAGACGCTGTGGGATCTTGTGTCAGGTGTGGCTGATATACCAATTTTGGCCCTTCTGTGGCATGAGGCCTTTGCTACAGTGACTCATGCTCTTATTATGACACACCTGAACTATTACAATGTGTATTATAAGGGCGCACCTTTGAAAACCACCCGTAGCTTCAGTTAGTGCAGAATGTTGGCAAATATTAATAATCAGCAGTGTATTATATGTATAATCATGGGTTTCCATAGTCTGCTGATAGGCTTCTAAATATAATTCAAAGTGCTGGTTTTGACCTACAAAGCCCTATGTGGCTTGGCAGCAAGATATCTCCACAACCACTTCCTTCAGCCACAATCTTTCTAATACAATCGAGAGTGGCTTTAGCTTCTCCAACATTTTCACAAACTCAAAAGGACTGACACGAGGAGGTGATACTTCTCCATAATGGCACTAATTCTGTAGAGTAGACTTTTTCTATGTGCTTGGTTGTCCCTTGCAGTACAAGCTTTCCAGAGAGCAGAGAAAACTGAATTTTTTGGGGAGGGGGGGCTTTTGTGGTTGGATGGTCATGGTGTATAGAGGTGTTGTATGGATTTTTGTGATGGTTTGTGATAGCCATGGTTCTTTCTCTGAGTGATTGGATGTTTTCAACCCTACTGTGGATATTTTGATGTTGAATGTTGAAAGTATTCTAGCTATCTTTAACGTTTAGTGTGTGTTTTATGCATATGTTTGGTTTACCATGGATGTTTTCTGTACGCTGTTGCATTTCATTATAGACTGACATGGGTCTGTGTGGATTTGGCAACATAAGTGTTTAATAAACAAACATACAATAGCATGTTTTAGCACTTCCAATAAAGAGGAATTAAAAATAAATTATTAACCATTCAGAAAAACAGAAGTTTCTATTGCAAAGTATGAAAATGTCTGAAAAATTCCATTGGTTTAGCAGTGGAAAAAAATTGGTAGAGCATTGATTTTAACTACGTATAACCAATTATCCATTAAGAGCAGGCAAGTCTTACGGAATGGTATTTCCTTGACTTTTAATAACACTCAATGTGTCTGTTTCCAATCTGAAGAAAACTGAATGAGATAATCTTCTGACAGCTTTTTCTCCCTTTGACATTAACACAGAGTTAGCTTGGGAAAACGGTACTCTGTGAATGTATTACATTCAAAATTTCAAGGCAGAACATTTAACATTATTCTTAGTGGACTTGCCTCTTTACAGAAGAATACATAGCAAAAGCCATTTTGTATACAGCTAAAATGTTACACTGGGTTTATTTATTTAAAGGAAAAGAAAAGAAAATCCCATTGGTACTGTAGGTGTTAGGCAGAAGAAAATTGCAGCACGCGTAATGGGAAAATTTAGCGATCACGTATTTTTCTACTAACCGAAATAACGGAAAGATGCAACAGGGAGAAGGAGGGGAAAATGCAGAGTGACAGGCTGAATAAATGAGATGCAAGTACAAATACTGACTATATCAAAAAAAGGCTACAGATTCAGATTAACATACTCCAAAAAGGAAATAGTTGTCCTTTAAAAAAAATCAGAAAAAAGCCAAAAGGTTTCAAAAAGTATCACATATTAAAAGATGAATTCCGTGAAGTAGCACTGGTCGATTAGTGACTGTTTCTACCAGACACATAAATGACTCTACTTGTGATGCTGATTTTCTTGATGTGTTTATAAAGTTAATCTAAAACAACAAAACAAAAGGAACAGCTGAGATTTAATAGTTCAATATTCAATGCAGGTAGTCCTTGACTTACAACAGTAATGGAGCCTGCCCACTATGCCTGCAAATTGTAACAATCATTAAGTGAGGCCCCCATCTGACTGCTTCGCTTATCGACGCCCATCCTTGCTCTCCCCAATGTGGTCATTAGGTGAGACACGGAGTGCCTCAGGGGAGCTGAGGAGGTGCTGGAAGGCCTAGAGCAGGCCCATACCTGCCTGGCCTAGGCATCCCAAGGCCTTCATCATCCCCGAGGCACCCCAGACTCTGCTTCCCACCCCTTGAAGTGTCTTCAGACCTTGGGCCTACTTTCCCATCCCATGGGGTCCCCGCAAGATAAATAAATACATTTGTGAATTTTCCCTTTGTTATTTTATTTTTACAAGTGTGAAAATTTGAACTCCACTGGATGACATGCACTATTAGGATGATATAGCTTTTGCTAGAACACTAATGGTTTATATATGCTACCCAACATACTGCCAAAGGTCATTGTACTTCAGTAGTGGGTTCTAAAACCCTTTACTACCGGTTCGTGCGCTTGCTCGTGACACTTCTGCGCATGCACAGAAGCGTCCCAGGTGGGTGGGCAGAGCCTCCCGCCACCAGTGCTACCGGTTCTTAGAACCGGGCCGAACCGGGAGCAACCCACTGCTGTTGTACTTGATATATAACTTCACACACCATGAGCTGTTTCTCTACGAGAGTGGCCAAAGTGGCATGAGAACACCTTGATTCTCCTAAGCCTGGACTGAGAAGGTTAATGGAGCTTTAATCCTCTTGCTCAGCTTCTGAAACTGTAAGATCTAGAGATATCCTATAAAAACGGGGCTTCTCTAGACATGCTTGCTGTCTGTCTCCTTTAAAAACAAAAACAAAAGTTGTCACCACCTATGCGCAGTAACATAAGGCAAAGCTATATAGGTACCCAAAGGATTACTGGTTGTCCTCAACTTACAACAGTTCATTTAGTGACTGTTCAGAGTTACAACGGCATTGAAAAAAGTGACTTAACAACAGTGTTACTAACTTAACAACTGCAATGATGCACTTAACAACTGTGCTAAGAAAGGACGTACTGTAAAATGCAGCAAAACTCACTTAACAAATGTGTCCCTTAGCAACATAAATTTTGGATTCAATTGTGGTCGTATGTTGAGGACTACCTGCACTGACTTTGTGGCCACTGCGGCTTTTCATTTTCTTTCTGCAGTCCAAGAAGGGAGGGGAAAAAATGGGCACAATATGCCAGCCATCCAGTTTCTTTTGTGATGGCTGGAAAATTTGCTAGTCCCAGGTTGATTGGGTCACAGCTATGCGCAGTGATGCATGAATTAATCAAGGGAATGGTGGCATTAGCCAATTGCATCATGCGAACACAATTATAATCTGCTTTATTTTCTGTTTAGAGAATGACCTTTCCTTCTCTGTGTGTTGAGACTCAGGGCTGGATTAAACAATATGATCAATGTACCACAGACTAAATACCGGCTATGCATGGAATCATTCATTGCCGTAATTATCCTGGAATGCCAAATTTGTGCACCAACAACCCTGTAATTGCAAAACAGGAGACTGGAGAAGAGTGATTAAGAATAGTTTTAGCAGCATTGTAAATCGAAGCATTAGTGGTATTAAATTAATAGCTAGTTTAACAGTTTGTCCCATTCTATCATTACCTTAAGCTTTTGTGGTATCATTCCCTCATTAAACATTCTTGAAGAGGATTTTACTTGAGTTAGAGTCTTTAAATTACTATGCAATCAATCTACCTTTTTAATGAGTTTATTCCCATTTTTAAAGGTGTTAATTAAAATTGGCTAGGGGAGAGATGGATATAGTAAATGGATAAAGCAGTGACCAACTTGGAAGGTTAGAGATTTACTGTCCTTAAGGATATTCACCTTGGGAGACCCACATTAATAGGAAAAACTTCCTGCCCGATAATGCACCAAGAAAAAGTTCATTGTCTCATGAACCTGAGCTATCGTGAATCGTTATTCTGTCCTCTAAATGCATGAATCTATCCTCTGATAACCAAGATGTACATACTTAATAAGAATCTGATTTAATATCTGAAATAGTCACGGATTTTGATCCTGCAGCTGGGATTCCGTCTTCCTTCCCTCCGCCCCTTATTGTCGGAGACCATATAAAATGAAAGGACATTGACAGGGGCTATAAAACTGAATATTTTTTTTTCAGGGAGGAGGGATGAAAAAACTCCAAGCAAATTTAATTCACAGGCTGGGAAATGGAAATGTCATTGCCTCACTCGGAGGGTTAATCACTTTCTAATTTAAACTGGCAAATTTTATAATGACACTGTGAAATTAGCAGCATTTTATTGTGTTAATTATCTACAGGACACTACATCATTACTTCTAATAAATGTAAATGAGATTGTCTCTCCTAGGACAATATAGAGACAAGGTGAATTTTTACTGGCTAAATCCTATTTACTTGATTCCAGGCAAATCTTGCCTTTGTCTTCTCCAAGCTAAACAATAAAATGCATCAAATGATTTATTGCACTGCATTGTATTCTCTGGATCTGGTTCTCATTAAAGTGTCAATATTTTGAAGAAAGTCAAATTTTGCCACAAGAGCAAGTTTCATGCTGCATGTGCAAGTTTAAAAATATAAACTTATCAATAATTACATTTTTAGGGATAAGAAATAATAATTTCAAACATCTTTATAATCCGCTCCTGCATTACAAAACTGAAGAAAGTAAATACTGTTGAACAGACTGAATCTTATGTCTACCTAAATGATTTTGCACAGCACAATATATATATATATCGGTCAGCTCAAAGGACTAAAGCGGGGTGTGTGCAACCTTGGCAACTTTAAGACCCGTGGACTTCAATTCCCAGAATTCCCCAGCAAGCCATGAATTCTAGGAGTTGAAGTCTGCGAGTCTTAACATTGCCAAGATTGGACACCCCTAGACTAAAGAGGGTGTTTTGGGGGTGTTTGATAATTCACGTATTCTGTCTTGATCTTACATGAAACTCCTTTTGCATTAAATAAAGGGTCTGTGGAAAGGTATTAATTCAGTCATTGATTATCTCTGTGAGACAGGCAATTCCAATCAATTTTCACATTTTAAAAAAATCCATTAAAAAACCCTCACATCCATGTTGGTTTTCAGTTTTCCCTAATGTATGGAGCTGTTGAACACCATTTCTCCTGTGAATAATTTTTAATGTAAGCTCCCCGAGCAATCATTTTTTAAATCTATATTTTCTAAATCATGAGCTGTGTTTCATACATTTCCTAAGTGCAGGCTTTTTATACTTACGTTTCCTAGAATTTTAGAGTTTGAAAGACTGTTAAGCCATTGCCTCCTCCTCCTCAATGCAGGAAGCCAAATTAGAAAATCCCAACAGATGTCAACCTTTGGCATAAAAATATAAATTGTAAATTGAATGAATGAAATGCATATCATGTGAAATAAGAATGCATGGCCTAAGAAAAAGACTAACATACATACCCACTCACTCTAGAACAGTGGTTCTCAACCTTCCAAATGCCATGACTTTTTAATGCAGTTCCTCATGTTGTGGTGACCCCCAACCATAAAATAATAAAATTATTAGGAAACTCAGGGGTGGGTTCTAACTTACCTCGCTGCCAGTTCGCTTCCTCCTGCGCTGCATGGCCGCGCCTCATGGGCGCACGTGCGCTTTGCGCACGCACACATGCACAGTGCTGTATTTTTTAAAAAAATTGCAAAAAAAAAAGTCGAAAACAAGATGGCGATGCATCTGCAGTGCCTGAAATTTGGCTTCTGCGCATGCTCAGAAGTTCCCATAGTGCAGATTTTTTTTTTGCAGTAGTCTATTTGCATGTGGGTGGACCCGCCTGGAGACAGATAGAGGAGCGGTGTCTCGGTTCCTAAGACCATCGGAAATATGTGTTTTCCGATGGTCTTAGGTGACCCCTGTGAAAGGGTCGTTTGGCCCCCAAAGGGGTCGTGACCCACAGGTTGAGAACCGCTTCTCTAGAACAAGAAGATAGATGACAAGGCACATATTACTGAACTATTGTACTATTATATTTTCCAAGCAAAGCTAAATATAAATTGGATTTAACAGCTTCAGTAACCCACAGAACACTGTTTGTAAGAGAGTGAGCTTTTGGTAGAGTCATACTTGCCAGTTAAGTCAAAAGGGAATGGATGGATTAAGAGTAGTCCAAAATTGGGACTGGGAAGGAAATCAATCCATTTAGGAGAAGGAACTCCAGAATCAAAATCTCAAGAATGCGGTGGCAAAACAATTCTGTCCTGTTGGCAAGAAAACTGAATTGAAATGGCTGCACTATTTAGATTATTTTGAGTGCCAGAGACAAGTATCTGCACTATGATGGCAGCTGCAGCACAGTGATTAAAGGCCGCCTCCTTTTTAACATCTATAAATTAACAAAGGGGTAGAGCTTCAATTGCAATTGGACAGACACTATGACAGGACCTGTTTTGATTTGACACTTACCCCTAACCCTCTCCTCCCTGTGTATGCTGTGGGTACCAAATGATGAGTCCAGGATTTTGCTGGAAAAGGATGCTGAACTTTTATGAATGGAGATGGAGGTGAGGGCATGGCTAGGGCTAGGCCAAAGTTCAAGGAACTCTGGTCCCTGATGTGCCAAATATAAAAGAAGACTTCCTTATTTTATAAGGACACATACATATAAGAAAAATTGGATGTGAGAAGCATCAAATAAGAACTCTAAACTGTGAAAACAGAAATGAAACCTAGTAAGTTTCACCAGTAGTTGAATTCAGGGCATGGCAACCTGTGTAAAACTGAAGGAGGGATGACACTGAAAAAGGAGATGCAAAGTTTGTGTTTGGCTATAATTCAGTGAATGACGTGACCATAACTTTTACAATTAGTGGCTACTTGGTAACCAGTGTTAATCTAGAATTACTGGAAGATTTGGTTTGGATAAATGAAATAATGCAGGGGATAAGGTAACAGAGTTTTATCAATAAAGGAGAATATTTAACATATTTAACATATTAACACAGTTGGAAGGGACTTTACAGGTCATCTAGTCCAACCCCCTGCCCAAGCAGGAGACCCTACATCTGCCTCAACCTAGGATAGAACTCACAACCTCCTGATTGTGAGGCAAGAGCTCCACCTCTAGGCCACAGCAGATTTGTAACTCAGGGTTGAAATGAGGGGCCCGAGGTGCTCTCTGAACTTGGTTGTTTTCTTGCAGACATTTAATTATCCAAACTAGGTAATAGCATCAGTGTTAGTCTCTCAATTGTCACAGTGTCTCTTCAATTGCAACTGAGTTTTGTGAAGAGAATTTGTTTATTGCCTCAAGCACCATAAAAGTGAACTTTTACAACTTAACATCACTGGATAAACAACACAGAAGTTGGAGAAGTGCAATCTACTCAGCCAGGATATTTTTAGGTACAGATTGTCGAACCGACCATGAATTATTGGTGTCAAACATACCGGTTAAACTTAAGAGAACGAAGCAGAGTTGGTGTGCCAGCAACATTTTACCTGGAACACCTACAGTTAGAATATAAGATCAATGTAAAGAATAGATTCACATTTAACCTACGTGAAAAAGAACCTGTAGACTTACGGGAGGAAATAAGAGAGCGATTGTCAAAAACTAAGCAGGAAAAAATAAAAAACCCTAAAGTTTGAAAGAAGAAAAGATCTTTGAGAACAGACTATCACAATAGCTATGGAAATACAAAGGTGAAAGCTTTGAGCCCCAAGAAGAATAGATGCTGACTGAATACAAACTCAAGAAAATCTTTTTCCAGCAAGAAACGTCAAAGAAAACATTTCAATCAAGAATGTCAACAAATGAGATAAGCTTTTAAAAAGATCAGATAAATTATTGTTGTTACCTGCTATTTAACTTTTATATTAAAGCTGTTGGGAAAAGCCATATATTCTTTCATTATGATAGGGTAATATAATTATGCTAATGAAACCCAGATATACATCACGTTTGGATATTGTAAAGATTTGGATGGGGAAAAAATAGATGGAAAGTAAATCCTAACAAGACTGAATTACCATTTGTCTAAAAACGATTTACTTCCGGTTCTTTGTTCCAGTGCTAATTCTGGAGGGTGTAGGCCTTTCCCAAAAGAGCAGTTTTGAAACCTGGAGAGCCTCCTTATTCATGGCTTCTGCTGGATAGGCAGATTGAGATCACAGCTAGCAGGTTGGTGCCACCACTGTACTCTTTCCCAGACAAGGAGATCCTGGCAACATTGATCATGCCCTCAGCATTTCCTGGTTTGATAACTACAATATGTTCTGCATGGAACAAACATTGAAATCTATTTGGAACCTACGTAGGCACAGAACGTAGCAGTCTGCTTGCTGGTGGGTTGCTATTTACTTTTATTCAAAAGAGCCATAGTGGCACAGTGCTTAAATGCAGCAATGCAGGCTAATTCTGCCGACTGCCAGCAGTGCGATCCTGACTGACTCAAGGTAGACTCACCCTTCCATCCGTCCAAGATTGGGGAAATGAGGACCCAGATTGTTGGTTGAAATATGCTGACATTTGTAAACTGCTTAGAGAGGGTTGTAAAGCACTGTGAAGCAGTATATGCAGTAAGTCTAAATGCTATTGCTATGAAATAATACTATTTATAACACCAATACTGCAGGCTGTGCATTTGGTGACAACAGGCTTCTGGGTACAATTCAAAGTTCTGTTTTTGATCTTTAAAGCTTTCCATGTCATCTTGTACCTGCAGGACCATATTCTTCAAGTAGATCCTACTCATTCAGTGTACACATCTCAGATTGGGAAGCTGAAGTTCTTCCTGCATGTGAGGGAAAGTTGGAACCAGAAATATCTTGTTTCTCAGTAATGGCCCCCATCCAGATGGAACACACTGCCACCTGAAATACATCTGGCTTCATTACTCTTGACATTTAGAAAAACCCTAAAAGTTGACTTATTCAGAAAATCAGTCACAGGTGGTTCTCGACTTAAAAGTTCCTTTAGTGACCATTTGAAGTTACAATAGCATTGAAAAAAATGACTTATGACTATTTTTCACACTTACGACCATTGCAACATCCCCATGGTCATGGGATTAAAATTTAGATGCTTGGGAAATGACTGATGTTTATGATGGTTGCAATGTCCCAGGGTCAATTTGTGTGACTTTCTGACAAGCAAAGTCAATGGGGAAGCTACTAACTTAACCACTGGATGATTTACTTAACAACCATGACAAGAAAGGTTGTAAAATGGGGCTAAAATCACTTAACAACTAATTTGCTTACCAACCTAAATGTTGGCCTCAGTTGCTGTTGTCAGTCAAGGACTACCCGTATTTAAGAGCTATCATTGAAGCACAAATTATTACTTTTATTTTTGGATATAATTTATGAAAGGTTTGACCATTATTTCTCTATCTTTCTGTTTTTGTAAGGTAATAATTTTGGTTTCTGATTATATACCACCAGTATTCCTCCTGCAATGCAGTATTATGTAAGTAACTGAGTAACTTTTGCAGGAAAATGTATAACCAAAACAAAACTACTCAAGAATAATCATGGCAAAGATCTAATAGAGGTAAATGAAGTTAAAAGAAAATGGAAAATCAATACTGAAATCCTATAAAAATAAGATTATGGATGTGGAGTTTATGGAACAGCTGTAGGACTGAGATATTAGAAAAGATTGGCACACACACTAAAGGAAATGCAAAGAATGTACAAATTGTTTTGCCATTGCACTAAATTCTCAATGCAAACATTTCTGCTTAACTTCTAATAAAGAAGAACAGAGAAACAGGAATGACTAATAAATAGGCAGGTTTCAGAAAAGGGAGAGGGAGACGATATCAGATACTGGAAAGAACAAGAAGAAAGTTTATTTTGGCTTTATTAATTACGGCAAATCTCTTGATTATACTACAGATCATGCCAGAATGAAAAGTTTATGTTACATCACCTGATTATTATTCTTTACAGTGACAAAGGAGTTACTGTAAGAACTGAGTAACAAAGTAATTCAGAACAGGGAAGTACTGTAAATAAGAAAGACAGAAGTGGATATTGCGTTCAAACCTGCTTAATTTATTAGTGACTGACATTATATGACCTGGCTCAGCTTCTTGAGTTGGCAGCAGTCACACAGACATACCATGAATAGGTGAGAATCTGTATTGCAAATAGGAATGAAGCCATATAGAACCACTGATTGCCTGCAGCTAGTGAAGGTACAAATGACTTTTATGCCATCAGTGGTTTCATTATTGTTTCCTTCCACCCTTCCTATTAGTTATTGGACTCCTGCCTTGGTACCTGGTGACCTTGAGGGCAGTTAACATGAGTGCGGCATCCTACCTGAGAATCCCTAGCTTTCACTTCAACGATACAATAGGCATAACAGGACTGAGAGAGATAATAACCCAAAATAGCTGTCCAAGCCAAAATTGTCAAAACGTTTGACAATTTGAGATATCTAGTCAACACCACTTTGTTAGCCAAAAGTAAATGAGATGGAAAAGTACCGTATTTTTCGGAGTATAAGACGCACCGGAGTATAAGACGCACCTTAGTTTTTGGGGAGGAAAATAGGGGAAAACAATCTGCCTACCAGGTATTCATCTGGCTAGCGTCCTTAGTCTGGTCAGCTTCAGCACATTATTTTATCCCCTGGTTAGGACTTAAAAAAACCTTCTTCTGAGAGAATAACAATGAAAGAGCCTGCAAGCTGGTAAGAGCTAGGAAGATAGTTAGCACCTGGTTAGGGCTAGAAAAAAACTTATTCGGAGCAAGTAGAGCAATGAAAAAAAATTCTGCAAAGACTTAGGGCTGGAAAAACATTCTTTGGAGAGAGTAACAATGAAAAAGCCTGCAAGGTAAGAGCTGGGAAGATCTGTTAGCACCTAGCTGGAAAAAAAAGCTACATTCGAAGTATAAGACGCACCCAAATTTTCAGCCACTTTTAGGGAGGAAAAAGGTGCGTCATACTCCGAAAAATGCGGTAAATGAAAGCAAAAAATGGAAATGAAAAAAAATGTTAATATTAAGAAGACAAAGAAGATGTTTATCAGCATGCCTGGTGAACTTACCATTGGCAGTGAATGCATGCATTTAGTGGATAATTTTGTTTTCATGCATCATCAGGAGTAGATGCAGAGAAGCAACATACTAGAAAACGAATTATAAAGAATAAGGCTGTGCATAGACAGGATTGTGAAGAACAGATTTATTTTTTACTAAGGTAATGTAGTGATTTGGATTTTATTCCCCAAAAAATATGCCTAGAACCTTTCTGGAATGGACTCTGAAGGAATCCTAACTTCAGTGACAGCAAACATCAGACTGCTTAAGCAATTTGTGGTAATGTAAGGCTGCAAATGGCATGAAAGAAGGAAGGAAGATCCCTTTAAGTGATGGATCTGGAAATGATTATTAAGAATATCAATCAAAGAAGAAACAGTTCAACAATCCTGGAACATCTGCCCCCCTCCCCTCCCCTCCCCAAATACCGAATGCTTCCTTAAGGAATTGATCAGCAAACATGCTGGAAGTAGAATATACGGTAGTCATTATTTTACACAAGATCATTACTAGGCAACTCTACGAAGATCATGGTCTTGAATCCTGGCTAAGAAAACCCTGACCTAAATGAATTCTGATTAGTAATGAATTTAAAACCAATTATCCTTTGGTTTCTTCTCTGAACCATCATGTGTTATCACTCATTCCACTTATTGGCTGGAATAAGTAAGTTATTTTTTGTCTCTTCTTTTCCCAGAATTGTTTTCTTGCTCCTCATCATTATGCAATGCTCAAAGGCAAATTCACATGTTGTTGTTTTAAAAAAGCAAGTTCACCTTGATACAAAAGGAAGCCAGTGTGCACAGATTTCTAGATCAATAGATTACGCAGGATTGGAAATCCTATATATAGCTGAGCAACTATTCAGGACCTGTTTATGATCTTCTAGGACAGTGGTTCCCAACCTTTTTGTGATCGAGTACCACTTGGAGGTCCCGTACAGTCGCCGTGTACCACCTGGTTCCAGAGAAACTAAATTCGATCAGATATCACTTTATTTCCATAATTGTACCGTTCCTTTTTTGGCCCCGCGCATCCAGCAACTGGATTCTCGGGCCGCTGGGACCAGGTGGGTGGCGTGTGGCAACAGTTGCAAATCGTTGCCAGATTATCTTGTGTTAGGCAGTAAACATTTTTGTGAAGTAAAAAATAACTAACTAAAAATCGTTCATGACCCCGAAAGTGTTCGCGTACCACCTGGAAGGCCCTCACGTACCACTAGTGGTACACGTACCACAGGTTGGGAACCACTGTTCTAGGACCTCTAACATGTTGCAGCATGAAACATTATAGCAATAGCAATAGCAATAGCACTTACACTTATATACCGCTTCATAGTGCTTTACAGCCCTCTCTAAGCGGTTTACAGAGTTCAGCATATTGCCCCCAACAATCTGGGTCCTCATTTTACCCACCTCGGAAGGATGGAAGGCTGAGTCAACCTTGAGCCGGTGAGATTTGAACAGCTGAACTGCTGAACTAGCAGTAGCCTGCAGTGCTGCATTTAACCACTGCACCAACTCTGCTCTATCACTCACCTTTCTGGAAACTAAAGCTAGAACATACAGAACTCTTATTTGCACTGATAAAATTGTAATTATTGGACATTGAAGGAAAATGTGCCTTCCAGAGAATCAGCAGTGGCTGCAAATTTTCATGTCAAGGAGCAGGATAAGGTGGTTTCAATGTTTTTTTACCTAGACAGCTTGGCTGCTGTGAGTTCAATGAAGAGGGCAGAAGCTTCCTGCATGTGTACATATCAGTGTGTTTGTGTATACAGTTCCTGGTCCACAATATGAAGCTGAAATGGTTGCTGAAATTGTTCTACACAGGAACAAACCCTCCCATAATGTTCCTAAGCAAACATGGACATATCTACATAGTCACGCAATACTAAGTTGGACTCTAGGGATACATTACCTTTATTGTTTCTTATAACTGTAGGTATTATTAAATGATGTTGCTATTAAGCAGCATGGGTGGTGATGTTTGCTGGATGATTTGCAGGAGGTAATAGAGACTTCAACACAGAGAAATATATAAACTAAATCGGGACTCCCAAAAGAACAAAATAAGCCAAGGGGGGGTGCCTGGGAATTTACCATGGCTGGATTTATTTGTCCATTATAAACCAAAAATGAATCAGTGCATGGGAAAATCATCCAAAGGAAAGGAATGACTCAGTAGAAGTGATCATAATTGGCCTTTGGAAAAAAAAAACCCAGAGCAGGCAGAAGTTAGCAGTGGTGCTAATCTTAATGCCAGTCTTCATTCCAAAAGAAAGCCAGAAATAGGAAACAATTACCTGCGCTGTTTCACTGGAACAATTTAGGTGATTAAAGTTCCAAATGTGGTTAAGCACTTGGTGGAATTAAATGTAAACGAAAGAGCTAACATCTGCTGTAGTGTCTCAGCAGTATGCCATCGCAATCCTGAAGCAGGTTTGGGATCACTCCAGATGTATGCAATCAAAAAAAAAAAAAAAGATCAAAGGAATATCCATTCTCAGAGACAACTTGGAAGTGCTTAATTTGTTTTTGCAAGAATACAGCTTTCTGACTAACAGAGCAATTAGGAAAGTGACTCAGAGGTTTCATAAAATGGAATAATCTGATCTCAAACAAGCATCTTTTGATGCATAGGAACGTCGAGTCTGGATCCACTCTGTGTTCTATTTAAAACAAGTTAAATGCAATAGCGGAAATAATACTAGTTAAACTGCCTTAGGGCAGCCTATTGGTAGGATGAAATGGAAAGGTTTAAGCAAAAAAAGAGCATTATTTATTTATTTATTTATTTATTTATTTATTTATTTATTTATTTATTTATTTATTTATTTATTTATTTATTTATTTATTTATTTATTTATTTATTTATTTATTTATTTATTTATTTAGGATTCTTATAATGCCGCCCTACTCCCTGGGGACTCAGGGCAGCGTACAACATTTGAAGAACCACAAAAAAATATAATTTAAAACAATTTAAAATACATTTTTTAAAAAGGCACACAGAATCTTACATACATGGGGGAGACCAAGATGAAGTTGTCTCAAAACCCCGCCTGCAGAAAGAGCCATGTCTTCACGGCTTTTTGGAAGGCCAGCAAGGTGGGGACAATTCATATCTCTGGGGGGAGTTGGTTCCAGAGAGCAGGGGCCCCCACAGAGAAGGCCCTCCCCCTAGGCCCCGCCAGCCGACATTGTTTGGTTGACGGGACCTGGAGGAGACCCACTCTGTGGGACCTGACCGGTCGAAGGGAAGTATGAGGTAGAATGTGGTCCCGGGGGTAAACTGGTCCTAAGCCATGTAGCCATTATAACGAGTAATTCTGATTTTACATTCAAAGCAACTCAATATGTGGCAATAAAATAAAAGAGATCCTTAGTTTTGGAGCCAAAGATACAGATCTAAAAAGATCTATCACATCTCAATTAACCTTATGATGTAAAATTAAATGGATATTGAGTGGAAAAGTCTGGGGCTGACCATGGACCATTTCAGCCTTACTGTAGCTCTTTAGAAAAACAAGGAAGAGGAAGCATGCAAAGTGCAGTTTCTGGAATTTCCTCCACCCCTTTCTAGCAGTGGGCACAGGAAGCATTTATATTTTCCTTTGTGCAATGAACTAACAAAAGGTCTCTATGTGTTTGTAAGTGTTCTACTGCTTTTCCCTTGTGTTATGTCTGTTTGTATCTGTGTGCACAATCGGCGAAGCAAAGGATGAACTGCACCAGAGGTGGGTTCCTCCCGGTTTGGATAGGTTCTATGGAAACGGTAGTAACTTGGCGGCCTGGGTCGCTGGAACCGGCAGTGACCCAGGCCTGCCACGCCCCTGAACTGGCTTTCTTGGTGGCGCCGTAGGTGCTGCCATTTTGTTTTTTGCTTCTGCGCACACGCAGAAGCTGTTTTTTTTTAGCACTGCACATGTACGCGTGCCCACATGGCACGGCATGCACATGCACCCATGTAGCGCGTCAAGGAGCGAACCGGCAGCGAAGAAAAGCAGAACCCACCCTTGAATTGCACACATGGAAGAAGGAAGAGGAATCGGAGCAGTCATCAACATTCTGAGCCCCTACCTTACTACTTTTCCCATAAGAAGTGGGGGGAGGGGAAATCTCATTGGAGTGGGAAGAATAAAAAGAAGTTGATGAATATCTACAAAGTGTTTTGATCTCTCTCACCCCCAGTACTAAAGGGATACTAACAATTCTGAAAACATTGTTTTAAAGTGGCATTTAAATTCATACATGGCATATTTAATTAAAAGTAGACAACCTGTGCCCCTATCAGAGATGTTTTCTTAGCAAATTATAGGTTTTCTTGTCTAAATATAGAATGACAATGGGTAGGCAAAAAAAGCAGTGGTAGTGGGAATGATCTCCAACTTCCTGCCAGTTTCCCCATTGAATTTTCTTGTAGGAAGCTGGAAGGGAACATCAGAAATCTTCCTTCCTTCCTTCCTTTCCTCCCTGTTTCTCCCCCTTCGCTTCCCTTTCCTTCCCTACCCTTTCTAGCAGGTACTAAGTAGCCGCTTCTGGGTGGGGGAGGGAGAAAAGGATTGCAAGACTGGCTGGGAAACTGTCATGAAAGTTCAAGCAGTCAGTAGCATTGAAACAACCACCCTTTCCCCAAATTTCATTTCTTCAGGTGTCATGGGTCCAAGTTTTTGGACACATTCTATAAGTTAGCCCATTTGAGGTACCTTGATTCAAAAATTATTGTTCCATGATGAACTGTTTCACCCAGTTAAAGGTCATGATCACAAGAGTCTTACCAATATATAGAGAGATATCCTTTGGTCTACTGACTTCTAATTACTATACTTATTCTTCTCAATCCAATAAAATATTGAATAGAAAATAAACAAAGGAGGCAAGAACTCTGTTTATCAGCAGGAAACCTCTTCAAATATACAGCAAAATGAGACCATAGGTGGGGGATATAGCTGGAAGTATGGCTTGAGGGTACAGCAGTGGAAAACCATAGCTGTCATGGTTTCATCGGATCCTGGTTTAGAGGAGGAGGACCGAGTTGGACCCAGGACCATTCGATGGGGAGGACACAGTCCTCTCCAAACAAGTGAGGAGTCCAGGGGCTGAGGACGAGGCAGTCCCAGGGCTGTCTGGCAATGGGTGGGGGTGGGGTGACCAGATGGAGAGCTGCCTGCAGGAGTGGAGCAGCTGCAGGGAGACAGCAGAGTTGACTGGATCTGAACCACCAACTTGATTCGTGAGCGAGAAGAGCAGAGCAGAGACAGACACACAGGAGGTCAGCATGGCTGCTTGCGAGGAAGAAACCCACCCCTTCTCACAAGGAACAGCTGGGGAAGGGTGATTTGTTGGGAACACCTGCTCGTTTTAATGTGCTCCTTCCCAGCTTCCCTGGATCCTGTTCCTTGAACATGTTTTTGGACTCTTGTGGACTTGGACTTGGCTCTCAGACTTTGTACTTTTGGACTGTGTTTTGGTTGTGAAACTCTGGACTTGTTGTTATTATTACTTCCCTCTTGCCTTGTGAGTCGGCTGGGGCTTAGTTTATGTATCCGGACTGAGGGAAAACTGAGGGCTGGGGTGTAGCTTCACCGGCACCATTGGTGGGTTGTTTGTCACTGTGATAAATGAGCAATAAACAGACCCTCCTTAACCTCTGCCTTGCCCATGTGACTTCGGTCAGAACAATGACAAAAGTAATAGCCAGCAACATAATTAGGATACCGGTTGACAAAGAAATATTAACAATGTGTGATTTCTAAACCACATGGCTAGAAAGAAAATATAAGGCAAAATTGTGGAGTAAAAGAAAATGATAGCTTCCCTGCAGATATTCTCAAGTCACATACCATCATGCATGGAGATTCTCGATATCCTTGACTACCACATATTGAGTGCACAGGCTGGTGAAATTTGGGGTCAGGTGGAGACTTGATAAAATGCAGGACATCATCCCTGAATGAAGCTTCCACCACTGCTCCACATTTGTCTTTAAAAGGAAGACCTTCAGCCTAGAAGCCTTACTCAGATTAGGTCTTAGAAAAGCTGAACCTATCATTTGAAGTGACCAATATATTTATTTATTTATTAGTGAGATTTATATACCGCCTCATAGTGCAAGCACTCTCTAAGCGGTTTACACAATTAAGCAATGTATATATATTTACATTGCCCCCAATAATCTGGGTCCTCATTTTACCTACCTCGGAAGGATGGAAGGCTGAATCAACCCTGAGCCAGTGAGATTTGAACAGCTGAACTCAAACGATCATAGTCAGCTAAAGTAGCCTGCAGTACTGCACTCTAACCGCTGCGCCAACAGTATATGTATGTGTGTGTGTGTGTGTGTGTGTGTGTGTGTGTGTGTGTGTGTGTGTGTGTGTGTATGTGGAGGGTTCCGGTTATTTTCACTACCAGTGCGCATCGCGAGCATGCGCAGATGTGAACTAGCATTCCATCGGGCGATTTCACTTCCGCGCATGCTTAGGACGACATTACAAGCTGAAACACAGCTGAGGAGCTTCTTAGCTGTGCTTCGGAGGAAGAATAAAGGTCAGTATTCACACAAGGGCGGGTGGGAGGGCTTTTTCCTGACAGCTCAGGACGCAGAGAAGCGCCAGAAAATGACATCATTGCCGGGCTCCTACTGGAGCTGCGCTCCACACCGCACCAGTAGGAACCCAACACACACACACACACACACACACACACACACACACACACACACACACACACACACACACACACACACACACACACACACACACACACACACACACACACATATATATATATATATATATATATATATATATATATATATATATATATATATATATATATATATATATTTCCACTGACAGTGGATGCTAGGAACGTATATGATGGTGGCTTCTTTTGTCATTCTTTCTGAGTATCTGGTTGTTCCTTTTACTGGGTCCCTCAAGAACCTGGCCACATTTCCTGTGTTGAAACAATATTCGTTGGTCAAGCCTGCCTGCCAGGTTCTTTAGCTGGAAGGAGAAGCAGAGATGTTCTCTCATCCTATGTTCAAGTAGCAAAATGCCTTATGTCCAGAATTTTCAGCCCCTGCAAATTCAAGATATTGTAGCCAACAGAAAAACCAATAATGCAAAATCCAGGGGACACTTCAACAATACTAGTTAACATAGTAATGCCAGAGAAGATTTCCTCTAAATTTTGCTCAGTAATAAACTACTCGTTTAAGGAGAAATGAGTTGGGGGCTACTTTTAAAAGACTTTTAAGAACAGGAAGGAAACTATGAGAGCATATCATGGAGTGTTTGACTTAATTAAACATAAATCCACAAAAATGCAGGCACCACGGCCATGCTTAACATAACTGAAAGAACTGTTTGAGTAAGTATCTAGAAGGCTTGAAGGAAGAAAAGCTAAGGATCTATTTTACTTGGATTTTAGAAAATGCTTTTTGATACAATGCAGAATAGAAGGTTAATCCATAAAATGATAGTTAAATACACTAGGAAGTTGAATTGCTTGACTAGATTAAACAGTGACTTCTCAATTCAGTCTATGGAATATAAAATAAAATATAGAGTCCCTCTCCTGTCTTTTTTTTTTCGTGTCAGCACATACCACTTGGAGTCGTGTCCTAATAATGATACAACTGGGTTAGAAGTAACATAGGCGGGATAAGTAACTCAATTTCTTCCAATCAAAAGAAGACATAAAAGAATGCAAATAGGACTGGTCCACGTGTTTTAAATACAATTTGTCTACAATTTCAATAAAAAACTCTTTGGGTACTGGTCTTCAGGCTAATGGCAGGAAGTTTAACTACTTTGGCTCATAGTTTTAAGGTCTGTCACCTATTTTAATTACAGAAATTACAGCCAACAACCCACAGGGTCTAATTTTAAGAACAATAAAGCTTGGTATACCCTATGATCATCTCATCCGTCTTTTGTCATGAGGGCTTGAAGTCTTCTTTTCTTAATCACTTAGAGCAGGGTTCCCCAAACTTGGCAACTTTAAGACTTGTGGACTTCAACTCCCAGAATTCTCCAGCCAGCATAGCTGGCTGGAGAATTCTGGGAGTTGTAGTCCACAAGTCTTAAAGTTGCCAAGTTTGAAGACCTCTGGCTTAGAAGCTTCAGTGTGGACATCAATATCCTTGTTTTCTTCTTTATTTACTCAATGCCTATCAGTTGTAGCCAGCTCTCAGAATCTCTGCTTCACTCCTAACCTTACTTTTGTTCCTAAAGGACGCTATTGCCTTATCAATAAGTAGAACAACCATCTGCCAATCAGAAGGGAAACAGGCAGAGTTGCCCATCCCAAATTGTCAATTACATTACTAATTTGTTTTTTATCTGGGTTAAGGAGGAGGGGATAAAACATCTAATTTATACTCTCCACAACACAACCAAATACCTTCTTGGTATTCTGCAAAGTCTATCTTTGTGATGTCTGCCTCTTGTCTGATTTCTGCCTTTTGGGAGACCAAAGCTTATTTGCTATCTATTCACACCGAGAACACAAGAGTATTCTGTTACATTGGAATGTTATCTTAAGTGTTGAAACTGTCAGGGTTCCAAATAGCATCAAAAATTAAATCAGAGTCCGAGGCAAAGTATTCTTCAAAGTTCCAATTTATTAGCCGAGCCATGTTGGGACATCTGGGAGAAACCCGAATCTGAAGTCCCAGGGGTTTCTCCACCCCGTTGAAAGTTCAATCCCTTGTCCCCACACCCCCAAGTCCATCACGTTGGCCAATCTTCATCTGCCAACTTGGCAGCAACTCCCATCTCCTTCCGTTCAGGTGCAGAAGTGCGAAGACAAAGGATGACCTTGACCATCTAGAAGGAATTTGTTATGTCTATATGCAGACATCTCCCAAATTCCCACAGCTAAGCATACATTTCAAAATAGCATAAAGTGTGGCAGGCCAAAGACCCCAACTAAAATGGCTTCGGCCTGACAGAAACATCTGAGGAATTCTGAGCACAGTTATTATCATCTAATGTATTTATTTTACAAAATGTGTATGCTGTCTCGGTCGTAGACTCTAGGTGGCTTACAACTAGGTCAATAGCATATCTCTAAATAAGGCAGATTTCAGTAATTCTCATCTCAAGCATAGCTAAATATCAGCATCAGTGGGAAAACCATTGCAACAAGAAGGCTCCCACAATGAACACCAGATGACACAATTGCAGTTCAGAACGTAAGAGGAACATTTGTTCCCCCAAAGGCTCTGTAGAACAGGAGTGTTTTAAAGTGTTAGCAAAAAGGGAGCTTTCTCATTTTGGGATACAAAATGTTCCATAGAGAAGAGGCTATACAGTAATCCCTCGTTTTTTGCGGGGGTTATGTTCCAAAAAGAACCCGTGATAGGCGAAATCCGTGAAGTAGGAACCTTTATTTTTTTAACCCCTCCTACCCGGCTTCCGCGTTTTCGGCGCCCAAAAAAAGCCTGAAAAATCCTCCAACCTCTCCCTCTCTTGACGTCTGCTGTGGCTGCTTGGCACTGATCTACTGAGCGAGCTTGTAGGCCGTTCCCTCGTCGATTTGGCGCGAACGGCCATTTTCCCTCAGGGAAAGCTGACAGCGCGGCCCGCCCTACAGCTGATGAGCGGCAGTCCTTCTGCGCACGCGCAGAGCTCATCGGACCGCTTTACTCGCCTGCCACTGCCAGACTGAAGCAGGAGACCACCACACAGGCGCAGAACTCATTGGAGAGGTTTGCGAGTCCCGGAGCCGTGCGCTTTGCCACTGACTGCCTGGCCGCCCACGCAAATCTGTGAAGCAGCGAGACCGTGAAAGGTGAACCGCGATATAGTGAGGGATTACTGTATACCAGAAAAGGTTCACTTCACAGGACCCTTTTCACTAGCTTCTAGAAGGTAGAAACACAGCATGAGTTTTCTGCTAGTTTATACTGGCAGGCAGATTTTATAAGAAGTAGATTGTCTTGAAAGTACCCAGGATAGAGGCTTTATGTTTGTGTGTGTGTCTATGTGCATGGTCAACTCATGGTGACTGCCTGGACTAACCCCTGCAGTTTTCTTGACAAGATTTCAGAAGTAGTTTGCCATTGCCTTCTTCCAAGGGCTGAGATAAAGGGACTGGCCCAAGGTCACCCACCTGTCTTCATGTCCTTCAAAATCTCCTTTTCTAGCCTGATGCCTTAACCACTATATTGAACTGACTCTCTCTAGAGGTTTTTCAGAAGTGGTTTTTCATTGTTTCTTTTGTAGGGCTGAGAGAGAATGACTGGCCTAGGGTCATTCAGCTGGCTTTTTGTGCCTATGGTGGCATGACCATTCGCAGTCTTTGGGTTTCTAGCCTACACCAAGCTGGCTCTGTTGTTGTGCTCTTACAAGTAGATATATTAAGCTACATAATTATGAAATCTCTAATTTATGTGAAAGCAAAAGGATTTTATACACAGTAAGCAAAGAATATACACAGGAAAGAGAAAGAATATTTCAACATATCACATTTAAGTGTAGTCCTGTCACAAATATTAAAATTACCGGTAATATTTTGCTGTGTATTAAATTGGAGTTAGGGTCAAAATGCTTCTAATTCCGTCTCCACTTCTTCCCTCCCCAAAAAGATGACAGATTTGAACAAAAGATATGCCAGTAGATGTTTAAAGCACAAATACAAAAATAGGTGGAGATTACAATTATTAATAAGAATATCAACAAAATGTCTTTAAATGCAATAAAGTAGATGTGGGAAATTTAGAGAACTGGCTAACGGTGGAAAGAATTTTGGAATTTTGTTAGGTAATTCAATCAAAATATCTGAATAGCGGAGGTAAGGAAGACAATTTGCAAATGAAAAAAAATGCAAAAAACATTATGTCAATATGCTATGACCCCATTTCAACTACTTGATTCAGCTTTAGTAAAATAATATTGGAGATTAGGAAAGGATGCAGAGAAGTGCAACTCAAATGATTGTGTAGCTAAAGTAGCTTTCCTGTGAGGAAAAGTTACAGAACCCAAAACTTTTTAACTGATTAAGATAGGGGGAGAGGAAAGGGATGAATATGATAGAAAAAAGAAAGTCCTATCTCAAAATGCTAAAATCCAAGGTCACCCAATGCAGCTAAACAATGGGAAATTTAAAACTGACAAAGGATATTGTTTCTTCATATAACAGTTAAATTAAGGAAGTCAAAGATGAGGTATAGGAGGGGTTTGATCAATTGATGGAGTATAAAACCATTAATAATCATTAATGAGAATGATTATACTTACTAGACCCTGTGCAATTCATATCAACTGATGGAAAATGCTGTTGTGTTCACATGTGCTCATATTCTGCTTTGCTGGGTTTCTTGGAGAACAGAAAATTTCAATAGACAATTGGGGTGATTCAACAGGATTATTCTTAACCTTATTCCACCCATCTTAGTTTGTTATCTTTTACAAGAATGAAAAGGTTTTAATTCTTGGTTCTTTAATCAACCCTCCATCTTTTCTTTTGATAATATGAAATGATTGTGCCAATAATGAGTAGGGTCAATTTAATTATAACTTTTTACCACTGCATAGGTACTTAGCTCCCTAGTAATTAATTGCCCTCCTTGGAAAATATAATAAAACTTAATAGAGTTCAAAGACTGGAAGCATTATTTTTTTAAAAAAAAAAACCCTAATAAAATATTCTGGAAACCAAATATTAGTCATACATCTTAAGTAATAAATCTTACATCAGAATGTGGCCTGTAAAATAAGGGAAAATGGAGTAACCTTTTCCTGGTTTGCAATAATTTATCAGATTTCAGATTGTGATTTTTTCCACAGAATTGCTATCAATCCAGAATAATTCCTTCTTCGGATTTCTATGAGCATAATTCAGTCAAAATTAAATCCTTTTAAATTCACCATTGAGTTCTGCAGAAATACATTTTTTAAGCTTTGATGGGACTGTAAAATAATGTTTATTGCAAATTGAAAAGATGTCCTATGTACTGGTGAACTTGATATTTATAGACTAAATGTTCATAACTTATAAACCATGAACCAAAAGCCATATGTAGATGGAACGTAATTTAGCTTCCATTAAAGAGATGAAAAGACCAGTTTGTATTGAACACCACATACTGTGATTAAAGATGAAAATACAAAAGAAACAGCAGCAAAGTGGTATTCTTTCTCTTTCTGCCACATATATATATATATATATATATATATTGGCAAACATGCCCTTGTTTGATATGAGATACGTATATAGTTTTATTCATTTCAGCTATCTTTGCCCAGGGCAAAAACATGTTCTTAATAATTTAGTCTTACAGATAACTCAGAATCATCATATCAGAGCTTTCGCCTTAAAGCAAAGCTTTTCATGACCTGAACTTCACATTGCAGCTTTAAAATTAATGACCTTGGGAGCAGAAATCCATTTCAAATCTCCCTGCCCCTCCCTAGACAATATGTTTATATCTATAGATCAGGCCATAGGGACTTAGATTTATCATTTTTCTTACTTGCCAAAGATTGGGAAAGATGAAGCTCAGCTGCCTGTGACTAAGAGCTCGTGAACAGTTCTTCTGAGCTCACTTGGCTGCCAGTCTTCCTAATGTGAAAAGTAAATTACTTCTCATTTGATAGCTAGGTTCAGTCACACCGCAATCATCATCAGCTATCATCTACAAGCACCCTGCACCCTGTACATGCTTTATGCAAAGTTTCTTTGATTAGATCCTTCTTCCTCTGTGGTCAAGGATAAAAGTTGGGACTCGGAACATATTCCAGCAGCTTCCAAAAAGAATAAAGCAATCAATGCAAGCTTGCTTCCAAAGATGCTACTGTTTAATACAAGCCACTTTATCTTGGGCAGGAGTACTTGTCAATGTGTATAAACTTCCGAAGTTCATCTGCAGGACCCCGGCCCATCTGAAGCCAGAACTTGTTTGAAAAGGTAGTGTCATGCCTCCGTTGGAGCCTGGATCTGTGGAGGAGGAGAAGCTGGAGCTGGAACCAACGGAGATTGAGGGGGCGGCTTTGTTGGTTTCAGAGAAATGTGGGGAGGAGCAGGCCGAAGCAACCCAGGCCCCCTCAGGATTGGGACGGCTTGTTAGCAGGGAGGAGCAGGGGCAGGATGACCAAGTGAGGGCAAGCAGTGGACATGAGGAGCAACGGAACTCAGGCGATGAACAAGCACAACCCCCTCCTGATCCCCGAGCACGGAGAGTGGAGAGAAGGTGGGAACAGCAAGGCCGACCCGATGACTTGGGAGGAGAGTGTTCCACCCATCTTTACAAGGCACATCTGGGGACTGAGATTTAAGGAAATGCTGTGGGGAGGGGCTTTTATCAGGAACAAACTCACTGAATTGATAGAGTTTGGTATGCCGGTACAGACATTTGGAGTTTGCAGGACGCCTTGCTTCTTCTTTCCTTCATGGACTCAATGCCTTGTTCCTGACTTTGTGGACTCAGTGCCTTGTTCCTTACTTTGTGGACTCCTTGTTTGTTCCTTGGTTCGTGGACTCATTGTTTGTTCCTTGGTTCGTGGACTCATTTCCCTGTTCCTTTGTTTTGCTGGACTGGGAGCAGCCAGAGGCTGCTCTCTCTCCCTCTCTCCCTCCCTCCCTCCCTCCCTCTCTCTCTCTCTCTCTCTCTCTCTCTGTGTGTGTGTGTGTGTGTGTGTGTGTGTGTGTGTGTGCGCGCGCATGCTTTACTCTGGGACTTGCCAAGAATGTGGGAGTGTTTGGGGGAAATTTGGAGCATTAAAGGGGAGTTTTAACTCTCAGCTGGCTGTGTGACCCTCGTGCCTTGTCCCGGGTCATCACAGATGGGATGGAGAGAACTGCAGGGCTATACTTTTCAGAGAAATGAAGAAAATGGTTTTTTAAAAATATATATACTTTAGCCATCCCCTCTCTGCCCTTAAATATATTTCTGTTTGATTCTTACTGGAAATCAGATGGTGCCCTGAAGCAATAGGATTCTGTTTGTTTTTGCACAGCTGCTTTTTCAGGTCCTTCTGTACGTGTAAATAAATAGTCTTTACAAGATCACTTTGGCAATAAAATAGATCTTGTAAAACAGTCTAAGCCTACAGTGTACAGACCTTGTAAACTCTAAGAGGTCAGGAAGCAGATATAGTGCCGAGCTAAGAATTTAGCCAAAGAGGCTGGGGGAAAAAAAGGATGTTAGGTGAGATCTCAATCTGTATGGGTTTTGAAAAAAAATGAAGATGCAGATGAAAATTGGAGGTCTGGATCCAGGGGGGGGGGATTGTTTAATCATGGTCACTGAATAAAACAAAATTGATTCATGCACGAAGTTAAATCATAAACCGTGTCTTGTGAACTACAGTGACTGGGTTCACATATCGCACAAAGATATTAAGGTATAAATTATTATAATGGTAATGTGTTTTGTGAAAGCAGCCACTAGCTTCAAACAGGATGCCTATTATTTGAATTCATTCAGAATAAATGCTGTTCTCCTGGTTTTTGAAATGAAGACATGTAAGACAATTTGGAAATAACACTGCGCTTTGTACTGTTTTTATTAATATGCATACTTTTGTATACATATTAATATGCATACATATTATACATAGCAGTGTGTGTGTGTGTGTGTGTGTGTGTGTGTGTGTGTGTGTGTGTGTGTGTGTGTGTGTGTGTGTGTCCTGATTGTCCTGCTATTTGGAGCAAGATGGAATCTGGGAAGAGAAAGTGAGGCTGACTATGCGCACCTCTCCCTCACTTTAATCCAACTCACGTGCAAGTCTTGACATCCCCCCCAATTGATAGATGTCAAAGTCCTCTTCGAATATGATGGACGAACATTATCAATCATCAATCATGTATATGTACAGTATATGCATATTCTGTAATGTACAGATTTTTGTAGGCACTGTTTACAACAAATAGGAATTTGTCAGGCATGAAAGACCAGGCCAACATGTCAAGGTTCAATTAAACTGATTTATTGCTAAAAGCTTATGCACAAGAATCTTCTCAACTGATGGCCAGCACCTGCTTAGAATTAGATAAGATCAAGGGCACGCAAGGAGGCTGGACATAGTTTGCTTGTGGCTATATAGGGACTCTAGGACTGTGATGGCGAACCTATGGCACGTGGGCCCGAGGTGGCATGCGGAGCCATTTTGCCTGGCACATGTGGTGTCGGCTGTTCCTCTTCTGGGTTTCTAGCGCGCATGCACACGCAACAATCAGCTGGCCTTTGTGCGTGTGGCAGTGCCGGAAACCGGAAGAGCTGGTCTTCCATTTTCCGGCGTGCGGATGTGCGGATGTGCGGAAGACTTGTTGGCCAGTGCGCAGTGTTAATGTTTTGGCACGCGCATGCCCCCTGGGCAACTCCTCTTTTTGATCGTGGCCAAGTGTTCCCTTTTCGGCACTCGGTGCCACGTGCGTGCGGTTGTGCTCTATTTTCAGCACTCAGTGCCGAAATGTTTCGCCATCACTGCTCTAGGCTGATCCCTCTTTTCACCCCACCCCATTTTCTGCCATTCCTTCCCAGAGAATTAGACTAAATCTGGCTGAATGTGTATTACAGATATTATATATTACTGTATTCTGTCCAATATTTTGTGCTTTTTTTAGGTCTTATTTATTTTATTTATTTTATTTATTTTGGAATTTTTATATGCCGCCCAACTCCCTAAGGACTCAGGGCGGCGTACAACAGTGAAAAATACAAGAATAACCAAAATCTAAAATGTTAATTAAAAACAGTATAAAAATTAAAACACAATATAAAAAATCATCAACAACCATTCAACATCATACATACTTGGGGGGTGAGCTCGAGTGAGTTAAGCTCTACCCCCCGCCTGCAGGAAAAGCCATGTCTTAACGGCTTTTCGGAAGGCCAGCAGAGTGGGGATAGTTCGGGTCTCTGGTGGAAGTTGGTTCCAGAGTGCGGGGCCAGCCACAGAGAAGGCTCTCCCCCTTGGGCCCGCCAGCCGGCATTGCTTGGCCGACGGGACCTGGAGGAGACCAACTCTGTGGGCCCTAACCGGTCGGAGGGAAGTATGAGGCAGAATGCGGTCCCGTAGATAACCTGGTCCTAAGCCATGAAGGGCTTTAAAGATGGTGATCAACACCTTGAATTGGACCCGGAGACCGATGGGCAACCAATGCAGCTGGCGGAGTATCGATGTCACGTGGGTGTACCTTGGCACACCCACCGCAGCACGCGCAGCCGCATTTTGCACCAGCTGAAGTCTCCGGATACTCTTCAAGGGTAGCCCCATGTAGAGCGCATTGCAGTAGTCCAAACGAGAGGTGACAAGGGCATGAGTGACCTTGAGTAGAGCCTCCTTCTCCAAATATGGCCGCAACTGGTGCACCAGGCGAACCTGTGCAAAGGCCCCCCTAGCCACAGCAGAAAGATGATGGTCCAATTTTAGCTGTGGATCTAGGAGGACCCCCAAGTTGCGGACCCGGTCCGAGGGAGTCAGTTTCGCTCCCTCAAGGACCAAGGAGGGACAGTTGTCATGGTCCTTAGGAGGCAATATCCACAGCCACTCAGTCTTGTCGGGATTAAGTCTGAGCCTGTTCCTCCCCATCCAGATCCTAACGTCGTCCAGGCACCGGCACATTACATCAACTGCCTCACTGAAGTCAGACGGGGTGGTGATGTACAGCTGGGTGTCATCAGCGTACTGATGGAAACACACCCCATGTCTGCGAATGATCTCACCCAGCGGTTTCATGTAGATGTTGAACAGGATGGGCGAGAGAACCGACCCCTGAGGCACCCCACATGATAGGGGCCTAGGGGACGACCTCTGCCCCCCTGCCAGCACCGACTGCATCCTATCAGCGAGATAAGAGGAGAACCACCGCAAAACGGTGCCTCCCACTCCCAACTCGCTGAGACGATGCAGAAGGATACCATGGTCGATGGTATCGAAAGCCGCTGATAGGTCAAGTAACACCAGGATGGAGAAGTTCCCCCCATCCCGGGCCCGCCAGAGATCATCCATCAGAGCGACCAAGGCAGTTTCTGTACTGTAGCCGCGCCTGAAGCCCGACTGGTAAGGATCTAGATGATCTGTTTCATCCAGGAGCTGCAGAAGCTGAGTAACCACCACCTTCTCCACAACTTTCCCTAAAAAAGGTAAGTTGGAGACTGGACGATAGTTCTTCAAGTCAGCTGGATCCAGGGAAGGCTTCTTTAGGAGGGGTCGCACCACCGCAGCTTTTAACGACTGCGGTACGGATCCCTCTCTCAAAGAATCGGTGACCACCGCCTGGATCCAGCCGCGTGCCACCTCCCTGCTGGCCGAGACCAGCCAGGAGGGGCACGGGTCCAATAAACAGGTGGAGGTACCCATCGCTCCCACAGCCCTGTCCACATCCTCAGGAGAAACAGGCCCAAACTCTTCCCATAATGATGGACTAGGACTAGCCCCTGTCAACTCAATGGACTCTGCCCAGCCAGAGTCCAGGTTCGACCGAATCTGAGTGACTTTATCCGACAGAAACTCAGCGAATTCCTCAGCTCTGCCTTGTAAGTGTTCCTCGCTCCCCCCTTTTGCAAGGAGGGAGCGAGTCACCCTAAACAAGGCAGCCGGGCGAGAATCTGCGGACGCAATAAGAGCGGAAAAATAGGATCGTTTTGCCGCCCTTATCGCCACTAAATAAGATCTGATGTAAATTCTTAATAGTGTTCGATCAGACTCGGTTTTACTGGCCCTCCAGTGGCGCTCTAGACGTCTCTTCTGGCGTTTCATCTCCCGGAGCTCCTCGGTAAACCAGGGAGCTTTCCGGGATCCACTGCCATAGAGAGGTCGCTTAGGCGCAATTCGGTCTAGGGCCCCTGATGCTGCGGTGTTCCAAGCAGCCACCAGGGAGTCAGCCGAATTGTGTACCAGGGTTTCAGGTATTTCCCCAAGTTCCCTCTGGAATCCTTCCGGTTCCATTAGGCGCCTGGGGCGGAACCACCTAGTCGGTCCCGCCTCCCTGCGGGGGAGGAATGGGGCTGCTTAACCCCTACTCCCTCCATGGTTACTGGATATAATATCTTTCACTCAGAAGTGGTATTCGGACTGGTTCGGGCAAACTGGTAGTAGCAACCTGCGGATGGGTGAGCACGCTCACATTTGCAAACCGGTAGGGAAAGTAAGTGAATACCACCCCTGCTTTCACTGATCTGCATAATTCTGATGCAGTATTTTCTAATATTAATCTGGAAGGCCATATTAATAATATAAAATCCATGTGAAAGCTTTTTGTGCTCATTTGTTATGCCAATTGAAGCATAAGTCTTATATTAGTATAAAATCTATATGACTTTTTTTTTCTAAGGGTTTTCCATCCTTTAAATGAACCCCTATGTTCCATTCAATTGTATGCATGGGAAAAGAAAATCAGATATTTTAACAATAGTGCTGTTAATCACATACTGCTTTTGAAGTCATAATAAATGTATGAGTCCTGCAGATTAATAATGTGATGCCAAAGTATTTCTAGTGTTGTATATAAACTTGGATCAGTTGAGAAATTTATGTCAGATTAGTTGTATTGTTTCTGGTTTGCCATTTTCTTGACAAGTACATCAAGCAAACTGGAGTAAGAATACAATAATGATCATTTGCCACTCTTTAAATACTCACTTTAACAGCTAGATATTTGGGTTTTATATGTGTACATCCCAGGCAAACCAATTTTGTTTAATCCCTATGTTGTAAGCTAATATTTCTTTTTAAGGTAGGCTTAACAGTGTTATTATATTAATTGTAACCACCTACAAGGTTAGTGTGGCTGGAATCTTGCATTTTGAAATATTATTTTAAAAAGGTTTGGGGGATTTTGCACTATGTAAGCTTATGAGAAGTAAGGATAACTGCAAAATATAAGGAAGAGAAAGATAAATCCTGATTTACTTAAAGGCAACTATCATTTTGGGAAGCATATAGAAATAGTACTATTTTATTAATGTATTAATTTAGTACAAGTTCTAGCAAGATATGTATAGACTTCCAAACTTATTTGTGTATCCCCATGACAATTTCCATTGGAACCATAGGCACAAGAGAACAAAGTCCAATTCCCCCTTGAATGCCTTTGAAACGTATCCAGTCTGGTTTATCTAAATTTACCTAGACCTGTGATGGCAAACCTATGGCACGTGTGCCTTGAGGTGGCACGCGGAGCCATTTTGCCTGGCATGTGTGGCGTCAGCCATTCCTCTTCCGGGTTTCTGGTGCACATGCGCACGCAACAATCAGCTGGCTTTGTGTATGCGGCAGTGCCGGAAACCGGAAGAGCTGGTCTTCCATTTTCTGGCGTGCGCATGTGCACCAGCCAGCTGATCGGTGCATGCACATGCACAGCAGTAACCGGAAGACTTGCTGGCCGGCACGCATGCGCAGGCCGGAAACCGGAAGTTAATGTTTTGGGACGCGCATGCCCCCTGGGCAACTCCTCTTCTTGATTGCGGCCAAGTGTTCCCTTTTCGGCACTTGGTGTTGCGTGCGTATGCTCCCTTTTTGGCACTTGGTGCCGAAAAGGTTTGCCATCACTGATCTAGACTTTTATCTACACTAGTGAACTACTAGTCTGAGAAGATTCCTGTATCATGGGCATGAACAATAAAACAGCTAATTAACTCTTCATATGTGGATCTGATTTTGATTTGATCATCAGCAGTAATTGAGGACCTGGAACTTTTCTATGATCAGTTCCCAAATGGTTCCAACAAAAGTCAAAACTACTTTGATTATGATAGGAACTAGCACTAATTCTCCACTTTAGTTCATCTGAAAGTGTCTAACATGGATTTGATAAAGGTGCTTTTGCTTTTTTGTCTTTTCAAATATGCTCCTATTGATCTTATATCCTTACATTTGTATCTTGAGTGTGCCATTACACTCCTAGTTGGTGGGATGTGAGCTAAGCATTTACTGGCCAGATGCCCTTCCTGATGCCTACCTGGAGTTCGCAGCAGAGGTTTCTCTTTGTGCCCTGAAAAAGAAACATCTGCTGCTACCTAGGATTGAACTCTCAACATTCCAAGTGGGAGGCAAGTGTCTTCACCAGTAGGCCACTACGCCACTCTTAAGAATTATTATATAATACCCATAAAGCTGAGAAATAGGGCTCCTATTCTTAGTTCATTTTTATTTATTTTTATTAGAATTTTAAATACAATAATAGTATACTGATTCAAAGCAAAGCTAAGGAAAAGAATAAAGAAAGAAAATACAGAATTATGACTTTTGTCCTTCTTTCCAATGAAGAGTTACCATCTTACTCTTTTCCCTTCCTCTTTTCTTTTTCTCTTACTTTGTAATTTCCTTAACCATTTTTAGACTCAAATCCATAAATCATCTATTCAATCTTTTTTTGTTGCAACAAAAGTCCATATACGTTTTCTAGTATTTTCTTTAAAAAGGTCTTTACTATTTCTTCCTGACCAAAGTGATCGGTTTCACCATTTCAGCAAATTCCATCAATTCTATAATCCAGTCTTCCACTGTGAGTATTTAATACTCTTCCATCTTTGCGCATACACTAATCTTGCCGCAGTTACCATATATAGTATTAACTTCCCATATTTCTTTTCTACTTCAATATCCATAAAGCCCAACAGAAACAATTCTGGTTTCATCATGCTATGCCTGGCTTATTCTTAACTCTCTTGTAATAAGATAATTCAAGATATCAAATAGTTTTCAATAAGCTGCAGACCTTTTTCTCAATGTAACAAAACCATTTGAAAATACATGGGGCAAATGATGAATGTGTTAATCTCTGAGTTCACCAAACTTGAAAAAAAAATAAGCAATTATTTCAAAAACACTTTCCTACTTAAAGTTCTCCTTCCTTGCTTTAAAAAAAAAAACCTATATATATTTTAAAAAGCCCTTGCAATGTATTTTATCATCTGTCAGTTTTGCCCCATGATATGTCCTCTTAAATTGGATCTGTAAGCCCTTCATAAAGTTTAATAAATCTTCAGCATTTCACCCTAAGGAAATTATATTAAAAACCTTCAAATGTGAAGTTGGGCCCGCAGACACACAGCACTGGGAATTATATCACCATAATCAGCTTGTAATGAAAGCCTTTGCCGCTGTTCTCTTCCAATCATAATCTGCCTGTCTTTATGAAAAAAAATGGGGGGGGAGGAGGAGGAGGAGGAGGAGGAGGAGAGAGAAGGGGCTGTCTTGGTTCATCTGCAAGCTTTAATTGGAAGATGTCTTCATTTCATTTCGGTCTACTGGGATAATAACTCAGCCCCGTGTTTAAACACAGACCCTTGCTGCTGATATTTTTTCATTTAGTAAAGCATGTCTCTTTAAATGATTTAGCAAATCATCAAGAATGCCAAGCCTGGGTGATTGGCAGCTGATTGCCAGCGCACCATTTACATGACATTTGTTCTTCGGCAAAGAAAGCTGCGGCAGGTAAACAAGCAGGCCCTGTACCGACTCCCTCTGAGTCCCTTCCTGTTTATTTTCTCATAATCAAATGACATTTCGGGAGAGGCAAATGCAGCTGCACATATATGGAAGGGAAAAATGTAATCAGGCTAAACATGATGACTTCATTCAGGTGATATTTTGATTAGGGAAAGGACAGTTTTATGTCATAGGATTCCTTCCCAAGAAGCTCAGTCAAATTTCATTTGGTAATCTCTAGCTTTATAATATAAAGGTTAGATTCCAACATTAGGCGGCTGGTGGATGGCACTACAAGGATTTGATTTCAATATGTAGGATCAAGCAACAGGGTCTCTGCTGGCTTCTTAATAATAAATAGGGACTTTGGAGGAAAAAAGGAAGAAGGAAGCCAAAAAAACTTGTCTCTTTACTTCTAGATAGGTTTCCCTAAATAAGACATCAGATTGAAAAGGGCCTCAGAAGCGTAAGAAATGTAGGAAATGTATATATTATCCCTGTCACAATGGAATATTTTTGGACAAGAACACATAAATATTTTGCTTCTAAGATACATAGAATATAGTGTTCAAAATGGAAGGCTTAGACAAAATAACCACAGAATAGTTAAAAGATTTTGGCAGCAAAATAGCATTATTATTTTTTTGAGATAAGAAAAAAAGTACAGGAATTTGGATGATGTGCTTTTGATATTGGTATCCTTAAAAGTGGCTGACAAGACCCAATCATTTCTTTGTGAATCTTGTATAAAAATTACCAAAATGTCCTAGGATTGATTTTTTTTCCTCCCAAAGAAAAAGAAATAAAATCAGGAATATTTCTGATGTAAGAGATGGTTCAGATGTGCGGTGGCTCAGTGGCTAAGACGCTAAGCTTGTCGATCAGAAAGGTCAGCAGTTCAGCAGTTCGAATCCCATCCCAAGTGAGCTCCCGTTACTTGCCCCAGCTTCTGCCAACCTAGCAGTTTGAAAGCATGTAAAAATGCAAGTAGAAAAATAGGGACCACCTTTGGTGGGAAGGTAACAGCATTCCGTGTGCCTTTGGCATTTAGTCATGCCGGCCGCATGACCACGGAGACGTCTTCGGACAGCGCTGGCTCTTCAGCTTAGAAACAGAGATGAGCACCGGCCCCTAGAGTCAGGAACGACTAGCACATATGTGCGAGGGGAACCTTTACCTTTACCTTTATAGATAAAGTAATGTGTACTTTATAATGAAGACACATCCAAATATGCATAATAATCAAAGCAGAATAGCTCATTTGATTAAAATGTTATTCTCATTTTTGGGGAGTCATGTTTATCAACCCTGGTTATGCTTATTATAATGTGATAATATAGAAAGCTAGGAGCATCTATAGAGATGAGGCAGTGCCAAAAGATCAGGATGGTGCCCATCCCTAAAGTTTTGGATCCCTGCCCTATCTTTGACTTCTCAGTCATCCAGTTGTCCCAAAGGTGCTTTTTCAAGAGGCAACTAAACTTTATTTTCTTGAAAAAAGCTTCCAGGGAAAAAAATTGTTAGCAGTAGTAATATTGGCAGTTACTATATGGTTTAAACTTTAGAACTTTTCTTTATTTATGAAGTGATTATTTATACGTCACTTTGGTGGAATTTATGTTCCGAAAGGTAAAATAGATATAATGATCAAGAGAAAGAGGGTAGTTGTTGATCTAAACCAGGGGCGTCAAACATGCGTCATCACGGCATCATCACATGATGTATCATGACTTTTTCCCCCTTCGCTAAACCAGGCTTGAGCGTGGCCAGCATCCGGCCTGAGGGCCATGAGTTTTACACCCCTCATCTAAACTTTGAGTGTAGGATGGGAATCAGAAGTACTTTAGGAGATTCATGCAAAGTGGAACCTCCCATATTTGAACAGGGTTCGCCGTATTGATATTTCAAATGGCCTTGAAGATTTGGACCAAAGGCCAATTTTCTTTTTTCTCCATTTCTTCCATTGTGTTATCCAACCTGATTTTGCCTATTATGTGAGCAAATAAATATGGATGTCATGATGTGGTGATCACGAAAAATGATTCAAACTGTGTAATTCTTGAAATTTCAATCCCCCCACCCTTTTGTGATAATGTTACATATTCTCTAATAAGAGAATATTGTGATAATGTTTCATAGTCTCTAATAAGAGAAAAGAGTGGTTTTGTTTTAAATGTGAGAATACAACAACAGATCAATTATATCATTATTAGATTTTAATAGGAGAAAATAAAAATAACCCATTCATCAGAAATGTTGGGGTTTTTTTAATGCTTCTGCTAAGAAGAAGGTGAATCATCGCCTTATTCAATTGCTTGTGTGAAGTCAAGACATATTAGTCAAAGCTTAGACAAATAGGAAAAAAATTGGCATTCTGGTAAAACCTATAAATTATGCTTCTGGAGCTGAAAACAACTTGAGATTTTGGGGTCTCCTAGTTAGTCAGTAAATATTAATTTAACATCCAGATATCAAGCAGAAATTGATGTAAACACTAAAGACTTCGTTTTGTTTTATTTAATAGAACTGGTTTTCATTCTATAACTGAAAGAACTCTGAACAGATGTCAATACTATGCATTTGGTTTTATTCTGATTTTGTGCATTTCTGAATGTACATTGCTGTGTCTATTCTAAATAGAAATTAAAGTAAAGATATCCCTGTCAGTCATGTCTGACTAAAGGGCATAGTGCTCATCTCTGTTTTTTGACCGAGGAAGCCAACGTTGTCCGAAGAACATTTCTGTGGTCATGTGGCTAGCATGGTTATATGCCAAAGGTGCACAGAATGCATTTATTTATTTATTTATTTATTTATTTATTTATTTATTTATTTATTTATTTATTTATTTATTTATTTATTTATTTGCCACCCGACTCCCGAAGGACTCTGGGCGGCTACCAGTGTTACCTTCACACTGAAGTGGTACCTATTAATCTACTTGCATTTGCATGCTTTTGAACTGCTAGGTGGGCAGGTGCTGGGGCAAGTAACGATAGCTCACCCCATTGTGAGGAGCTCAGGTCTTGAACCCGGGCTGTCAGCTCTCCAGCTGACAAGCTGAGCTTCTTTAACTACTGAGCCATCACACAGTTGAAGTTAGTCTAATTCAGTGCTTCTCAAATAGTGAGGCGGGCCCCCCTGGGGGGGCACGGAGCGATGCCAGGGGGGGCGCATGATCCCGGGGAATGTGCTTTTTTTGCCACAGGGAGTAGGGGTTTTTTGCACCGAACAATAGCACACAGCACAGAGCAGGAGATATGAAGTCAGATAACAAACCCTTAAGAGACACCATGGAAAAATATTTAACAGGGATGAAAAGAAAGGAGGAGAGAGATGGAGATAATGAGACAAACATAAGTCTCCCGAAAGCTAAGACGAGGAAATATGATGAAGCGTATGTAGCGCTTGGCTTCACTGTGACTATGGTGGGAGACAAGGAAAGACCGGTATGTTTACTGTGTCTAAAAATATTGGCAACAGACAGCATGAAGCTAAATTAATTAAGGAGTCACTTAAACACATTACACCCCAATCACGCTGATAAGCCGCTTGAGTTTTTTCAGCGAAAACATGCTGAATATTGCAAACAATCGTTCCGGTGGAGAGTTGGGGGCACAAAATGTTTACGTCTTCCTAGCGGGGGGGGGGGGCATAACAGAAAATAATTGAGAAGCACTGGTCTAATCTAAATAGAATCTCTGTGACACTTTCACTTCCTTAAGCATTCCCATAGTTCTAACTGATGAACTAAAACTCTTTCAGGTCAGTGAAAGCAGAAACAAAAATGTGAAAGCAGCCAAAAATATTACCATGTTTCCAACACGAATAACACTTTATGCTTGAAAAATGAGAGTACAATTTTTAGCAAGTGAAGGGATTGCTTGGTTTAATGGACACAAAATGTATGGGCTTGCAGTGGGCTTCTATATGTGAGGAGTTTGTGATAAAGAATTTATGGAATACTTACAGTAGGTAGGAGGTCATTTAATTAATAAATTGGGTGGCTTAGTTCATTGTTATTTATTTTAATCAGTAAATAATTATATCAGTATTAATGTAGTTTTAAATCTTGATCTTGCCCTTTTGTAGAACACAGTTCTTGTTGGATATACATGTACATACAAATATCTAAAGATTCAAACCCTAGGATTGATTTCAGCTAAAGTTAGCAACTCTAGACTGACTAGATTGGTAAATCATCTTAAAGTCGGGGAAATTTTTCTTTCAGGTAAATAATAATGTGGTGGTAATGCTGATGATATAATTTTGATTTGGTCTCATTAGGAACATCAAGTGTATTATTTAAAATAGTCGCTGTGCTCAAAGTAGAAAATAAACAGACAGACAGACAGACAGACAGACAGACAGACAAATAAATAGCAATTTAATAATATTTTCACATGAATTTAAATGCATTTTCAGTTGGATTTCTTTTTAATTTACATGTCAGTGTTTTATTGGAACAATATTAACTAACGAGCATGCAATAAAATAGAAAGGCAAAGCAACAACCAATTTCTCTCGCCTTAGTTTTGACTATCTTCTTTCTTTCTCTCTTTCCTATTTTTATACTTTGGTTCAGTTCCTAATTAGCTCCAGGGCAAGAAGATGGAGAAAACTGCTGTCTAGGTTTACCATAGCAATTTTATTAATGTGTCCCATTGCATGACTGTATATTTGATTGCTTTATATATATATATTTGTACAATAAAGGTAGCCAATTTTAGTTTCTTTTGAGGAAGAAATGCTGGGTTCAACTAAACCAGGGGTGTCAAACTCAAGGCCCGCGGGGTCAGACCCAGCCCGTGGGGCCATCCTGGTCTACCCAATGCGAAGAGGAAAGATCGGGGCAGCATAGCTTTGGCCCCGTCTACCCAGTGCGAAGAGGAAAGATCAGGCCAACGTAGCTTCGGCCCCGTCTACCCAGTGCGAAGAGGAAAGATCAGGCCAACATAGCTTCGGCCTGGTCTATCCAATGTGAAGAGGAAAGATTGAGCCAGCATAACTTCGGCCCAGTCTACCCAATGCAAAGAGGAAAGTTCAGGTCAGCGTGGCTTCGGCCCAGTCAACCCAGTGTGAAGAGGAAACACGGCAGCAGTTTGGGGAGTGGCATCAAGCTGGCCACGCTCACCCAGTTGGCAACACACACTAAGTCGGCCATTCCCAGCCGGCCCCCCGAGGTCAACCACAGCCCTGATGTGGCCCTCAATGAAATTGAGTTTGACACCCCTGAACTAAACAATGAACGTTAACCAAATGCTTGATGGGGGAGTTTGACCTTGTAATTCAAAGAGCTCTTGGTGGAATTTAATCTTCTGGTTATTTAACTGTTAAAACTGGTGGTGCAGTGGTTAGAATGCAGTATTTGCAGGCTAACTGCCCACTGTCAGGAGTTTGATCCTGATGGGCTCAAGGTTGACCCAGCCTTCCACCTTCTGAGGTTGGTAAAATGAGGACTCAAATTATTGGGGACAATATGCTGACTCTGTAAAGCGCTTAGAGAGGGCTGCAAATCACTGTAAAGCAGTGTATTCATCTAAGTGCTATTGCTTTTGCTAAAAGTGTTACAGTTGGAGATGTATTGACCAGAAATTCCCACTCCCTATGGCATTTTGGGTTTCTGGAAGGAATAGAATAGAATAGAATAGAATAGAATAGAATAGAATAGAATTCTTTATTGGTCAAGTGTTACTGGACACACAAGGAATTTGACTCCAGTGTGTAAGCTCTCAGTGTACATACAAACAACAGAGGAATATAATCATAAGATACCAACAGGAGAAGATAGTAGAAAAGATGAGAAGGATACTTATTAAAACTTTTGCAGGTTGGCTTGGGATCCTGAGGGGGCCTCTCACTATTGGGGGTGTTTGACTGAGTACGAAGACCTCATCCCATGCCGTCTGTCTCTTAGTCTTGGCTTTTGCATAGTTTTAAATCTTTATATTTTAATTATTTTTTCTATTTATCTTTTTATAATCTGTAAACTGCCCAGAGTTATCTTATAAGGGAGATGAGCAGCATAAAAAACAAACAAACAAGCAGACAACAACAAAAAACAAACCCCATATGTTTATATTTAGCTATGATCAATGCCCATTAATTGGAATTCTTCTGTTTAAGAGTCTTTATTTAAAAAGGTGAAGTCCAATATCGAGTTTGTTGTCTCTTCCTATTGTAACTCCTGTTGCTTCTAACTTCTGTCCAGTGAATTCATGTATTTGGCCAAACTGACATCTTAACACATCCTTCACCTTTGAAAAAACACATCTCACCTCTATGCTTCCATTAAGTAGCATACCCAAATTTATTAATTCATATCACAATAATTGTACTAAGTGGAGGGTGTTTTTTTTTAAATCCAATAGAATTTTTCTCCCTATAATAATAGGGAAAGCACCCTGTTTAATTCTCTGCTATAGAAAGAATTTTCTTTTAATCTTTAGGAGAACATTAGACTTTTTTTTTTAAATGCATGGGGACATAGTTTGAGGCAGACTAACCATTTTGAGCATCACCTTGTCTGCCCAGTTCATTAATATCGAAGTGGTGGCTTGTATAGTTTGTGATGAATGGAGAGGCAATTTCAGAGGGAAAGAGACTTTCAATTCCTTTCCCCATTTTATTCTGCCAACCTGAAGCCTTGCCTGAGAAACCTCTCAGTTAATTATCAATTTACAATCCTTAGGCTGACCTACTGCTCTTCAAATAAAATCATCCATCCATTGGCATGGGTAGACAGTGTTGGGGTTTCTGTTAGCCCCATGTAGGATTCTCATTATTACATAAGCCAGAGTTTTGGATTCGGTGCCTGTAACTGGTGCAAAAATCTACTGTTTCTTTAATCTCTATGATACTATCATCGCTTTTCTTAAATCCTTTGTGAAGTATCACATTGACTCCAAAATAATTTCTGCCCCTTTTTCTTATAATTCTCCATCAATTCCACCTCCAATTCCTCTCTCTCTGAAACATCACTTTTCTACAAGCTTGTCTATTATTTTCTTCTATTTTTTTGGGGGGGGGGGGTGAGAGAATTAATTCATCTTTTCTGCTTAGTTGGATGCTTCTTTTCTTTCTCACCTTTTCAATTACTGAAAAGTATTTTTTGAGTCAAGATCATTTCACCTACTGAACATCTTCCTATCCCATACCTGATTCAGGGGTTAATCCCCATACTCTATCTTGATTAAGTGCACTACATTACAATTCCTACATTGTATGAAACCTAGGGCATTATAAATGTCAAATAATAGTGGCTGCAGCAAAACTATACATGTATCAGTCAAATTGTCCAAGTAGCAAATCAAATTCCTCGCTTAACCAACTATTTTTGCAGTAAACTGAGAAATGTTTAATAGCAGGTCCACAATTAAAACGGAATCCAATATATAGGTATGACAAATCCCTTTTTCTACTCAAACTGTCTGATAAGAAGCCTTTCTCGGCTCCTGGAATTGAAATTTATCTTGAATTTCATTAATCAGGTATTACTCTTTAATAATTAGGAACACATTTTGGATTCTAATTACAGAAAAAAGTTCCTTTTATTACAAATTATCCTGTTTACTAATACTGATTTAAATTTCATCTTTCCCCTAGTTTGGAACAGTTTTGTTATGAATCATTGATTCATTTCAATTTTATTGAAAGTTTATTTTGACTTGATCATTCTGGTCATTTTGTAATGATCTTCCTTACTCTGATTCCACCATATAATATTCATACCTAAATTAGATTTTTGGTAAAATTCTACCGGTAATTGAGCTACTCAGATTATATATATGAGATAAGGGAAGAGTGCCTGTGGCCTAGAGGTTAAAGCTGCTGCCTTACAGGCAGACTGTCCAGGTTCAAATCCCAGTAAGGGTATGGATATCTGATGAGAGCTAAATTGCTTGAAATAGATCTATAATAGTCTCCCTTCATTTTCATTTATCAGCAAAAAATGTTACACACACACACACACACACACACACGTGTCACTCCAATACAATGTTTTAGATTCAAATATAATTGAAATAAAAAATCCAAAAAAAAATGAAGTGCCTGGAAATTATTAGAAACAAGTAGCTTTCCACCTGGTAAACAGTGTGGATATTTGTCCAAGGCTAGCGGGTGGCAGACAATGAGATATCTCATTGGTGTTTTGATAGGCTCTGAGCAATTTAATTCTGGTCAGTGGGAAGTAAAAGAAAAGGAAAATTGATTTTTCCCCTTCTGGTTGTTTGTAGAAGTTACTGTTGAATTCTGTCTGGTGCAATGTTATTTTGCGACACAGTTTATTTTTGGCATTGACGAGGGAAAGAAAAAATACTCCTGGGTTTAAACTTCACTTTTAATGTAGTTTACAGTATACTTTATAGACTGATAGAGGAAAACATCTGTAGCTCATGGTTGAAATGAGGGATCCTTGGTGCTCTCTGAGCTTGGTTGTTTTCTTGCAGACATTTCATTATCCAAATTAGGTAACATCATGAGTGCCAGCAAACCCCATTCCAGATTAGCAATGATGATATTATCTAGTTTGGGTAATGAAAGATATGCAAGAAAACAACCAAGGACCTCTCTCTCTATAGGCCTATAGCCATGATGGTGAACCTATGGCACGTGTGCCACAAGTGGCACGCGGAGCCATATCAGTGGGCACGCAAGCTCAGTGTGCATGTGTGTGCTGGCCAGCTGATTTTTGAGCCTTCTGGACCCACTGGGAGTTGGGAAACAGCCTGTTTCCAGCTTCTGGAGTGGGTGGAGAAGGCCTGTTTTTTGCTCTCCCCAAGCTCCAGAGCCTTTCTAGGAGCCTGGGGAGGGCAAAAATGGCCTTCTCCCCCTAGAGATTTCCCAACTTGAAATGGGCCATTTTCTGCCTCTGGGGGGGCCTCCAGGGGGGTGGGGAAGGCCATTTTCACCCTCCCCAGGCTCCTAGAAAGGCTCTGAAGCCTGGGGAGAGCGAAAATTGGGCGTGCCATCGAGTGCCGGGAGGGGGGATCACATGCGTATGTGCGGGAGGCGCGCATGGTATTATGGGTGTGGGCATGCATGTGCGTGCCTCCCCGTGCCCCCCCTTTTGGCACGTGAACCAAAAAAGGTTCGCCATCGCTGGCCTATAGAAATGAACCTGTGGGCTATTGAGATTATACACACACATTCATATTTACCTTTCTACATTTGCAAAAACATTGACATTGCTATCCTAACTTCAGCCTGAGAGCTCTGGCACTGGAAGCGCCATGATAGCTAAACTCTCCTAAATTATTGTTGGTGAGGCAAAATTTGAGGCAGTGATTGTCATTCAGTTTCCATTCCCTGAAGGTCCATTGCTCCTCTCTCAATAATATCTTCTGCATTGCAAACAATGGGAAGCTAGAAATTCTGTGATACGGATAGTCTGACTTACAACTATTTGTGCAGTGACTGTCTGAAATTACAACAGCACTGAAAAAAGTGACTTATGACTGTTTTTCACACTTATGACCATTTACAACATCCTCATGGTCATACGATTGAAATTTGGATGCTTTGCATCTGGCATGTATTTATGATGGTTGCAGTGTCCCGCTGTCATGTGATCACCTTTTGTAACCTTCTGACAAGCAAAGTCAATGGAGAAGCCAGATTCACTTAGGAAATGTGTTATTAACTGAATAACTGCAGTGATTCACTAAACAATTGTGGGAAGAAAGGTCGTAAAATGGGCCAAAACTTACTTAACAACTCTGTTGCTTAGGAACAGAAATTTTGGGTTCAGTGGTTGTAAATTGAGGACTACCTGTAGTTTGGGGAACTTTAAAGGATTGTATCAGTTTTGGACTGAGGTGCCTGCAGAACAGAAAATATTCAAACATTTCAAAATAATAAAAACAGCACTGCATCGTCATGACAAAAACACCTGTGTGACAGGGGGCAGATCTTGCATTGATGCCTCTGGTTTACAATCTAAAGATTCCACAGTTTGCTCTGATTTGTCACTTGATTAATGACTTCACCTTGTAACCTTTTCAGATGTTCACCTCACATCTCTTATGAGCCTGTCTGATGAGCCAAACTCTCAATTGGAGATTCAAGGCTTGACGCATTTAGACCTTGTCACTCAGGAGTCAAAAGGCTCTCAAATATCTGTAGATGAGGTTCAGTAGAAGCAGAATCTGTCAGAGGATGAGTGTATTGCTTTGTAATCAGCCCTGATCTAGAGCCTCAAGTAATCAGCCCTGATCTAGAGCCTCAGTGGGAATGGATCTTCTGCCTTTCTATAGGCAGAAAGATCACAGATGTAGAACAGGGATATTGGATAAGACTCCTTAAAAGAAAAGAAAAAAAGCATGACTCAAGGAAAGAGAAATGCTAACAGCTGGCAAGCAACTTTCCATCCTTGGACCTATCTCCTGAACTTGTGCTAGCTACTTTAGTTTTTGGGCTTTGCTGACCTAGAAATCAGATAGATAGATGATAGATAGATAGATAGATAGATAGATAGATAGATAGATAGATAGATAGATAGATAGATAGATAGATAGATAGACAGACAGACAGACAGACAGACAGACAGACAGACAGACAGACACCATTTTGTCTTTATATCTGACAATAACATAATCAGCCTGATCCTGCTAATGTTAATGTTTTCTAAAGCCATTTTTTTCCTTTGCTTGCCTATAAAATGATCAACTTGTAGTTGAACTAATCTCTTCTTGAAACACAGTTTGTTATTTCTGAATAAGTTTTGTCAGAATTTACTGTGGCTTAATATATTCAACTTCTGACACCTGATTATACAGTTCTGAACTACTTTGTGATTTTTTTCTTTATTTATTTATTGCTGTGCCCTTACAGTTTGTTCTCATCTACGAAGGCTGCTCATCTAACATTGCCTGATCCCTGAAATTCAATCGCCAAATAAATACTTCAGCCAGTACAAGTGACTTAATGGCAGGAAAGATGTGTAAATCAAAGGAAGTAATTTTTCACTTTTTAGCTATTATGAAACAAAATAAATGGCTTGGTCTTTCTCATATTTACTTCTTTCCGCAAGATTAAAAACATCCTGAAGATGTTTGTGTATGTCATAATACTCCCCTCTTTCTTGGTCCCTCTTTTTAACAGAAAATAAGGCTACAGTCCAGGCAAAACATACTTAAACGTGGCAAATGAGGCACAGCCACTATGCCTATGTTTGTGGAATTTTAAAACGAGAAAAAGACTTTGGTTGAGTTTTTCCACGCAAATCCTGTGGAAGTCAATTTCTACAAGTAAAGAAAAAGTCTTCATGATGTTCATGACTTTAAAGGTTCATAACTTTACTAACTGAAAAGCAAGTTCACTTTTTAAAAATGGCCTGGTTTCATTTGACACTGCTTTTCTTTTAATATGGTGTTGCATTATCAGTTTAAAGGAAATGCAATGCACTGGTAAGGAAGAGGATAGTGGTTTAAATTTAGATATTTGTTGATGAAGCTCCAGGAAGCTTTCTTCTTGAAAACAATAATCTGTATTTGATGGTAAGAAATCATCTCCAAATTCCATTATGTTTGTGGGCTTGACATGCAGAGCTTATTAAATGTAGGACAAAGCCACTTTGTACATCATAATGTTCGCATTACAAATTCTCTCTCCATAATTATGCAGCTAGTGCAAGTAGCGTTCCTGCTTCCACCTTCCCAAACTTATGAAATATATTTCTGGCACCTCAGGTATTGATGTATGCATACTTGATATTGTCTCGGTGCAGTAAGGGAGACTTAACTGATGTCTGCAAGATTTGATTTATTACTAGTAAATATGATTGCCTTCATAATCTGATTTTATTATGTTCGGGGTTCTCACAGGTAAACTTTTAGGAAGAAGGCCAATTTTATTAAACCAGCCTTATGTCAGCAAAGCAAATACTTTACAGGCAAAAATAAGGAAAATAGAAGTGGGGGAATAAAAAGTGTAGGAGAGCATAAATCTTATTTAGAAGTTGGATGAAAATTATATTGGGTCTACCACAATTTAAAATGTCATATTTTTGTTTTTTTATAAAATAAGGAAACAAAGACTAATTATTGTATTATATTATATTATATTATATTATATTATATTATATTATATTATATTATATTATATTATATTATATTATATTATATTATATTATATTATATTATATTATATTATATTATATTATATTATATTATATTATACTATACTATACTATACTATACTATACTATACTATACTATACTATACTATACTATACTATACTATACTATACTATACTATATTATATTATATTATATTATATTATATTATATTAACATTATCCTATCCTATCCTATCCTATCCTATCCTATCCTATCCTATCCTATCCTATCCTATCCTATCCTAATCTATAGAAAGCAAGGGTACCACCACAGGAAACACCCAAATGGTATTTGTTGATGTCATTAGCAAGACCTCCCTCAATGATGTCAGTGATCAATCTTGTTTAGGACCAAAATTTGTTTAGGCCCAAAACCTTGAATTTCACTTCAAAAATTAATGGGCAGCCAATATAGCTGCTTCTACAATAGTTTAACCTAGCCCGTGGACCACATAAGTTATTTTAGTAATGTAATGCTTCGCACTCTTGCCTCTCCTGTTTGACACCTATGTGAAGCTGCTGTAAGAGGTCATCCTTTGACACAGAGTCAGGTAACATGAATACCGAGTTATATATCTTGACCTTGGATGAAGCAAGTGAGAGCATCAAGATCTCTGAAGATGTCTGAGTGTCTGGAGGCTTTTGAGATGTGCATATGGCGACTAGCTTAAAGTCCAAGGTTGAGTGCTTTGGTTTTCTGGCTACTATGGATTTTGTACTGTATCTATGGTTCTGAATGCCGTAGCACTGCCCTGAATACATCTAGTCTGCATTTTGGAGGTCACAGCTTCTGCTCAAAAAGCAGGGGGTAGCTTTGGCTGAGGGAGGGGCTTTCATGGCATAGATCTTGGGTATCTTAGGGACTACTTTTCTCCTATTGCTTTGCCCATCTGAGTTGGTGTGCTCCAGGTCCCATCATTAAAGCAGTGTTATTGGTTGGGATTGAAGCAACATGCCTTCTCTGCCATGGTACCTGTTCTTCAAATAGCTGCTTTTAAATTGTACACTGTCTAACATCATAGATTTGATAAATAAAAATAAAAATGCAATCTTCACATTAAAATCTGTGAATCTTCATTATTCTTACAACAGAGATAACCTCTTTCGGCTACTCAAATTTTATTTTATTTTTTTGGTCATTTGACGTACTTGCTAACTTGCTATTTCTCACCTGAGGCAATTGGTCCAGGTTGTCATAAGAGACTGAATGTAACATAAATGGCTGAATACATTTTGCAAGTGGCAGGTTATTTTCTGTTGTAAAAAAACTACCGTATTAAGATTCTTTTTTTACAATGAATAGAACTGTATTCTGTTCCAAGATTTCTCAACCTTCGTGACTTTAAGGCATTTGGATCTCAACTTTGCTTCTCAACTTTTTAGCTCAGATCAAGTTTAGTATAAATGCATGGACTTTAACTGGGAAATTTTGGGAATTGAAGTCCACGCATCTTAAGTTGCTGAGATTGAGAAAAAAATGGTTCTGTTCTATAACAATTATATAAAGATAAAGGTTTCCCCTGTCCAGTTGTGTCCAACTCTAGGCATAGTGCTCATCTCTGTTTCTTAGCCAGGGGGAGCCAGCATTGTATAAAGACATTTCTGTGGTCAAGTGGTGATCAGGATTATATGCCGAGGCACATGGAACACTATGTATAATTGTATAATTGTTACTTAATCCACTGTTAGGTTATTGGTCTTTTGTTTGGTCTCCCTTCCTTCTCTCCAGTTCCCAAATGAATTCAGAATCTACACTGGAGGGAAATTTAATTTCCCATTTTGGCTGTTCCATTGGTGATAGACTATTGCGATATCTAAACTACCCTATTCGATGCATTTTGTGCTCCTCAGTCAACTACACAAATTTTACGTGAGCTTTGCTGTATATTTTTCCTAGCATTCTCATTAAAACTTCTGCAACATCACAGAGATAGATCTTTATATCTGATCAGAAATATCATTACAGCAACCCCGATTCCTCTTAATTTAACTGCATTCCACTGTACTTAAAATTAGAGCCATTGCTTCCCCTTGGAAAATCAATTTAACGGGTTTTTTTAAACTCATAACTGGAACTCATTCTATAGATCAAATAAAGAAAACTGGGCAGAGGTCAAAGGAGCACACAGCAGAAATCTGAAAGCAATCACATGTAACAAGATTGAATAGTATGTTGTTTACACTGTTTCCGATGACAGAAGGACTATATTAAATGGTGGCCTCACCTAGCGATGTATTTATTATCCAGTACTTTTTGAGGGATAGAGCTGGAAGTACCTTTGAATTCTTGATTTCAAATATAGGAAGCAAATTTACTCTTACTTGTGTCTGCATGTGGTATGGAAAGAAGTACTGTAGCCTATTTGTTCAGGCTTTAGAATGCTACTTCATAAAAAAATGAGGGTAACCACTGTTACTTGATCATTTGGTACTAGAAACTGGTGGGTTCCTCCCAGTTCGGACTGGTTTGCCCGAACTGATAGTGATCCATTGGTGATGTCACGATGATGTCACCAAACCGGATCGGTTGGTGCTGGTCCCTAGGCGCCACCATCTTTTTTTTGAAATTTTTTGAAATTTTTTCAAAAAAATTTCAGATTTTTAATATTTTTTTTCATTCTGAGCATGTGCAGAAGCCGAGTTCCAGCACTGTGCATGCAGTCGCCATCTTTTGTTCTGCTTAGTTTTTTTATTTTGGGGGGATTTTTTGTTACTGCGCATGCGTGCGGCCATGAAGCACGCCCACTCAGCACAGGAGGGAGGAAGCGAACTGGCAGCGAGGTAAGTTGGAACCCACCCCTGACTAGAAAGTGTCTGGAAATGATCACATCACAGCACACACACAAATCCATTCATTGCATGCAGGTAGACCTTGACTTACGCCTATTCACTTAATGATCATTTGAGGTAATGATGGTGCTGAAAAAAGTGAATTCTGGACGATTGTTACAGTGAAGAGTAGACCATCACAGTGTCCCTATGGTCACGTAATCAGAATTCAGATGCTTGGCAGCCAGCATGTACTTATAATTTTGCAGCGTTCTGGGGTAATGTAACCACCATTTTCAACTTTCCTAGGGTGCTTCCTTATTTGGAAGTCAAAGAAACTAGATTCACTTAATGATCATACCAAGAAGAGTCATAACATTGGCCATACTCATTTAATGACCACATCACTTAGTGACAGAAGTTTCAGTTGTAATTGCTGTAAATTGAGAACTACCTGTATTACATTTGTATGTTACATGAATGTGTAACATCCTTGCATGAGTGTTGCTGAACCGCCTGACTGACCACCTGGAACAAGGTTTATTACCTAAGGCACAGTGCGGTTTCCGCAAAGAGCGTGGCACTGTGGACATTATCTTCGCAGCCCAACAGCTCCAAGAGAAGTGTCAAGAGCAGAATCGTGAATTGTACACCACCTTCATGGATCTCACTAAGGCTTTTGACACTGTCAGTCGTGAAGGTCTGTGGTGCATCATGTCAAAATTTGGGTGCCCTGATAATTTCATCCTGATGGTACGTCAGTTTTACGATGGTATGATGGCCCGTGTTCTGGACGACAGAGAAGCTTCAGAGGCCTTTCCTGTTACAAATGGCATCAAGCAAAGGTGCATGCTGGCACCGACCTTGTTCAGCATAATGTTTTCAGCCATGCTGTCAGATGTCTTCCAGAACAGTTCCTTGGGAGTTAGCCTGAGATACAGGACCAATGGGAAACTGTTCAACCTGCAAAGATGCCAGGCTGTCAACATAAAGAAGACCGAAGTGATGTACCAGCCAGCTCCGAAAGCCCAACGCCAAGAGCCCACTATCACAGTGAAGGGACAAAAGCTGCAAGCAGTGGACCAATTTACATACCTTGGCAGCACCCTCTCCCGTGCAGTGACAATTGACACTGAGGTCAACTGCAAAATCACCAAGGCAAGCTCTGCATTTGGCAGATTATTGACCAACGTGTGGGACTGTCGTGGAATAAGCCTTGCTACAAAGCTCAAAGTCTACTGAGCAGTAGTGCTAACTACCCTGATGTATGCCAGTGAGACTTGAACTGTATACAGGAGACATGCTAGGCAATTGAACTACTTCCAAATGACCTGCCTCCATAGATCCAATGTCAGGATAAGGTGCCAGACACAGAAGTCCTCTCCAGAGCAGGCCTGCCATCAATTCACACCCTGCTGATGAAAGCCCAGACACTCTGAGCAGGCCATGTTGCATGTCACGGTGTGAATATTGTCAGGTTGTGCATCTCTATGTTTTACTGTGTTATTATATCTATGGTCAGACACACGTATGATATATTCTTCTACGCATGTCTACATTCCTGAGGTCAACTTCTTTCCTTTCTCATCGCCATTTCTACCAAGGTAGAAGTGATTTATTTTCTTAGCCGATACAATGTAGTCCTAATAAGAATTCTTTATTATTTTTCTACTGAAATAAATATTTTGTTTATTAGTATTTGAATCTCGGGCTTTATTTTCTAAGAAGTATGTTTTCAAAGAAGCCACGATCCATTTCGCCTCTGATGAGATTAATTCTCTTCTTAACAATGGTACCAGAGTTTGGCTGTAAACTTTATGGCTTCTTTGAAAGTTTTATTGCGTTTTAGGATAGTTAGCTAATTAGAGAGATTTATGACCAGCCATGTCCACGAACGGAGATAAGGAATTTCCTACACATGCTGCCGCTGCTGAAACGCCCAAGCAGAAAGTTTTTTTCCCTGCATGAAGAAGTTTCACCCACTCTCTTTGGAACGCAGACCGAAAAAATGATTTTAGAAGCCCAAACAGAAATAAAAGCTGGAGCAGAACTTTTTCAAAGGTCAGTGCATGATGTTAAAGGAACCCCTTTTCTCCCTGGGGGAAATTCTACATGTTTAGAAGCTATTCCAAAAATCTCTCAAGCTAATGCCCCACAAAATGAGGAAGAATCCTTTTATAGGCAGCAAATTGCCAGCCCACGAAAGTCTTCCATAGGACAGACAAGTGCTGAAAGAGAAATAAATTTAACTTATGGCCAGATACTGCAAAAACAAAGAGAGCAGATAGATTTTTTACAAAGAGAGTTACACGAAATTAAACTGCATGCATTCTTTCGTGCTGAGAACCAAGATGTCTGCCCGCCTTCACGCATACCAGAGAGGGGCCATGATTCCCCTCCTTCTTTAAACAAATTAGAGCAACGCCCTTGGATGCACACGTCACAATTACATGGGCAGAAATTTTTTGATGAAAGAGACTTTGCATTTCTCCAAGTGATTCAGGAACAGAATGAAATTTTGCATAAACAGAGTGGATTTTTGTATAATCAAAATGAAGAATTAACAATATTACAAGCCCAGAACAGAATAGCAATAGCACTATAGCACTTAGACTTATATACCGCTTCATAGTGCTTTACAGCTCTCTCTAAGCGGTTTACAGAGTTCAGCATATTGCCCCCAACAATCTGGGTCCTCATTTTACCCACCTCGGAAGGATGGAAGGCTGAGTCAACCTTGAGCCTAATGAGATTTGAACAGCTGAACTGCTGAACTAGCAATCAGCTGAAGGTCGCAATGCTGCTTTTAACCACTGCGCTATCTCAGCTCATAATGAATCAATTGAGGCTTGATGCATTAATGCAGCGTCTTCCACTAGCTGCCCAACCTATGCAAGCACAAATTGTCCTGCCTGCCCAACCTATGTAAGCACAAATTGTGCATCCACCACAAGCTGGATCACCTCCTACTCCAGCACCAGGGGCCCAAGTTTTGCCTGCTCCAGGGCCACCACCAGCTGTGGCAGCCCAACTTTTGCCTGCTCCAGCGCCATCACCTATTGCTGCCCCTCAGCAACAGCCAATCCAGGCACCTCAAGCAGCTCCGCCTGCTCAGGCCCAAGCCTTGCCACAAGTGATTTCACAGGCCGCACCAGTGCAGGCCCCAATAGTCGCCCAACAGTCACAAATTGTTCCATTGGTTGGCGACGCAAAACTAAAGCAATCGGGACAGAACTATAAGGCCAGGGGCACTGATATAACTACTTTGCTTCGTGGTGAGGGCACTTTTGACATAATTCAGAATTCTTCACAAAAGGTACTAAGATGCCAATATTGCGACCATGTGGGTCATACAAGCAGAGATTATCTTAAATTGCAATGTACTCAAGTTCCTGTCCAGCCTAGACGAAAAGATTACAGATGCCAGTACCAGCCCAGAGGAAAAGCACCTAGAGGCAGCAGAGGCAGAGGACAGCGCCGACCCAGTTCGAGGCGTGATTTCCCACCTCCACACACCATGCTAGCAATCACCAATGATACGCAGCCAAAGAAATATGACCGCTCCCTTTTGTGGACTCTCGATAGTGGAGCGGCTGTTCACATTACTTACAGAAAAGAACTTTTCAAAGAGCTACATGAGCCTGAACCAGAATATCGTGAACTGTACGCATTTGGTGGCCACCCTTTCAAAGTTGAAGGAAAAGGAACTGTTTTTATTGAAGAGTTAGGTACCCTGGTACCTGATGTTTATTATATTCCTACAGCTAATTGTAATTTGCTTAGTCAGAATCATTTATCTGCTGTTTTGCATTTTTATGTCCTTCATTTAGGTAATGCCAGTTATATTTTTAAAGATGGTCATATTGTTGCTGACACATTTGTGATTGGTCAGGTCTACTATTTGAGGCCAAAGGCAGAACCTCAAATTCAGGCAAGTATAAAAATCTCAATAGATAATATCACAGGCCCAGAGAGAGATACCCCAGAGAGAGATCCTGTGAATACTCCAAAGGCTCTTAAAGCCACAAAGCAACAGGTAATCAAACCTAAGGTTCCTCATGTTAATGTTAATGCTGCAACTCCACTTACAGGTTTTCGTTTACATGACAGGTGTATTCATAGATGGCACAGAAGATTAGGCCATCCAAGCTTTGAGGTCCTTAAAAAAATGCCATTTTTCACACAAGGTTTGAATTTCAAAGGATGTAAGGTACATCTAGATTGTGCAGTTTGCAAAAAGGCAAAATCGAGGGCAGCAGCTGTTCCAAAACATGCTACATGTAAGTCAACACGCATTTTTGATTTGGTTCATACTGATATTGTGGGCCCTTATGGTCCAACTATTGGCGGTAAAAAGTATTTCTTAACTATTGTTGATAATCATTCTAGATATGGTTATGTCTTTCTTATGAAAGAAAAATCTGAAGCCTTTCAGACCTTTAGAGATTTTGCAGTTCAAATCTACAATCAACACGGAGTGAGAATCCAAAGAATCCAGAGTGATCGTGGTGCCGAGTTCACATCTCAACGTTTCCAGGATTGGATGTGACGAAACGGTATCCTACACCAAACATCTGCCCCATACACTCCGGCTCACAACGGAGTGGCAGAAAGACGGCAAGGGGTCCTCCAAACCATGATGCGCTGCCTCCTAGAAGATGCCAATCTCAAACACTCATTTTGGGGTGAAGCAGTTCATTATGCAAATTACATTGTCAATCGCACATGGAGCAGTGTCATTGACCAAACACCCTTCTACATGTTATATGGCCACCAGCCAGATCTTAGACACTTACACATTTTTGGTTCATATGCCATGGTCAACATTCCATTGGCCCAAAGAAGAAAAGGTGGCCCAGTAGCAAAGAGACTGAGATATATGGGTGTTGATAGCAATTCTAAATGGGGAAGATTCATTGACTCTCACAATGTGATAACAATTTCTAATTCAGCTAATTTTGAAGAAGATACAGATTGGTCCAGGATACATTCTAATGACCCTGGAGTTTATTTCCCTAGAACTGAAATTGTTGATACAGTGCAACCAGATGACCAACGTTCATCACCTGATATCCCATCCTACAACGCCGTGGATGCTGAAGCTAGCGACGCTGATGGAGATGTGGACAACAAGAAAGATGACTGGACAATCGTTCCGAGACGTTCCAAGAGAACTACAAAAGGTATTCCACCAAAGAGATACACAATGCAATTGACAAACACACCATCGCCATTGATCTGTAATGTTACACTCCCACCGGAGAACTTTTCACAAATTAAATATCTTTCTGAAGATGAACAACAAAAATGGTATGAAGCCATGCAAGTTGAGATGGACAGTTTGCAGAAACTCAAAGTGTACACATCTGCAACACCTCCAACACACAAAAAAGTCATTGGCACAAGATGGGTCTACAAAATCAAACAAAAGCCAGATGGTGAATTATTATACAAAGCAAGACTTGTCGCACAGGGTTTCGCACAAAGCTATCCTGAAGATTACACAAACACTTACTCACCTACAGTGCGAACTGAAAGTGTGAAAATTGCTCTAACCACTGCTTCTATCCTTGGACTTGAAGTTTTCCAATTTGATGTTGAAACAGCTTATCTACATGCTGATCTAGATGAAGAAATCTACGTCAGGTCCGCTCCCGGCTTCCGGGACCGAGAAGGGGACACCTGGTTCCTAAACAAAAGTCTCTATGGTCTGAAACAATCAGGTCTGATGTGGTACACATGTCTAAAAGACAAACTAAATTTAATGGGCTTTATTAAGTCCGACACTGATGAATGCGTGTTCACAAAAAGGTATGGAAATATTAATGAAATTGTTCTTGTTTATATTGATGACATTGTTTACATTGGTCCAAACAAACGCATGAGTGAGAATTTTGTTAAAGGTTTGCAGAAATACTTCACATTGAAATCATTAGGACACATCAATGAATATTTAGGAGTTCACATTGAAAAGACACAGAAGGGGTTCAGTCTTTCACAAGAAGCTAAGATAGATCAACTTTTGCATCAATGCAACATGACAGATGCAACGCCTACACAAACACCTATGCAAACTGATTTTCACAATTTGAAAGATGCATATAGTCCTGAATTCAAGGATCAAACACTTTATCGTTCAGTAATTGGTTCACTACTTTACATTAGTGGATGGACTAGACCAGACATAGCACTTAGTGTTAATTTACTTTCAAGACATGTAGGCAAAGCAACAGAGTTTCACTGGTCATGTATTAAGAAGTTACTGAGATACCTGATACACACAAAACAATTCAAATTGAAGCTAGAACCAGAACATATAGATTTTGCTGACATGTATTGTTATACAGATGCAGATTGGGCAAGTGATAAAGAATCAAGAAAAAGCACATCAGGTTACATAGTGTTCCTGAATGGATGTCCAGTTTACTGGAACGTAAGAAAACAAAGTTTTATTTCCTGCTCATCAACTGAAGCAGAGTATGCATGTGTGTCTGATGCGTGTAATTTTTTAACCTGGTTCGATGCCTTAGTTACAGATATCTGGATGAAGCCTGAAAAACCGATCACTGTGATGGAAGACAATCAATCAGTAGTTTACATTTCCAGGACTCACTTCACAGGTTCAAGGTCCAGACACATTGACATACGTTACAAGAATGTTAGAGAGTCAGTAAGACAAGGTCTCATAAAGTTAGAATATGTGCCAACAAAATATCAGATAGCTGACATTTTGAACAAACCATTACCTATTGCTCAGCATGATTACCTAAGATATTTACTGTGTGTTGAGTGACACATTATATTAGCCCAACTGACAAAGAAGGGGTGTCACGGTGTGAATATTGTCAGGTTGTGCATCTCTATGTTTTACTGTGTTATTATATCTATAGTCAGACAGACGTATGATATATTCTTCTACGCATGTCTACATTCCTGAGGTCAACTCCTTTCCTTTCTCATCGCCATTTCTACCAAGGTAGAAGTGATTTATTTTCTTAGCCGATACAATGTAGTCCTAATAAGAATTCTTTATTATTTTTCTACTGAAATAAATATTTTGTTTATTAGTATTTGAATCTCAGGCTTTATTTTCTAAGAAGTATGTTTTCAAAGAAGCCACGATCCATTTCGCCTCTGATGAGATTAATTCTCTTCTTAACATTGCAAGGATGCCAAACCATCGCATTCCTAAACAGCTCCTCTATGGTGAGCTGTCTAAAGGAAAGCGATTGTACGGGGGACAAAGGAAGCGATACAAAGACACGTTGAAAGCCTCCTTCAAGTCCCTCGATATCGACACCACCTCCTGGGAAACCCTGGCACAAGATCGATCAACATGGCGCATGCTGATCCACCAAGGCTGCCAGACATCCGAGGACAGAAGAACAATCATAGCAGAAGAGAAGTGAGCACTCCGCAAAGCCAGAGCTGCAAATGCTGCAACAATGGTGCCCACACATGTCTGCCCAACATGTGGCAGAACATTTTGTGCTAGTATAGGCCTTACCAGCCACCTGCAGACACATTGTGGACAGCCCACAACCTGTTAGATGAATGTGTATTTTCTGACGTATAAAAGCATAAGGTAAGTAGATTCTGGTGCTGAAGGTGATTTTAAGATATAACACTGTGCAATTAATATGGGTGTTATATTTAAATATAATCAGTTGTATTTAACTCTGCTTCAATCTATGTACTTCAGTTTGTTTCAATTCTATGGATGAATTTTTCTACATTGTACATTCTACAGGTATTGACCATTCCTTAATAAATCTGAATTTAGTGTATGTTGAAGAAAAGAACAGTAATGTCCAATTTTATCTTCTGTTTATGAATCTCATCCACTGAGTTATGCTCCTTGAGGTTTCAAATACATCATACATTCAACAAGTAAATCATCAAATAATTTCTCCTCTAAAGGCACACAATTCTTTATTGGAGTCTGCAACTAATGATGAAAAATCCACAATGTGGATCCTAGCAAATGATGCTTCACTTTATGACTATATTCCTGATAGATAAACTTACATGGAAGCCAATTTCTGTGGTAAAATCTGGAGTTTGAATCAATTGATTGCCTCATGTTGAGGTTCTACATTCAAAACATATACCTGGGTCCAGGGGCGGGTTCCTAATTTTTTTACTACCACTCTGTGGGCGTGGCTTATTTTGTGGGTGTGGCTTGCCAGCCATGTGACCGGGTGGGCATGGCTTCTCGGACTGCTGAAGGGAGGGGAACTGAGATAGGTCCTGCTGCCCATTCCCCCTCCCCTCAGCAGCTCGAGAAGCCTCAAACGTGCGAAAATGCCTAGGATCATCACCGCGCGTTCGTGGCTTCTTGGACTGCTGAAGGGAGAGGAAATGAGATAGCTCCTGCCGCCCGTTCTTTCAGCGTCTCACATGCTCCCTCAGCCATCCTCCCCTGCTTGGACTCACTGTGGGGTAGGAAGGCAGCGCATGAACAGCGCATGAGCCGGAAACTCGGTTTCTGGGCATGTGCAGAAGAAAATTTTAAAAAAATTTTTAAAAAAAATGGCGGCGCCCAGGCACCGGCAACTGACCGCACCGGTACTGTGACGTCACCAGCTGGCTGCTACCGGTGCTATAGAGTGGACCGCACTGGTAGGAACCCACCACTGCTGGGTCACATCAGACTTAACTGAGTGTCATATTTCTGGGGTTGCTCCTAGTTTGCAGCAATGTTTTTAATATTAAGGAGAAAATTTTTACAGTAAAGATATTCTGTTGAAAGTGAGCAACATTCCAATATTTCTTCATATCGAAGGAATGGCTGAATTTTGACTAAGTAATTCCCAGAAACAGGTCATGAGAAAAAAAGTACAGACCCCATTATAAATGTGCATGCATGTTGACTGCTGTGAAATACATATTTAGAACCTGCCAGTGGGAAATAAACACTAGCTCTAAATCTTTTTGTTTCTTCAACTGTATTAATTATTTCAGCTAGCTCTAACAAAAATTTTGGTTACTCTGCAGACATAACCCTCTGGCAGGGTATATATATAATATGTTATGATGGGCAGCATAATAGATTTTTATTTTCATTCAGTAAGGCTGCCTGCACACAATCCATTAATGGCATAGCTGTGCTTTGCCACTTGTGAGTTATGTAGTCGTTCTTTACTCATGAAAATAAAATATGCCACCCTTTCTTACATCACAAGTTTATATTTATGAAAGGGCACAATGCAGAATATATTAATGCATATGGAATATTTATTTGCTTGTCTGTCGGCTTATATGTGCATATGCATATATACATGTAAAAACTGTGTTTGTTTCTGTGTGGGTGGCTACTCATGTACTGTATAGATCTTAAAACTTGTTTAAATAAAATAGAGATGTTGCTTGGTAAAGGAATAGCAGATTGTGAAGAAACTAGTCATTTTAATTGGCTATGTCAAGAGACTGCTTTTTGTCAACAGAAATTCAGAAGTACACGAATAAAGAAAAATGACTTTCCTTTGAAACAACATTCATGAATTTAATTTTATACAAAGCAAATGAAATGCACGGAAGGATTCAATTTTCAGTTCTGTGAACCTTTCCATATTCCAGAGTTGCAAGAACAGAACTTGCCGAAGAAAATGGAGTGGGGGAATATTATACAGTATGTGGCCAACCTTGAATCAGTTCCAAGGTATGTGGAAAAAAACCCTATTCTGCTTCCCATTTAGACAAAGATGGTCTGTTACTAATATTACCAGGGTTAGGGATTTCCGGATGAAAACAACTGAACTTGAATGTAACTATTTATCTTGTGCCAAGATTGTTTATTTGAAACTCCTTCTGCCCTTTCTCTTGCAAATATTTCTAAAGCATGCAAATATCTGCATTTCTTGAGGGCCAATTGTTCCTTAGGGCCAGAGAACCACATGTTCTCTGGCAAGAAGGCCACCAATTTCATAGAATGGCCTAAGATATTTGAGTGATCTGGAGAAGATCAGGAAATGGAATCTACTCTCTTCACCTTGGTCCAAGTGCAGAATACCTAAGGATCTGGTTATTTTGGCATATATTTGGCAGAAATACCAGAAGTCCTTCCTTTCCTTTCTGGCAAGATAAATCAAAAGGGGGGAGTGGAGGAACCCTTGCAGGGCAGAGCTGAGGAATTTGCTCAGTTTCTTGCAGATAAAGTCACTTAGATTCGGACAGACCTGGACTCCGATTGGACAGGGCAAGCCGAGACGACAGGGGTGGGTCTTAGTCCTGTTATTTCGGATGAATTTGAACCTATCACTCCTGATGATGTTGACAAGGCCATAGGAGCAATGAGTGCCTCAGGGCTCGGTCCTCTCACCTATCCTGTTTAACATCTACATGAAACCGCTGGGTGAACTATCAGCAGTATTCTGATGATACCCAGTTGTACATCTCCACCCCGTCTCAGTTCAGGGAAGCAGTTGATGTAATGTGCCGTTGCCTGGACAATGTTAGGGTCTGGATGGGAATGAATAGGCTCAAGCTCAATCCTGACAAGACCGAATGGCTGTGGATATTGCCCCCTAGGATTATGTCGGCTGCCCCTCCTTGGTTCTTGGGGGAGAGAAATTAGCTCCCTTGGAACAGGTTTGCAATTTGGGTGTTCTCCTAGATCCATAGCTAAAATTGGAGCAACATCTGTCAGCTGTGGCTAGGGGGACCTTTGCACAGGTTCGCCTGGTGCACCAATTGTGACCCTACTTGGAGAGGGAGGCTTTACTCACAGTCACTCATGCCCTTGTCACCTCACGGCTGGACTACTGTAATGCACTCTACATGAGGCTACCTTCAAAAAGTATCCGGAGACTGCAATTGGTGCAAAATGCAGCTGTGCGAGCTGTGTTGGGTGTTCCCAGATACACCCACGTAACACCCATTCTCCGCCAGCTGCATTGGCTGCCCATTAGTCTCCGGATGCAATTTAAGGTGTTGGTTTTAACCTTTAAAGCCCTATATGGCTCAGGGCCAGGTTACCTCCGGGACCGCATCCTACTGCATACCTCCCTATGACCGGTTAGGTCCCAGAGAGTTATGTCTCCTCCAGGTCCCATCAACCAAGCAATGCCGGTTGGCGGGACCACAGGGGAGAGCCTTCTCTGTGGGTGCTCCATCTCTCTGGAACCACCAGAGATCCGGACTATCCCCACCCTACTGGCCTTCCGTAAAGCCGTGAAGACATGGCTCTTCCTGCAGGCAGGGTGAAAAGAGATCTTATTCCCCATGGATGACTGTTTTTTAAAAAATTTTGTAATTTTTAAATTGTTTTTTATTATATTTCTGAAATGTTCTTATTTTCTGCTGTACGCCGCCCTGAGTCCTATGGGATTGGGCGGCCTATAAGAACTTTTAATTAAATTAAAACTAAATCAGTTAACAGAGCACTTTGACATTGGAGCTCTGTGTTGTGACCAGAACTGAAGGGAAGAAGTGAGGGAAGGGAAATGTTTGGATATTTTGAAAACATTTCTCTGCACTGCAAGTGATGGGAGGACATGGTTGAACTCAACCCAATGACTGGCCTGAATATCTTCTGAGGTTGGAGATAGAGAAATGGATTGGAAGCTGAACATCCTTTGGATCCAAAGATCTCCTCACTCAATCCTGGCATGGTCCCTTTCAGGGAGTTCTGTATTGCCCTTTTTCATGCACTATATTAAATATTTGGAACAGTTAGATGATTCTGGTACTAGTTACCTGAAGCAATGACCCCACTATATGTAATGCTAAGACTAATTTCAATCCAGATAAGTTATTCTCTCTCTTTCTAACATATGTGAAAAAAATTGTTCTGACACTTAAAAGTAAATATGCCTCTTGGAAAAGGAGAGAAATACATGCTTGTGGAAAATAAATGTACGAACGCCCTCATCCTAACCAATTTGTCCTGTTTTCTGACAGAAAAGATAACCTTAGTGCCATTATTTTAGCTTGAACTATGGTTTGGTCATGGTGAAATCATGGCAGACTGACTGCCCCTTCTCTTCTCTGGGTCCAGTTTTGGCATGATGGGAGGACTTACTACTTTTTACACACCCTAGAAAATATCCCAAACTGAGTGCATACGAGGAAGTGATGTGTAACCTTCCTGCACTCACCATGATTTGTTTTGATTCAGTCAGACTAAGTTGTATTGGACTATTTATTTATTTATTTATTTATTTATTTATTTATTTATTTATTTATTTATTTATTTATTTATTTATTTAGTTAGTTAGTTAGTTAGTTAGTTAGTTAGTTAGTTAGTTAGTTAGTTGTATATACCGCCTCACAGTGCAAGCACTCTCTAGGCGGTTTACACCATTAAGCAATGTATATATTTACATTGCCCCCAACAATCGGGGTCCTCATTTTACCTACCTCGGAAGGATGGAAGGCTGAGTCAACCTTGAGCCGGTGAGATTTGAACCGCTGACCTTTGGATCAGTGTCAGCTAAAGTGGCCTTTGCATGGACTATAGCACACTAGGCTCCCCTGTCCTTCCCTGTTTCCCAGAGTTTGCCCAAATTTGTATTCATGATACTATCTAACCATCTCATCCTCTACTGTCCCCGTCTGCTTTTGCCTTCATTTTTTCCTCAGTATTGGGTTCCTTTCCAATGAGTCCTTTCTTCTCATTAGGTGGCCAAATAATTTGAGCTTCAGCTTCAGTATCTGTCCTTCCAAAGATCAGTCAGGATTAATTTGCTTTAGAATTGACTGATTTGATCTCTGCTTACCATGATAGATGAGCAGTGAAAAAGCTGCAAGTGAAAAGTTAGCATCATCTCATGTCTATTGTTTCTCTATCAACAATTGTGTCCTACTATTAGAGGAACCCTACATTGGCTTGCCCACAGAATGCCTGACATCCCCATTTGCTGTTTATCTGAACTCTAGACACTGTAATTTTCTAGGCAAGTTCTAAGAAAGATCAGAACTCCTTGCATGCTTTCTATGGGGCCTTTTGTGAGAAGATCAACAATGAGAACTAAACATCTTTGAGGGCAGAACAATAAAAAGCTTCAGTTAGCATTTCATGCAATGCAGAGCCAGGAGAGCATGTACTTGTTTTGCTCACTGGAAGACTCACTCTTCATTTGATAGAGAGTGTGCCAAAGTGTAACAAACTTGACCTAGTCAAGTTTGAAAAAGTGAGAAAAAGGCCTATCTTAGAATCCGCTTCAGGGCTCAAGAGATCCTCAGCAAATGCTAAGCAGTTACTTGGCAAACAAAGTGGTATGGGCAGGAAGTTCCAAACAAAACAAATGGCTGACTATTTTCTTGTGAACAGAAACACTACTTTGATACTTAAAGATCGGCTTTGTCTAAGACAGGGGTGGACAATTATGGCCCCTTTATGACCTGTGGAGTTCAACTCCCAGCATGGAATTCTGGGAGTTGAAGTCCATAGGTCATAAAGGGGTCATAGCTGCCCACCCACGATCTAAGCAGGGCTCCTTGGCAGCATAAATGAATGGCAGGAAAAGCATGTGGAAAACTGAAACAGAATAGGTTAGGGGATGCCTGTTATTTATTTTGTTTCTTTTGTTTTAAACTCATTTTCTAGCCAACCTACAGTATATTGAGAAAAGGTTGTGACCCACATTAATTCAGTGTGCATTTTGTTTCCTGATATGATAGGTATATATACAAACTAGATTTTTTTTTAAAAAAAATGGCATGGTGGCATTATGATGCAAACACCAGCTTTTTGTATTCATTTCTGAGCATGAAACACAAATGTGTAAGTCACAGAGTTTGCATCAAGATGCCATTGTGCCTATTTTTTTCCCTGCCTCTTGTTGCAGATGCCAATCAATAATGTCTACTTTGAATCTTGATGGGGAAAAAAACCATTGGTAAAATGAACAATATGGAAAAAAGAAGAAATTGTGATGGACTAAACTTGGGACATGTCGCCGGATTCCTAGATCCATTAGAAAGCAAATGGAAAGAAATGTTTTCTTGTCTTATGTCAGTTCGGGTCATTTATTTATCTAAACCAGTTTTTTTTGTTTGACTCTCATGGTTTTTAAGATCTTCAGCTGATCTGTCATTTCCTCTACTATCTGTCATATCTTAACTAGAAATGCTATATGGAGAATGACATGATAAAGATATTTAACCAACCTTACCCTATGCAGCTATGTTTTTTTAAAAACCTTTCATTTGCAAGTTGGGTTCTAGATTGCTAGGGTCTCCTTGTGTTGGGAAAAGGCAGGCTAGGTAGGGTCCAATGGAAGGAAGGAAGGAAGGAAGGAAGGAAGGAAGGAAGGAAGGAAGGAAGGAAGGAAGGAAGGAAGGAAGGAAGGAAGGAAGGAAGGAGTTCAGCTCCATTGATCATGCTTTAACATATTCACATTCTTCAACAATTTGTTCCAAATCTCACTGTTCACTATATGGAACACGGAACTATAAGGTGAACGAGCTAATAAGCATGATCAACTGATAGCCAATACAGACCAACTTTGGCCCCTAAAGCTCAAAATTGCTGATTTCCATGAAATGTATGCAAATGTACAACATTCTTTAAGGGAAAATGTAATGGCAACCTTTAGTTGATTGTTTAAAAGGTAGCAAAGGCTTTCTTTTATTGTACAGTCTTTTCTGTAGCATTCAGCAGCTGCTCTGGCTTCCCACATTTTCACTGCATACCAGAGGAAGACATCCTATGAAAACTGTCTGGATTGGGCTTTTTCAAGTAAGAATACTACTCTCACTGCTAAGTGGAGGACAGGTTCTGTATTTGGGACAGGCTGTATTTGGGACAGGAGAATTTTTTCCTTTCCTAAATTGAAGACATTGTTCACTTTTTTTTTCTGTCCACAAATTTAGTGTAGAGTTTTGACAGGCCCTTTGCACTGAACTAAGTAGTAATTTAATTTAATTAAAAATTCTTATAGGCCGCCCAATCCCATAGGACTCAGGGCGGCGTACAACAGAAATAAGAACGATACAATAAAATAATTTTAAAACATTTCATTACATTTAAAAACCAATTCATACTTGGGAGAATCCGCTCTTCTTCACCCCGCCTGCCAGAAGAGCCATGTTTTCACAGCTTTACCAACAGGGCTCCAACAGAGAAGGCTCTCCCCCTAGGACCCGCCAGCCGACATTGTTTGGCCGATGGGATCTGGAGAGGAGGCCAACTCTGTGGGACCTCACTGGTCGTAGGGAGGGTAAAGGTTCTAGGCAGGTGAGGACAGAAATAAAAGATGGAGGAAGCAACTTGGAGAGCTTCAAAAGACACAGATGAAAAGGCACAAAGGTGTGAAAGGTGGAAAAAAGAAAGGAAATTCATGACGAGATTTCAAGAGAGGCATTGCATGAGGGCTGTAAAGCACTATGAAGCGGTATATAAGTCTAAGTGCTATTGCTATCTACATCAGGCATGTTCAACCTTTTGGCTCATCTAGGCCATGTTGAGTGAAGATGAATGGTCTTGGACCGTATATAAAATATATAATATAAGCCAGTTTGGTCTAGTGATTAAAGCACCAGGCTAGAAAGCAGGAAATTATGACTTCAGCTTCTGCCTTAGCCATGAAAGTCAGCTGGGGGACTTTGGACCAGTCACTATCTCACAGCCCAACCCATCTGACAGGTTGGTTGTTGTGGGGAAAATAGTAGAAGGAAGGTGTATTGGACATGTTCTCTGTCTTGAGTTATTTGTAAAAATAATAAAGATGGAGTACAAATGAATGTGTGTGTGTGTGTGTGTGTGTGTGTGTGTGTGTGTGTGTGTGTGTGTGTTTTATTATCTTGTTGGAACACATTACTAACTGACCAGGCTGTGGGCTGCAGGTTGGACACACATGGTCTACATAACAAAAGAGAGATATTACTTTCCTATCAATATCTTGCTCCTCCACAATCCTTTCACGCCTGGCTGTAATCACCAATCCCTCCTTATTTGGATGTTGTACATTGAGGGCTTCCCCATCCAGTTATTAAACCACTGACCGGGAATGGCTCTAATACCAGATGGATTCCTTTCGACACCAATGCTATTATATTAATGGCTTTCACTTAAAGAGGACTAGCCTTACTAGCCAAATTGCTGCTGTTTAAATCAATTGACTTGAGGGGAAACACCACCTGACTGCAGTGATTATCATTAATTTATTACTTTATTGGTTTCTGAATGAATCAAGTTCCTAGCATCTGTTCACCATTCCCTTCCCTTTCAGCTTAAGATAGAGCAGGCAGTAATGAGAGGCCTAAGTTGATTGGGGGAGAACGGGAGGAGGTGTTTCATTAAAAACAGGAAACACCCCTTCTATCTTGCTTTACCATAAATCTTTCATGAGCAAAGACGAGGCATATCACACAAGAAAGATCTTCCGCAGACATCTTGCTTTTGATTTCACGGCATTCTCTTGAGACGCATGGAGATTTAAACAATCTAGCATGCTTTAAAAAAAAAGACCTCTCTGTTTTTTTAAAATTATATTTTAAAAAAGATACAGTGCCTTTTTTATTATTAAGGAGCAGAGGTGTGGGGGGGGGGGGACATTTCAACTTGATTCAAACAGAAAAGCCGGGGAGGAAGTCAATGCTTCAGACGTGCTCTTTTGATTTTTTTTTCTCCTCTTCTAATCCCCTCTGAATAAAATGGAATGGGAGATCAAGAACACTCAATTAATTTCAACACTGGGTGTCACAAGAGAATGATGGGAGGAGGGGGTAGGTGGAAGGCAGGGGGCAGTTGATTATAGATGCACAACATTTAACAAATTCATAGAATCAAAGGAGAGAAATGGAAGGGGGAGAGATTTAAAAAAAAACTTGTCTGTGTTTTATTGCACACAGTAAGCTTTTCGCTTGTATTTATAGCCGCAATTATATCTCAATGAGGTTTGTCTACAGCGTTGGCTTCACGCTAATTTTCCCCCTCACTGCATTCTTGGAATAGGCTCGGACTGTTTATGAACCAGACATATTGACCTCATTTACAGCTAGCAGTTTAAATCCATAATTTTTCCACCCACAATCCCTCTTTGACATTCCGGCAGTGCGGCCGGCTCAGTGAGACTGAACTAAAAGTCTCACACTTCATTGAACACCATTATGCGGCTTTATGCTTATAAGCCTGTTTCCCTCGGCTGCCTTTCAGCTTTGCTGGAGATCCGTTTGGCCATAGGCCGGCAGTGATTAAATGGAAGAATCCAATAAATCAGCCTGTCAGCAGCAGGCTCTCCTCGCTATGTCTACAAATCGACATTTGGATTTGCACTCAAATCTCCTTCTGGCTTTCTGCATCTCACCCACCCGGTTTTCCTCCGGGGACTAATCAGTTCCTCTGCTTTTGCACAAGGTGAACTTGAATCAAAGCTCTTATGTGAGCAAAACCAGAACCACTCTCCTTCTGGTGTTTCTCGGTCTGTATGATTGGCCAACCTCTTTGCTTGGAGCAAATGTGGGCTCTTGTAACACTTTCCTGCCACACTGAGGCAGTGTGAACAACCAAAGGGACAATTAGTTTGGGAAAGAATAAATGGATGCTTTTGCTACACAACACAACATACCATACACACTAGGGGTGACATTCAAATTTTCCCCCTACCGGTTCTGTGGGCGTGGCTTGGTGGGCATGGCTTGATGGGGGTCATGTGACTAAGTGGGCATGGCCAACTTGACATCACTCACGGCAAGGTGGGGTGGCACCACCCCACCAAGCCACGCCCACAGAACCGACAGAAAAGTTCGGCCAAGCCTTCTAGCGTTCAACCTGGATGCTTCTCGCCTCCTTCTCATGTTTGGTCTGTGTGTATGATCCCGAGAAGGAGGAGAGAAGGAGTGAGTGGGAGAGGTGGGGGGGGCAGTCAGTGGTGCGATTTTCCAGTTCTCCAAACTGTGCATAATCGCTGCCACCGGTTCTATAGAACCTGTCCAAACCTGCTGAATTTCATCTCTGATAATACCACGCTGGGGGATTTTGTTGACCATTTCTTTAAGACACATTGGAGCACCCTGAGGTGACCCCTGAGATATTCCCAGAGCTGCCTGTCTAGTATAGAGACATTTTCTACAAAGGCTTTGCCAATATCACCATCTCTCAACATTTCATTAAGATAATGATAAATTGGTCTGTCTAGCTTGTAATTAGTTTGTGGGGGGGAGGCAATTTAAGTTAACAGAGGATTGGAATTTTGAGTATTGGCTACATAATAAGCAGTTATGGTTCTGTTATGTTGACATTGCTCAAGTCATGTTCTACCAGCTTCAAGTGTCACAACTAGGGCCAAAATGAAATGGAGATGGAGATGGAGATGGAGATGATAGATAGATAGATAGATAGATAGATAGATAGATAGATAGATAGATAGATAGATAGATAGATAGATAGATAGATAGATAGAGATGGATGATAGATGATGTTGATATAGATAGATTAGATAGATAGATAGATAGATAGATAGATAGATAGATAGATAGATAGATAGATAGATAGATAGATAGATAGATAGATGATAGATAGATAGATAGATAGATAGATAGATAGATAGATAGATTAGATAGATAGATAGATAGATAGATAGATAGATAGATAGATAGATAGATAGATAGATAGATAGATAGATAGATGATAGATAGATAGAGATGGATGATAGATGATGTTGATATAGATAGATAGATAGATAGATAGATAGATAGATGGATGGATGGATGGATGGATGGATGGATGGATGGATGGATGGATGGATGGATGGATAGATAGATAGATAGATAGATAGATAGATAGATAGATAGATAGATAGATAGATAGATAGATAGATAGATAGATAGATAGATAGATAGATCCAATCTCTAACACAAAAAATGGCAAGGTGCGTTCATAATGTAGATCAAGGAGCTACAGGAAAGATTTTTATCTCTGATTTGATCCTTTGGCAGCGTCCCAGAGCAGTCAAGAAGAAGGGAACAAAATGGGAATCAAGCCCTTTCTGTTACTAAATTAACACTGCTAAAATAAGATCAGATCCAAGCCAGAGAAAATAGTGAAATACATCCTGCAATTCCCAAGGCATTGCCTGATCTGAAGTGATTTTTGTATATGAAAAGGGCCTATAATTAGATTAGCTCATGCTTTATTCCTCTGAAAGTATTCCTGCCTTAAATTAACCTGCTGAAAAAAGCCCACAATGGGACAAATCACAATCAAGGATTAACCGGATATACTCCCCTGTTGCAAGATGGTGCACTTATGCACGCCCCCAGAGGTGGGTTCCTCCCGGTTCGGACTGGTTCGCCTGAACCAGTAGCGACCCGCTGGTGACATCACTATGACATTGCGGAACCAGTTCGGTCGGTGCCGGTCCGTAGGTGCTGCCATCTTTTTTTTGAAATTTTTTTGAATTGTTTTTTTGAATTCTTTTTCTTCTGAGCATGTGCAGAAGCCAAGTTTCCGGCACTGTTCATGTGGTCGCCATCTTGTTTTTGGCTTTTCCCCCAGATTTTTTGGCACTGTGCATGCGCGGCGCGGGAGAAAGCAAACCGGCAGCGAGGCAAGTTAGAACCCACCCCTGCATGCCCCTTACAGATGTGATGTGATGCCAATCTCTCCATAACTAGTAAATTAATCCTGTTCCATCTATGAACTCAATATCCCAACTAGCTAAACATCCCAGCTTACGCCTTTGGATTTTGAACAAATTACTCCTTCATTTTTAATTTATTCCAGCAATTTTCCTGGTCTTCCCCACCTACCTGACCTCCAAGAAGCATTCTTTAGTACAATCCCCATTCTTTAAATCTAGGCTTATGTCTATCCTGGGGAAGGCAAACAGTTGTCTGATGTCCAAACATCAAATCAATTGTGGACATGTGAAGAACCCCCACCGACCAATGCCAGGAGGCTCCTGGTGTTGAATGTTCCCAGCAGTGGCAATGACAAAAGGCAGTCTGTGGAAGGTATAGTGACAAATAAAGGGAAGGGGGGCAGAGCAGTAAGAGGAAGAGATTCCTGGCCTCCCCCTCCTGGCAGCTGCACAGGTTTGATGATAGCCCAGAGCTTCATCCAGCAGCAGTGTGTACAGTCATGTCAGCCGTCAACAGCCTCTGCTTATGAAAAGAAGCAGATACAGTTTCAGAATAATCAGTTGTCCTTAGTTAATTGACTGCAGAAGAGCTATTGGACACAGTGAGTGGATGGGAGAGGATGTGTTTTCCTCCCAAATTAGGCAGGCTGCATGACCACAATTGTAATGGGTTTGATTGCTGGAGCCCAGTTCTCCAGAACTATCTCTCTTTCTCTCTTTTTTTCCTCTCTTTCTCTATTACCCTCTCTCTCTCTCTCTCTCTCTCTCTCTCTCTCTCTCTCTCTCTCTCTCTCTCTCTCTCTCTCTCTCTCTCTCTCTCTTCTCTCTTCTCTCTTCTCTCTTTTTCTCTCTCTTTCTCTATCACCTTCTCTCTCTCCCCCCTCCCTCTCCCTCTCCCTCTCTCTCCCTCTCTCTTTCTATTTCTCTCTCTTTCTCTCTTTTCTCTTTTTCTATTTCTCTTTCTCTTTTTCTATTCTCTTTCTTCCTCTTTCTTCCTTTTTTCTTTCTCCCTTTCTTTCTCTCTGTTCTCTCTCCCCCCCTCAATCCCCCCTGTTGCAATAAATGAACATATTCAGGTGAGCTTTTGAAGAGGCAGAACACTTTTTCTTTCGTTGTAGTGACTGCTTTTGAATGAACGTGAGCGTCTAGCAGAGCTGAATGAGACACTGATGAGGAAATAGAATCCCGATTACAATTTTGATGGAAAAGCGGAATATGCATCCAAATAAATAAATAACATTCAAATATCGCCCAGGATTACCTGATTTTGTTCAGAGTTTGATCTCTCTCTCTCTCTCTCTCTCTCTCTCTCTCTCTCTCTCTCTCTCTCTCTCTCTCTCTCTCTCTCTCTCTCTCTCTCTCTCTCTCTCTCTCTCTCTCTCTCTCTCTCACACACACACACACACACACACACACAGATTTTGCAGCCTATGCTAGACAAACGTTACAAGCTTAAGTGACACATTTGACACTAGGGATAGTAGAAAAATGATTGGGGTTCACATTTTCATGCACATTTATCTAGTTTTATTGTGTAAAAACCCATGCTTCTCCAAATCCTGCTAAACTTCCATCCCTCTAAATATGCACACTAGGGTAATAATCACATAATATTTATCATGGTGAAAAGAATGTAGTCAAATGAATTGGAGAAATTGCATGTATGTGTATTAGGTACAAATAGTAAAGAAAAATGTACATACTATAGAAATCGCCTTAGCTATTTTAGTTGCTTTAAAAAAAAATCCTCAAAATTATATTGTAATAGACTAAGCTAAATTTATGACTTGCTACATTTAAAGGATAATTTTTTTTCTTTGACAATGTATTTTTATCGTAACTATCTTTGTATTTTTGTTTTTCCTTTGTTGTCATTATTTTAGAAACAATAAAAATATCTTTTAAAAAAGGTAAGAAAAATCGAAACACATTGATTTATTCTGCTGTAGCTCTTATACAAGGCTCTAATGCTGGGAAAAAAGCATTAGAAGGAAAAGGAAGAAGATAATAATCAGTAGCAAGGTGGATGGATTCAGTTCCAGTTGCAATGGGTGAATTGTTGGAAGACTTGAAGGATTAGGTGGGGAACAAAATATCAAGGAAAACATCTATTGATGTGATCACTAAGAGTTGGCACTGCCTTGATGGTTCATAATCAATCAAAAGTTCTCACAGAGATGGGATAATATAACAATTTATGGAGAAATCTAGAGGATGCTGAAGACTTCAAATCTAGCTCTTCCAACTGGGTGTTGTTGAAAAGACCTTTATCTTTTAGATCATTTCAAAAAGTTGATAGGTAGAATTGGAACTCCTCTTAAACTTTTCTATCCTTAATCTTAGCCAAAAAGTTCAGAACCTTCCTCTTCTATCAACTATGTATACTGAAGCACCTATTCATTTAGTTAAGTATATGCCAGATTAGCATCATATTTATTAGGTTGGGAATTGTGACACTAAGTAGAAAAGGTCAGATTACTGGTGCAGCAGAATGCATGGTACTTCTCCAAATTCTGGTCAAGATTATGGTTCATGTTTCTGGAGAAGGGGTCTCCAAACTTGGCAATTTAAAGACCTATGGACTTGGATGGATGGCTGGGGAATTCTCAGAGTTGAAGTCCACAAGTATTAAAGTTGCCAAGTTTGGAGACCCATGTTCTAAACTGAGCCATATATTATGTGGCTCTTCTCTTCTAGCAAATGGAAAATCTGATATTAATCCTCTTTTGAGTTTGAGGTACCATTATCTGCTTTCATGTCATTTCTTGAGAATGTTTTCAAGTGTAGATTGACTGAATATGTCATTTTTGGACATTCCATGGGCTGCTGGAAAGAAATCATAGGTTTCAAACTAAAGCAAACTAACACTTCCATAGAGACTATACTCTGGGAACTATTAGGGATGAGCTGTCTTCACCCTCTTTCTCTCACACAAACTATTTGTACTGAGTTGTCTCTTGGTCCTCTGGAATACACTATCAGAGTTTGTTGCATAAAAATCAAAACCAGAAGCACACACAGATGACTGATTCAGCTGGATTCATTAACTGCTTTATAAACATAGTAATATATATACAATACTACAAGTAGATTATTTCTTCAATGTAGCAACAGTTACAAACAGTTTCATTTCCAGCAGCAGACAAGCTTTCAGTTCAGAGTTCAGAATGGACAGAGAGCAGAGTGGGGTGAGTTTGATTAGTTTCCAACCATTGTTTCTTGTCCTGTCTTCTGGTGCTTTGGAGAATAATTTGACCCCCTCTTTTTTGTGGCAGCCTCTCAAATACTGGAATACTGCTATCATGTCACCCCTAATTCTTCTTTTCTTTAGACTAGCCAAACCCAAATCCTGCAGGCGTTCTTCATATGTTTTAGTCTCCAGGTCTTTGATCATCTTAGTTGCTCTTCTCTGAACTTTTTCCAAAGTCTCAACATTTTTTTTGTAGTATGGTGACCAAAATTGGTTGCAGTATTCCTGGTGTGGTCTTACTAGGGTTTTATAAAGCGGTACTAATACTTCACGTGATCTTGATTCTATGTCTCTGTTTATACAACCCAGGATTGTATTAGCTGTTTTGACTGCTGCTGCACACTGCTGGCTCATATTCACTTTACTAAACATATACACTTTATTAAAGCATTAGTTAGCTTCAAAGTTTACTCAATATCTCAAAATTGATCCTGGAAGTTATAATGGCTCTGAAATCATGAAAAAATGAGAAAGTTAGTGTTCTGTCCCCACGGGTATGCCCCCCAAAATAAGATGCACGGGAAGGAATTGGGAACAATACTCTTTTACTTCCAATAAAGTCTTAGCAAGAGTGGAATCTTTTCAAAAGAATATCAGGTAATTAAGGAGTTATTTACAAAGTCTTCTCAGTAGATGGCTAGAGTCCCAGAAAGCAGTCAATTAGTGTTATCTCAACTCACGTAGGTTTGGCGGAAATCCAAATCTCATTAACACTGGAAAAATGTTCACTTTTTATAATCCGAGTCGCAGACACAAGAGCAAAATGCTGGAACCACAGAACGGGGTTGTTCTCTGCAATGAAGCCCCTCGTGACAGACCCTTAAATACCCTCAGGGCGTGGTCAAGCCCTGCAGTACTACTCATGAGGAAACCTCCTCCTGATTAGCCACTCATGTCTCTTTGAGAACCTGCGTGCTCTGGCATCAAGAAGAGGCTCCTCCTCTTCTCCTGAGTCACTAATCTCAGGTGATGCATCAGGCTCTAATTGTTCGCCACACTCTGACCCCACGTCCTCTTCACTCTCCATCTCTGGTGCCAGGAACACTGGTCTTCTGTACTGCACCCTCACTACCTCCGAATCCTTGGGATCGGCTGCTAATTGCACTGGACTCAACCTGGCCACAACAGTTAGCTTTGTTTACAATTGAGTAGGTGTCAATCTTGCTCTGTAAGGAAAAACTACCTTTCAATTGAGGTACAAAAAGCAAAATTGTGTTGAATAACTCATAGAATCTTATCTTAGATGTTATCAAATTCCTACCCTGCTCAATCTAAACTCCACTAGACTAGAGCATCTTTGAAGTTGACCATCCAACTTCTGTTTTAAAAAAGTCTATTAGGAGGACTCACTATTTCATGTCAAAAGCCTCCTGCAATGGTTGACAGTTTTTATAGGTACAGTTTTTATAGGTACCGTCTATACTTTCTTCTTTGTATTTTTAATCCTTTGGTTTTGGCTCTGCCCTCTGGAGCAATAGGAAACCCACATAAGTCTTCCTATATTTGAAAACCACTATAATTTCTCCCCTTGGTTATAATGGTTGGTTTCAAAACTATCATTTTGATAGTCTTTCATTGTATTTGCTTGGATCTTTCATTGTTGTTTTTGAACTGTGGTGCACAGAGCTGGATAGTGCATGCTAAATGGGATCTGAACAGGGCAGATCAGGACTGTATGTTCTTATTAATGTCCCCCAAGTTAGCAATTACCTTTTTAGCAGCTATTGTATATCTCACTGTTACCTTATGTTTAACTTGTGGCCAACTAGGACTCCAAAATCCCTTTCACATATGCTACTGCCAAGTCAGGCCTCCCCGAAGCCTTACAATGCTACGCTTTTACCTTACGGTTTTCCTACCCATCTGCAGCACTTTATATTTCCTCCAGTAAAATTCCATTCGATTATTCAATCCCCCTGTGTAGTTTTTCTAAAATCTCTATTCTTCCATTTAAATATTAGCCACCCCTCCCAAGTTTGTGCTATTTGCAGACTTTATAAATGTCACCTCAACTCCCACATCAAAGACATTAATGAAAATGTTGAATATACAGGGGCAGAAGAGAGTCCTATGACACTCCACTCGAAACTTCCTTCAATAGGAAGTAGAGCTAAAGTATTAATGGGGAATTGTTGGTGTGGCCATTCTGTCCATTGTAAATTCCATCCAATAGCAGTATCACCTAGCCCATATTTTATCATTTTTATTAAGAAGAATATTATAAGGCATTTTGTCAAAGGTTTTGCTGTGGTGTACAAACACTATGTCTAGGAAATCCTTGAAATCCTAGGCTTAGAAAGCTTAGAACTACGTCGCCTTCGGCACAACCTAAGCATAGCTCATAAAATTATCCACTACAACGTCCTTCCTGTCAATGACTACTTCAGCTTCAACCACAACAATACACGAGCACTGTCACGGTGTGATTTATTGCCTGTTACATGTATATGCAGGGAGAAGCATCCCTATCTAATATAATGGTTCATTCCTGAGCACATGATTGATATGTTCTTGTACACATGTGTGAATTCCAAAGTTTCTATTTCTTCCTTCCTTCTTCTGGCTTCCATTGAGTGAAGTCGCACATTTTATATCAGACATGTAATTAATTAGGGTTTATTGTTTTTGTACCAAAATAAATATTTTAATTAGAATCTTTAAACTGTGGTTTTATTTCTAAATGTTTGGATTCCAGGAAAAGATCTATATCGCCTCTGTGAGAATAAATTCTCACTCTATCAAGCACATAACAGATACAAACTCAAAGTGAACCGCTCCAAACTTGACTGTAGAAAATATGACTTTAGCAACAGAGTGGTAAATGCCTGGAACTCACTACCTGACTCTGTGGTTTCGTCACCTAACCCCCAAAACTTTACCCTAAGACTGTCCACTGTTGACCTCACCCGATTCCTAAGAGGTCAGTAAAGGGCGTGCATAAGTGCACCAGCGTGCCTACCGTCCCTGTCCTAATGTTCCCTCTTATCAGTACCAATCTTATGTACATAAACAATGTTACATCTATGTATATTACTAACACGTACTTGACAAAATAAATAAATAAATAATATGACATTTCTCTAAGCTAGTAATTTTATGAAAGGAGATATAGCATACTTTTTTTGCAACAATTTCATGCTGACTTCTGTTAATTGTAGCACATCTATTCAAGTGTTCACAATCATGCCTCTTAATAGTCCGATAATAATCTTGCCCAGTATAGATGTCAAATTGGTATACATATAAAGCCAGAATCGAGAAGATAGCAACAGACAACAAATGCCGCCTCTGCCAAGAAGCTGAAGAAAACAGTGGACCACATAATTAGCTGCTGCAAGAAGATTGCACAAACTTCCTACAAATGATGGCACAACAAAATAGCAACAATGGTGCATTGGAATATCTGCAAAAAAACAACAACAACCATTTGTCTCCAAACAACAATGTATACAAAATAATAGACAAAAGACAAAATAATAGAAAACGAAGAAGCTAAAATGCTCTGGGACTTGAGAATTCAAACCAACAAACATCTGCCACATAATACCCCATATTTAATAATTGTCAATAAGAAAGATTTTTTTTAAAAAAAAGTCTGGGTAGTGGACATAGCAGTACCTGGAGGTAGCAGAAGAGAAGAGGAAGAACTGGAGAAAGGCACAAAATACAAAGACCTGCAAATACAATGACTGTGGCAACAAACAAACAAACAAACAAAAACACACACCAAAGATAGTATCCCTAGTAATAGGCACTTTGGGTGCAATCCCAAAACAATTGGCGCACCAGTTGAACACCATTTGTATTGACAAATTCACCATCAGTCAATTGCAAAAGGTAGCTTTATTTGGAATAGCTTCATCCCTTGACAATATCTTTAATATCATCAAACATCAATATCTGCCATCCCAGTTTCTTGGGAGGGGACTCAATGGATAAAAAATACCAAATTCACTCTAAACATCTGGTTGACTGTGCAACGTATCATAATAATTTGTTCTCCTTCAGCCTTCTGGGACTCCTCCTCTGGAATTCTGAACATTATCAAAGGTAGTTCTGCCATCGCCTTCACTAATTGCTTCAGTACTGTTGAATGCAATCCATCTGGCCCAGGAAACATAAATTCATTTAAATTAATTACATTTCCTCTTGCCCTTTTCTTGCCTATCTTAAGCTATAACTCCCTAATTCTCCCAATGGTCTGTTTAAAGCACATGATCTAGAACAGCGATGGCGAAACTTTTTTCCCTCGGGTGCCGAAAACGCGTGCGCGCGCGCTGTCACACACATGTGAGTGCCCACACCCATAATTCAATGCCTGGGGAGGGTGAAAACGGCCTCTCCCGCCCCCGCAGATGCCCTCTGGAGGCCGGAAATGACCCATTTCCTGACTTCCGGTGGGCCTGGTAGGCCCATTTTTCGCCCTCCCCAGGCTCCAGAGGCTTCCCTGGAGCCTGGGGAGGTCAAAAACACACCCCAGAGGCCCTCTGGAAACCTAAAATGCCCTCACAGAGCCTCCACACGAGCCAAAAATCAGCTGGCCGGCACGCACATGCATGCTGGAGTTGACCTAGGGCAGTGATGGTGAACCTTTTTTCCCTCAGGTGCCAGAAACGCTTGTGCGCGTGCTGTCACGCACGTGTGAGTGCCCACACCCATAATTCAATGCCTGGGGAGGGTGAAAAAGGCCTCTCCCGCCCCTGCAGAGGCCCTCTGGAGCCGGAAATGGCCCATTTCCCGACTTCTGGTGGGCCTGGTAGGCCCGTTTTTCACCCTCCCCAGGCTCCAGAGGCTTCCCTGTAGCCTGGGGAGGGCGAAAACACCCCCCCAGAGGCCCTCTGGAAACCTAAATGCCCTCACAGAGCCTCCACATGAGCCAAAAATCAGCTGGCTGGCACGCACATGCATGCTGGAGTTGAGCTAGGGCAACGGCTCGCGTGCCGGCAGATATGGCTCCGCGAGCCACCTGTGGCACGCGTGCCATAGGTTCGCCATCACTGACCTAGGGCAACGGCTCGCGTGCCGGCAGATATGGCTCCGCGTGCCACCTGTGGCACGCGTGCCATAGGTTCGCCATCACTGATCTAGAATAACTGATACAATTTGGAGTTTCGAATCAGGAGATGATATTAGACAATCTCACTTCTGGAATGATCTCATTAAGCGGCTTTAGGCAAATCATCAGTTTAACTTTTATTATATGTGCGTCACTCTGAGGACAATAATGAAGTATTATAAAAGTTACAAAATAAGCTAAATATGTGAAAAACATTACAAAGTATGAGTCTCTCAATTGGTTATAACCCATCAAAGAAAGAACATTTCAAAAGCAACTCCAAGGTTACCTATCATATCTAGACAAAAAGTCTCAAAGTAATGGTATCTTGGACACCAAGTGAACTTACTTTCAACTGATAACTGTCAGTATTCCAAACCATCTTAGAATAGAATAGAATAGAATAGAATAGAATAGAATAGAATAGAATAGAATAGAATAGAATAGAATAGAATAGAATAGAATAGAATAGAATAGAATAACAGAGTTGGAAGGGACCTTGGAGGTATTCTAGTCCAACCCCCTGCTTAGGCAGGAAACCCTACACCACTTCAGACAAATGGTTATCCAACATCTTCTTAAAAACTTCCAGTGTTGGAGCATTCACAACTTCTGGAGGCAAGCTGTTCCACGGTAGAACATGGTCTTAGTGGACATCACTAAATCTCTGTTTGTTCTTTCCACTGTTACCATTAGCATATAACTTGATTTTAATTTAAAGCCATTTGAAGAAATCCTGAAAGGGATCTTGGCTGTCCCTTTGAAGTTCACTTTGAATGAAGAGATCTGCATGGGTGAATGTGGCCATACATATCCAAATCTTAATGACTGATGTCATCCTATACATGTTATTTACTGTAGAATGTACACAAATTGAAGGGAAATAATTAGTAATCTCTGCACCACAGTGATGATGAGACACCTGCAGGATAATCATCCAAATCAAATATTTGTCTCTGCTTCTTCAGATGATATATCTCTTCCTGCAATTGTAGAATGGCAGCCAAGGAGAGGGTGTGTTGAAAGATAAGAGCAGCAGATGGAAGGAGGAGAGATTCTGCCCTTGTTATTACAGCTACGATGAGGCTCTCCTTGCCATCAAACAGCATCTTCACCCTGGAACAATGATACAAATTGTCTCAAAGGCAAGTAATTTAAGGACAGCCAGCAGACTATTCAGTTTTTCTAGACTTGAGGAAGAAGTTTAGAAAATCTCACTATTTATTGACAATGGTCCCTCTCTGATCAAAGTTACTCATGCCCTTGTCACCTCACGGCTTGATTATTGCAATGCGCTCTACATGGGGCTACCCCTGAAGAGTGTTCAGAGACTTCAGCTGGTCCAAAATGCAGCTTCACGTGCTGTTGTGGATGTGCCTAGATACACCCACACACTACGTCCATCCTGCGCGAGCTGCATTGGTTGCCCATTGGTCTCCGGACACAATTCAAGGTGTTGGTGATTACCTTTAAAGCCCTGTATGATTCAGGGCCAGAGTATTTTCGGGACTGTCTTCTACCACATACCTCCCTGCAACCGGTTAGATCCCACAGGGTTGGTCTGCTTCGGGTCCCGTCAGCTAAACAATGCCGGTTGGCGGGCCCGCGGGCGAGGGCCTTCTCTGTGGCTGCCCCGGCTCTCTGGAATCAGCTACCCCCTGAGATCCATACTGTCCCCACCTTATTGGCCTTCAGGAAAGCCGTGCAGAGCAGGCTTTTTCAGCAGGCCTGGGGCCAATGAATGTGTGGAAGAACTAGTGATGTTGGCCCATGAAATGGTTGTATGATTGAATGTTTTTAAACTGTTATAATGCTTTTTAAATTTTGTTTTTAACATTATTTTATATTGATGATATCTGTATTTGTTGTGAGCCGCTCAGAGTCCCTGCGGAGTTGAGCGGCATAGAAATACAAATAATAAATAATAAATAAAATAAAATAAAATAAAATAAAATGTGTTCCGATACTGATGATTATATTACTATCCTGCCATTGCTGAGCCTGATGGTGCAGAACTACCTAGGGTAGTACAGGGGTGAAATCCTCCTGGTTCGCCCGGGCCAATCCTTCGGTGTATAGCCGATTGAACTGGCGGCGGTCGCGGCGCGGAGCTTCTCCCGCCCGCTTTCCCGGCCCGGCTGAATGCCGCCATTCGGGTTATTTTTCCCTCGTGCATGCACGTGCATGCACAGAGGGAAAAATAACCCGAATGGTGGTGTTTAGGCGGGCCGGGAAAGCGGGCGGGAGAAGCTCCGCGCCGCGACCGCCACCAGTTCAATCAGCTATACGCCGAAGGACTGGCCCGGGTGAACCGGGAGGATTTCACCCCTGGGGTAGTAAGGTTTACTGAACACAGTTGGACTTACTTTTGAGTAAATCTGCACAAGATAATAGTATACATAACCACAGAGAGGTAGTGCTTAAAAGGTATAGGCATATTAGGCAAGGAATTTGTGCACCAGAAAGTCACATATAGTGAAATTCAAATGAAATTGTCTCTGGCCAAGCAACAGGAGATCTTTGAAAAGAAAAGATATTTTGAACACCTGACGTTACTCATCAAAATCAATAGGATGCATTCTGACTAAATCAAGTCATATAAAATTATCTACATCAGATTGCCATAAAACATACTGTATTCTAGGTGTGTCTGGAAGACAGGGTGTGCAAGCCTTTATTTTTTTACAATTATGGATTGAGTTCCTACACGGCTGTGTATCTAATAATTATAGACAGATCTATTGTAGGTTAAACTTGAGGATTTAACTTCGTCTGTTTACTCTTCCCGTTGTCCTGACTTGTTACATTTCTTCTGTGTTTCTGAATCATGTCAATGTAACTTGCATATGAAGACAATTAATCAAGTTGAACCAGGAGAAAGTCACCTCTATTTTCAATAAAGTTGACAAGCTGCTTCCTATTTGATAATTTAGTCATAACATTAAGAATCCTTAGAATGAGTTTGATGCTTGCTTGCATAATTTGTTTACTATTTTTTTATCTCCCATTTGTCCTCTTTTTCTCCAGGAGCCAAAAGCTGAATTCCTGATGTTTCATCTTTTCATTTTGTCCTCATAAGAAACAGAGGTAAGTTAAATTGAGAAGCAGCGAGAGGGCAAAATCTCCTACTGAGCTATATGGCTGAATCCAAGTAAAATTCCATAGAGCTTTGCAGGACTTTAGATTCAATCTCCAAGTAGTGCCTTTGGGCATAAAGGAATATGAACAAGAACCAATCTGAACATTTAAAGTAGATGCATCTTTTCCCAGGATCACATTGTTATTTTGGGGCAGGGGTGGCCAAACTATGGTTCTTTGAGGACCTGTGAACTTCAACTCCCAGAATTCCTGAGCCAGCCATGCATGCATGGCTAGCTCAGGAATTCTGGGAGTTGAAGTCCACAGGTCCTCAAAGAACCATAGTTTGGCCACCTTTGCTTTGGGGTATTGGAGTTTGGTTTAGTGGTTAAGGCACCAGGCTAGAAAACAGGAGGCCATGAGTTCAAGTGTTGCCTTAGCCATGAAAGCCAGCTGGGTGACCTTGACAGCCCAACTCAATTCACAAGGTTGTTGTAGTGATGAAAATCAGAGGAGGAAGGTGTGTTGGACATGAAAAATGTAACCCAATCCTAACTCTACTGTGAAAATAATAAAGGTGGGATAAAAAAACAAACAAAAAACAAACACATAAATTTGTGCTCCTGAGCACATTTGAGAGATAACATCTAAAGGCCAGATAGCCATCATGAGTTGACTAGATTATTTTTGTGATTATGACTATCTGACTTTTAAGGCAATATTAAGTAATAGTTGGCATGGGGAGGGTGGGCCATTCCTCAATATCACACAATACAATGCATTTTAATCATATAATTCAAGAGTTCCCCAAATGCCTGCAGAGAGAGAGAGAGAGAGAGAGAGAGAGAGAGAGAGAGAGAGAGAGAGAGAGAGAGAGAGAGAGAGAGAGAATTGGCCTTCCAACTCTTTCTCGTAGTAAGTTTCCTTGGGAAGAGACTTCAGTGGGAAGTTCACTATGGAAGATCTTTTGTTTGGGGGCAGATATGCTTCCCAAATAACATATAGAAGAACATATGTCCCTAAGAATCCAACCTTCCTTTTGGATACCATTATTGAGACCATACAGAATTACAAATCACCCTGCAGATCTTGTCTGGGTTTGAAGGTGAAGCAGATCAGATCTGATTAGTATGTAGCAGTAGATGGAGGACCTTCAGAAAATCCCGGGGCATAGGCTAGGCTGGTAAGAGAAAACTTCCTCAAAGAAAGTAATGCCAATGTCAAAAGAAACTGCACATGATCAGTTTTACAACCCCCAAAGAATATGAAAATGGATACATCTGCAGTGTACTCACCATATAAATTTGAAGAATGAACTTTCCATAAGTGAAGGATAGGCTCATTCTCACTCATGTCCACTTCTGCACTTACATGGGAATGAATCAAGTGTTAAATCCCCTCAAGGCAAATTGTTTGATGTGTTCCTTTCAGTTGGCCAGCATTCAAACACCTGCTCAAAATTCTGAATTCCTTTTTGTTTGAAGTGAAGAAATCAGTTTGATACAGCATCATTAAGTGAAGATGGCTTGCATTCCTGCACCTGTTTCCAGGTGCAAAAAAAAAATTTAAACAACAACACCTTAAGCTATCAAAATGCGGTGAGATTTTACATTTTATAAATCCACTGGTTTGAAAATGTGATTTTTGAAAATGTAAAAGACTACATTCAACTGCATTATCCCCCCTGCTGTAAAAACGTTACCAGAAGAAAACTTGTCAAGATATGTAATATCTTGCCTAGGTTTTGCTTTTCTCTCCTCCACATACTTTCTTGTTTAGCTAAAGTTTCCAGCCTGAAGAAGAATTAGAAGAACCTGAAAGCTATCTTGTTATTTTGCTACTCTTCTCTTGGTCTAATAATAGCATTACCCTACTAGACTTTCGGATTTCTATAAATGGATAGGCACAACTACTGCCATTTAGAAAAGAAAAGAAAATCTTATATTTAATTCAGAGGCCTGGCATATGAGTAAAATTTAATGATTAGGAGGAAGCATCCATGATCTCAGCGATTTCCATCTCATCTTCTCCGGGAACGGAAGCCAGAGAGAAAGAATAAAATCCATCTGTCTTCTACTTCCTTTGATTGGAGTTAAATTGTCAGACATTCTGTTCTATGAGTCAACTGAACCTGACAGTGGCTTACAGCTGTATCTTACGGCTTCTCAACTTTGCAAGATCTTGCGGGTTAAGCATGATCAGACACTGGCTATTATTTAAATCATATAAGCTCAGACAATGTATATTTGCCCAAATGATTGTCAGTAGGAATGGGAGAGAAATTTGTTCAAATCAATTTATAATGAGAATTTACTCAATATGAAATTTGCCCCAAGAACATACATGTGTGCAAATGCATATACTAAAAAAAAGTACAGAAAAAGCATAGTTTAGGGAGAAATATAAACAAAGCTGCATGATATGGGATGAAGGTTTTTGTAAGAAAAAGTACATACATTTTATTGGTATTTAAAGTCTAATGCCTAAATAAAATGGAAGCAACTTTGCTGAAAAAACCAAAGAAGAAACTGAGCAAGAAATTGAACCGGTCTAAGGTGCAAAACCTATTTTAGTAATCAACATTAAGAATGGGTGTCAAACAAGGTTCTAATATTTTGGAAAATGACAAAAATTTGGGCCCGAATAAGGGCCAACAGTGCACCCAAAAAGTGCTCTGTGTTATAGTAGATATGTTTGAGTACTTAAGTACATATTTATTTTAAATATTTACCTTAAGTACCGGTACACATTTTAAAGTAATTGCTTTAGGGACTGCAACAGTAGTGCGTACTAAAACCCATTGCTACTGGTTTGTGTGTGCGCTTGTGTGCACGTATGCTTCTACGCAGAAGCATCCTGGGCAGGTGGGCGGAGCGTGCTGAGTGGGTGGGTGGAGCCTCCCGCCACTGGCACTACTGGTGCGGAGAACAGGGCCAAACCGGGAGCAACCCACCGCTGGACTGCAACCTACAGCATACTGAGCTTTGGAGTAGAAATATAGGCATATAAAGCACCAACCCTACCATTATGTGAAATATAATATCTGATTCAAGCACTATAAAAGAAGAGATAGCAAACTGAGAACAAGCCCTTTGTCACTGCCCTCCAAGTCAATGCCCAGAGTATTGTGAGGGTCACAAAGGTGTAGTGGTTAAAGTGCTTGTCTGGAAATCAGGAGACTGTGAGTTCTAGTTCTGCCTTAGACATGAAAGTCAGCTGGGTGACATTAGGACAGTCACTCTCAGCCCAACTCACCTCATAGGGTTGTTATGGGAAAAACAGGAGAAGGAAGTAGCATTAGGTATGTTCACTGCCTTGGGTTACTTATAAAAATAACAAAGACAAGATAAACAACATCTAATGTCCCTTCCAACTCTAATAACAAGGTCCCTTCCAACTCTAATAACAAGGTCCCTTCCAACTCTAATAATAAATCTAAATCTAAAATCTAATAAAATAAATTGCTGCTAAGATCTGTGGCTTTCTTCGTGAACCCACATGATGGGTTCCAGTGGTTGGTTCCTATTTTCCTCGCTGCCAGTTCACTTCCTCCCAAGCTGCGTGGGCTCGCCTCATGGGAGCGCATGCGCAATGCCAAAAAATCTGAAAAAAAATAATTTTTAAAAAAGCTGAAAATAAGATGGTGACTGCATGCACAGTGCCAGAAACTCTGCTTTTGCACATGCTCAGAAGAAAAAAAAATAAAAAAAATTCAAAAAAAAATTCAAAAAAAGATGGCGACGCCCACGGACCGGCACCGACCGAACCGGGTTGGTGACATCATTGTGACATCACCAGCAGGTCACTACGAGTTTGGGCGAACAGGTCTGAACCGGCCTGAACCCACCCCTGATGGGTTCCTACTATATAGGTAGCTTTTGTAAGCAATTCCTAGTTCTCTTCATCTCTGAATGACTTCTACAAAACAAATAGATCGCTGTTGAATAAGGGGTAAGAAGTGATATGGGATATGATGAATGGTTGAGGTACTGGTGGAGACAGTAAGAATGGCAAATCTTCCTCCTGCATTAAGTGGTGGGTCTTTCTCCTTTAGGCTACCAGATCTGGACTTCAAAAACTCAGAGCGTTACTAATTAGTAGCAACAGAGTTTTCTGTATCTTGTGGCTGGTACCCAATGGCTGTTTGGCTGTTTGGATTGTTTAACAGCTCTGTGGTAGTTCCATGTTTTCTCTTCTAGTTATGGGTCTTCCTGGACTATTTTTGGAGATCCATTGTGAAACATTATGGAGGGTCCAGATTCACCAGCTCCGACTTCAAGATTTATAAGAGTTTGGATGTATTTATCATATATCTACCTCCATGTTTCTTGCTTCTCATTCATACTTATACTTATGATTGACCAAAGGATAATGTAAAAATGAGTCCTTTTTCCTTTTTACTACAGTAATTCCATTCATTAATCCCTAAAAATAAGCTGTAGGTTCAGCAGGAAGAATCACCCAACTCCTCCATGAGGATAAACAGGGCTCCTTACATCAGCAATGGATTTCCAAAGTGTTAGATTCGCATAACAAAAGAATTGGAGTCGCCATAACTGTTTATTGAACCTCAGCTGAAGCGAATGCAGAATGCCAGCCAGCTCCAGGCAAGCCGCTTTTAAGGACTTGCATGGAGACGGCCGGCCACTGACAGCCATTCATAATCTCCCACTCATGTCTTAACCAATCAGCAAGCTGCATGCAAATTTGGGAACGTACCTCCATACGTAACACAAAGTGCCACGGGTTTCAACATGGACCTGACAACATCAAACTTGGATGCAAAGTATTAGGGCTGATATAAATATTAGCTGGCTAATAGAACAATACCACCTGCTAGCTTCACACCAGGACCCAATTCAATTCTAATTCTTCAATGAAGTGTTTAATAATTTCTTTCCACCCTATGTATCATCCTAAAATCTTAACAGAGAAACATTTATTTGCAAGGCTAGTGACTCAAAAATCAAAAGTATAATTTCATGACTCTTAGAATTTCTTATCTAAGTCTCCCAGACACTGAACAGAGACATGTCATGGGGAGGGGGGAAATTACTTAATGAAGAAAAATACATGTGTAGAACAGAGGTGGGTTCCTGCCGGAGCTGCCCAGTACGCAGCTCCGGTAGGGAGCGGCAGATTTCACAACCGCTCCGGAGCCCTCTCTGCCGGTCCACCTGGCGTGTCACCATTTTTCCCGTGAGTTTCGGTGATTTTGGGGCGGTTTTGTTTCTGCGCATGCGCAGAAGCAAAATTGCGCCAAAATCTCACAAGGGGATGCGCATGCGCGTGAGATTTCAGCACAATTTTGCTTCCGTGCATGTGCAGAAGCAAAATTGCATGAGGGGGCACGTGCGCGTAGCGAGCGTGTGCACCCCCGAAGCGTGGAGATGCGCGCACATGGCTCCGGCAGTGAGGTAAGTGAGCAACCCGCCCCTGGTGTAGAAACAATATTAAGAATTATGAAAAGGAATGTTTCATAAAATATTGCTTAATAAGGATTAGTGTTCCAATGATTTTTTCAAATAGTTTCCAGAACTGGATATATATATCAAAATTCTGGCTGTTGGAGACTTTCACTCTTTTGGTAGTTGGTGTGGTTTTTTTCAAGAAGCTATCAATTATTATTTGGTAATAACAGAAATCAGAAATGAGACACAAAGAGAATGCAGTATCCGGTTACTTCTGAAGCAATTTTAGACCTATTTGGTACTGCACAGTTATGGTAAGAAACCATAACACAGAGGTCTTCAAACTTGGCAACTTTAAGACTTGTGGACTTTGAATGCATAGCTGGCTGGAGAATTCTGGGAGTTGAAGTCCACATGTCTTAAAGTTGCCAAGTTTGGGGACCCCTGCCATAACACATAAAGACCTAAAGCTAATATAATTTTGTATGAGATAGTCCAGTGAGATGAAGGTCCTGAGTTGCAATTAATTTTAATTCTAGGCTCTGTGGAATTAATATATTCTGTAGCGTTATTACATTCACCTAAAGATTCAAGATAAAATTTAATGAAGAGTTCTTCCAAACAGCACCAGAGACACAGGCAAAATCAAACACTCACAAAATAGGAATTTTCACCTAGCAACGCATGTTCACTTGGCCATGTCTTTTTCAAAATTAAGTCAGGACAGAACAGCAGCCTAAAATAACATTCAAAGCCAAATTAGAAAGCCTTTTCTTCAGGTGACAAAACTTTTCTTCTCTTAGAATTTCATCCTCCAGTCAGAGGGCTCCACTTCAGGCTGAACAGTCAAGAAACTTCATAAAGAACTCTATTATCTGTAATAAAGCAAAATACACATCTTTCTACTTCTGTGTGAAACCCTGGAGAGCAACTGAAAGCTAATATCGGATTAGACGGATTTCTCCAAACTTAATGTACCTTTATTATTATTTTTTAAAAATTATACTAAAATTTCATGAATGATTAAACATTGTATTTCTTTTTTTAATTTTTTTTTTAATATACAGTAGTGGCCAAAATTGTGGAAACCTTTTGGGAAAAGTGTACAGTATTTTTGAGGTTTGATGGCTAATAACTCAATTTTTTTTGGAGTAGTGCCACAAAATTATATATCCTCTGTCCAGGTAACATGGGTTTTGCCCAGTTTAGTCTTTTCAACCTTTGTTTGAGAGATAAAAGTGGCTTTTTTCGTGGAATTCTAGATTTTAGGCCAAATTCCTGCAGGCTGCGCCAAACAATCCTTGCACTCAACTTCACATTGCATTATGCCATTTCATCTTGTATACTCCCAGATGATTTTCTTCTGTCATGTAGGCACAGTCTCTTAATTCTTCTGTCATCACTTGCTGTTGGGCACCTTTTCCTGCCTTTATCAGTGTGGTTTTGTAATGACTGAGTCTCCTTATACCTCTTCAAAAACTTAGAAATGCCACCTTTGGTTAAGTTTCCACCTATTTTTCTTCTAATTTCTTTATAACTGTAGCCTTGTTCACTTAATAATACTATTTTACATCGCTTTCTGGGTGACCAGTCAACTCTTTGCACCATTACTTTAATTTTACTACGTTTTACAAGCTCACTAAATGAAAGAACACAAAAAAACTTGATAGCGATCACATAACACACTGTCCTCCTCTCAGCTTCAATACATGACATCAATAACTGAATCCTACTGTGATCTGATTGGCTCATTGCCAACACAAGATGACACCTGATTGGCTCTCTAAACACTCATGCTCATTGGCTACAATCAGATGAAGGAAAGCTACCTGATATCAACCTAAGCAAGTTGTGCTTCCTTTTTCTGGTTATTTGGCTATAATTTTTCATATAATACAGATAATTGAACAAACTTTGTTGCATTACATTCTTGATTAAATTATATTTCCATTGATATATAATTTTATGGTACTACTCCAAAAAAAAGTGGTGTTATTAGCCATCGAATCTCAAAACTACACTTTCCCCCCAAAGGTTTCCACAATTTTGGCCACTACTGTATGTTTTATTGGTTTATTTTTCTTTAATAAATATAGAAAGCTCAGTATCTATATGAATGGAGTGTTATGTGAGTACAATTCGCTTTGAATAACAAAAAGACAATAAACATAGTAGTAGTCACAATATGCATATCATTAGTAATGGTCACATAATATTTATTGACATTAGCTTATCCATACTAAAAAACTTTTGTTATATGATTAATCATTCTCTTAATCTTTTTAGTTTCTAACCTCTGTTTCCGTTCATTAGCCATTGGTAAAACAAATCCCATGTTAAGAAATATTCTGTTTCTCCCTTCTCCTTTATTTTTAATGTTAATCTATCCATCTCTGCTCATTCTAATATTTTTCTTAATAACACTTCCATCTGAAGGGATCTCTTCATTTTTCCACTATTGTGCAAAAACGATTCTTGCTGTTGTTAACACATGTAAAATTAGATAAGTATTCCCTTTATTACACAGTTCTGGTAAAATACCCAACAGGAATAATTCTGGTCTAAAGTCAATATGTTGCTCTATGATTTTTTTCTAACCATGTATATTTTTTCGATCAATATTTTTTGCCTTAGGGCATGTCCATTGTATTTCTGTTCTTTCAAAGAAGGCTCTTCAACTGAGAGGATCTTACCCAAACCTTCATTTGACTAAGCTTCCCTCAATCTGATGAACATTATCTTTTACTCTTAACTACCGTATTTTTCGGAGTATAAGACGCACCAAAGTATAAGACGCACCTTAGTTTTGGGGGAGGAAAATAAGGGAAAAAGGCCGCTGCCTCCAAGCAATTTGCCAAACAGCAAACAGCAAACAGCACAGATGATATACACTGTTTGCTGTGTATTTCTGTGCATGTGTGCCTGACCCATAGAAATAGCAAAGAATTGGAGAAATGTACATTATGCCAGAAAGTTTTCTTAAATGTAGTCACACTAACTCCTCCCAATTATTTAAATAGATCTACTCCAAGGTAACTAAACTCTAATACTAAACAGGACACTGTTACATTTCATACTATACTTGTACAGAGCTGTTAAAATTAATTAGAATTTCTGGAAGTATACATTATTCTCTATTATTTAAAAGAAGATACAATAGCACTGGGCCTCTTCAGAGCAAGCATTTATTTTAAAAAGCTTCTTTATTTTGTTAAGTTGTCTAGATTTACAGGGATCTCCAATCTTGGCAACTTTAAGACTTGTGGACTTCAACTCCCAGAATTCCACAGCCAGCAAAGCTAACAAAGCTGGCTGTTGAATTCTGGGAGTTGAAGTCCACAAGTCTTAAAGTTGCCAAGGTTGGAGACCCCTGGCTAGAACAATAATAAAGCAGACTTTTAAAAATAAGTCTAATAATTTGAACATTCTACAAACATTTATAGTTATTCACTTACTCCCTTCCATCCAGTTCAGCAAAAAATAAAAATCTGCCTGTCCCTCCCAGCTATTTGCCTCTTTGCAGTTAGTTTCACTTTCATTTTCCCACATGGCAAACCTAATCAGCTGTACGTCGGGAAGCTGCTAGTGACTTGCTTGGCTTTGCAGGCTCTTCCCTCTTTGCTGCAAAGAGATAAATTGCTGGAAGACAGACCAAAGGGTGGGGGTGGCTGGCTGGGTGGGGCTGCATTCGGTGTATAAGACACACTCAAGTTTTCACCCTCTTTTTGGGGGTAAAAAGGTGCATCTTATACTCCGAAAAATACGGTAGTCTTCATGAATATAAACCAGTTAAAGATATTCAAAAACTGATAGTGTTTTGTTTCATTACCCAGAAGGGTGATTTACTTCAACAGTCACTTTGATATTACTTTCTGAACTTCTATAGATAGCAAGAGTGGTTCACGGTTCAAAGATAGGCTACCATTGAGACAAATGTGTGCTTCTTTTGTGCCTATAGGAAAGGGCATTAAAAACTCCCATAGAATAAGCAAAGGAGCATTTGTTCCCTTCTTCACTGCTCTTCAAAGAAAAAAATAAAAAGAGGGCAAATTATAATGCTGAATGAATTTGCTGAAGCTCAAACCTTTATTCAAGAGAAACAAGATGGGTGGCCTCTAGTTATAACTCTACTAAAGCTCTGTCAAGGGAAGCTATCAAACAGGCTGCTGCACCAATGTTCAAACAGTTCTTCAAGATTCGTCTTGACAGGAAGAAGGAAACAATATATGGAGGGCCTGCAGTGACCCATTCTTGTGAAACATTTGCTATGGACCTAAGAATCATGCCTGCTTGCATTGGAGTGTTTTAGGAAAGAGGAAAAAATGGGCAGGGGGAGGAATGGCCTCCCACCAAAAGCATAGAAAGCCGAGAACACAGCAAATTCACATGATGTTTGGCAGAAGGCATGGGAATATGAACATATAATTGTGGGAAATCCCAGAAGTGTCTTGAGATAAATCACTGTCTAAAAGGATACTTTAGGGTTAGCTCTTAATGAGGTATTCACAATCTGAGCTGCAAGTCATGTCAAATTATTACAGATCAGTTGTTAAGACATTGCTACTTTTTTATGTGTTGGGAAATGGGGAAATTATTAACTATATGACTGGAGTGCCATCATCTAATTATATCTAGCTATATACCTACCTACATGCAGACCTATCACATTATCTCCTTTTGAGTCAAGCTGCATTACGTAGCAAGATGGAAGAAATTGCCCAAGAAGATAGATGGAGAAAAGGAAACTTCACTAAATCTAATTTTCACTAATAACACTTACGCTTTTCCATACTTCAGTATCCCTTGAAATCATCTTTGTTTCTACCATGTTCAATTACTGCTTCGTAAGACTGACTTTTGTTCTTTCAACTTCTCATCTCTCTCTTTTTCATGATCTCATCTATTTGAACCAGTCATAACTACTCACTCTTCCACTTCCTCTTGACCTAGTTACTCTTTCATCACTCTGATTTTTCAGTTTAAATCCTCATCCATTCTCTCCACAGGAGAGTACATTCACCTGATCATTAATTTTTTTTATTCAGTTTATATTCATTCACCATTAATTCTATCTTTTTCTTGTTTTACCACATCCACTTCTTAAATAACCCATGCTCCTTCAATTTCATTTACTTTTATGCTTCTTTTGACATATCCAATTCTCAGAACAGATTACATTCCACCATTTTGCTTCTTTGTACAAATATTGACTATTAGCAATAGACCATGTTACCAATGACTGTTTTACAGGCATCTGCATACTGTAATTTTTTTCTAAGTAAAAAAAAACCTGTTTACCAAAACACATACATTTCATCCATTTTCTAATGTTTAACTTTCAATCATTCACTCTACTGTCACTTTCAAACACAACTATCTCTTTTTCTAGGGGTTACAGAGCATACAACATATCTGTTTTTCTTTCATTCATTTTATTTGTTCATTCATGCTCTTTACCATTTACTCCTCTTAAATTCCAAGCCACAAGCTTCTTGTTGCCACAATGGTCACCAGAGAGGCTCATAAGTATTGCCCTAATGGTTTTGATCAATCAAGGCATTTAGATTTATTATTAGAGTTGGAAGGGACCTTGTAGGTCATCTAGTCCAACCCCCTGCTCAAGCAGGAGTTCCTACACCATTTGAGACAGATGGCAGTCCAGTCTCCCCTTGAAGGTCGCAAGTGTTGGGGCTCTCACAACCTCCGCTGGCAAGCTGTTCCACTGGTTCATCGCTCTCACCGTCAGAAAGTTTCTCCTCACTTCCAGGTTGAATCTCTCCTTGGTCAGCTTCCATCCGTTATTCCTTGTTTGATTTTCTGGTGCCATAGAGAACAGCCTGACCCCCTCCTCTCTGTGGCATCCCCTCAAGTATTGGAACACTGCTATCATGTCACCCATGGTCCTTCTCTTCGCTAGACTGGCCAAGCTCAGTTCCTGCAACTGCTTTTTGTATGTTTTATTTCCCAGACCCTTTATCATCCTCGTTGCTCTCTTCTGCACTTTCTCTAGGGTTTCAATGTCTTTTTTGTAGTGTGGTGACCAAAACAGGTGTGGTCTGACCAAGGCTTTATAGATGGTACTAGTACCTCTCTGGTCCTTGATTGTATCCCTCTATTTATGCAGCTCAGGACTGAGTTGGCCTTTTTGGCTGCTGCTGCACACTGCTGGCTCATATTTAGTTGGCTGTCTACCAAGACTTCAAGATCCCTCTCGCAATCGCTGCTATTGAGTGTGGTTTCACCCAGTCTGTATGTGTATTTTTGATTCTTCTTACCTAGGTGTAGAATTTTACTTTTCTCCATGTTAAATTTATATAATGCTCTTTAGAAAGAAAGGGAAGATGTAAATTATGTTTAATTTTAACTACACGCAAATGCAAATAAAATGGAAATCATGGTTTTCGTCTTGGCATCAACCATTGTTTTTGGGAATGTAATCATGATACATCACTCCAAGCCAAAGTACAGCTGCTGCCCAGAAAAAAAATTGCACATCATTTTCCTAAAGACTAACGAAGTTATCTGAACCCAATGCATCACTGAAAATAAAACCTTGCTAGAATGATTCGGAATAAACCACAAAGCACAGCTGTTAACTAGCTGACTAATCATATCAATTTAAAATAATTGAATTTGTATAAATTTGCAGATGAGATGAAGCAAGCATGCTAGAACAGATGTAATTTTAGAGGATGGATTTTTACCTTTTCTCAAGGACAGGAGGAAAGATTATTGCCCATTGATAAAAATCAGTCTTCTGAAACTAGGTGCCCTCCAGTTGTCTTGGCCTAAGCCAGTGTTTCCCAACCTTGGCAACTTGAAGATGTCTGGACTTCAACTCCCAGAATTCCCCAGCCAGCGAATGCTGGCTGGGGAATTCTGGGAGTTGAAGTCCAGACATCTTCAAGTTGCCAAGGTTGGGAAACACTGGCCTAAGCTTATCCTTAGCCTAGAATTCAGGGGTGTCAAACTGGCAGCCTGCGGGCCGGATGCATCATGCACAGGCCACGCCCACCCCAGCTCCGTGAAGGGGGAAAACGTCGCGAAACATCACATGACAGCAATGTGACACCCTGAATTTGACACCCGTGGCCTAGATAACCAATGATCATTCTAACTGTGGGGACAGAAGATGTTGACTCAAGGCTGGAGACTATTGACGTAAATATACACAGCTTGATTTAATCCGATGCAAGTTTTAGTTGATCAAAGTAGTTTAAAGTGACAAACCTTCCTGATAAACAAAAACCTGGGTTCAGAGAAGAGAACCTTTTCACAAAACCAGTTCAAATAAGAGCTTGCTTAACAATGGTTACCATGGTCTGGTTTTTTAATTTTTGATAGCCTGAAACCTACACGCATACTACTTATATGCTTACTGTTTTCATTGTGCAAGACACTTGGTGCAAATCTACATTCAGTTTTGCCTGGGTTTTGATTACCCAAGTCCTTTCGAGAGTGTCTCCTGTCTCAAGGACTACATAGCTCCTGAGTGAAAATGTCATTAGAGGAGAAAATACACATCCCACCTACTGATTGAACACAGTGTTCCTGCCTTGTCAAAAACACAAACTTGTGGGTGAAAATTCAAATCCATAAATTATAATAGCTGCCCTCCTTCATGCAGCTCTGCCAAATGATCTAGGACCTCCATGGATGAAGGACATTGTGTTCACTTATGATAAGGAGTAGATGATTTACTCCAGTTAGTTCAGCCACCTGCCTGCTGCAAGAAGCCTCCCTTTGACTCAGTACAACTGCTACTTGTATGCCTTTTGTTGGGGAAATCACAGATGCCCCCTTGCTCCCTCTCACTGGCTCAAGGTTGTTCTTTTATTCATCATTCCTGATAACAAATATTCTTGGGCTAATAATACATTTCCTCCATCACCAGCACCAAAAAGGAGGGGGAACCCGTAATGAAAGGGATGGCCCCTCCTTTGCTTCCCTCTTCTGAAAGGCTTGCTTTTCAATAGCAAAAAAAAAGCAGGCCTCTGTGTTTTAAAGACCCCCATTCTGAACCTCTGTGGCATTTTTCTCCTGTCTTCTTTCTTTTAATACCCTGTGCTCAAAATTCAAAGGCTTTCTTTCCATTCTCCCCTTGACTGATCATGGGTAAGTGGGAAAGAGACATGGGGGAGAATGGGGGCTTGAGCAAACCTCCCCTACAGAATAGTAAACAGACCACAGTCACAATCAGTGACAGATGGCCTCTACTGCCAAGCCAAGAACTTTGAATCCCTGCCCCTTTTCTCTATCAGAAGAAGGTTAAACTGAAGTGGCTCTTTCAGGAATTCAATCCCATCTTTCTCTGACTGGTCTTTCATCTATATTCACAGAGTGTGAACATGCTGGAGTATTTGCATTCCACAGTGGGTTTTCCCTTTTTCCTGGGTGTATTCGTTTTTTTCTTCTCTCTCTTTCTCTGTGATGATCCTTGAATTCACGATGGCCAACCTAAATTTGGTAAAATTAATATTATTCTGTTTTATCCCTGCTCTTTCATATGCTATTTATAAACAATATGAACAAATTTTACTACCGTATGACAGCAAACTTGGATTTTCCTAAGTCCTTTGGGACATATAAAGAAGTCATGTTGTAATTAGGTTCAAATCTGAAGAGAAATCTATATTTCTCACTTGTATAACTATTGGAGGCTGCATCTTTTAGATGCTTTAGGCAGATACTTCCAAGAATGCTCCAGAAGTATTCTTATTTAAATTTCTCTATAGATTTTAAAATACAATTTTATATAGGATTGCGTGCCATCTTAGACATATTAAAACAATACCAAAATCTAACTGTAATGTTAGTGGAGGATAAATCTCCATAGAGGCGATGTTTGATCTTTCTCTTGGAGCTCAGACATTTAGAAATAAAACCGAGATTAAAAGGTCTAATGAAATATTTATTTTGGTACAAAAACAATAAATTCTGAATAATTACATTCTTGCTAATTAAATGCGACCGCTCCCGGTCAGAGCCAAGCCACAAGAAGAATAATGGAGAATCAGGAATGCACACATGTGCATAAGATCACATCACGTGTCCTGCTTGTAATGGAATGTACCATAAAATAGAATAGGGATGCATCACCCTGCATATACATACAACTGACAATATTCACTACGTGACATGTAACCTATTGTTACAGTTTTCTTTATTACAAGTTAAGAGAAACAGAATTAAAAATGAACGATGCAAAACAACAAAATTTGAATTTACAAACAAGCCAAGGCTGCCATATAAATTAAAAGGAAAAAATGGAGGGGAAAAAATGGAGGGGAAATGATGATAAAATTACAAGATGAAAACACCATAATAATAGACAATTCAAGAAAAAAATGTCATCAATATTATTCTAAATTATATTAAACAGAAGACGCTTCCCTGGGTAAGTTTGATGAATAGTTTAAAAAATATCACTTACCAGAAATTACAGAAAAATAAGAAACAATTCACGAATGGGCCTATAACAATAAGGAAAGTTTCTGAAGACATAAAGAAAGTAAAAATAGGGAAAATGCCTGGACCAGATAGTTTATTAGCTTCCTATTATAAATATTCTGAAGAGGAATTATTACAACTGTTACAAAATGATAAATTCAATTTTACAGCCTGGAAAGATACTAGGCAGTTGGACAGAGGCTAATATATCATTAACACCTAAAGAAGGTATTAATACCTTAACTTCATCCAAAAATCACCACTTGATATTTATTTAATTTGTTTATTTTACTTATATCCCACCTTTATTTTTACAAATAACTTGAGGCGATGAGCATACCAACACACCTTCCTTCCTCCTCCTATTTCCCCCATAACAACAACCCTACAAAAATATCTTCTAGCAGTTTTTCTTACTTTGCAATTCTACCCTCTTTGCATGATTTCCCCTCCTCCAGATCAATCTGTTCCCATCCCTTCTCCTTTTGGCTCACAATCCTACAACTGATCTATTGGGCACTAAAAAACACTGGTGAGCCATCTTTCTTCTGTCTTCGTCCATTGGCCAAAATATTGACAACTAAGATTGCTTCGAGATTGTCCCATCTCTCAGTTTGATCCAGAAAAGGGGCCTTGCAATGGAAAAATCTGATGCATTTTTCTTTCTCCCTTTCCTTATTCACCAACCCACCTTATTCACAATATCCCTTAATATTAAGAGAAAGATGAACTTCCAGTCTGGTTCTTATCACTTCAAACTCCCTCTCTTCAGCTTCTCTTCAGAGTTTGACACCCCTGGACACTCTGTTCCAGGGGTGTCAAACTCAAGGCCTGGAGGCCAGATCCGGCCCACGGGGTACTTAGATCTGGCCCGTCAGGCCGCCCTGGAAACAGCGAAGGACCGGCCTGCGGTGCTTCTGCCAATGAAAACGGGCTCCTGAGCTACATTTTCACTGGCAGAGGGTTACAGGAGGCCGTGGCAGCTGAAAACAGAGTTTGGGCCCACCACAGGCTCCTCCAACACATGTAACGTCAAGCTGGCCATGCCCCTCCTGGCCACACCACCACCCCAAGGTCAAACACAACCCTGATGCGGCCCTCAATGAAATTGAGTTTGACACCCCTGTTCTATTCCATCTTTTTCCTAACCATTGTTGTTAACCCTGGCTGAATTCCTTCTTCTGGATTCCCTTCTCCCTTCCATATAGGGACCTTTAGTCCATTTTTATACCTTCCTAATTCTTCTTCTTTATTCTTTGGGATATCCCCTCTCTGCCTAGAGGTGTCTAATTCTAGCTCTAAATCCTGTTTACTAGCTGTTTCTTATCTCATCCTGGATCTCTAGTTAATCTATTATCAAATGGATTCCTATTTTTCTTGATCTTCTACTTACAAAACCTTTGCAGCCGATTTCAAATGTTACTGCTTTATCATGTAAAGTCCTACCAGTTTGCATTTAACATTTTGATTCTGTTAATTTCCCCCCAGCTCAAATATAACCACATGGGTTGCATACAAATTCACAGGCATATATGCACTTGAATTCTGGAGTGCCTTCTTTGTGGTCCTCGTGGATCAAAGAGTAAAGCACATTATATTTGGCCAATTACCTTCTCCTTAACTTGGAGATTCTCCCGTTTTCTGCTAGCTAAAAGAAGAATGAGTCTTGTCTTAATGCTATAAGGCTTTCCGCAAGATGATCCATTTTTTTCATATGAAAAAAGAAATCGAAGGAATCTGGAAGCCTCCGCTTTCAAACTGAAGAGGAAAGCATAATGGGACACAGCAAAAGAACAAATACAAGTATTAAATAAATGAAACAGAATATACTTTAAAACATTCATTTAAAGCGTACACCGGTCAAAACAATCTTGAAAGATTGTCCATACTTGGAGAAGGAGGCTCTACTCACGGTCACTCATGCCCTTGTCACCTCCCGACTGGACTACTGCAATGCGCTCTACATGGGGCTACCCTTGAAGAGTATTCAGAGACTTCAGTTGGTGCAAAATGCGGCTGCACGTGCTGTGGTGGGTGTGGCAAGATACACCCACGTTACACCTATACTCTGCCACCTGCATTGGCTGCCCATCGGTCTCCGGGTACAATTCAAGGTGTTGATCATCATCTTTAAAGCCCTTCATGGCTTAGGACCAGGTTACCTGCGGGACCGCATTCTGCCTCACACTTCCCTTCGACCGGTTAGGGCCCACAGAGTGGGCCTCCTCCAGGTCCCATCAGCCAAACAATGCCGGCTGGTGGGCCCTAGGGGGAGGGCCTTCTCTGTGGGGGGCCCCGTGCTCTGGAACCAACTTCCCCCAGAGACCCGAACCATCCCCACCCTGCTGGCCTTCCGAAAAGCCGTCAAGACATGGCTCTTCCTGCAGGCATGGGGTTGAGACTAGTTCCATCTGAGCTCTCCCCCGGTATGTCTGGTGGTGAATATTTTTAACTTTTTAATTTTTTAATTCTGTTTTAATTGTTGTTTATTATCTAGTGTTCTTGCATAATGCTGTACGCCGCTCTGAGTCCCTCGGGAGTAGGGCGGCATAGAAGAACCATAATAAATAAATAAATAAATAAATAAATAAATAAATAAATAAATAAATAAATAAATAAATAAATAAATAAATAAATAAATAAATAAATAAATAAATAAATAAATAAATAAATAAATAAATAAATAAATAAATAAAAGGATAAAGTCCAGAATTTAGAACTGATGGTACATTTATTATTACTTTCTGTTCTACTCTGGATAACGATACAATCTGGAAATGGGAGAGCAACATCCATCAGTGATGTATTAAGTAAGATTTTAGTAATACCAGCAAGAAATGTTATGCTTCCTAGAATATGAAGGAATGGTCTTGCAGAGAGACAAGAATATGTGTCAAAGTCTCCCCTGATGATGTAGTACTCTAAACAGGGGTCTCCAACCTTGGCAAATTTAAGGCTTGTAGACTTCAACTCCCAGAATTCCTCAGCCAGCTTTATTGGCTGAGGAACTCTGGGAGTTGAAGTCCACAAGTCTTAAAGTTGCCAAGGTTGGAGACCCCTGAATTTTCTAGATTTTTTTTCCAGGATTCCCAACATGAGAATTTTCTGTAAGGAAGTCAGAGAAAACCATGGATCTGCAGACCCTCCCCCCCCTCTCATTTTCTATTTAACAGAGTGGGGAGAAAAGGTGATTTTTGAATAAATTTATTTTCTTCTGCCCAGTGGTTTAGTACTACTCTATTAATATTAGCATGGTATGTTTTCCTCTAAACTCTTGGCTATGTTTCAGAAGAAAGAAGTTATGCAATATGTAGTTACAATTAATGAATTAATTCACACTTAAATACATTGAAGTACAAATCTGGATAAAATTCAATTTAGCCTTTGTCAATTTCAGCCTGGTTGTCTGTTCTGGTCCATTTTCCAGAAGTGTGGTAGAGATACAACCAGGGGTGGGCTTCAAAATTTTTAGCAAGGGGTTCTCTGCCCGGTTGCTGGGTGGGCATGGCCATGGTGGGAATGGCCTAGTCGGCCTTCTGCACCACGGTGGGGGGGGCATTTTTGCCCTCCCTGGGCTCTGGAGGCTTTCCTCAAGCCTCTGGGAGGGTGAAAACGGCCTCCCCAGGCTCCAGAGGCCCTCTGGAGGCCGGAAAAAGGTTTCTGGCCTTCCCGAACTTCCAGTAGGTCCGTTTTTCACGAACCTCCGAGCCTCCGCGTATGCCCTGCACTTACCTACATCCAAAACAGGCCAAGTGGGGACTCCTGGGAGGGGCGGAGTGGGGTGGGCGGGGCCAGCCAGGAGTTGGATTTGGGGGTTCTCCAAACTGCACAGAATCTTAGCTAGAGGTTCTCCCGAACCTCTGCGAACCCCCAGCAGCCCACCCCAGATACAACCCCCAAAGGAAAATGGCTTATTCTTCCCCGCATTTCTTCTTTAAAAGCTAAGTTCAAATATACATTGGCCTTTGATCATTCCAGTGGTTCTTCAACCAAGGACTGAATACCATTATGTTTGCAGGCCTTCACCTTATACCTTTTATTCCAGAAAAAAGTGGCAAGCTTATTCTTGCCCTTGTTTTCAGTAGTCTTAGTCAAACAGCTCAGTCCCATGAATGTTTACACCAAAGTGTACAGTTTTGGGTCCCTTGAGCTAGCTGAACCACCACCCATGAGATTTTATAATAACCTTTTGACACTCAAAAGTCAAAACCAGCATCTGTGGGGCAAATCTCATGCAAATGTTATTATTTCCCTCATCAACACTGCTCAGCATTCTGTTTTCTTGTTCCGTTTCTTCTTCTTTTCCTGTATTCTGACTGAAATTAGGCAATTATGAAAATGAGCATGCCTTCCCAAATAAATTAAAGATACAAGGAATTATTGTCATCTGTTTAATTTGATGTGCTCAGTTTAGGGCAGAACATTCTCACGACACAGAGAAAATATTGCTACTGGCAGTTCAAATGAAGTAAAGGAGGTGAAGATTTAGAACAGTGGTTCCCAACATTTTTGTGATCGAGTACCACTTGGAGGTCCCGTACAGTCGCCGCGTACCACCTGGTTCCAGAGAAACTAAATTCGATCAGATATCACTTTATTTCCATAATTGTACCGTTCCTTTTTTGGCCCCGTGCATCCAGCAACTGGATTCTCGGGCCGCTGGGACCAGGTGGGTGGCGTGTGGCAACAGTTGTGTTAGGCAGTAAACATTTTTGTGAAGTAAAAAATAACTAACTAAAAATCGTTCATGACCCCGAAAGTTTTCGCGTACCACCTGGAAGGCCCTCGCGTACCACTAGTGGTACACGTACCACAGGTTGGGAACCACTGATTTAGAACAACCCAGCTTTCTTACGGGAATTCTAAAGTCAGGCTGCAGTCTTAGATTATTTTATACTAGGGAAGACCAGATATTGTTGAAGGAGAACATTGGAATGCTTTAATGACTGGAGTTCTTACACAGAACGGAGAGCCCTTTCATTATTTGGCCGCAGAAACCAGAATAAAACAGCTGATGAAGTCTCTGAAGTGATCTGGCCCCTTGGATTTTACAATTTGTAAAGTGCCTCTTTCTGAGGTTGAGACCAATTTCTCATCGCTGCCAGAACAATAGATCTGTCCCAGGCACTTTCTATCCCCATTCATTCATTGCTTAAAACATATATTGTTGGGAAAAGTAGATCGTTCCTCTTTTCTATCTTACTTGAGCAATATCTTTACTGATAGGCAGGAAAAAAGGAATACATTGGGAGAAAAGCTCAGTTTCCAGGAACTCTCCACCATTGGGAGTCAAGCCAAATTACATTCCTGACAAAAGAATGTGAGGATTGGGCAAGTAGATAGTCCTTGACTTATGACCACGGAGCATCTCCGTCTTCTTTTTTCCCCTCAGAAATGGCCGCCTTTTTTCACGCCGTCGCCATGCCAATCTCCACAGTAATCCCCAGAGAATCTTCCAGCACTGCCAGGCTGAATATTCTCAACAGGGACACGACTTATCAGAGCCTGCGCTTCGTCAAACTGACCAAAAACGCTTTTGCGCCTTCTAAAGGATCTTCCCGGGCGCCGGGCTATGATTTGTGCATATGATTGTGAGGTCCCTGCTGTCGGGAAAGCTGTTGTGAAAACAGATATTCAGGTTGCCCTTCCTACCGGTTTCTATGGTCGAATAGCTCCTCGATCTGGATTAGCGGTAAATCATTTCATTGATGTCGGTGCTGGAGTAATTGATGAGGACTACAGGGGAAATGTTGGTGTTGTATTGTTTAACTTTGGAAAGGAACCATTTAAAGTTAAAAAGGTTGACAGGATTGCTCAACTAATCTGTGAGCGCATCTACTATCCGGTTCTTGAAGAAGTCAAGGTTTTGGATGAAACAGAATGTGGCTCAGGCGGTTTTGGATCAACCGGGCAGAAATAAAGAAAACTCTTTTATATAGTATATTTTTTGTACACCTTTTTAAAATGTAAATAAACTTATGACCACAATGGCCCCCAAAATCTCCATTGCTAAGCAGAGCTGTTGTTAAGTGAGTTTCGCCCAATTTTACAACCTTAAGTGAATCACTGCATTTGTTAAGTGAATCATGCAGTCTTTAAGAGAATCTGGCTTCCCCCTTTGACTTTGCCTGTCAAGAACCGGCTGAGAAGGTCGCAGAAGGTTATCACATGACCCCAGGATACTGCAACTATCATAAATACATGCCTTTTAGACTTAAACTTAGAATAACTTTATTGTCACTTTGAATGTACACTAATCGGCATATATTAAAATGAAATTTTGTTGCATGCAGCTACTCAAAGAGTCTGAATTTTGCTCACATGACCATGGGGATGCTGCAATGGTCATAAGTATGCAAACCAGTTATAAGTCGCTTTTTCCAGTGTGCTGTTGTAACTGGTCACTAAACTGGTTATGAGTGTAACCATAGTGTAACTGGTTATGAGTTGAGGACTAGCTTCAGTGATGGTATTCAGCCGGTTCTCTCCGGATCGCGCGAACCAGTAGTGGCGACTGTGGGAAGCTCCACCCACCCGCTATAATGTAATGCGTGAGCACTGTGCATGTGCAGAAGGCCTTGCGCATGCGCAGATGAGGCACATGCGAGCGCAGCGAGCGAGCACACACGCTCACATTTGCGAACCGGTAAGGAAGGTAAGTGAATCCCACCTCTGACTAGCTTCCTTGCCCCCCCTTTTTTCCTTCCATCAGGACAAGATTTTTGCTCTGACCCAACAAAGCATAAACATGGTGAATGCATCCCCTCTAACAACACAGCCGTCTTTGGCAAAAGCAATTGTTGCAGTTACAGTTCAGGACTGTCCTATGAAGCCATTGCAAAAAGTATTAGAGCTCTTAGTGCCCCTGTTGACCTGTCCAGGGTCTTCTTGAAATGGACAAATAGGCAGAGATGAAAACAAATGTGATTCATTGGCCTGATAATCACAGTGTGGCTCATCCTTCCCGACTCGAGCCATTGTTTATGCAAAGCCTCTTGTTGTTCATTAGCACAAAGACTGTGTAATAAATATAATGAGAGATTGCTCAATTTACTCTGTCTTTGTCATCTCAAACAGTCTCATGAATAACTGTTGAGATTTGTCTCCAAATGACTTATTTGCTTCCTGACCAATAAGGAATGTGTAATTAGAGTAATATACGGTTTCCTTGTTTTGTTTAGCAGCCTGGCAAGGAAAACAAAAGGACAATTTGGGAGATAAAAATGTAGGTGATCATTTTTTGTATTGGTTTTAAATTTCGTATCCGGCTTAACAGCTGGAATGTCTATGTGTGAAAGAATGACAGGTTATATTTTGGGAGTAGAGTTGATTTCAATTATTTGTGCAGCTGTCTTTTTTCATGTCTGAGTTCTAATTTTATTTCATTTTTTATCCAGCCTTCCTTTTCTCCAAGCACCTCAGAACAGCATATGTAGTTCTTTGCAACAACCCAATGAGGTATATTAGGCTGAATTTTAGTGATCGCCAAGTTTGTTTAGTCCCAGTTCAGGGATGGGCAACCTATGACCCCAAGCACATAAATTCTAGTTTTTAGAACCTCTTTGGAATAGACAAAACTGAACTTGCTGAATCATAAGCCTTGGAGAGACATAAAACATCTAATTTATCTCTTAACACCCATCCCAATGTGGAACAGTGTTTCTACTTTCAGGGTGTTTGCACCTTCCAAAAATGCAAATTTAAAAATTTAAAAAAATCTACCCGACTTACTCTTGTGAAATCATTTTCCTGTCCTGCCCCTGTTGTAGGAGTCAAAGACATCATCCATCTGGAGTTTCTACACCCCAAAAGAGATCTAAGTCCACACACACACACCCCTTTGAAGACCACTGACTCTTATCTGGCATCAATTAGCCTTTACTCTTAGTAGATCAGATTCCTTTGTCTAGGTAGCATGGAATAAATTCACAGTGCTTTCTGAACTCTATCCTGGCTCCTGGTTTCTTGCACCTGACACCTGTAGTACCAAGGAAAGGAAAAAATAACAAGATAGGCCAAAAAAAAGTTTGGCCATGATGGTTGTAACTGAACAAAAGACAAAAAAAAAATGGAGGCATGAATTCCATACTGGAGGTGGCTGTTAGAATGATGGCAAACTTCAATGTCCCCCTTCTCTACTGTCTGCTCTCCATCCCATCCATTTTTGGCTTATTTATTTATTTATTTATTTATTTATTTATTTATTTATTTATTTATTTATTTATTTATTTATTTATTTATTTATTTATTTATTTATTTATTTATTTATTTATTTATTTAAATGGATTTATATGCCGCCCAACTCCCGGGGAACTCTGGGCGGCTATAATATTGATGTACTATTTTCACTGTGTTCTTTTCTTTTTTATTGTTCTATTATTTTGCTTCTGTTCTGTTTCATTTTTCTTCCTTTTTATTATTGTAAGCCGCCTAGAGCAGCCCCATGGTGAGATAGGTGGCAAATAAATTTAACAAATAAATAAATAAAAGAAATGTATAGCACAGCAAACATTTCTAATGATTGCAAGGTCCGTTGAGTCAATAAGTTGTCTTTTTATCCTGTTTAGAATAATAAACCTATGCATATAAACATGTTGAGCTATTCATTCTGACTTTTGATCTCCTAAAATGTAATACAACTAAAGTCTGGATCTATCACATTTTGTTTTGTTACTTATTTCTGTCCTTACCTTTCCCACACTTTCTATTTTTATTTTATTACAGAAGTTTGTATGCTGCCTACTCCTCACACCTGAGTCAATTTATACACCGCATTGCCAAATGTAAAATAAAAATTCTATCAATTGATATACAAAAATATGCCAACCCAACCCCTCATTAATCTCTTTGTACCTGATTGTTTTATGTGAAAGTATTGTTTTCGCCAGTTTTCTGAAGGATGAAAAAGTGGGGTTAAAAGGAGGTAACCGTTTCATGGTGAGGGCGGTGCCACTTTGACAGTCAAATCCTGGGTCCCAACATCATTAATTTTTAAGGACTGAGTATATGAGCTGTTTTCTAGAGGATACACTAAAGCAAAGGACATGCAGCTTTGTCACATTTAAGACCTGTATTCTTTAACTCCCAGAATTCCCCAGCCAGCCATGCTGGATGGAACTAGAGAATGGAACCTACTTGTCCTTCCCCTCCTTCTGCCTTTCTTTGCTGCAATCCATTTCCCACTCTTCAGCTCTCTGACAAGTCTTGCTCCATTTCCTTCTTGGTTACTTCCAACCTCCATCTAGATCAGGGGTGGCCAAACTATGGTTCTTTGAGGACCTGTGGACTTCAACTCCCAGAATTCCTGAGCCAGCCATGCATGCATGGCTAGCTCAGGAATTCTGGGAGTTGAAGTCCACAGGTCCTCAAAGAACCATAGTTTGGCCATCCCTGATCTAGATGATGATTTCGAAATGAGACACTGAGTAGTGAGGCTACTCCAGCAGTTTGGAGACTTGGCTAGCATCTCCCTATCTCTGTCTCCATAGGCTTTCTCTTACTAAACCCCATCTCACACTTGGGATTGGTCCTCTCTAGTTGCCTCCTGCCTCTCTTGGTTCTATCTTCTCTCACCCCCATCGGGTTGAACTGCTACAGCTTTCACTACATCTCATTCAGAAGGAAAAATATTCATTTAAGCTGTCTGCTTTTCCTGTACTTTCTCAATCACAGTTTCTGACTCTCCCTACCAGCACCACCACCAACGTAGCAGGATCTTCTACACAATGTACCGTATTTTTCAGAGTATAAGATGCCCCTTCCCCCCCAAAAAGAGGGTGGAAATGTTGGTGCGTCTTATACGCCGAATACAGCCCTTTTTGGCGTCCCAAAGTCCCGCCCCCGCATCCTATTTTTTGTGAAAAATGGGCCCATTTTTCTCAAAAATGGGGTGCACAGAGGGTTTGGGAGGCCTGCAGAGTGCTCCTGGGGGCTGGGGAAAGGCAAAAACACCCCAATTTTTGCACAAAATGGGCACAAAATGGGCCGTTTTTCACAAAAACGGGGGCAGTTTTGCCTTCTCCCAGCCCCCAGAAGCACTCTGCAGCAGGGGAGGGTTCCGGTTACATTCGCTATTGGTGCGCATCACGAGCATGCGCGGAAGTGAAATTGCATCCCACCGTGCGATTTCACTTCCGCGTATGCTCAGGATGACATTACAAGCCGAAACACAGCTGAGGAGCTTCTCAGCTGTGCTTCGGAGGAAGAATAAAGGTCAGTCTTCACACAAGGGCAGGTGGGAGGGCTTTTTCCCGACAGCTCAGGACGCGGAGAAGTGCCCCAAAATGACATCATCGCCGGGCTCCTACTGGAGCTGTGCTCCGCATCGCACCGGTAGGAACCCACCACTGCTCTGCAGGCCTCCCAAACCCTCCGCACACCCGATTTTTTCCAAAAATGGGTGAAAAACGGGCCCATTTTTGCGAAAAATGGGGAGTGCAGAGGGTTTGGGAGGCCTGCTCCTGGGGGCTGGGGAGGACAAAAACTTTTTTTTCTTACTTACCTCTTCAAAATCTTGGTGCGTCTTATACACTGGTGCATCTTATAGTCCGAAAAATACTGTAGTTTTCTTTATCCTCTATGGGACAGATAGCATCTACTGGCAATGTAAATCTTTTCTATAATGGCAATGCCTTAGTTAATTCTTCCCACAGTCTAACTTCCTTTCTTCTCCCTTTCATCCATTTTTTATAAGTCAGTCCCAGTCCAAATACTCTTTATTGCCTTTCTCCACATCCCATTCTCCTAATAACTTCTTCTTCTTCAATTTTTCCCTTTTCAATTTCCATCTTCTGTGATCTCCATGATGTCCTGGCTGCCATTACCAGTCCATTCTTCCACTCTTCACTTTTCCACCCTGCCATCTATTTTCTCTTACAATATTCACTGAGGAAAACTGAGATGCTAACTATATATATATATATATATATATATATATATATATATATATATATATATATATGTATGTATGTATGTATGTATGTATGTATGTATGTATGTATGTATGTATGTATGTATGTATGTTTGTTTGTTTGTTTGTTTGTTTGTTTTGATTTTTCTTAATTTAAAATGATTGTCTTCAGGTGGGGCCATTTAAAATATGCATATAAATGAAATGTATAATTGTCGTAAGGAGAGATATCACCCAGGTGCAGCCTAATGTCCTATTGGTGACCTGTAGAGAAAGGTTGGAACGAAAGAACTGAGAAACAATAATTAGTTTTTACATGAAATTTATGAGCCATTGTATCATCTGCATTGAATAATTTCTCATGAAAGCAAGAGTTGATGACAGAAAAAGAAGAACAGAAGAATAGGAGAAGACTGGGGAACGACAAAATCAGCTATTGAAAAGTGAGTCTGAAAATAATAAAGTGGATATCAGGCTCAGGGGAAAAAAAGATGTGTAATGATTCTTCCAAGCAGATTTTGTTATTGTTCCACACCGATAGACAGAATCTTGCCAAACTAAAGCAGACTACTATCTATGTGAAGCATATATTCTGGGAACTATTAGGGAAGGGCTGTCTTCACCCTCTTTCTTTCACACAAAATCTCTGAACTGAATTATTTCTGGCTCCTCTGGAATGTACCTTCTCCCTCCCAGGAATCCAGCCCACTACATTCCATCACAATGGAAAAGGTGAAGATACCTCAGCATCTCTTTGTTGTAATTTCAGAGAGAAAGTGTAATTGCCTGAAAATCAGCCCACAAAAGGCAAATTCTAATAAACTATTCTCTGCCACCAGTGCATCTCATTGGTGTATTTTTTTATCATTTAAATTCACCAGGACAGTCTTTGCCTTGGTTTAGGGAGATAACTTCTAATTCCATTCCAATTAATTGTTCCCTAGCTTTCTCCTCTTTTCTTACGTTCCTTTAAAAATTGTTCGGGGAACCTTGCACAATCACCTAGAAATCAACTTGCAATTCTAAGTAGTAGTCTCAGGCAAGTGACAAACATGTAGTGCCTTGAATTACTTGCTTTTCACACTTTTTTAAAAATACAGAATTAGATTGCTTGATTTGTCCTGAATTCACCCCACTGGATTTGCCAGTGGGATGAGTGAAGTTTGGGGCTGTGTCTTGCACTCGGAGCCCTGTGCCATGTCAGAAGCACAAGGAGATGAATTTAAAAATAAGAAATGCAATTTCACTAGATACTCTCCCATGAAATATCTGCTCTTGGGCATTTTTGACCAACCCATATTGTGTATTTTTTTTTTTACCTCTGCATTGAAAGATTACTAAGTTTGGAATTTCTCTTAAAAGACACTAGAGAGACATCCCTTTCCCCAGGAATCAATGCCGTAATTATTTCAAGCAATTCTCTTCATCCAGCTGTCTCCAGACATTCTATTAATCTTACATGGAAATTAATTATTGGAAGGCATGGGTTGCCTACTTAACAGATGAGGGGAGGTTAAGGACATAATCCGTTTGCTTTCCTGCTGCTGCGTGAAATCATTATTAACTTTAACGAGGAATGGTTGTCCGATATTAAGTAAAAACCACAATAAGAAGATTCTCTGAGCTTGCCTTTGGTATGGCAAAATGATCGATATAAAAAGCAGTTCCATCCCTGAAATAATTGAGAAATATATACTCCCATCAAGGGTTTCTTTTGTTGTACAGCCTGGGGGCTGAGTCAAGAGAAAACTGAGCTTAGAAGCATCACAATGTCCACAAATCAGTGGTGAAATCCAATTTTTTTTACTACTGGTTCTGTGGGCGTGGCTTGGTGGGCGTGGCAGGGGAAGGATACTGCAAATTCTCCATTCCCACCCCAGTCCAGGGGGAAGGATACTGCAAAATCTCCATTCCCTCCCCACTCCTGGGGGAAGGATATTGCAAAATCTCCATTCCCACCCCACTCTGGGGCCAGCCAGAGGTGGCATTTGCCAGTTCTCCGAACTACTCAAAATTTCCGCTAGCGGTTCTTTGAACTACTCAAAATTTCCACTACCGGTTCTCCAGAACCTGTCAGAACCTGCTGGATTTCACCCCTGCCACAAATGCTCCAGGTCCAGCCCCCTCTTGAATTCTGTTGACTCATATCTAGGGCCAATATACTGCTGACCATTAGTTGACTAGATTCTGGTGTATAGGCTTGAGCAATAAATCTTCTGAACTGGGACGTAAAGTATGGTTCTGATATGATTCCTAGCACCTGATATATGGTGAAGGAGAGAAAAGGGTCACATGTCCTGGGGCAGTCTTTCCAAAATAGAGCAATAGCAATAGCATTTAGGCTTACATATCGCCCCATAGTGGTTTACAGCACTCTCTGGGGATTTTACAATGTAGATGCATTATTTTCATATTCCCCCTATAACCAGGGTCCTCATTTTACCAACCTTGGAAAGATGGAAGGCTGAATTGAGGCCCTTCAGGACTGAACTCTAGGCTGTGGGCAGAATTTGTTTTCAGTACTGCATTCTAACCACTGTGCCATCACAGTTAAAAGAAAGGCGTGCATAAGTGCACCAGCGTGCCTACCGTCCCTGTCCTAATGTTCCCTCTTATCAGTACTCATCTTATGTATATAAACAATGTTATACCTATCAGTGGTGGGTTCCTACCAGTGCGGTCCACTCTATAGCACCGGTAGCGGCCCGCTGGTGACGTCACAGTACCAGTGTGGTCAGTTGCCAGTGTCTGGGCACCGCCATTTTTAAAAAAAAAATTATTATTTTTTTTAAAAAATGTCTTCTGTGCATGCCTAGAAGCCGAGCTTCCAGCACTGCTCATGCACTACCTTCCTACCCCACAGTGAGTCCAAGCAGGGGAGAATGGCTGAGGGAGCACGTGAGACGCTGAAAGAACGGGCGGCAGGAGCTATCTCCATTCCCCTCCCTTCAGCAGTCCGAGAAGCCACGAATGCGCGGTGATGATCCTAGGCATTTTCGCACGTTCGAGGCTTCTCGAGCTGCTGAGGGGAGGGGGAATGGGCGGCAGGACCTATCTCAGTTCTCCTCCCTTCAGCAGTCTGAGAAGCCATGCCCACCCAGTCACATGGCCAGCAAGCCACACCCACAAAATAAGCCACGTCCACAGAGTGGTAGTAAAACAATTAGGAACTCGCCCCTGATATCTATGTATATTACCAACATGTACTTGACATAAATAAATAAATAAATAAATAAATAAATAAATAAATAAATAAATAAATAAATAAATAAATAAATAAATAAATAAATAAATAAATAAATAAATAAATAAATAAATAAATATTACTATTGCTCAGCCTGATCAAGGGGAATCAGCTAATGTCCACTTCAATTATGTTCACCCCTGATCTTTGCCTATGCATGCTCTTCTTGTTGTGCTATTTCCAAAGAATGGAGAGGCACCTGTCTTCTATTTTCCACAACCTCTGATGCCTCATACCTGAGGAAAAGGGAAGATGGCAGATTGTTGTGGTTGGTCATCAAATGTTGCTTCTAAACAGTTAATGTATACCCATCAGAGATACCAAGTATTTACCATAAATGCCCTCAGGCCCCTGTTATTTTTTCAGATAGATCAGGGTTGCATCATACATCCCTTCTTTGGTTAATCCAGTTGTATCCTGTCCAATGTTGCAGAATTTAGTTGTTTTTAATCCTAAATTCACCCTCAGAGTTGCCATTGTGAGATGGTGACTGCATACATTGATATAATAATAAATCAAAGTCCTCTTTCACAGAAATCAGACTGTGTTGAAAAATGGCACCATACTTTTTGCCATCTCAAAAATGATTACAGGCCCAAAAAAAGAAAGGTACCACTTATTGCGTGGCATATCTTTACCCAATGTCATCAACTTCTTCGGGCTCTTCCCTGTAGAAGCAGTTCCATAATTAAAATTATAATACTGTTTTAATTCTAGTTTGCTAGGTTCTAGCCTAATCCCTTTAATGTCCAAGATGCACTAAATCAAGGATATCAAAATTCAAAGGGGCGAATCCAAACTTTTCCCGTGAGTGCAAAACTGGCAATTTTTCTTAGGCATCTTGAGGCAAAGTCGTTTGTACAGAACAAAAACCATGGTTGATTTAATTTAAATTGAGTTAATTAAATGCAGCAAATGTGGTCAGTCCCCATATATTTCATATATTTCCCTTCTATAAGATAAAATTAAAGGTTTGGGGTACTCTTTGGAGCCAGATCTGAGCCTTTTTAACGATTCCATATAATCCCGTGTCTCAATTTACGCATCCCTGCACTAGATCATCCTTTGATGTTTCTGCAGCTTTCATTAAATGGCCAAAAGAGGGAAGAGGAGCAAAACCACCACGTTTAAATGATAGTTCTCCAGATGGTCAGGTTCTTCTCCTTCCCTCCCATTCACCCTGGATCATGTTTGATGTTTGTCACGGTACATAAATTAATCAATTAGGACAATTATATATTTAAATTAGCGCAATCGAGTTCTGCATAATACAACAGTCACTGAGTGTCAGAAGACAGCACGGCGTTCCTTCCTTATTAGGCCGGGAGAGACAATTGTGAATTCAGGGAGTCGAGCATTTCCCCCCCCTCCACTGCGGGGGCTGGGGATCGTTTATCAAGCTGACTGGGTTGTCATATCAGTGGAAGGACCCTGGAGAGCCCTGACCATGAGATTGAAGGTTGGTACCAATTTACCGCAACACAAATGCATTGAACAGGAAAGAGAGCTCCTAATCTCTTCAATTTTCTTACATTACCCCGAAGGCCAGGAAATTAAATGAAACAGTAGCTGGTGACAACTTTAGAGGGTCCTGAATGCATGACAGGAAAAGTATTAAAATAGCTCAATCGTTTTATTTTATATGTGTGAGTTAATCTTGCCCCTGCATAAAGAACAAGGTTAGAGCGGGGCTGCCTCTTGGAGGAGGTGAAGGAGTGAGACAGAAGCAGCCGGAGGATTGTCTCTCTCATCAGCCGGAGCACAATAAGAATTTAGCATCAAAAAGGAGAGGCCCCCTTATAATTGCTGGCAGGGTGATAATACAATTGTTGGCCTGACCCTATTGCGCATGATGCTTCACTATGCTAATCGCTAGAAGGGAACTGTCTCCCTCCACCTACCAGCTTTTTTTGTTACACTTGCACACACACACACACACACACACACGTGTGTGTGTGTGTGTGTGTGTGTGTGCGCGCGCGCGTGCGTGCGTGCGTGCATGCGCAAATGGACTCTATCTTTCTCAAACCCCTGTGTACCAAGTCGCATGTCCTTTTGTTGGCTAGCATGAAATCTTAAGCAGCTGCATAGGGCAAGTGCTTGGACTGGATGCTCTACAGGTGACTGGAAATTGCCTCTCCAGGCCATGTGAAATCAAGATGTCAGGTAATGAGCTGGGCTTAAAAGGATATGAATTTAAGAACATATTGTTGGGGGTCTTGCAAGTGAAAGGTGGAATACTTGAGGTCTATACATGGCTTAGTTCTTGATGGCCCTAGTTCTCATCCAGGTAGTCCTTGACTTACAACAGGTCATTTAGTGACTGTTCAACGTTACAATGGCAGTAAAATGGCAGTGACTTACAACCGTTTTTCACATGTACAAGTGTTTTAGCATCCCTGCTAAATGATCAAAATTTGGATGTTAGGCAAGTGACTCATATTAATGATGATTGCATTGAGTCACTTGCCTCACACCCAAGTTTTGATCATGTGACCGCAGAGATGCTAAAACACTTGTACATTCTATACCCAAACAGAAGAGAAGCAAACTTGTGCTTCCTTGCAAGCTTCAAAGCTTTTCTTGGTAGAAACCTAGAAACAGAGAAATTCAAAGACAGTAACAAATTGAGCAAGTTAATTTTTGTCCAGATACCAGTGCCATAATAAGGATGAATTCACACACTGGGCTAATAATAGTTTGTTGAATTATCACACTTGGCTGGATTCACCAATTTTAAGCCATAAGCCACTATCTTAGCTTCTTATCATTTTAAAGATGTGACAGAAAAGTGATTAAATAAAAGATTGTGGAGTAATTGTATTAATTCTATTTAATTACATCTAAAGGCAAATGAAATGAAATAACATTTTTGATTGGGATCCACCTTTCCTTTTGGGAGCACAGACCCAGTGAAACACTCAAAGAAGGTGATCTTTGGCTCAACAGGTATATGCCTGAAGTAAACCATGATTTATTTAATCATAATTTAATTAATCAACCATCATAGGATCTGTATATATATAATTCTGGTTTAGCAATGATATATACCGTATTTTGGGGAGTATAAGACACATCCCCCCCCAAAGAGGGTGAAAATCTGGGTGTGTCTTATACAAGTAGCTCCACCCCCCCCTGCCCCCCCCCCACCCTTTGGCTTCTGCCTCCCAGCAATTTACCTCCTTGCAGCAAACAGCAAACAGCCTGTTTCAGTTTCAGTTTCAGCACAGCCTGATTAGCACAAGCAGTTGATTATCGGTTGGATTGGCCTCCCGACCATCAGCTGTTTCAGGCTGCAGGGAGGCAGAGGCAGATTTTTTTTCCTTGTGCTAATCAGGCTGTGCTGAACTCTATCCTGGCTCCTGGTTTCTTGCTGAAACTGAAACTGAAACAGGCTTTTGTGTTTGCTGCAAGGAGGCAAATTGCTGGGATTTTTTCCCCCTTGTTTTCCTCCCCCAAAAAAGTAGGTGCGTCTTATACTTCAGAGTGTCTTATACTGCAAAAAATATGGTAAACCCCAAAAGTGTCTTAACAGATGAGACACAAAACAAGGAATCTGCACTGTCAGCCTTTTGTTGTGCATATAAAACTTAGCAGGAATCTCTACATACGGCTTCTTCACGAACATACTGACATGCTTGTACATGTGCCTGTGTTCAATGGGAATTTCTAGTACAGCCTTCTCTAATCTGAATTTGCTCTCCAGATGCTGTGACAGTATGACTCCCATAACCAAATGCCATATTGATGTAGAAAGAGTGGCAGAACTTGGGAGTGGGGTTAAAAGAGGCATCAGTCTGGAATTCCTACATAGTAACCAGTGGAGGGTTCTCAAAATTTTTACTACCACTCTGTGGGCGTGGCTTATTTTGTGGGTGTGGCTTGATGGTCATGTGACCGGGTGGGAGTGGCTTGCCGGCCATGTGACCGGGTGGGAGTGGCTTGCCAGCCATGTGACCGGGTGGGAGTGGCTTTGCAGTCATGTGACTGGGTGGGGGTTGCTTGGTGATCATGTGACTGGGGGGTCATGTGACTGGGTGGGCATGGCCAACTTGACGTCACTCACGTCAAGGGTTAGGGTTAGGGTGCCTGGCCTCTCCTCGCCTCAAAGGCCTCAATGAGATACAATTTCCCTATCTATTTACTACTACTGAACATCCAAAATATACTATTTAATCCTATGTAATGTGTACATACATATTACACACAGGCACACAAAAATATACATTATCTACTAAATATACTGTATGTGTATGTACACACACACATACACACACACCTCTCTCTTCTAAAACTATACACATTCAACCTTACCTACTGCATTTGGAAAAACGCACCCAGAGTCCACTTTAACTTTTTAAAAATCAAGGAAATTTCTTTCAAAGTTTAGCTACACTTCGATTTATGAAGGATCTGGATATTTTTGTTGCATTTTCTGTACCATTTCCTGGAATTCTTTTATTTAAAAATCCAGATTTTCATCAAATGTTTATCTCTGTGGAAAACTGTAACTTATGCTACACAATGTTGATAGATTCTTGGAGAGGAGGTATCACCCTCCCATTCTCTACGGATGGTATGGATATGACAGGATTTTAGAGAACCTTCCTGCTAGCAAATGTGCTGGTTTTTGCAGTGAGAGCAGAGATCATAATGAAGTATCAGAAAACAAATTAGTATTTCTCTGCCCTGCAGATCTCTTGTTCCGATGTCCAGGAAGTATTGTTTCACTTGTATGTTGGATGGGGATCTTTGAAACCAAAGATATAGGAATAGGAATTATATGCTTCTTTTTGCAAGATGCATTATTTACAACAAAATAAAGCTATAACAATAACAAGTATGCCTCTAGAGTATTGGTTTAACAGACCCTTAGTTTAGTGACTTCAGATGCAGCAGACAAAATCTGCCTATGGAATTTATACTTCTGCATAAAAATCCCTTATACCATTGGCTAAAAATGAAAAATTAACTTAAGAAAAATCCCACTTACCATTTGAATTTAACAGACATTTTGTTTTAACAGACACTTCTTCTCCCCATTAGTCCATTAAACTGATATCTTACTACAACTTCCAGCCAGTTGTGCTCCCTAAAAGAAACAATTGCACCCCCATTGCCAGCCTTCCTTCCTTCCTTCCTTCCTTCCTTCCTTCCTTCCTTCCTTCCTTCCTTCCTTCCTTCCTTCCTTCCTTCCTTCCTTTTTCCTTCTTTTCCTTTCTCCCACCTTCCTTTTCTTTTCATCTCCTTCCTTCCTTCCTTCCTTCCTTCCTTCCTTCCTTCCTTCCTTCCTTCCTTCCTTCCTTCCTTCCTTCCTTCCTTCCTTCCTTTTCACACTTTATTGCATACTTTCCTACAAGTAAGACTCCATCTGATGCCTTTGCTATGCATTTTTTGACAAAGAACCAATAACAGGAACCCTTTTCTTCTACCTTGGATTTTTTAATTTCTTCACAATTGCAAGCTTTGTGATAGACAATTAGGCAACATATGCCTGTACTGTGAAAACTACTTTGCTGCCTTGCTCCACAGTGATATTTGTCTTTGAGTTGGTGGTTTCCATCATAGCATTGGTAATTATTTTTTCTTTCTTTCTTTCTTTCTTTCTTTCTTTTTTTCTTTCTGTCTGTCTATCTGTCTTCCATCTTTCTTTCTTTCTTCCTTCTCCCTTCCTTCCATCTTTCTTTTTCTTTCTTTCTTCCTTCTTCCTTCCTTCCTTCCATCTTCCTTCCTTCCTTCCTTCCATCTTCCTTCCTTCCTTCCTTCCTTCCTTCCTTCCTTCCTTCCATCTTCCTTCCATCTTCCTTCCTTCCTTCCTTCCTTCCATCTTCCTTCCTTCCTTCCTTCCATCTTCCTTCCTTCCTTCCATCTTCCTTCCTTCCTTCCTTCCTTCCTTCCTTCCTTCCTTCCTTCCTTCCTTCCTTCCTTCCTTCCTTCCTTCCTTTCTTCCTTCCTTCCTTCCATCTTCCTTCCTTCCTTCCTTCCTTCCTCCCTTCCATCTTCCTTCCTTCCTTCCTTCCTTTTCTCCCTGCAGTGCAAACCAATCTCTTTCTCCCTTGCCCAGCTCTCTTCCAAGACGCCAAGTGCGGGGAACCGCATCAAGCGAGGTAGGTGGGTGTGTTGCTCCCCTCCCCTCGAAGGAAGAAGGGGCCTCTGCCGCTGTCTCTCGTGGGGCTGCAGCCACCTGACTGAGTTTCTGACCGCAGCCGGCAGGGAAGGAGAGCGCGTGCTACCGCTGCTGCTTTCGCCGCTGCGATATTTCTTCGGTGTTTGCGCGCGGGAGGGCCTGCTGAGCAGAGGCACCCGGCGAGCGGGGTGAGAGGCGCGGGGATACCAGAAGTGGCGGCATCAGCGGAAGCTCCTGCCCGCCTCTTGCCTTAAGCCGCCTCTGCTCCGTGGTCCCTCCCGCGCGCAAACACCGAAGAAATATCGCAGCGGCGAAAGCAGCAGCAACAGCGGTAGCACGCACTCTCCTTCCCTGCCGGCGCCGCCCCGACCAAAGGAAGAAGGAGACTCTTGCGCTGTCTCTCGCAGGGCTGCAGGCCTGCAGCCACCGTCCTGACTGAGTTTCCGACCGCGGCGCCGGCAGGGAAGGAGAGCGCGTGCTACCGCTGTTGCTGCTGCTTTCGCCGCTGCGATATTTCTTCGGTGTTTGTGCGCGGGAGGGACCGCGGAGCAGAGGCGGCTTAAGGCAAGAGGCGGGCAGGAGCTGCCGCTGACGCCGCCACTTCTGGTATCCCCGCACCTCTTACCCCGCTCGCCGGGTGCCTCTGCTCAGCAGGCCCTCCCGCGCGCAAACACCGAAGAAATATCGCAGCGGTGAAAGCAGCAGCAACAGCGGTAGCACGCGCTCTCCTTCCCTGCCGGCCGCGGTCAGAAACTCAGTCAGGTGGCTGCAGCCCCGCGAGAGACAGCGACAGAGGCTCCTTCTTCCTTCGAGGGGAGGTGCCGTTTTTGAGCTCCCCTGGCTCGGAATTTTCAGTACCCAGAACGCCAGAACTTACCAGGTGAGGCCGGGAACTGGGGGGTGGGGTCACTGGGGTGGGAGGGGCGGGCGGCAAGAAAAGCCTCCCAAGAGCAGCGGGGTACTTTGCAAGTTGCAACTTGTAAATAACATAGCCCCGGTCTCCTGGAGCCCTGGGAATGCAACGGAATGCATTCCCAGGGCTCCAGGAGGGGGCCGCCGCCGCCATCCTTGTGTCGTGGGTGGGGGAGCGATGGTTTGCTCCTGGCTGGTCCGTTCCCCAGCCTCAAGCCCAGCACAAAGTGGCATTTCTCAGCCCTCAGACCTCCATGCCTACCGGAAGGGGGCCGCCATTCTTGCGCCGCGCAGGGGGAGGGAGGAGGAGGAGGACGCTATCCCCAGGGCTCAAGCAAGCCCAGCACAAAGCGGCATTTCTCAGCCCTCAGACCTCCATGCTTACCGGGAGGGGGCCGCCATTCTTGCGCCGCGCAGGGGGAGGGAGGGGGAGGAGGACGCTATCCCCAGGGCTCAAGCAAGCCCAGCACAAAGCGGCATTTCTCAGCCCTCAGACCTCCATGCTTACCGGGAGGGGGCCGCCATTCTTGCGCCGCACAGGGGGAGGGAGGGGGAGGAGGACGCTATCCCCAGGGCTCAAGCAAGCCCAGCACAAAGCGGCATTTCTCAGCCCTCAGACCTCCATGCTTACCGGGAGGGGGCCGCCATTCTTGCGCCGCGCAGGGGGAGGGAGGGGGAGGAGGACGCTATCCCCAGGGCTCAAGCAAGCCCAGCACAAAGCGGCATTTCTCAGCCCTCAGCCCTCCATGCTTACCGGGAGGGGGCCGCCATTCTTGCGCCAGGGAGGGGGAGGAGGACGCTATCCCCAGGGCTCAAGCAAGCCCAGCACAAAGCGGCATTTCTCAGCCCTCAGACCTCCATGCTTACCGGGAGGGGGCCGCCATTCTTGCGCCGCGCAGGGGGAGGGAGGGGGAGGAGGACGCTATCCCCAGGGCTCAAGCAAGCCCAGCACACAGCGGCACTTTACTTACATTAAAGAGCCGCGGCAGGACAGGAAGAGTAAATAAAGTAGCAGAATGCAGACACTGTAGCCAGTATCAGCAAACGGAGCCCCGGGAAGTCAAGTAACAACAAGACTCGAGGGACAGACTGCGTGGTGAGCGCGCGGTTTATATTTGGCGCTGAGAGAGAGGCGGGGCAATTATGGCCAGCAAATCAGCAATGTGCAAACAGTAAGGCCGCGCATGCGCAGAAGAATTTTTTTTTAAAAATGATTTTTTTTAAAAAAAGATGATGGCCACCTGGGACCTGTAACTGACGGTGACGCCATGACAGTGACGTCACCAGCCAGCTGCTACCGGTGCGATAGAGTGGACCGCACGGGTAACAACCCACTACTGATAGTAACAAGTGGACTAAGTCCATCCCCCTTTGAATTCTATGGACACTAATCTAATTCCAAGCAGGCATTAATATGGATATGTATGGCCACCTGTATACCTTGACCATTTGTGCCTGACAACTAGTTGAGTAATATATCTGGACACTATCAGGGAAGGGAACTCTCTGGTATTTTAGCCTTATTATCCTTTTTTATACATTTTATACATTGGACAAATGTCCAATATTTTATTTCAAAATATATCCACCCTAGGATCATCTGGTTTGTAACAGATGATAGCAAGGTATAAATAATACAATGTGGTTATATCTAACAGGGAATGAATGTTCAGCATCCTTATCCCTTCAATTTAAAAGATTGCTAAAGGCCATAATTTCCCTTTTTCTGCCTGGGTGGAAAAGGAGAGCAAAAATAAAAGAATAGTTATTATAGGATTACTACTTGCAATCCTATAGTTAAAGGTCAACCTAGTTTCTGCTGTAATATTTTCTAGAATTTATAGCTTAGGCATATATATACTACATATACACACAGGGCTTTCATGTTTGTTATAATCACACAATCCTCAAGATAGAATTTACCAAATAATAATTTTAAGCACAATTGATACAAAATAACGTTGAAAACAGTCTACCATTCATCAGCCCAATGTCCTAAATTAATTATTCAGAAATCTGTTACCAAGAACACATGTTTTATTTTTGTTTTGTGTATTTTCCATTTTTTAAGGAAATCAATTATCTTCTATAAATTTAGGGGTTATGAACAGTTGCTGAGATACATTATAGTTCTGAAATCCCTGTGGATCCTGTTGTTTTCTTAATCTCCTACTATTCCCCTTCCAACACATTTGTAGGTGTAACTGGTGTAACTGACTGTATGAAATCTCCCGTACAATCAGTTTTAGAGCTGAGTGATGCTTATGGGCCTCCTGCAGACATATTGTAGTACAGATGCTAGGCGGAAACATCAGTCAAGGAGATTCATTAGGTGACTTTGAGCCGATCACACTCTTACAAAGCAGCATACCTCACAGGGTAATTGTGGTATGGAAAAATGATAAAGGAATTGTTTTGTATGCCACTTGAACTCCCTGTGAATATAAATTTATCCTTTTTAAAAAAAATATTCAGAAGAACAAATTCAGAAGAGTATTGCATTCAGTGGGACTTATTTCCTAGAATGCTTAAGTTTGCACCCATATCATAGACTGTATTTCAGTCTATGATATGGTACATTTTAATTTTCTGCAAATGAGGGATTCTTTTCACTGGTAAATATTATTTGCTGCATTGCCTTACCCCTGGTATAATTCCACCTTATGCAACAACAGATTTCAACCATTCCTCACCTAAGTACTTAGCAACTGAAACATAATTCAACAATAGGCAACTGGACTTTCTGGTTTTTCTTTGAAGACGTTTCACTTCTAATCCAAGAAGCTTCTTCATCTCTGAGCTCTTCTTCAGAGCCGAAGAAGCTTCTTGGATGAAAAGTGAAACATGTTCAAAGAAAAAAATCAGAAAGTCCAGTTGCTTCTTGAAAAAAAGCACCTTTGGGACAACTATGAACTGGATGACTAAGAATCTCCATAGATGTCAACAACAGTTTTTGTGCCATGTCTTCATGACCTCTGCTCTTTAACCCACACCAAATGCATACTTCAGTTGCGATTAATCTTCCAATTTTACCAAAGGTACAATCCAGAATGTTTCACTTTTCATTCTGTGACTGATGCAGTCGAGTGACTTCTAGGGACTGGAATTATCCCATATCCCATGGGACACTGTAAATTGCCCCTTCCACTCTGCTCCCTTAGGACTATTCTTCACAGCCACTCTGGTTTTAGGAGCAGAAAAGTCTGGGGTCTCCTGTAATGGTATGATAGACTCATATTTTTGCTTCTTGTGTAGGTTACATTGATGGGCTAACATCTATCTTGCAAGACTGAAAGTATTTCTTATTGTTTTTTGGATTTTTGGTGCTTTCAAGTCAGGTTTGCCTCCTGGTGACCATCTGGTCGGATCCCTGCAGTTTTCTTGGCAAGATATCAGATGTGATTTGCCATTGCTTCCTTTTTAGAGAAGAAAGAGAGAGACAGAGAAACAGAGAGTGAAAGAGAGATTGGCCCAAAGTTATCCAACTGGCCATCATGCCTAAAACAGAACTAGAACTCACAGTCTCCTACTTTTTAGCCTTAGAAACTGGGTTTCTAATCTTAACCACTGCATCAGACTGGTTCTGTTTTCTTGTTCTTTTCCAGAAAATTAGGGAGGGTCCCACTTTTCCTCTCCTTCTGTTGGCTGAGGTATCTTTTACATGCCAGTTGTCCAGTCTGCAGGTCTTCTTCCTGTCTCCCAAGGTTATTTTCACATACCATTACCATTCCTAAGATACCTATCAGTTCTCCAAACCATCAGTTTAGTGATGGGGGAGGTCAGGGTCATGAAGTGTGTGTACACTATCCTGTGTTACCCTGTGGTAAGATGGGTGGCCAATAAATTATTTATTTATTATTATTATTTTATTTATCATTTGGTTCTTCTATGCCGCCCTACTCCCGAGGGACTCAAATTTGATAGATGATAGAGAAAGAAAGAAAGAAAGAAAGAAAGAAAGAAAGAAAGAAAGAAAGAAAGAAAAAAAGAAAGAAAGAAAGAAAGAAAGAAAGAAAGAAAGAAAAGAAAAGAAAAGAAAAGAAAAGAAAAGAAAAGAAAAGAAAAGAAGAAAAGAAAAGAGAAGAGAAGGAGCTAGATTTGTCTTGTTTATTATGGGATGCACACTTTCTTGTGTCTGTCAAGTGTTCCTTGGACTATTTTATTTATTTATTTATTTGAATGGATTTCTATGCCGCCCAACTCCCGGAGGGACTCCGAATATGCTACTTTTGAATACAGCTTTAGTGCCCTTCTGGAGAAGTAGTATGTTAGGATATTTAAATTTAGTAGCTGGAGCAATAGAGTCTATAATGGGCCAGAACAGTTGTAGTTGATTGGTTGGTGAGTGCTGGCACCTGCATGAGGCAATCTAAGCTATGATTGGTTGTTCGGGATGTAAAAGTAGAGTTCCTCCCCCCACTTTTTCCTTCTGTGTGTTCTGTATGCTCTGTGATTTATCTCATGGTGTTAGTGCGTTCCTGACTATCTTCTCTGCTGCAAATATAGATGTTAAATATATTTATTTATATGAAACTACAAGTTTGTGTCAGCGTCTCTGACTTCATTTGAACACCAGCTGCGCAATTCCCTGACACTGTAGGCTGCTCTTCAGTTCCTTTCGAACATGGCAGGTTTTGCATTCTTCTAGAAAAGTTCTAAACTCTGCTCAGCTTCTTAAAAAGCCATAAAATCGTGTCCAGAAGGATTTGTGCTAGAAGAGCATTAATCTATTGTCCCAAAAGATTGTTACCAGTATATAATTCTTATGGTATAGTTTCCTGCTGGCTTACAGGATGATGGCTAGCATTTCAACACAGCCATATGGAAAAGACCAAAGAAGAATAATGCACCATTGTTTTCACCATATAATTTTATTCCCCCCCCCCTTCAGAAGTGTTAATTATCTATGGCTTCCAATTTTTAAACAGAATATGTCAAATGAGTTGGCAGAAAAAGATTAATTGCTTTTTTATCCCCCCCCCCCCAAAAAAAAAAGATTTGCTTGCATTTCAGTGCCATTTTGAGATCCTGGGCTGCTCTGCCCTTTTTGAGTAGGAAATATCATGACATTTGATCCACTGTCACAGATGCATCTGTGAGACCTATTTCAAATAATGGGGTGGGGAGGAGAGACTGAAATAACCTCTTTTCCTATGAGAGAAATTTAATTGCTATCTACAAAAGAGGAAATCAAGACAGATGGAGTCATTAGCCTCTGGGCATTTATATCTTGTGAGGTGGAAGTAACGGCATGGCTGAATTTTTCAGTAGACTGTGCAAATTTGATATGAAGCTCTATGGTTGACTGGCAAAAGGGGTGGAGTGGGGGAAAAATCTTCCCCAACCTCTAAACTGTGTTGACCTTAATTTTGGGACACACTAGTAGTGTTTTTTTGAGCAGATAAACAAAACTCCAAATAATTCATATTTATGCATGAATTGGTGCATCCTTTAGCATAAGACCGCAAACATATATTTAATGTATGATACAGAATTGCGATAAAATACATGCCCCATTGACCCCAGAAGCTATGCTGGCCAATTATTATCGACTTTACACATTACTTTTGTATAATCAGTGACATTTGCATGAAAAATCTGAATGACTTCAAGACTGCACTGAAATTTAGATAATGAGCCCCAGGCAGGTTTATAGTTGCTCACATTATTACTTACTTGTTGGTTACTGAGTCGCCAACAAATATATTAAAACAGTAAAATGGAATTGAGGACAATTTGCATATATATATATATATATATATATATATATATATATATATATATATATATATATATATATATATATATATATATATATATATATATATATGCAAATTACACATGCACACACACACACACACATATGTGTGTGTGTGTGTGTGTGTGTATGTGTGTGTGTGCATGTGTGCATGTGTGTGCATGTGTAACAAAAAAAGCTGGTAGGTGGAGGGACACAGTTTCCTTCTAGCGATTAGCATAGTGAAGCATCATGCGCAATAGGGTCAGGCCAACAATCGTATTATCACCCTGCCAGCAATTATAAGGGGGCCTCTCCTTTTTGATGCTAAAATCTTATTGTGCTCAGGCTGATGAGAGAGACAATCCTCCGGCTGCTTCTGCCTCACTCCTTCACCTCCTCCAAGAAACAGGCAGCCCCACTCTAACCTTGTTCTTTATGCAGGGGCAAGATTAACTCACACATAGAAAAAGGACAATGTTAAATAAATAATGTAAAGATAAATCCTGGAAGATTTCGCATTCTATCTCCAAACACAGGTAAGCAAAATCTATTTCAACTTGCACCTTAAAGGGATAGGAACATAAGAATGCCTTTTGAAACAGAATCTGTGCTTGGTTTCATCCTGACTCACAGCATAACCTCTGTTGAAGATCTCAAGACTTGAGGAAGTTCATGTGGAAGAATTGTACCCTTTGATATGGCCCAAGGGTTAATCAATAAAGTAAACTTGAACTTGAAGAAGCTTCTTGGATGAGAAGCAAAACGTAATTAAGCTGCTTTGGCCTAGAGGTGGAGCTCTTGCCTCACAATCAGGAGGTTGTGAGTTCGATCCTAGGTAGAGGCAGATGTAGGGTCTCCTGCTTGGGCAGGGGGTTGGACTAGATGACCTGCAAGGTCCCTTCCAACTCTGTAAATCTGTACTCTGTCTTCAAGGAAAAACAAAGTCTAGTTGCTTTTTGAAAAGGCACCTTTGGGACAGCCATAACCTGGATGATTGAGAATCTACATAGACCAATGGAAGAAGAAAATATTTGGGTCAGCCTCCATTTATGAGGATTAGGATTGTGAGTCAAGTGGTGTTGAACTGCAGGAGGCTTCTTTCTTGGGCAGTAGCAAAATGAAGACTGCATATCTATTAAGCAATGTTTTTTTCCCCTAGTCTGACAACTTTAAGCTATGTGGACTTCAACTCCCCGAATTCCCCAGCCAGCATGTTGGCTGAGGAATTCTGAAATTTGCCAAAGTTGAGAAATTTGAAGTTGCTAAGGTTAAGAAACACTGATATAGTAAAAAGGGCAGAAGTGCCCCCCAGCACCCACACACACACACACACACACATTACGCAGACACTTGTACTCATGATGGGTCATTGTTTTGCCTCTTGATCAGATCTTTGGAGGATTTTTTAAAAAACAAACAAACAAACAGGTTCTGTAGCACAAAAACCTACCATAAACAAAAACAAAAACCCAAAAAGCTTCTCTGTCTTAGCAGGAAGACTGTGGTACACTCCTCAGCCATATAGTGGGAAAGTTTGAAAATGTGGACTTGATAGCATTTATGCCTTTCAAAGAGGCTCCCTGAGTGTATGAAAAATGTATGACAGAAATGTATGACAAAACAAAAGCTGTTTGGTGGAGTGGTTATGTCAGTAAGATAGTGGATTGTTTCAGAAGGCTGGGTGAAAATGCTAGCCACCAGTCCTTGAGCCAGAAAAAAACTACAATGATGTAAAGTGTGAAAATCTCATTGCTAATAGCAATAGCACTTAGACATACATATTGCTTGATAGTGCTTTACAGCACTCTCTAAGTAGTTTACAGAGTTATCATATTTCCCTCAACAATCTGGGTCCTCATTTTATCAGCCTCAGAAAGATAGAAGGCTGAGTAAACCTTGAGCCGATCAGGATTGAACTCATGGCAATGAGCAGATCAACCTGCAATATTGCCTTCTAACCACTGTGCCACCACAGCTCTTATTTTAATCCCTATTCGGCCATAATAATGAGGGCCAGCAAATGGTGCTGCCCTTATTTATTTCTTGTGAACCAACTTAAGGAAAGGGGTTAGTAAATGTTCTTGCCTTTGTTTCGCCTATGCATAAGCATCACTTGGTGAGATGAAAAACAACCACCAGTCACTGCCCCAATGTGGGGTGGGACAGATGGTTAGTCAGCTATCTAGTTGCCCGGCTTATAAGTAGCAAGTGCTGGGACAGTGCAGAGCCCATAGGAAAAAGTGCTTCCAATGTTCCTGCCTTATATAACCCTTTTTCTGCACTGTGATCTGTCAGTCAGGCTATTTTTGAACTTGGGTTTAGTGCTGGTTGCTAGGTTGAAAGGATGACCTAAGTAACCATGGTTTGCAGAAATCATGCTTTGCAGAAACAGTCATGGTAACTGCAACTGCCTGGTGCTGGTCCTATGAACATCTTTTGGTCACGGTGACAGTGGTAGCACTCACGTGCAAGTCCTCAGAAAAAAATTAAGTAGCAAAACCCATAAACAACACAGCCACATGAAACCCCTTGTCAGCAGCAGCCGCAGCAGCATGCAATCTGTAATTCAGCCAATGGTGACAGAATTTTCGAACACGGATGGCAGAAGTTAGAAGCGCAGAGTTGCAAGAGAGTTCTTTCAAGGTAGCATTAAACCCGTGTTGGAAAAAACAAGTGAAGTCCTGCTTTAGAAGATCTAGAGTTCTTTTAAAAGGAGTTTATGTAAGACTTGAGAAATGCTATGGAAAGTGCTGGACAAGAGTTATACAGTGAAGATACCTTGTGTCTTCCAGGCCTCTCCAAGCCAAACTGGATACTGAGACCAGGACCCAGGACTTAGCACTCAGAAGGAAATGAATGTGCCCACTCTAGCCAAAACTGACCAATATAGTAGTTGTTGGTCAGTTCTAATCCTCAACCATGTCAAGATCCAAGTAATCAATGAAGCATACCATATTGTATCAACCAGGGTTGGGTTCTAACTTACCTCACTGCCAGTTTGCTTCCTCCCGTGCTGCGTGGGTGGCCGCATGGGCGCGCGCGCTTCACGTGCGCGCGCATGCGCAGTGCTGAAAAAAATAAATAAATAAATAAATGAATAAATAAATAAACAAATAAATGAAAAATAAATAAATAAATTAACAAATAAATAAATAAATAAATAAATAAATAAATAAATAAATAAATAAATAAATAAATAAATAAATAAATAAATAAAATTGAAAACAAGATGGCGACCCCAAGCATAGTGCTGGCAACTCGGCTTCTGCACATGCTCAGAAGAAAAAAAATTAATTTTTTTAAAAAAAATCAAAAAAAGATGGCGGTGCCCATGGACCGGCACTGACCGAACCGGTTCTGTGATGTCATTGTGATGTCACCAGCAGGTCGCTACCAGTTCGGGCAAACTGATCTGAACCAGGAGGAACCCACTTCTAGTATCAACAGTAAAAACTGCACCAGAAGAAGGAAAACATACAGTTGCAGTGTCCCATGATTCTGTGATCCCCTTTTGCAATCTTCTGACAAGCAAAGTCAATGGAGGAGCCAGATTCATTTAACAACCATGTTACTAACTTAACAATTGCAGTAATTTACTTAACAACTGTGGCCAGAAAGGTTGTGAATGGGGAAAGACTCACTTAACAATTGTCTTGCTTAGCAACAGAAATTTTGGGCTCAATTGTGGTCATAAGTTAAGGACTATGTATATGTTCAGAATAGTTAGAGTGACCAGACAAATAGTCTATCATCATTGCATTAAAGGCATCTCCAAATTACAGGACAACCTTGCCTACTATCCTTGCCATCCTCACTTTCAATAACTTTATCCTTTTCTAGAACTTAAATTGTCTGGAGTGGAATGGAAATCTGACAGTGCCACAATTTGGAATATTTCTGCTGAAGAGGAATGAATGGTGCCTCCATTTCCAAACTTAGGAATAGGATGCTGTGGTCTACAGTCACATTTTTCTTCTCTACTTTCCATTGCAAATTATAACTGTATCTTTGCCAGAATGGAATGTGGCAAAAGGGAATGACAAAGAGATAACTGGGTTGAGTGGTGGTAGTGGTGGTGGTGGGGATAAGTCTAATAGAGCTCATTCCCTTGAGTACATGGAATCATCTTGGTAGTAATGATTACCCAGGCAGTCCTTTGGTAGTGGTATAGAAGTGGTTTGTCATGCCTTCTATCTGGAAGTTTTTTCAGCTTCCCAATCTATCTTACAGTCCAAGGGCCCCTCATTCAGTATGAGCCGGATCCAAACCTGCCTGTTTTTCAGAAATCTGCCCGAGTCAGAAAGTATGGTAGAACCACCAGCTAAAGAGGAGAGGGCCCAAGCCAGGAGAGTAAAGAAAAATTCCAACTTAGAGTCCATTCAGGAGGGGAAACATCTGAGATCAAAGCCTTCAGTCTATACCTGCTGTTCCCAAGGGAAGGCAGACAATCTGGCAAGATTCTTGTAATATAGGTTATCAACAATAAAACATCTGCTGTGACCTATCCACAAGCGGTTCTGATTGCTTACCCTGACAGATAATCCCTATCATTGACCACAGGCAGGCAAGCAGGTGAATAAATACCTAATAGTAGGAATAACAATAGCAATTAGACTTATATACCACTTCACAGTGCTTTACAGCACTCTCTGGGTGGTTTATAATGTCAGCATATTGCCCCCAACAATCTGGGTCCTCATTTTACTGACCTTGGAAGAATGGAAGGCTGAGTCAACCTTGAGCCTGGTGAGATTCGAACTGCCAAACTGCAGGCAGCCAGCAGCCAGCAGAAATAGCCTGCAGTAGTGCACTCTAACCACTGCGCCACCATGGCTCACCCATAATAGTAGCTTATCCATTTCTAATTCTAAGCTTCAGATTCAAGGATAGGCAAACTATATCCTTAAAGACACCCTTGAACTATAGTTCCCAAGAGCTCCAGACAAAATGCGCAAATATGTGAACAGTGTTGGTGGTGCTCAGGTAGAGGAGATAGGTGAGCAGCAATTCCCTCTTCTGGCAACATGCCACAAGGAACAAGACCTTTCTATCTGGTGTCATGATGCCTTGAGATTGCAAGCAGCTCCTACAAATCCATAGATCAGGACAGGTGTCAATTATCCAGAAAATTAAAACAGAGCCAGGATAAGAGTGAAAGTTGTTATGAAAAGAATACACAAGAGCAAAGAGTTTGCAGCAGACCTATTATTTTATAAGCAGCTTTCATGTGGAATTCATTTCTCCCTTACTCCCCCTCCCAAACAACACAGTAGCTACTTCCTCATACCGAGGATTATTCTGCTAATGAGGCAAATTTAAATCATCCTCAAATGTTCTCCCAGGGTCTGTAAAACTGCCAGTGTCAAGCTTGCCAAACAGGTGAAAGGGGTTGAGTTAAAGAAATGAAGTCCCAGTTTTAGCACACCAGGTTAATAGCTTTGCATTATGTACCGAGAAAAGATTTATCGCTTTCCTGGAGTTCAATTAATCTGCAGCTAACCACATATTTTAGAAGAAGAAGAAGAAGAAGAAGAAGAAGAAGGAGAAGAAGGAGAAGAAGAAGAAGAAGAAGAAGAAGAAGAAGAAGAAGAAGAAGAAGAAGAAGAAGAAGAAGAAGAAGAAGAAGAAGAAGAAGAAGAAGAAGAAGAAGAAGAAGAAGAAGAAGAAGAAGAACTGATTGCAGCAGAGAGAGACTCCTGGGCTGTGTGCCGTGGATCCAAGCACTGTGGCTTAACTCTGAAGCTGGATAATTTTCAAAAAGATGACAGCCGAAACCCAGTGGCACATGCTGCAAAGAAGGATGTGATAAAATAACACTACTCATCTTCAAGGCTGTCAGTTCGGCAATCAGAACTTCTATTCATCTCCGCCGCCTGCTAACTCAGTGCTACCATGCGATAGATAAGCCCTAATCCAAGTGACAGCGTTCAAATCAGAACTGATTTGATTGTTCACATATGATACCACGAGACACCAGAAGCCTAAAGAGTTGATAAAAGAAAAAAAAAATCCCTGGGTGTCTCTTGTAGGCAGACATCCTCTTCTGAATCTCTTCCCAAGGAGGCAATTCCAACTCTTAAAACCCAAGGTAATTTCTAGGTCATGAAAATGCTGTCGTGGCGCAGCCAGCTCTTATCACCATCTGACTGCGGGATATCACTCGCTGGAGCCTTGAAAGTCCAGAAATAAAATGAAGGCCAGACCTTGTGAAAACCGACCCGCTTTGCTTTTACATCTCAGTTAGAGGAGGTGAAATTCTTCCCCTTTCTCCACGCGGATGAGAATTGTTTCCTAATTTGATCAAATGTGAACAGATCCGTTTCTTTGCATACAGTGTAAGGCAGAGGGGGAAGCAGTGATTACGGCACGTATTACAATAGTATTAAAATCATCGACTTCTCCAATGTGGAAGATACATTCTTGGCCATAGACTCAACAGACTGTATTTAAATCTGACCCTGTAATTGGAATTCTGCAGGTTGGCAGTAAGAGAATTACTTTTGGCTTTTGACACTATCTTCAGCAATGCTTCAGCGATATTCTGGCTGCATAGCAATTTCTTTCTCTATTCCTTTCTTTCATATGTTCATTTCTCTTATTTGTTCTCTGAAGTCTCTCCAGTTTGAAAAACACAGCTTCTATGGCTAACAGAATAATAAACAACATTTTTTGTAGTGTATTTGGTTATTGTTATTCTTGACTTATTGAATAACACCATGATCTTAGATTGTTCCTTTATTATCTTGGGCTGCCTGAATGTGTGGTAATTACTGGGAAAAGTTCTAAAATTTCAACCCTTCTAGTGCCTTTTGATCAGTAGAAAAGTCAAACCCAATTTATTAGGTTTACACTGTATCTAATTACTACACACAGTTTTTCTTTCTTTCTTCTTGCCCTCTTTCTCCCTCTTTTCAGTTTTCCAAGATACAAAAGCTGTTCCACCTTTGAAAAAAAAAGTATCTGGAATGAGGATTGTATAGGGCAGGGGTCCCCAAACTTAGCAACTTTAAGACTTGTGGACTTCAACTCCCAGAATTCTCCAGCCAGCTATGCTGGAGAATTCTAGGAGTTGAAGTCCACAAGTCTTAAAGTTGCCAAGTTTGAAGACCTCTGGTATAAGGTGAATCAGGAGTCAGAAAAGCTATCAAATGTCCTATTTGGAACAGGTCTCAAATTATGCATTTTTCTACAGAATGCAGAACCTAAAATAAAATAACGTTGGATAATAGTTCTAAATTTTGACTTTTTGTGAAGCAGTTAAATGGTGCAAGTAGGAAATAATAGTATGAACATTAGCATTCGCCTGGTTTATTTTCCATTGGGCAATTATGTTGAGCCTGAATCAAATATTAACTTGCTTTTTAACTTTGTATTCCATAACATATAACATTCTTGCATATTCTCTAATCGCATATTTGCTCTTATATTACTTTTTACATCATTTTTAGCATTTACTTCTGAATATGTATATTGAATATGTAACTAAAATTTATACAAGATTTAGAATCCCTGTTAGAGTTTCACTGAGATAGTCCTGTATTATTTTTTTATTTTGCAGAAATAAATGCTGAAAAGTGCTCTCATTGAAATGCAATAATTGTCCAAACAATCCCATATGTATATACATATCCCATTATGCAAGAATTAGCCCAGATTTAGTGAACTTCGGATCATACTGGACTTACTACTTATATTAATTGCTTCTTATAAAAATAATTGCGGCCAATATAAGATGGTTGCATTGTGTAAATGAGACCAAACCACCTGCTGTCAATGAGAAGAAGCAAATCATTCTTTTTCCAGGTAGATTTAGGAACAGTCCTCTTCCTTCTGAATATAGGAATAAGGTTTTCTGTGTGCAGCTGAGCTTTGGAGGCTTTACGAAGCCAGTGAAAATAATCATAAAGTGAGCTCCATGCTATATTTTGTATGGACTTGTAGCAATTGGATAAATCCTGTTGTTCACATTCATAGCGGCCTTATAATCAAGCCCAGGAATGTGTGTCATTTTCTTTTTTGTATTGTTTTTGTTTTATTGTACAAAGAGATATAACCTCGCTGAGAGAGTGACAAATTCAGTTACAGTCAAGCAGTACTTGACAGGTTCTATCAGAAAACCAAACACGGAGAGAGCATGTAGGCCTTCTACCAGCTGTCACAGTTTTGCACATAGAATGTTTGAAGAATCCGACCTGCAAATATTCACAGACCTTTGAACGTCAGCTTTAAGTAGTGACTGGGATGACAAAATTAACAATAAAGGGTCTAGGTGGATATATGTATTTGAGTTTGGATATTTATTTAGGTGTCCACTGAAAAGACCACAAGAGGAAGAAGATGATCTCTAGGTGAACCTCACCAGTGATCAGTGGACAGAGAACTGAATTATCAGCCCAGTGAGAGAGGCAAGCAATTCATTCGACAGCATTGAACATTTATAGAATTTGTGAGGCCCTGGTATTTGTGAAGGCCTTGGTAGTCTCTGAGTTTGGTTGTTTGCTTGAAGACATTTCATTAACCAATTTGTGTGTGTGTGTGTGTGTGTGTGTGTGTGTGTGTATTAGCTTGACCTGCCAGTGTTGGTGAGGGTGTGGTTTTCTCCTTTGCAATTCCTTAATTAGGAACTACCAAGGAAAAATATCATAATCCAGGAGCTACTAAGGAGAAATATTATTATTATTATTATTATTATTATTATTATTATTATTATTATTATTATTATTATTATTATTATTATTATTATTATTATTATTATTATTATTATTATTATTATTATTATTATTATTATTATTATTATTATTATTATACAATTGTATCACAGCGGCCAGTTGTTTCGCCGGATTTGGCATTGATTACTAGTCGAGCCCCACCCAGGGGCCTAGGAAGTCGTAATGTATTTTCGAAGTATATGTGCGGAACCGAGCAGTGCGGCTTTCTGCATTTGACTGATGGTGATTTTGTCAATTTTGAGCTGTTTTAAATGTAATTCCAGTGCTTTTGGGATAGCACCCAGTGTTCCAATCACTACTGGAATTACCACTGCTGGTTTGTGCCATAATCGTTGGATTTCAATTTTTAAGTCCTGGTATTTTGCAATTTTTTCGTGTTCCTTTTCATCGACCTTGCTATCTCCTGGTATTGCAATGTCAATTATAGTCACCTTGTTGTTCTCGACCAACGTGATGTCTGGTGTATTATGCGCCAGTACCTTGTCTGTTTGTATACGAAAATCCCACAAGATCTTGACCATCTGATTTTCAGTGACTTTTTCAGGCTTGTGTTCCCACCAGTTTGTAGCAGTATGGATGTTATAATTTTTGCATAAATTCCAGTGGATCATTTGTGCAACAGAGTTGTGTCGTAATTTGTAATCAGTCTGTGCGATTTTCTTGCAGCAGCTGAGCACATGGGCTACAGTTTCATCAGCTTCCTTGCATAATCTGCATTTAGCATCATTTGAAGATTTATCAATTTTGGCCTTTATGGCATTTGTACGAATTGCCTGTTCTTGTGCGGCCAGGATCAATGATTCTATTTCTTTCTTTAAAGTACCAGATGTTAACCATAACCAAGTTTTTTCACTGTCCACTTTGTCTTTTATTTTTTCCAGAAATTGGCCATGTAATGCTTTATTTTGCCAACTCTCCATTCTTGATTTTATCACATTTTTTCTGTATTCTTGTTTCGTCTGTTGGACCTTCAGTAGATTTTTGTTCTTTACTTCAATTAATAGATGTTCTTGACTTTCTTTTAAATAATCCGCCAATGCATGCTTTTCTTCTTCAACTGTTTGCTTTACTTGTAGTAGTCCTCTGCCACCTGATTTTCTGGGCAGGTAAAGTCTATCAGTGTCACTACGTGGATGTAAACTGTAGTGCATTGTCATTAGTTTTCTGGTGTTTCGGTCCAAAATGTCCAAATCAGCTTGTGTCCAGTTAATTATACCAGCCGTGTATCTTATGACTGGTATTGCCCAGGTATTCATGGCCTTGATGGTGTTTCCACCATTTAATTTAGATTTCAAAATTTTCCTAACTCTGTTGGTGTACTCTCTTCTAATGATAGTTTTCACTTCTCCATGTCTGATGTTATCCAACTGCAGAATGCCCAGATATTTATAGGCTTCATTTTGATTGCATTTAATTAATTGGCCATTGGGCATTTCAATTCCGTCACATGTAGTGATTTTGCCCCTTTTCATAGATACAGTGGCACATTTTTCCATGCCAAACTGCATTGAGATATCTGTGCTGATTATTATTATTATTATTATTATTATTATTATTATTATTATTATTATTATTATTATTATTATTATTATTATTATTATTATTATTATTATTATTATTATTATTATTTCACAAAAAAATGTAATCCACAGCAAACGAGATTTATATGCTGGATTTCGTATCACTATATCACAAGTCGAACACTTCCCAAGCGTCTAGGACTGTGTGATGTATTTTCGTATGATGCGCGCAGATCCAAGTACGGTGGCCTTTTGCAACTGACAGATCGTGATTTTGTCAATGTTTATTGTTTTCAAATGCCGGTTAAGGTCTTTTGGCACAGCACCCAGTGTGCCGATTACCACTCGGACCACCTGTACTGGTTTATGCCAGAGTCGTTGTAATTCGATGTTAAGGTCCTGATATCAGTTAAGTTTTTCTTGTTGTTTTTCATCAATTCAACTGTCACCTGGTATGGCGACATCAATGATCCACACTTTTTTTTCCCCACAATCGTGAGGTCTGGTGTATTATGTTCCAAAACCTTGTCAGTCTGAATTCAAAAGTCCCAAAGTATTTTGGCATGTTTGTTTTCAACTACTTTCTCAGGTTTATGATCCATCAGTTCTTTACCACTGGTAGGTGGTAGTTGTGGCACAGGTTCCAATGAAGCATCTGGGCCACGTAGTTGTGCCTCTGTTTGTAGTCCATCTGTGCGATTTTCTTGCAGCCGCTGAGGATATGATCAATTATTTCATCAGCTTCCTTGCAAAGTCTGCATTTTGGGTCATCAGCTGATTTTTCGATCTTGGCTTTGATTGCATTTGTTCTAATTGCTTGCTCCTGGGCTGCAAGAATCAAGCCTTCTGTCTCCTTCTTCAGTGTTCCATTAGTAAGCCATAACCAGGTCTTCTCCTTATCAACTTTTCCTTCAATCTTGTTGAGGAATTGCCCATGCAAGGCTTTATTGCGCCAACTGTCGGCTCTAGTTTGCATTGCAGTTTTCCTATACTGATTCTTTGTCTGCTGCACTTTCAGAAGCTTCCAGTTGTTTACTTCAATCAATGCAGGTTCTTCATTTTCTTTGACGTATTCTGCCAATGCATGTTTTTCTTCTACTACTGTTTGTTTTACTTGTAAAAGTCCTCTGCCACCAGTTTTTCTGGGCAGATATAGTCTGTCGACATCACTACGAGGATGAAGTGAATAGTGAATGGTCATGAGTTTTCTTGTTTTTCTGTCCAAATTGTCCAGTTCAGCCTGTGTCCAGTTTATTATGCCAATAATAATAATAATAATAATAATAATAATAATAATAATAATAATAATAATAATAATAATAATAATAATAATAATAATAATAATAATAATAATAATAATAATAATAATAATAATAATAATAATAATAATAATAATAATAATAATTATTATTATTATTATTATTATTATTATTATTATTATTATTATTATTATTATTATTATTATTATTATTATTATTATTATTATTATTATTATTTTGTGAGATTTATATACCGCCTCACAGTGCAAGCACTCTCTAAGCAGTTTACACCAGTAAGCAATGTATATTTACATTGCCCCCAACAATCTGGGTCCTCATTTTACCTACCTCGGAAGGATGGAAGGCTGAGTCAACCCTGAGCCGGTGAGATTTGAACAGCTGACCTGTGGATCAGTCAGCTAAAGTGACCTGCAGTACTGCCTCTAACCGCTGCGCCACCTCGGCTCATACCCTAATCAAGGAACTACCAAGGAGAAATAAATATCCTAATCAAGGAACTACCAAGGAGAAAAATCATATTTCCACCAACACTTGGCAGAGCAAGCTACTGTCTTTAAAAAATAAAAAAGGAGCAAACCTCACACTCACCAGCACTGAAGAAGTTTCCTAGTTGGGTAATGAAATGTCTGTAAGCGAACAACCAAGCTCAGAGACCACCAAAGACTCCATATTTCAACCCTGAGCTACAGATAATCTCTTCTATTAGAGCCCTGATATTTGTTAGAAACAAGTCACTTATTAATTGCACGTTATTTTAAAAAGGATCAGAAAAGTGCCTGAGGTTTATCTTCTTGCCTTGCCTGATCACAGCTTGACGTTGTCACTGTTTGCTGCCATAGCAAACAATATGGAAGAACGCTAGGTGGAAAGCCAGGGGATAGAAGTATAATTGCCCTATTGTAGCCAAAGACAGTTGCAGATTTTGATTCTGGAAATTGTGCTCAGCAGATGTCACTCAGCATCTTGATAAGGGAAGTGCTCAGTGGGTTCATTATGTTATTTCAAGTCAGAATGACAAGCAGAGATGTAGCCAAAGGCTTTCTTCCCTCATTGTGTTAATAATATGTCATTTTTCTCAAACGCTGAGTGTCACTGGCTCCCATTTTTCATCTCTCCCAGTGGAACTTGCAAAGTACTGAGCTCCTCAAAGATTACGTCTGAATGTATTTCCTTTAATCTAAAGCATTTTGGGTAGTCACACAAAGGGTGTTCATTTGTTATCTTTGAAAATAAGACATGTGCAAGAGTGATTTGATTAATTTATTTTTAAATTAAATGTGTATGCTGATGTAATCTCCAAGGCCTCTAAGTTGTTAACTATAGTACAATAACCATACATAATAATAATTGAAACATCCAGAGTGAAAATGGAAGAGAACCACCAAAGCTGGAAAACAGCTTTGGCATGATTCAAATATACCGTATTTTTTGGAGTATCCTTTCGCACCTTTTTCCTCCCTAAAAGTGGCTGAAAATTTGGGTGCATCTTATACTTCGAATGTAGCTTTTTTTTCCAGCCCTAACTAGGTGCTAACAGATCGTCCCAGTTCTTACCTTGCAGGCTTTTTCATTGTTACTCTCTCCAAAGAATGTTTTTCCAGCCCTAAGTCTTTGCAGAATTTTTTTTCATTGCTCTATTTGCTCCGAATAAGTTTTTTTCTAGCCCTAACCAGGTGCTAACTATCTTCCCAGCTCTTACTGGCTTGCATGCTCTTTCATTGTTACTCTCTCAGAAGAAGGTTTTTTTTAAGTCCTAACCAGGGGATAAAATTATGTGCTGAAGCTGACCAGACTAAGGACACTAGCCAGATGAATACCTGGTAGGCAGATTGTTTTCCCCTATTTTCCTCCCCAAAAACTAAGGTGCGTCTTATACTCTGGTGCATCTTATACTCTGAAAAATACGGTAATGCAAGGGTGAGTTTGGATCTGCCTCATTATTTCTCTGCCCAAACTACTTCTCAGAGTTGTTTGTATACTTTAGGGCAGGAGTTCACAATTAAAAGAAGGTGGAATGTGAATTAGTTAAGATTACTCTGTTTTTTCAAGGATATCAGATAAAAAAAGTTGCATTATCAAACCAGCATTAATGGCATTTCTTACAATGAACATAGCAAATATTGTGTCGTGGTAAACCAATTAAATGGCAAAGCTCTCTGTACAGAGCCAGTTCTTTCCATTCAATCATAAATACCCCTATAATCTTGAGGCTCGTCCAATTATCTATAGTAACTAGGATCGAATTCAGGGGGAAATGCAAGGAAATAGTTACAATGCTGTATTTGGAATTACTTCATTTAATATTTTATTAAAAACATTTTTCAGAGCTAGCATACACAATTTAAACCACAAAAGTATTTATTTATTTATTTATTTTCATTTTAAGGCTGTCCAACTCCATGATGATTCCGGGTGCTTACAATAAAAAATAATATATATGAATACAGCTGACCAGAACAAAACCCAAAGGGGCTTAATCATCTTCTGAGCCCAAGTCTTTGGTCTTTACCAATGTTGTAAGGAATATCCTTCTGGGTTCAGTTCAGTGGTGGGTTCCTACCAGTGCGGTCCACTCTATAGCACCGGTAGCGGCCCACTGGTGATGTCACAGTACCGGTGCGGTCGGTTGCTGGTGCCTGGGCACTGGCATTTTTTAAAAAAAAAATTAAATTAAAAAAAATATTCTGCACATGCCCAGAAGCTGAGCTTCCGGCACTGCACATGTGTTGCCTTCCTACCCCACAGTGAGTCCAAACAGGGGAGGATGGCTGAGGGAGCGTGTGAGATGCTGAAAGAACGGGCGGCAGGAGCTATCTCCATTCCCCTCCCTTCAGCAGTCTGAGAAGCCACGAACGGGCGGTGATGATCCCAGGCATTTTCGCACATTCAAGGCTTCTCGAGCTGCTGAGGGGAGGGGGAATGGGCGGCAGGACCTATCTCAGTTCCCCTCCCTTCAGCAGTCCGAGAAGCCACGCCCACCCAGTCACATGGCCGGCAAGCCACGCGCACCCGGTCACATGGCTGACAAGCCACACCCACAAAATAAGCCACGCCCACAGAGTGGTAGTAAAAATATTAGGAACCCGCTCCTGGTTCAGTTCCAAGTGGGGAAAAAGACACTGGATTCATGGAAGTTGCTTGGAAAGAAGGTTTAATGGTGGACAGGAGCACATGGCATAAGCCCCTGTACAGAAAAGGTAGATTACATGCTTCCAGGTGTGGGTGAAGAGAAAAAGGGAAGGGAAGATGCTGAATCCCTTGGTTTTATAACCTCTGTTGGGTCCCACCTCTTAGTTTCTTGTTCCTGTGTATATAATGCACTGATTGGTGGTCAGGCTCCCAGGAGGCCATGCAGTGGCAACTCTATAGGCTTTTGTCTGTCCCAGGCTTGGCTGAATGAAAGGGCCTTGGGCAAATCCTAATATGGCTATGATTGAAGGAGATAAATCTTTGTTATGTAGAAGACTGCTTCAGGCTAGGTGGGAGAAATGTGGAAAGGGTGGGGGCAGGGAGCTGCAGGAAGCTGCTTTGTATTTAAAACATGTTTCTCTTTTCCTCATTCAGGGAAACATATTCTTTTCTTTTTCAATATTTCCTAGGATATTTCATTTTTTTAGAAGGGGTTGGCTGCTAACTTCCTACACCAATTTATAGCAATTCAACAGGATTGAGGCTGTACAAATTCTGGGAGGATATCATTCCACAGTGCAGGAACCGACCCCAAGAAGGCATATTTCCTGGGTCCTTCAAGGTGACACAATTTAATCAATATAATCAACAATGATTAGCAATAAAAATAATCATTTTAGCTAAAACTATCACCTATACACCTAACATCTTCTCTAGCTGAATGCTGATCAATATAAAATAACAATATTAGTTTCTCATCCCTTGCGAACCAAGCCCAAAAAAAATTTCAAACTGTTAAACTACTAAATCTACTTGCAAATTGTCAGCCTGCCATCTATACACTATATTAATAACAAAATGGTTAACAGTAAAAACAATAGTAATGAACTTATTATGTAAGAACATAAGAATAATAAAAATTGTAAACAATAATAAAAAGACGAGGTTGACATTGCAAAACTCTGTTAACCCACTGTATTGCAGTCAACTTGTAGAAAATTTACCATGGCTTCAATCCCCAAATATCCCAAATATTAATCCTAATTTTAGTTAGGTTTTTTTTCAGATACTTTTTTTTGTTAATGTCTTTTTGTTGTATTTTTTCTTTTCTTTTCTTTTTTTAAATATTTTAGTGCATTGTATTTTAATAGTTTTTGAATAAACTAAAAATCTTGAAAAAAATTAATCCTTTTAAAATAGACTATTGGTGGAAAAATCTACAGGTCCAGTTGTGTACAGTCACCATGTACTTTTTCAGGAGACCCTCACCTGGAGCAACCTGAGGAGGTGGTGGTGGCAGTCATCACCTGAGGGGTCCTGGGCTCAGTGACTTACCACCTTGGTTGAAGCACGACCTTGCAGGCGAGCAGGTGGAGCACAGCCGGGAGCTATTGATTCTGCCCTCCACAACAACCCCAGCTTCTCATATGTCCCCTTGGGGAAATTAATTGCCCACCCTTGCGTTAGAGTATGGGTTTTACAGGGCTGAAACCAGTGGTGGGATTCAGCCAGTTTGCACCAGTTCAGGCGAACTGGTTGTTAAATTACCCACCCACCCCCATCCCGCTATCAAAGTGGATCCTGGCTGCTGCACTGCGCTGCAATGGAGAAACAGGCAAGGGAGCAGCCGGCATGAGGGAAGGAGAAGGCTGCTTTCCTTCTTTCTTCTCCCTGCTCCTCCTCCTTGTCACGTAGTGAATATTGTCAGTTGTATGTGTATGCAGGGTGATGCACCCCTATCCTAAAATTATGGTACATTCCATGACAAGCAGAACACGTGATGTGATCTTGTACGCATGTGTGCATTCCTGAATCTCCATTATTCTTCTTGACTCGCCTTCGACCGGGAGCGGTCGCATTTTATAGCAGAAATGTAAACAATCAGAATTCATTGTTTTTGTACTGAAATAAATATTTTATTAGACTTTTTAACTTCGGTTTCATTTCTAAATGTCTGAGCTCCGAGAGAAAAATCAATCATCGCCTCTGTGAGATAATTCTCACTCTAACACTCCTTCCCTCATGCCGGCTGCTCTGTTGCCCATTTCTCCATTGCAGCGCAATGCCCAGGATCCACTTTGATAGCGGGAAGGTGTAATTTAACAACCTGTTCACCCAGGGTCAGGTTAGCTGTTGCAGGAGGCTCATCCCGCATGTGTGGCGGAGCTGGAGGATGGGGATGGGCTATCCCACGATAGCCAACCTGACCCTGAGCGAACCAGTTGTTAAATTATTTGAATCCCACCACTGGCTGAAACCAAGCTGCAATGTAAAGCTAAAGACAGCCTCACAGTTCCTATACCTTTCCTCTTCTTCAGAGGTTTTCATACAAGTCTTGCTGTCAGTGCGCCCCACACAACTGTGAAATGACTTTTCATCGGTGTCAATGAAAGAAATGTGCTGAGCTGTGAAGCTTCATCATCCTCATTTAGCTGCTCCAGATGAAATTTTGGATGGCAAAGCTAGATCATACTGGCTGCTGGTGGCTGCGAGGATAAGCAAGCTGGTCTCCTCTATTGCTTGGTTTATGCTTCGCCAGTACAAATGGGCTTCCCTGGATGATTTAAAATTAATATTCTCTTTCCCCACCCTGCTTTGGCATTTAAATACAAGCATCTCTACAGAAATTCAGAAAGAGGAAAGGATAATTTTAAAAAGTCCTCCTTAGAGGCAAATATTTCCATTCATCCTTGGAGTGAAATGACGTGTTTCTTATGCCACTTTCCAATACTCCAAATTTTTTAAATCTCTGACAGCTGAAATCAAAGATATATTTGCAATAATTAATGTACACACACAGTGTGTATTACTAATGTCACTAGAAACTTCAAGATGTCAGTTAAAGGAATTCATGCTTTATTTGTACTGACCTGCCAATTAGTAAACCAATGTAACAGTCTTAAGAATTGTTAATTGCTCATTTCTGTAATTATATTTAGATAGCATTGGCCTCCATTCAAATGTGAATTTTGCTATCTTTGTCATTTCTCTTTCCCCCTCTTTTTCTTTCCTCTCTGCCTCTTTCTTAATTTTTTTCTTTTACTACGTTTTTTTTTTAAATTTGTATAGACTCAATAGATTTGAGGTAAAATATATGATTGCAAGGAGTATGCAAGAGCCGAGGTGGCGCAGCGGTTAGAGGCAGGTACTGCAGGCCACTTTAGCTGACTGTGATCCACAGGTCAGCGGTTCAAATCTCACCGGCTCAAGGTTGACTCAGCCTTCCATCCTTCCGAGGTAGGTAAAATGAGGACCCAGATTGTTGGGGGCAATGTAAAATATATACATTGCTTACTGGTGTAAACCGCTTAGAGAGTGCTTGCACTGTGAGGCGGTATATAAATCTCACAAATAAATAAATAAATTTCAAAATCTATGGGAGGATGCAAGTGATTTCTTCAATAAGTTTTTGTCAGGATTGTCATGCACGTCTATGTGAGGACTACCTAACAGACACAACCACAATGACCAATGTTTTTTTTTCCAGGGATAAAGCAGAAACATAGCCAAGAATTCAAAGAAAGACATTCAGTGGTATGAGAAGGATACAGGGGAAAAAAAATAGAAGCTTTTTTCATGGGTCAAAAACCTTTTAAGCAATTGGAAGGCGTATTTCAGCACCGTAGTAAATAAAACAGCTTGAACATAGAAGGGGTTTATGGGAGAAAGAACTTGATGGAACTGCAAATTGTCATCTTGTCTGAAGTTTTCCCCACACCCCTTTCATCAGGTAATAAAAGACTAGTGTCTGGACTCTGGGCAAAGATAAAACTGAAGTCAAAAGATGCTCGACCTGTGAAATGAACCCTGTGGCATGATGAGTCGAAAGAAATACTGTGTTTCCACGAAAATAAGACCCTGTCTTATATTTTTTGCCACCAAAAAAGGCATCAGGTCTTATTTGGGGGGCGAATGTCATCCATTGACTCACCTCACTTGCGTGCATCGCTCCAGGCCTCCTTTTTGCTGTTCGAGGCCTTCAGGAACTTCTTCTGCAGCTGGCAAGGTTTTCCTGAAGGCCTCTGCAGCTGATAACAGAGCTCCGGATCGATCCAGAGCTCTGTTATCGGCTGCAGAGGCCTTCAGGAAAGGCTTGCTGGCTGCAGAAGAAATGGGCCGACAAGGCAGGTGTTGGGGTGTGTGAGGCCTGGCTGCAACTGTCCGAAGGTAAGTAGGAGGGCAGCTCCATACCCCCATCCCCACCCTAGCTTAATTTTTACCCATGCACCCCGGAGTGGGTGGGGTCTTAATTAGGGCTTATTTTGGGTGGGGTTTAGGATTTATATTGGGTGCACGTGTAAAAATCAAGCTAAGTCTTACTTTCGGGGTAGGTTGTATTTTCAGGGAAATACGGTAGGAATCTTGAGTGTGAGATTCATATCATCTATATAAGTACAGGTAGTTCTCGACTTACAACAGTTCATTTAGTGACCATTCAAAGTTACAACATCACTGAAAAAAGTGACTTATGACCATTTTTCATATTTACGGCCATTGCAGCATCCCCATGGTCACCTGATCAAAATTCAGACAGTTGGCAACTGACTCACATTTATGATGGTTGCAGAGTCCCGGGGTCATGTGATCACCTTCTGCGACCTTCTGACAAGCAAAGTCAATGGCTAAACCAGATTCACTTAACAAACATGTGGCTAACTTAATAATTGCCACGATTCACTTAACAACTGTGGCAAGAAAAGTCGTAAAATAGGGAAAAGCTCACTTAACATATGTCTCGCTTAGCAACAAAAATTTGGGGCTCAGTTGTGATCACTAAGTTGAGGACTATCAGTAATGGTGCTGCCACTTGTAGGGAATGCAAATAATGGATTTCCAACATTTAATAGAATGTGTTTCCTATACTCCTGAGATTAAAAGCATTTAAAAATGATAGATGCAACAGTTTTCTTAAGTATGTGACATTAATTATTGACTATAAATTGTTGCTATTGACTTAGTCTATTTTTGAGATTTTTTTTTCATTTACTTCTTGTATGTTAATCATAGGTATGTTTACTTTCTTAAAATATGCCATTGTTGAGGAATTATTATATTTTTCTACAACATGCTGTTGGTCTTTAGTTTTTTTACTCTCCTCTTATTTATTCTTTATTTATTTATCCCTTAATTCCAACTATCTTGATTCTATTACACAAACAGATTCTTTAATACTGTAAATGCTGGTGTCATGATTGGCATTAGCTAGAAACTAGGAAAGGAACAAATAAAGCAGTGAGTGAAATACTAACAGTGTGGAGAAATTTAAGATTTTTAAAATAGAGGCTTGTGGTCATATGATTAAAAAAAGAAGTTGATGATATAGGAAATGTTTGAACACAGATTTATAACAAAGGGTTCAAAGAACAGAAAGAAAGGCTGAAATTATTTCAGGTACCAGGGTTAGTTAAAAAGACAAAACTTTTATAGTATCTATAAAACAATTAACTTAATTGATTAGAACATTTTTTAACTTTATAGATTGGTTCCATTGATTTTAAATTTTATAATGTTATGACCTGACCACAAATTAGAAGTTAGAGTTACAGTATTTGTAGATTATTCATGTGAAAAACTATTAATTATTTATATTTTTTTTACAATTTCTACTCTGAAGTAGAGAAATATAAATAAATCAGCAGATCATTGATTGATCTTCTATCCTCTTCCCCCCCCCCCAGCCTTTGAATCAGTTTTGACTTCTGGTGACTTCCTTCATATATCCTTCCAGTTTTCTTGGAAACATTTTGGAAATGGTTTGCCATTGCCTCCTTCCTAGGATTGAGAAAGCACAAACGGCACAAGGTCTTTTGTTCAAAGTTAAAAATAAAACTCATCTAGTGACTTTCTAATGTGTCATTCCGAAGATCTAACAGCTTTTAGATACTTAATATAAGGTGACCAGACTTCCCGCTTTTGGCGGGACATACACGCTTTTCAAGCGTGTGTCCCGCGTCCCACATTCTTTTCAAAAAGTCCCGCTTTTTTTAAAAGAATGCCGAAACAGCGGGACGTCTGGTCACCTTAAAAGGGGAAGCAAAAGAGAGGTACCGGAAGCAAGTTGGGCGGAATTTCAGCGAGGCGGCTGCCTGCTGGGGAGAGGGGGAAGGGGGGCTGCTCCTCCTCTCCTTCCCCCGCCCCATCCCTAGCCCCTGTTGGGATGCTGCTGTTGGGAGGGGTGAGGGACGAGGAGCCGTCGCCGCTTTGAGCTCACGAGCGGCCCCTCCGGTGGCGCAAACAGCCCTTCCTCGTCCCCCTCCCCTTCCTTCCCCCCATCGCCTTGCTGCCGCCGTTGCCCTGGGGCCGGGCGGGCGACCGGGAGACCGCGGCGCTTGGATGCCTGGAGCTCGCGACAGGTAAGCTGCCGGCTGCCTCCTTTCCCCGTCTCCCGCTTCCCGTTCATTGCTTGCCAGCCCGGCCCCAGGGCAGCTCCCGAAGGGGAGGCGGGAGGCGAGGAAAGGCCTCCCGAAGGGGAGGCGGGCTCCCGAAGGGCTGCCGGCTCCCGAAGGGGAGGCGGGAGGCCTTTCCTCGCCTCCCGCCTCCCCTTCGGGAGCTGGCAGCCCTTTGGGAGCCCGCCTCCCCTTCGGGAGGCCTTTCCTCGCCTCCCGCCTCCCCTTCGGCCGGGCTGGCAAGCAACGAACGGGAGGCAGGAGACGGGGAAAGGAGGCAGCCGACAGCTTACCTGTCGCGAGCTCCAGGCATCCAAGCGCCCTCCCGCCTCCCCCCCCCACCTGGACGCCGACATTTGCTGTGTTTTGCCCTCTGCGCATGCGCAGCGTTCTGCTCATGCGCAGAGGGCAAAACAAATGGCGGCGCCCAGGTGGGCCCGCCCCCCCATCCCGCTTAAAAAAAAATCTGGTCACTTTAACTTAATAGGCAATTTCTGAAAATTAGTATCAAGTATGGTTTTGTGAACTTAGTGTCCTTTAAAAGGCTGTGCTGTAGTTGTAAGCAAGAGGTTTAATCCCTCCATCTCCTGGCACTCAAATCTACAGAAAACTGCTATCCTGTGGTCACTTCATTAGGAGCAGCTGTCCAGAACACATGTGGGTGATCTCCTGTTCTCTTCTTATCCAGAGCAGTTCTAAGGAACCAGTCTACTCACCGGTTCTTTGGTCTTTGCTGACGTTGTCAGCTTCGCTATCACGGAGATGTGTTCAGTTCACCCTAACAAATTCAGGTATGTATGTATGTACCGTATCTTTCAGAGTATAAGACGCACCTTTTTACCCTCAAAAAGAGGGTGAAAATTTGGGTGCGTCTTTTACACCGAATGCAGCCCCACCCAGCCACCCCCACCCTTTGGCCTCTGCCTGCCAGCAATTTACCTCTTTGCATCAAACAGGGCAAAGCACAAGAAGAGCACAAGAAGAGATGATCTGCCTCCCGACCTACAGCTGACTGAGGCTTGCAAGCCACTGGTAAAATGAAACTGAAACTAAGGTGGCTGTGATGAGACATATTGATGGGAGATAAACTGCTGGCAATATTAGACTGCTAAAATTGCAAGAAGGCAAGCTAGAGCTGCTGTGGATTAAGAGATAGAGCTCTTGCCTCACAATCAGGAAGTTGTGAGTTCTATCCTAGGTACAGGCAGATTCTGTTAATATGTTATTTTGTTAAATGTTTGTAGAGTGTTCAAATTCTTAGACTTATTTTTTTAAAGACTGCTTTATTATTGTTCTAGACAACTTAACAAAATGAAGAAGCTTTTTAAAATAAATGCTTGCTCTGAAGAGACCCAGTGCTATTGTATCTTCTTTTAAATAGCAGAGAATACTTCCAGAAAGCCACATCAATTTTAAAGATCTGTAAAAGTATAATCTGAAATGTCCTGTTTTAGTATTAAGTATTAGTATTAAAATAAGCCAGCTGAGAAACCCTGCCTTAGTCATGTTTGGAGTAGATGTATTTAAATAATTGGGAGGAGTTAGTGTGATTACATGTAAGAAAACTTTCTGGGATTAATATACTGCCATAATGTACATTTCTCCAATTCTTTGCCATTTCTATGGGTCAGGCACACATGCACAGAAATACACAGCTGTATATCATCTGTACTGTTTGCTGTTTGTTGTTTGGCAAATTGCTGGGAGGCAGAGGCCTTTTTTCCTTGTTTTCCTCCCCCAAAACTAAGGTACGTCTTATACTTCGGTGTGTCTTATACTCCGAAAAATACGGTATGTATGTATGTATGTATGTATGTATGTATGTATGTATGTGTCGGTCAGTCAGTCAGTCGGTCAGTCGGTCAGTCGGTCAGTCAGTCAGTGAGTCGGTCATTGAGTCGGTCTTATGAAAGTTATGTTCTAGCAAGCCAAGATAAAATGGCCATGGAAGATAGCTACTAGTGATCCAAGGGGAGGAGGCATTTCTGCTACAATACATCGTTACCAATTTGAGTAGAGATATTTTCCTACAATGAAATGAAATGCAGCAGATGAACTACTAGAGCTTGTACTGGGGTTGATCAAAAACATCCCTATGGTGTATAATTGACTTCCAAATGGCAGGAGGGAATAGAGGATGATGTTGTGCATTCTTTCTCTCAAGAAACTTCTTGTGGTCCATACTGTGCTGGGATCCACCTAGTCATGAAAGTCAGTCCTTAGGAAGTACAAATTTTATACATGTAACCTTTTCAACCACTGCAATCCTATTGAGAGCAATCAAGCAACGGAACAGCTTGCCTTCAGAAGTTGTGGGAGCTTCATCACTGGAAGCTTTCAAGAAGAGACTGGTGTCAGGGTTCCAAATAGCATCCAAAAGTAAATCAGAGTCTAATTCAAAGTATTCCTCAAAGTCCCAATTTATTCTCAGAGTCATGTTGGCACATTTGGTGAAACCCGAATCTGAAGTCCCTAGGGTTTCACCACCCAGTTGAAAGTTCAAACTCCTGCCCCCCACACCCATAAGTTCATCATGTTCTCCAATCACCAAGTGCCAGGCTGGCAGAATCCACCCATCCCCTTCAGTGCAGGTGCAGGGGCGCAGAGACAAAGGATGACCTTGACTTTCTAGAAAGGAATTTGTTTTGGCTACATGCTAACAACCTCATACTATCCCCCCTCCCATCTTCCCACAATAGAAAATGCCTGATATAGTAGTATATAGTGTGGCAGGCCAAAGAATCCAAATAAAATGGCTTCGGCCTGACAACTGGACTGCCATCTGTCAGAAATGGTGTACGGTCTCCTGCTTGGGTGAGGGGTTGGACTAGATGACCTAGAAGGGACAAGGTCCCTTCCAACTCTGTTAATCTGTAATCTGTAATCTGATGAACTTGATTTTATTTGCATATTGATTCATTGATTGGGAGAATTTTTATTCCACTTCTAAATTTAAGTTTTTAAGGTTCCAAGAAAATGGTAAAATGTACTTAACATACATGATTTCTCTGTTACTGGGATATTTGGAATCACCAAAATGAAACTAGGTGGGTTCGGATAGCAAATACAATTTGTCTGAAGCCGCCTGATTGGATTGGATTTGGGATTTAAGTGAATTCAATGCATGCTCTATTTCAGTGTTTCCCAACCTTGGCAACTTGAAGATGTCTGGACTTCAACTCCCAGAATTCCCCAGCCAGCGAATGCTGGCTGGGGAATTCTGGGAGTTGAAGTCCAGACATCTTCAAGTTGCCAAGGTTGGGAAACACTGCTCTATTTATCCTTCATTTTTCAAGTTAAAAAAAAAAGAATCTTCATAAAGTGGTTGGCAGTATAGCATCAAGAACTTGTCATCGTAATCTAAAATGCTGCCATCTGAATTGTCTGTTTAATTTCATTGTTTGTGGATAATATAAATGTAGAAATAAATGGTCAATGTAGTTATTTTTAAAGATGTGTGGCTCGGTGGTTGTCTAGATTTATTTATTTATTTATTTATTTATTTATTTATTTATTTATTTATTTATTTATTTATTTATTTATTTATTTATTTATTTATTTATTAAAATTTCTATGCCGCCCAACTCCCGGGGGACTCTGGGCGGCTCACGGCAGGTATAGAAACAAATAATAAGTAAAAACAATTTTAAAAAAGCCATGTTAAAATACTATCCATAATTTAAAAAACTTTCACTCATACCCTGCATGCCGGAAGAGCCAAGTTTTTATTGTTTTACGGAAGGCCAGCAGGGTGGGGATAATCCTGATCTCTGTAGGGAGTTGGTTCCAAAAGGAGGGGGCTCCCACAGAGAAGGCTCTCCCCCTCGGCCCCGCCAACCGGCATTGCTTGGTCGATGGGACCTGGAGGAGACCCACTCTGTGGGACCTAACCGGTCGTAGGGAGGTATGTGGCAGGATGAGGTCCTGCCCTGAAGGTAACCTGGCCCTGAGCCATGTAGGGCTTTAAAGGTAACGACCAACACCTTGAATTGGATCTGGAGACTAATGGGCAGCCAATGCAGCTGGCGGAGAATCGGTGTTACGTGGGTGCATCTGGGTACACCTACCACAGCTCGCGCAGCTGCATTTTGCACCAATTGCAGTCGCCGGACACTCTTCAAGCGTAGCCCCATGTAGAGTGCATTGCAGTAATCCAGCCGTGAGGTGATAAGGGCATGAGTGACTGTGAGAAGTGCCTCCTTCTCCAAGTAGGGTCGCAATTGGTGCACAAGACGTACTTGTGCAAAGGTCCCCCTAGCCACAGCTGAAAGATGTTGCTCCAATTTTAGCTGTGGATCTAGAAGGACACCCAAATTGCGAACCCGTTCTGAGGGAGCTAATTTCTCCCCCCCCAAGAACCAAGGAGGGACAATTGGTCAAGTCCTTAGGAGGCAATATCCACAGCCACTCAGCTTTACTGTGAATTGCCTTATTTGTATGCCAGGATCCATGAATGCTTCTTGTTTTGGTATTATTATTATTATTATTATTATTATTATTATTATTATTATTATTATTATTATTATTATTATTATTATTATTATTATTATTATTATTATTATTATTATTATTATTATTATTATTATTATTATTATTATTATACAATTGTATCACAGCGGCCAGTTGTTTCGCCGGATTTGGCATTGATTACTAGTCGAGCCCCACCCAGGGGCCTAGGAAGTCGTAATGTATTTTCGAAGTATATGTGCAGAACCCAGCAGTGCGGCTTTCTGCATTTGACTGATGGTGATTTTGTCAATTTTGAGCTGTTTTAAATGTAATTCCAGTGCTTTTGGGATAGCACCCAGTGTTCCAATCATCACTGGAATTACCACTGCTGGTTTGTGCCATAATCGTTGGATTTCGATTTTTAAGTCCTGGTATTTTGCGATTTTTTCGTGTTCCTTTTCATCGACCTTGCTATCTCCTGGTATTGCAATGTCAATTATAGTCACCTTGTTGTTCTCGACCAGCGTGATGTCTGGTGTATTATGCGCCAGTACCTTGTCTGTTTGTATACGAAAATCCCACAAGATCTTGACCATCTGATTTTCAGTGACTTTTTCAGGCTTGTGTTCCCACCAGTTTGTAGCAGTATGGATGTTATAATTTTTGCATAAATTCCAGTGGATCATTTGTGCAACAGAGTTGTGTCGTAATTTGTAATCAGTCTGCGCGATTTTCTTGCAGCAGCTGAGCACATGGGCTACAGTTTCATCAGCTTCCTTGCATAATCTGCATTTAGCATCATTTGAAGATTTATCAATTTTGGCCTTTATGGCATTTGTACGAATTGCCTGTTCTTGTGCGGCCAGGATCAATGATTCTGTTTCTTTCTTTAAAGTACCAGATGTTAACCATAACCAAGTTTTTTCACTGTCCACTTTGTCTTTTATTTTTTCCAGAAATTGGCCATGTAATGCTTTATTTTGCCAACTCTCCATTCTTGATTTTATCACATTTTTTCTGTATTCTTGTTTCGTCTGTTGGACCTTCAGTAGATTTTTGTTCTTTACTTCAATTAATAGATGTTCTTGACTTTCTTTTAAATAATCCGCCAATGCATGCTTTTCTTCTTCAACTGTTTGCTTTACTTGTAGTAGTCCTCTGCCACCTGATTTTCTGGGCAGGTAAAGTCTATCAGTGTCACTACGTGGATGTAAACTGTAGTGCATTGTCATTAGTTTTCTGGTGTTTCGGTCCAAAATGTCCAAATCAGCTTGTGTCCAGTTAATTATACCAGCCGTGTATCTTATGACTGGTATTGCCCAGGTATTCATGGCCTTGATGGTGTTTCCACCATTTAATTTAGATTTCAAAATTTTCCTAACTCTGTTGGTGTACTCTCTTCTAATGATAGTTTTCACTTCTCCATGTCTGATGTTATCCAACTGCAGAATGCCCAGATATTTATAGGCTTCATTTTGATTGCATTTAATTAATTGGCCATTGGGCATTTCAATTCCGTCACATGTAGTGATTTTGCCCCTTTTCATAGATACAGTGGCACATTTTTCCATGCCAAACTGCATTGAGATATCTGTGCTGAATATTAGGACTGTGTTGGTCAGTGATTGGATTTCTATTTCTGACTTTCCATACAGTTTCAAATCATCCATATACAATAAATGTGAAATTTTTTCAGCGTCTTTGGCTATTTGGTATCCAAGTTTCATTTTTTTTAAGATTACTGATAGTGGGATCATTGCGATGATGAAGAGGAGGGGTGAAAGTGAATCTCCCTGAAAAATTCCTCTCTTGATATTAACCATTCCATAGTTCTCATTCCCTACTGCCAACACAGTTCTCCATTGTTTCATCGCTTTTTCAGTGAATGATGTAATATTTTTGCTGATGCCAATAGTTTCTAAGCATTTGATGATCCAGCTGTGTGGCAGTGAGTCGTACGCCTTTTTGTAATCAATCCAGACCATATTCAAGTTCGTTTTTCTGTTCTTACAGTTTTCTAGTATCATTTTGTCAATTAGGAGCTGATCTTTTGTGCCCCCTGCTCCTTCTTTTCTTGCCTTTTTGCTCTACTGGCAAGATGTTATTTGTTTCCAAATAATCCATTATGTTATCTGCAATTATCCCGGTGAGTAATTTGAAGGTTGTTGGCAAGCATGTTATTGGTCTGTAGTTTCCAGGTGTTGTTCCTTTAGTTGCATCTTTCTGAATCAAGTATGTTTTTCCAGTTGTCAACCATTCATCAATTTGACCATTTTGTAGCATTTCGTTCAGTTGCTTGGCCAATATTGCATGCAAACTGGTCAGATATTTGAGCCAGAAACCATGTAATTGGTCATTTCCAGGTGATGTCCAGTTCTTTACTTTTTTTACTCGATTTTTGACCATCTCAGTTGTTATTTCTAATACTTGCATTTGCTTCTTGCCAACACTTTTCTCAAAGTCTTGTATCCACTTTGCTTCCTTATTGTAATCCTTTGCATTTTCCCACAGTTCTTTCCAGAATTCAACTGTGGCTTGCTTTTCTGGTTTTTCACTTTTGAAATTGTCATTTGCATTGAGGCTTTGGTAGAAACGTCTTTGATCTGATCGAAATTGCTGATTTTGCTTGTACTGAATGATTCTTGCATCATATCTTTCAATTTTTCTGGCTATTGCTGTTATTTGCTGTTTTACAATTTCAAGTGCTTCTTCAATTTTCCTTGTATCAAGCCTGTATCTTCTGGCTAATTGATCCATGATCTTGCTATTTTTTAGCCGTTGTTCATTCATATTTTTTAAATTGCTAGCATCTGTTCTGAGTTTTTTTATTTTTTGTTCCAGTCGAATTTTCCACTTTGGTTTTGATGCTTTTTCTGCCTTGCGACTAGGTGCTTTGTTTTTAAAACCTAGTTCATTAGTGACTATTGCAGCTGCACTGTACATTAACTGATTTGTTTCTAAGATGGATGCCGATTCAATTGTTGAAAGTACTGCATTAACCATTCTCATTATAGGTGCCAAGTTTTTCTTAGGCACAGTTTTTAATGATGGTAAACGTTGCCTTTTCTCATTAGACAGTATATGCTCCATGATTTTGTCCTTCAATTCCTTTTGTTTTTCAGTTAGTTCATCAATTGGTTCAATCATGACTGGTTCTGGTAGTGGTGCTATTACTTCTCCACTAACAGTTTCTTCTGTTGGAAGCTCCAGTGTGATGTCTTCAGTTGTTTTGTGAGTTTCCGTTGTTTCCACTGGTGGTGTTATTTTTTTAATTTGGCAATTTGTCTGAATTTTCTCAAGTTCAATTTCACTGAACACATTATTTCGTATAATAAATCGCCTTTGATCTGCTAGTCGTTGTTCGCTAACATTTGAATCTGGATATTGTTGTTTCCAAAGTTCATGCATTCGCTTCAAATAACCTCTTCTTTCTGGCTCTGAGTTGTAATAACAGGCCATTATGGCACGATTTTCATCTGCACTATATTTTTGTCGTTTTGTTGGCTGGTCCACTTGTAGCCCACTTGTCGACGGATGTCCAGGGACCTCAACATCCGCCGCGGCCCTTGTTAACACGCATGACGACCGATGCAGTATAGAATTTTTCTTCATTTCTTTCACCATGTTATATGGGTTGGCGAGTTTTTTTTATGAGGCCAGGTTGCCAACCTGACCCCAACCCTCCTCCTTTCTCATCCGGGCTTGGGACCGGCAACAGCGGAAATGGGGGGGGGGGAAGCAATCTAACTGCCTGTTGATGGCAAAAGGCAGGATCAGGGATGGGGGGAAGCAATCTAACTGCCTGTTGATGGCAAAAGGCAGGATCAGGGATGGGGGGGAAGCAATCTAACTGCCTGTTGATGGCAAAAGGCAGGATCAGGGATGGGGGGGGAGGAATCTAACTGCCTGTTGATGGCAAAAGGCAGGATCAGGGATGGGGGGGGGGAAGGAATCTAACTGCCTGTTGATGGCAAAAGGCAGGATCAGGGATGGGGGGGGAGGAATCTAACTGCCTGTTGATGGCAAAAGGCAGGATCAGGGATGGGGGGGGAAGCAATCTAACTGCCTGTTGATGGCAAAAGGCAGGATCAGGGATGGGGGGGAAGCAATCTAACTGCCTGTTGATGGCAAAAGGCAGGATCAGGGATGGGGGGGGGAAGGAATCTAACTGCCTGTTGATGGCAAAAGGCAGGATCAGGGATGGGGGGGAGGAATCTAACTGCCTGTTGATGGCAAAAGGCAGGATCAGGGATGGGGGGGGAAGGAATCTAACTGCCTGTTGATGGCAAAAGGCAGGATCAGGGATGGGGGGGAAGGAATTATTATTATTATTATTATTATTATTATTATTATTATTATTATTATTATTATTATTATTATTATTATTATTATTATTATTATTATTACATTTTCATGGTGGGAAAAAAAGCTAATTAGTTGCTACTTATATTGCCACATTATTCATAAATACATGTGTGTGTGTGTGTGTGTGTGTGTGTGTGTGTGTGTGTGTGTGTAAAACCCATGTCCAATTCATTGCAGATTCTGATGAAGACATTTTTCTCATTCCTATGTAAGGTAGTTGCTAGTAATTCGTTAGCTCTGCACTTCATTATGAGTCTAAATATGCCTAGTTAAGAGCGGATGTTAATAACTTAAACAAACAAACAAAAAAACTGAAAATGAGACGTCTGCTAATAGGAAAATTAAATGATGCCAAGCATTGGAGCCAATTGAGCTGCAAAGGTAATACATACTATCATCTTGTTTTAATTATGATGCATTTTTATTTGTTTCTGTTTGCTTAGCGAACCAGAGGCAAGGAAAGTGTTTGGTACCAAAGAACTGAGAAAACCTCTTACTTCAAAACAAAACAATCACAGAGGCTGAGCTGGGCAAAAATACAATTGAAAGGTCACGCTAATTGGAAATTTAAAAGCTTTTTTTTTTTAATTAAAACAATAGACTGGATATGTGGGGCTTTATACACATCCACTTCCTATATAACATAGAAAAATTCAATCCTGACTCCCATTATGGTAGTTTCTCTATATGAAAACAAGACGTTTCTGAACCTCAGCAACTTTAAGATGTTTGGCTTTTAACACTCACGTTGGCTGGGGAATTCTGGAAGTTGAAGTCCACACATCTTACAATTGTTGTGGTTGAGAAACATTGGATTAGAGCAGTGTTTCTCAAATAGTGGGGCGTTCCCCCTGGGGGGGACTCATAGAGATGCCAGGGGGTGCATGTGACCCTGGGGAACATGCGTGGTCCCTCTCGATTGATTCCCCCGGACAGGGAGTGTTTTCCCAGTTGCACGCTGCTCCGATCCCAGAAGAGAAGGCGGCCAGGCGGGGCTGCTGCGTGGGTTCTTGTTCTCGGCGGGAGCCACGGGAGCCATGAACGGCATGGTGAACCTGCTGCTGGACAAGGAGGAGCATCCTCTGCACCTGGGCGAAAGCTTCAAATGGCACCCTAAAGCCTCCTTCCACACCATTCGCTGTGAGTGCCCGGCAGAAGCGGGGCTTATGGGCCAGGCCGGTGACCCCAAAACATTGGCTTGATTAAGCTGGCCTGGCCCCGTGTCAAAAGAGCATAACCACGGTAGCCTATACCTGCCTAACCGAAAACAGGGTCCACTGAGTTCAGTGTGACTTACTCCTAGGTAAGTGGGTAGAGCAGCCTTCCCCAGCCAATAGTTTGCTTGCAGCTTATAATAAGTAAAATAATAAATATTAACACTAAAATTCCATTGGGGCCCAGATCGGAGAGTTGGGGGCGTGCGAAATGTTTACTTCTTCCTGGGGAGGGGGCATAACAGAAAATAATTGAGAAGCACTGGGTTAGAGAATGACAACATATTGCTGTCCTTGATTGTCAGGAGACAGCTTCCTCACTCCTCTTTACCTGCCAAGTTGATATACCTTTGCTTTGTGATATTTAGGTTTGGGGATATTTAATGTTTATAGGGTGATGCATTGATTCAAAGGGAAAAGGTGATTCAGAGCCCACAGGTCACTCATGTAGCACCTGTCAGCAGCTCCTTAAAGAAGTGCCTCTTTGGATAGGTTCATACAGGAGCACCCATGTGGTCCCAGGAAAAGTTATGTTTGATTCATGGGGGTGCCAATCTGTGAGACATGTTTGTTCCAGAGCATGCAGAATCCCCCCCCCTCTCTCTCTGGATCACTGCACGGCCTTATTATTTTATTCTATTTTGTGTATGTACAGGCATTACCTGGTCATTGACTAAAATAGTATATTGACATTTTAAGCCTTAGCAGAAAAATAAACTGTAACATGTTAAATCAAGCATTTATGTTGGGAAATACACAACGGAAAGAAGAGCAAAGGAATGGAACATTTGACTCGGCTGGGCATAAATAAGCCTTTAGACAAGAGGGACTCCAGTGTCAGTAAGGGTGTAAGTGTTGTGAGGGTCATGTAATCTTGCAAATCGGAGGGAGGATTCTTCTTAAAAGAGTTTGTGAAGTGGGCAATTACAATGGGAAAGGCCATTGCTTTCTGGCTGCCTTTTTTTTAAAATCGGGTGCTTTATTATTTATTTTGTTAAATGTGTAATAAAATAACACATTGCATACTCAACTTGATAGTAATATTGGAGAGGGTACCATAAAACATTCATAAACTACAGATAAAATACAAATGGAAGATTCCAAAAAACTAGAAAAAACATCCATTCTAAAGAGATGCATAGATACAGAGAGGGGGGAGGGAGGGAGAGAGGGAGAGAAGGAGGGGGGATACCTGCTTCTTGCTCAACTGACGACCTGGTGAGAGACCCAAGTTTTCAAGGGTCTTTTAAACCCAATCAAGATGGGGGCCAGAGGGTGGGGGGAAGTGGTATTCAAAAGGATAAGTGCTTTGACAGATAAGGCATGCCGCCTAAATCCTGCTAGATGACAATGGTAAGGGACCCTAGTACTTGTCTGACTATCTGCTCAATTATAACAGCCAGGCATAAATTATAAGAAGACCCACAGTTCTTTAGCTAATTTGGTCCTATGCTTGGCCAGTACAGGAAAAGAAATGTTCAACTAAATAGGTCTTTGACTCAATTCAACAGATCTCCTTATACGATCTGCACAACAATTATAAGAGTATTAGCCAAAGAATACAGAAAAGTGTGCATGTGAAGGACCTAAGATTGCAGAAATAAATCAAAGTTGGGAGAGGTCTTGCCATTGATGTATGTCACCATCAGAAGCATTTATGTCACCCTATGAGCACCAGCTGTTAAAAAGCAAGTGCAGCAGAAGAGGATGACCTTGTATAGACTTTCTAGACGCATCACATAGAGAGCAAACCCTATTTCGAGCCTTTTTGAAGGAAAATAAAAACTGAGCAAAAAATAAAAAAAATATAATTAAATTCCCGTGTGCAAAAGATTTAAGTACAGTTTGTAGACACACACCTTCACAATGACTGGAGACACGTGCAAAGAATATTCTTCAAGAGGAGATGATCAAGAGCTGTGATGGCGCAGTGGTTGGAATGCAATATTGCAGGCTAATTCTCCCCACTGCCAGCAGTTCGATTCTGAATGGCAGAATAATAATAATAATAATAATAATAATAATAATAATAATAATAATAATAATAATAATAATAATAATAATAATAATAATAATAATAATAATAATAATAATAAGAAGAAGAAGAAGAAGAAGAAGAAGAAGAAGAAGAAGAAGAAGAAGAAGAAGAAGAAGAAGAAGAAGAAGAATTAATAATAATAATAATAATAATAATAATAATAATAATAATAATAATAAGAAGAAGAAGAAGAAGAAGAAGAAGAAGAAGAAGAAGAAGAACAACAACAACAACAACAACAACAACAACAACAACAACAACAACAACAACAACAACAACAACAGAGTTGGAAGGGACCTTGGAGGTCTTCTAGTCCAACCCCTTGCTTAGGCAGGAAACCCTACACTACTTCAGACAAACGGTTTTTGTCCATTCCGCATAAAGTTGAGGGAATTCACTAAAATTCACAGCCATAATGCAGTCTATGGACACAAAGTTTACAAGAACCTCATTTTTTAAAACACTTTTGGATGTAACTAACTTACAGCTGAAGACTGATTTTGCGAGTGACAGGATGTGAAAATTCCACTTGGTAGGTCAATATTATTCCTGGATTCTGCCTCTTTGGGGCAGGAAGCTCAGTTTACCTCTGTCTGCTGTTTTTGGTAATGGACCAATCTGATATCATATTGTTTTCTTTTCTGTGAGAACTAATTTTCACAGCAAGAACACTGATCTCATCTCAAGTTTGAGGGGAAAAAATAGCAGAATACCTCTAGTTGTCTGGGAGAATGATCTATGGACAGATGAATCAAAAGTGGAACTTTCTGCACTGCGTGGCTTGGCTGTTTCTGATGGAAACTGAACACTCCATTTTATAATAAGAGCCTCACACTGTCAAGTCCTGATGTGATAGGATCATAATTTGGGGATGATTTGCTGCCTCAGGACCTGGACAGTTTGCCATCACCAAAAGAAGCTTGAATTCTGCTTTGCATCCAAGTACGCTGCAGTTTGCTGTCCATTAGCTGAAAGTAAAACACAGTGGGTTATGTAGCAAAACAGTGATCCCAGATATACAAATCTACAGGTCTACAAAACAATAGAGGAAGACAAATAAATTAAATGTTTTTGGAAATGGGACTTGTTTTCCTGGCATTTGGGCAGGAGGCAGGGTAGTAAAGAAGCAGGGAAATTAACAGTTGGGGCAAACATTATCCAACAAGAAAATTGGGCCATCGTATGGCCAAAATAGAGTTGAAATTCAAAAGGGTTCCACCATCATTCGCCTTCATTCGTCCAAAAAGGGTTATTTTAAAGTCAGCTTCATTTCCCACCAGTTCACATATAGAAATATGGAGACTAGCAGATGGAAGCTACAAGGCAGAAAAGCTCTCCAACTCCCTATTTAAAATCAGACTGGGAAATTCTGATTACCATATTTTTCGTACTATAAGACGCACCAGACTATAAGACGCACCTAAATTTACAGGAGGAAAACAAGAAAAAAATAGTTTTTGGCCTCTGCGCATCGGATTTTCCAGGCCCCCAGAAGGACTCTGCAGTTTGGCAAAAACAGGCCATGTGGAGCACTGCAGAGTGCTTCTGGAGGCCTGGGAGGGCGAAAACGTGATGCGCGGAGGGCTTGGGAGACCAAAAACAGGCCCACTTTTGGCAAAAACAGGCCCATTTTTGGTGAAAATGGGCCATGCTGCAGAAGCACTGCAGAGTGTTTTTTAGGCCCAGGGAGGGCAAAAACGCAACGCGCGGAGGGTTCAGGAGGCCAAAACCGCCCATATTCGGTCTATAAGACACACGTAAATTTTCACCCACTTTTTTGGGGGGAAGATGTGTCTTATACTCTGAAAAATACAGTACATTTTATGATTGTGGTATGTAAATATATAGGAGAAAAATAGCATTTATTTTGCTATCCACCAGATAGAATGAACACCTCAACCTTAAAAATCATCTTCTGTGTTATGGGTTTTTTTGGTGTGTTTTGTATTGTTTTTAATCTTGAAAATGTTTAATAAAAATTATTTTTTTAAAAAAAATCATCTTCAGGATGTAGTAGTTACAATCTATACTAATAAACTCTCTTATCATGACCTTTACCTGGGCAAAATAGTGTCCACAGGGCAACAATTTTTGAACCAAAGTACCTCAGCGGACTAACTTAAGAATGAGTCCAAAAGATGGGACCCATGACTCCCAAGGGAATGAAATTCAGGACAGTTGTGACTGCATCAATGCAACTGGCTGTGCTGGGCTGCTGCTGTAGTTACATTTTCAACCTTCCATGACTGTTTCCCTTGCTCCTTCATCCATCCAGCAGCAAGAAATCAACTCATCATGTGGCTCTAAAAAGAAACAACTTTTAAGGCGCATGAAGAAAAGTCTGGATATTTTCGTTGCTTTATGTGCCCCTTCTCTGGCACACATGCATATGCATCTACATCCCATCTTTGTTCAGGAACTCAGGGCACATACATCGTGCTCCATCTTCCTATGGATCCTCCTTCACAACAACCCTGTGAGATAGGTTGGACTGAAAGTCACTGAGTAAGCTACTGTGGTTGCAAATGGAGTAGAAACTGGATCTCTCTGGTGTCAGCCAAATATATTAGCCACCAGAGGTGGGCTCCTCCTGGTTCAGACCGGTTTTATGGAACCGGTAGTAACTTGGCGGCCTGGGTCACTGGAACCGGCAGTGACCCAGGCCTGCCACACCCCTGAGCCAGTTCTCTCGGCGGCGCCATAGGTGCCACCATCTTTTTTGCTTCTGCACATGCACAGCAGCTTTTTTAAGTACTGCACATGCGCCCGCACGTCCCTGAGCGAATCTGCAGCAGGAGAAACTAGAACCTACCCCTGTTGGCCCCTCTGTCTTCATTCTTGTCCACCCTGTTGCATTTTTCAACTGCTTCCTACTCTGAAACTGAGTATAGATCATCCCCTCCTCTTGATATTGTCAGAAGGTTGCAAAAGGTGATCACATAACCCCAGGACACTGCAAGCGTCATATTTATGAGTCAGTTGCCAAGTGTGTGAATTTTGATCACGCGACCATCAGCATGCTGCGATGGTCATGGGTGTGAAAAATGCTTACGAGTCACTTTTCTTCAGTGCCGTTGTAACTTTGTACGGTCACTAACTGAACTGTAAATCTGTCTCGCTGTGCATCTTTCTTCTTTAATAAAATGGCGTTTTCTTCTTTAATTTTAAAAGCAAAACAATAGCAGTCTGCCTGTAGACATTCTGTTTCTCTGTTCAGGTAAGGAAATATCTCTGAAAGGATGACCCAAATGAGTTGCCTAGTTATTTCCTATTGCTCTCCGTTGTCAGAATATTGACCAAAGACTTGGAAAAAACTAGGATGCGAAGAATGCCCCGTTGCTGAATAAACCTACCTCCTGCCATAACAAAAATCCATTCCACATGAAAGGGGGGAAAAAAGAAAAGAAAACACAATTTTCTCTCTCTTTCCCCCTCCTTCCAACAGTACATCTTGTAGGCATTTGTCTAGCTATTCAGGGGGAAAATGAACAATTGTTACAAGCTGAATCTTCCCTGGCAGGAAGGTACCAATCTGTCTGTTTCTCTTAAAAAGTCTCTGCTAGTTGCTTGCTGCGCAGCCCTTTGTGGCATTTTTGCAACCAGATGCTTTTCACGGTCACTCAAACCAAACTATGTGTTGGCGGAGAGGGTGGGGGTGGGGGGGGAGAGTAATGATTCACTTGAGCCAGGATGAGGCAAAAAAAAAAAGTCAGCACATGTTGCTACTATAAGCAGGGAAAATCAAGCCAGCAGCTTTTAAAAGGGATTGTGAAACCGACTAGAAGCATTAAAATTGGATTTGTTGATCTCCAATACATATTTAAGCATGGAAATTCAACTGGGCAGGAAGCTTAAAATCAGCTTCGCTGATAGGATTGCCAGCCAAATGTACTAAAGAGCTTTGCGTATTACACTGGGACCAGCTTGAGATAGAGTGAAAAATCAACCCGTCTCTCATTATTATTCCATCCCTGGCATAGTTAAGATGCGGCAGAGCTTGGGAAGAATGGTGATGGAGAAATAAAAGCCAATTGGAAAGCAGGCTGCATGCAAGCCCCAACGTTATAGAACAAAGTTTCACTTTGTTCACCCAAATAAAATGGGTGCAAAGCCAGAAATATGCCAACTCAATTCTCAAAGAGGGTTGGATTGGGTTGATCCAAAGAAAACCTGGGATAGATAGAAACAGTGCAGATGCAGTCCTGAATCTATCTGGATCTCTGCAGCCCAGATCTGGTAGCCTTCTAGAATCTAGATCAGTGTTTCCCAACCTTGGCAACTTGAAGATGTCTGGACTTCAACTCCCATAATTCCCCAGCCAGCGAATGCTGGCTGGGGAATTCTGGGAGTTGAAGTCCAGACATCTTCAAGTTGCCAAGGTTGGGAAACACTGATCTAGAGTAAAGATAAGGATCCCAATCCCAAGATTGATAAACATTCCAGAGATCTTTGCGAGCTTCTCTGTTATCAGTGAAGAAACCTGCCTTCTAATCAGATTCATCTCAGTAAAATCTTGATAGAGTGAATTCTGTGATAATCACATTTGGAAAACGATCCCTTTCCAGTTTAGGCAGCTGCCAAAAAGCCTGACATGCACACAGTCTGGTGGGAGAGTTTTCAAAACTCCCTTGGTACCAAAGTCAATCCAACTCCCAGGTTTAAGAGTCTCACAATGGGGTTGAATAGAAAGAGCAGAGCCACCAAGAACCAAGTTTTCAATTTCTCCTCCCCAATTGCCATCTGTATCAGATCCCTTCCTGCTACTTGTGAATTATTAATATGGAAAAAGGGCAATTATTCCTCCCAATATTTTTAAGTACTTTGGCCTTTGAGAGGTCACATCCCCTAACTAAAGAAAAAGTCATTGCACACCAAGTCCACTAGGTGGCTCCCCTTGAAAACATTGTAACACAGCTTGTATTTCACCAGCGGTTCACCAGCGTGATTGGCTTTAATGAGGCAGAAAAACCTTAATAACTTTCTAACTGCCACTCAGAACCTCACAAACCAAGACAGATTTTCTTCATTGGTTAGCATGAAAAAGTACATTGACGGTGTTCACCAAAACGTGAAGGATGGATATAGTTAAAATGCAAGCTGTCATTTTTCAATGTTTTTTTAAGTTACTCTCCCTAAAATAATATATGTCTGATCGGTTTGAAAGTGGACTTTGTTATACACTTCAACAATTATATTATGGATCCTTAGGTGACATCTTTTAGCTCAAGAGGAACTATTTTTCCTGCCTCTCAGCCATAAAAAGTTCATATTTAGAAGGGTAGATTCTTTCCTTCCTTCCCTCCTTCCTTCCTTCCTTCCTTCCTTCCTTCCTTCCTTCCTTCCTTCCTTCCTTCCTTCCTTCCTTCCTTCCTTCCTTCCTTGTCTTTAAATTACTGCAAGAGAAAACACTTCTGTCTTTAAAACTGTGAACTGAAATAAAAGTGCTTTCTCTAAGTGCAATTCAGTTGTTTCTTCCCAGACAATGTTTGTTGCCACAGCCATTTTTTAATGTTATACTTCAAATGAAGAGGTCCCTAGACAGAGACTGCTACAGTAGTTCTTTTCTAGTATTGGTCCTGGGGGATTTGCAGAACACCCTTTCTGTCAACAGATAAAAGCTTCAAACTTTTAGAAGGTGGGACAGGTTGGTGCATTGTTGGACAAATTAGGTTTGTGTTTTCTTTTCCTATTCCGAATATACTCAAAATGCTCCAGTTTTGAGCAATTAAACTTTTGTAGATTTCCCACCAGAGGAACTGAGTTGCACAAACTATTCCATTGTAAAGCAAGCTTGCCAACACCTGTTGTATTTACATTACACCTTAGATATTTCAACTACCATTGGGAATTCAAGTGTTCCTGTTTTTACTGAACTGTTACTTTTTGTGGAAATGTAAGAAGCTACCAAATGTGTTGATCATCCACTTGGGACAAAAAGAAGCAACATAAGTAATTATTTATGTCTCATGGAATAAAAGCAAACAACTTCCAGTGTGGAGTAAATCAGTCATGTAGTCAAATTGGGTTTATCTTCAAATTTCACCACTTTTCTGGTATGAGGTTAAAAAAAGTGGATTAACTTTTGCAGTTAAGTAACACAAGTTGGTAGGAGATGACCAAACTGAGCCCGAGGGAGGGGTCAAACGAATCATCAGTCATGAATCCCATCGTGCCCACAAGAGATCCAAGTCCAGCCTACTTTGAATTCCTTTCACTCTTATCTACCGCCAATTTGCTTTGACTGTTAGTAGTTCAGATACTTGTAGACAGCTTAAATTTGCAATAAATGTTTATACTCATTTGAACTACCTGGATTTCCATGGTGCATGACTCTAATAGCTCTTTCAGCCATCTTTTTTTAGGCAACATTTCTACAGTTTATGACTTCCAAAAATTTGATGCTACCCATTCAATCATGTCTGATTGTTGGTGATTCTATGGATTGGCTCTCTCCACATTTTCTAATCTTGTATAGTCTTTCAATTGTTTTATGCTTCTGGCTGGGTGTTGGCATTGATGGTGTCCTGCCACCATGTTTTCTGGTGGCCTCATATCCTTTTATCATTGACCACTCCAGGCATAACTGCCTTCTCCAGCGAGTTTTACTGTAATGATGTGACTGAATTTTTTTTATTTTGATTTCCAGTTATATGTCTGGTTTTGTACGCTTCAGTACTTGCTGTCCAAGGAATGCACGGGAGCCTCTCTAACACCACAGCTCAAACAAGTTAATTATCCTCCTGTCTAGTTTTTTCAACTTTTACAACTCTAGGTAGTTATGAGAAACAGAATAATGTGGACCAATCTGCATTTAGTTGCTAGTCTTGCTTTTTTCATATTTAATTCATACTCGTCATTGCTGTGTGACCAGTGTTATTCAACACTTCTAGTCTACATTCACTGCTTTGATCAATCTGTGATCCCAGGAAGGTGAATTCTTGCACAGTCTTTTCACTGTCAATTGTTATCATGAAATTTCCATTCTTCACAGTAGTTATCAGCTTTTGATGTTCAGGAAAAGGCCATTTTTTTTCCACTTTCTTTTTTTAATTCTTTTGATCAGATGTTCCAGGCCTTTTTTGGTTTCTGGGTGGAGAGTTGGGTTGTTAGAATATTGAAAACTTTTGACTTCCAATCTTTACTCCGGTTTTTGATCCATCAAGTTCCAGCTTCTCATGATCATTTCGGCATATAGGTTGAATAGGAAAGGTGAAAGAATGCAATCTTGCTACACTCTTTTCCCTATCTTGGACCAATTAATGTCTCCATATAGTGTTCAAACAGTGGCTTTCTGATTTGTCTACAGCAACTGCACTAACCTGATCAGATGAGTTGGCACTCCAAGGTCTTCTGGTGCTCTCCACAACTTGTCATTTTATTTTATTAAATTTATATGCCGCCCAACTCCCAAAGGACTCTGGGCGGCTCAACAACAGAACAAATATTAAAAACATAAATTAGAAATTAAAACAATTTAAACAATTTAAAACCCATGCATATCATTTTCATGGCTGGATCTCAGTGATTACAACCGCGAGATCAACGGCCCCAGGCCTGCCAGAAAAGCCAGGTCTTTGCTGCTTTTCGGAAGGCCAATAGGGTGGGGGCAGTCTGGATCTCTGGCGGTAGCTGGTTCCAGAGAGCCGGGGCAGCCACAGAGAAGGCCCTCCGCCATGGGCCCACCAGCCGGCACTGTTTAGCTGACGGGACCTGGAGGAGACCAACTCTGTGGGATTTCACCGGTTGCTGGGAGCTGTGTGGCAGAAGGCGGTCTCGAAGATAACCTGGCCCTAAGCCATGTAGGATTTTAAAGGTTATGACCAACACCTTGAATTGTATCCGGAGACCAATAGGGAGCCAGTGCAGCTCGCGGAGGATTGGTGTAATGTGGGTGTATCTAGGTGCACCCACGATAGCCGCGCAGCTGCATTCTGGACCAATTGTAGTCATGATTGACTTAATAAAGTTTTTCTTGTAGTCAATAAAGAAGAAGCGAATATTCTTTTGATATTCATGAAATCTGTCCATCCAGCATAGATTTTCAATCTGGTCACAAGTGCCATAACCTTTCTGAAGCCAGCTTAAACATCTGGTAATTAGCTTTCAATGGTAGGTGCCAGACATTATGTGATCTTAAGAAGAATCTTGCTAGCAGCACTGCTACTATTTTGGCCGTGGAATGAACACTGATCTTTCCTAATTTTGTGGCCATGTGTTCAATTCCCAAATTTTCAGGCACACCACTGTGATGGATGTGAGTGGTATAGGCCTTAGCAGTTTCACGTAGCTGGTATCAACATCTGGGGGCTTGTTAGCAATTTGCTTATTGCCCACAAAATGTCTTCCTGAAAAATGGCTGGTTCTATTCCTGTTTCTTTTTTTCTTAATCATCCCGTGGAAGCTAGGCCTCTTTGCTGCTGGCTACAGCTCCTCTATTTATCCTTGCCATCTATTCTTGACTTCTTGTGGGTTAGACAGTTCTTTACCTTGATTATTTTTGATAAAACCTTTATGAGCAATAAATGGTGTTTGATTCCTTTACAGAAACCAAGAAATCCTAGTTGAAGCTCAGTGGGTGACTTTGGGTCATTGATTCTGAGTCTATTTTACCTCACAGCGGTTGTTGTGTGGAAAAATGGGAATAAGCAAAGCTAGGAACATGTACTCCATCTTTCATACATGAGCTCATGTATGAAAGATGGCAGGGGTGAAATGCTCCTGGTTCGCTCGTGCCTGTCGTTCGTCAGAGAGCCGATCGCGAAGGCAGCGCGAGGTTCCGCCCACCCGCCCGGACGCTGCAATTTGAGTTTTTTACCCTCTGCACATGCACAGAACGCTTTGCCCATGCACAGAGGGTAAAAGAACCCAAATGGCATTGTCCCGGCGGATGGGCGGAGCCTCACGCTGCCTTCGCGACCGGCTCTCCGATGACCGACAGGCACAAGTGAACTGAAAGATGGGGTAGAAACAGGGGTGAAATGCTACCAGTTTGGCTCGGTTTGGGAGTACTGGTAGCGGCAGCCACCGGTGGTTCGGAGAACTGGTAGCAGTGGCAGCGCGAAGCTCCTCCCACCCACCCGGATGTCACCATTTTCTTCCTGAACCTGTTGGCCTTTCATAAGGTCTTGAAGACTTGGTTAATGTCAGGTGCAAGAAGTCAGAAGTCAGGAGCCAGGATAGAGTTCCAAAGAACTACAAGTTTAATTCATGCTACCTATACACAAGAATCTGAACTACTAACTTCAAGGCAAATTGGCACCAGTTAAGAGTCAATGGACGTCAAGTGGGGCTGAACAAGGTTTCATACAGGGGCATAGAGACCCCAAATTGATGATGCATTTGACCCCACCCTCAGGCTCAGCCTGGTCGTCTCCTACAGTTATGTGCCCGGGTCTGTAGCCCTAAGTAATTAAGGATTCTGTTTCTTGCTATGTTAACATCTATGGCAATAGTTTTATTCAGCAAATATATACATTTATTTGTATTTTTGTTTTATGTTTTGTGATGTATGCTGCCCAGAGTTACTTGTTGTGTTGGATAGCTATAGAAATCAATCTGTTGTGGTCCGCCAGCGGCCTGCGGATATACAGAGTCAGCAGCCAGCGGCCTGCAGAGTCAGACAGTGAGGAGGCTGGGGAGGAACATGGGCCAGGCCTGGAGTCTGGCAAAGGCTCGGAGCCAGAGGCAGGAATCTCTGGGAGGTCTGTCCCGACTCCAGAACTTCCAGAGGCTGACATGAGTGAGGCAGAGGAACAGGGGGAGCCTGTTCTCAATGTGCGCATGCGCAGAGCTGCCAGAAGGCAAGAACAGTTACAGAGGAGAAGGACTACTCGGGAGTAAGGCTTGGAGATAATTGGAGATAATTGGCCACTCCCATAGGCTATATAAGTGGAAGTGCTCGTTGCAGGAAACAACTTTGTTTAACTCATGTCATTTTAGTTTGGACTCCGTGTTTCTGTTTGGCCTTGCCAAGTTTCTTGCTAATTGGTCTTTGGCAGCTTGTCAAGAAAGATAAAGGTTTGTGTGCTTATCTGCCTTTCCCCTGAAAGACTATTGTTGGACTTGTTATCATTGTTTGGGATTTATTACGGCTGGGACTGATAATAATTCACAGCCATTAAAATAAAAAGAGGTTTTGGGGACTCCGTTTGTGCTGTATTATTTGATCAGGAAGCCTAGGTTAGAACAGAATCAATCAAATAAATAGATAAATAAATAAATACATTTCTTCTGTATTCTTCCCACCTATAAATCTGATGCCTGAAAGGGGATTAAGCTGGGGATGGGGCTAGCGAGAGGCATAGACCCATGGCAACAGCACTTGGGCCCCTCAGTTGTGGGTCCCAAGAGTGAAACCCAGTACGTCAGCTTTCCAAGTGCTGCCACCAATCCGAAGGCTGTCACTGCTGTCCCTCAGAATCTTTGACTAGAGGTTGGGCTACCATCTATAGCAGTGGTTCTCAACATACCTAATGCCGTGACCCGCGACCCACCCCGCGACCCTGCCTGGACCCAACCCACCACCGTGCCCGCCGCCGCAACCCCTGCCATTTGGGTTCTTTTACTCTCTGTGCATGCGCAAAGCGTTCTGAGCATGCGCAGAGGGTAAAAGAACCCAAATAGTGGCGTCCGGGCGAAGTCTCCTGACCCCTGTGAAAGGGTCATTCGACCCCCAACGAGGTCGGAACCCCCAGGTTGAGAACCACTGATCTATAGGCTGCAAACATCTAAGTGCCACTAGAGGGCTGCAGAAAAATAAACCTTTCTTTGTCTCCATCTAGTGGTTGCTTGGGCTTTTGCAGGCCCATTAAGGAAAGTGGTTGACATTCCAGCTCATGATGCAGCTGTCTTATTCTGTGCAACATTTATTAAGATAATAAGGAAAATACACCTGCTGCACGTGATATTGTAATGCTACAGAAAGTAATAATATTCCTACTGTGAATTTCCTGACACCAACATAGAATGTTTACAAGTACAGCCTACTGTCACTTTAGCCAACTTTATTCCCAAGTAGTAGAATTAATAAACTTCAACTGAAACACAGAGGCTGGTAGCAGGAGGGTAGATACAATTGACCTAATTAAATGCAGATTCTTTTGCAATCAAGGCAGGCCAAATTAACTGAGGAGAGTCAGTTCAGCTTGTGTTTGTGAAGTGCAGTAGGCTTTTTTTAAAAGACATGTTTCCCCAGGGAATGCAACAGTTCTGACCTCTGACAGGAAGGCAAGTAAGTGTAAAAGTGGTAGTAGAATTTTATGGAGGTATGATTAAAACAGGATAAAAGTGATCACATCACATCATTATGTTGTAAAGTTGTTTTCGTTGAACCTTTGCTTTGCCTTCCCACTAAATTTGGGAAGAAAATCATGGCTGAACTTAGTTCAGAAGTTTTAATGCTAAAAACTAATTTGTTGGTGTTTCCAGGGCTTTTTTTTAAACCCGGTTTGTATTCTATGATTATTTGACTGTAGTGTTCTCACTGAATTATTATAAGATCTGAAAGAAATACAGAATATCTGGGTCTACCAGCATAGGCAGATGAACTGGGGCAGGGCTGCTGTTCCACCTCTCACCAAAAATGGATGAAGTAATCAAATATCAGTAGGAATCTATTCCTACTGAATTTTGCCAGTAAATCAGGCTGCAAATTTCCTGGCCAATGTTGACTAAGGAAGCACAGATTTAAAATCCATGTTTGCTATAACACAGAGGTGTCAAACTCAAAGCCCATGGGCCAAATCCAGCTTGCGGGGTGCTTAGATCTGACCCATGGGGGCCACCCTGGAAACAACGAAGGACTGGCCTCTGCCAGTGAAAACGGAGCTCAGGTGCCCTCCCAAGTTCCGTTTTCGCTGGCAGAGAGTTGCAGGAGGCCGTCACAGCTGAAAACAGAGTTTGGGAGCCCCTTTTTGCTGGCAGAGTGCTCGGGCCACCACAGGCGCTCCCGACACAAATGATGTCGAGCTGGCCACACCCACCCTGGCCACACCCACCACAGCCACACCCACCCAGGCCCCCGAGGTCAAAAACAACCCTGATGCAGCCCTCAATAAAATTGAGTTTGACACGCTTGCTATAGCATATCATACAATCATCACATGCAATCTGTTGAATCTGTTCTTACTTGGCTTGTGCTTAAGAATGTATTTTGGAAGTTTGTTATTTGAGAATAAATACAGAAAAGTTCTAAAAATTCTGAAAGTTTCATCCGCTAATCAAAAACCCACATTTTGGATGTTTAGAAGCATCATCATGGACTCTTCTACCACATAAATGTTTTGGTTATATACAGTAGTGGGTTTCACTTACCTTTGCTACTGGTTCGGGAACGGGAGTGCGTGGGCGTTTTTGAATGATGTCCAAGCGGGTGGGTGGAGCTGCCGCCACTACCAGTTCGCCTGAACTGGTGCAAACCGGTAGCAACCCACCACTAGTTATATATAAAAATATTGTATGTTAAAATATTTAAATGTAACTTTTAAAATGTAAATATTTGAATTAAATTAATTAAAATTAAAATTGCATCTCAATATTTAGACGTAATAGTCATGTTTTTTCTTGTTGTTGTTATGCTTTGTCACACAGTCAGCCTGATGTTTAGACTGGATTAAGGAGTTTTATTCTTTTATCAAGTGCTTCCCAATGACCTGGGATAGATAGATATTGTTTTTATTATTATTATTATTATTATTATTATTGTTATTATTATTATTATTATTATTATTATTATTATTATTATTATTATTATTATTATTATTATTATTATTATTATTATTATTATTATTATTATTCATTGTATAGTCAACCAAATGTTCAGTCTAAATTTGGCATTTTATTCACCTATCAAGTCCTTTCAAGAGCCTGGGATAGGCAGATGTGGATCTTTGATGGTGTTACAGGTACCGTCACAGGATGTAAGTTAAGTAAAGCTGCCTTTTGCAATTGACTAATAGTTTGTCAGATGTGATGGTGTTCAAGTGATGCTTCAGTTGTTTTGGGACTGCACCCAAGGTGCCTATTACTTTTGGTATTACCTTTACTTTCTTTTGCCACAGTCATTCTATTTCTATTTGCAGGTCTTTGTATTTTGTGATCTTCTCCAGTTCTTTCTCTTCTATTCTGAGCCATGGTTGCACAGTGGTTAGAATGTAGTATTGCAACCTAACTCACTGCTCACTCCAGGAGTTCAATTCTGAGTGGCTCAAGGTTGACTCAGCCTTCCATCCTTCTGAGGTCAGTAAAACGAGGACCCAGATTGTTGGGGGCAATATGCTGACTCTGTAAACTGCTTAGAGAAGGCTGGGAGGGCACTGTAAAGTGGTATATAAGTCTAAGTGCTATTGCTATTCTGCTGTGTCCAGGTACTGCCACATCCACAATCCAGACTTTTTTTATCCAGACATCATCATTATTATCATTTCAGTTCCAGTTTGGACTAAGGCTGCCATGTTAACTGATTTACTACTGAGATTCTAAGGATGACAAATGAAACCTATTCACATCATTTGATTTTTTTAGCTTTTCCAAGTTTCAGAATTGGTCTTTCTGTAAATCAGAAAATTGGTCCACCAGCTTAATATTGTCTTATGCTCAGGTGTATAATGAGAGACTGCACATTGTACATGGACCTCAGAAGACTAGTGCAGCCCTGGGAAGGCTGAAAAAAATTGTTATCAACTTGTTATATTTATTACATGACTCTACAACGGTACAATTCGTACATACTAAGATGCATAATAACTGAACTAGAATCCATTTTCCTTAAATGGAAATGATATGAACTCAGATGTAGTTTATGCCTGCTTACAATCCCTATTTTCTGGAGCACGGCTTTCACTCCAAAGTCAAATGCTCCCCTTGGTCCAGAAAATGCTACATACTCATGGTATGTAATTATCATTCTTAGCCCTATGTCAGAGGTATCCAAACTTGGCAACTTTAAGACTTGTGGATTTCAACTCCCAGAATTCTCCAGCCAGCTGGCTGGGGAATTCTGGGAGTTGAAGTCCACAAGTCTTAAAGTTTCAAAGTTTGAGGACCCCTGCCCTATGTTTTCAACTAGAGTATTTCCAACATTTTCTTTAAGTTCTCAGGGCTAAACACTGGCCCTTTCTTAATGTCCAAAGCCACATGGAGTTATCTGTCACATTATTGACGGATAGGAAATTATTCCTATCAAAGAGGTGATATAGGATCTTGCTTCCTTGAAGTCATTCTTACTTAGAAAATAAAACCGAGATTCAATTCTAATTAACAAAATATTTATTTTAGTACAAAAGTAACAAAAGAATATAAACGTTATTAAGCTACATTGTCTCAGCTAAGAAATCACGTCTGCCTCGGGCGAGGCTCACAGGAGAAGAAGGAAGGAAGAGACTCCTGGAATGCACAGATGCGCAGTAATACATGTCACATGTCTGCTGATTAGAAAATACAGTAAACCTAGAAATAGTAGAGATGCTCAACTGGCAATATTCACATCGTGACAATTATGTTCAAGAAATAAATAAAATAAAGCCTGAATTTTGCAGCTGAGTTCTGTTTCACTCCCTCTTAACTAGTTTCCACTTTGTGGAAGTGGAAGCTGAGTGTGTAAGCTAATCACCTCATACTGAATTTTAAAGGAAGTGAGAAAGAACTCAGTGTTTTTCTGTGACAGCTCATTCACACGTGCAAGCCCTCAAACTTGTTTCAGTCATCGGAATTGGAACAGAACTGTGGGAAACAGCCAAAAGGTTTCCCTTACAAGAAGCACATAGACAGCAATAGTCAAACAGTTGCTTGGATTTGCAATCATCAGAGTTTCCTTTGCTTGTAATAATGGATTTGGGGGTGGAGGGTGGAGGTCTTTTACTTATCTTCCTAGTTTGGCAAACTTCTTTGCAAGTAGCTCAGCTCCTCCTAATAGGAAGTTATATAAACCTGTCACTTAGGTTTTTGCAACCCAACCCAAAGATTAGAGTCTGGAAATGAATGCTGGTGTTTGTACGTGTCTGTGTATATTTGCTGGTATAAATTATTAAACAAATTCTTTGCAAAGACAGCTCCCACCTAACCTACTTTGCGTCTCACAGGCTCATATGTCATTTTGCGAGAGTGTGAATCGCATGAGCTTTCAGCCTTCACCACTCTTCCAAGCAAATTGAAGTGCTTTAGCACATCTTCCTCTGTGCATTCTCTTTGTGTTTAGCATCGTGGTTCCTCTTTGTTCCAAAGTAGAGTGTTGTAAGAGTCAAGAGCTCATCTGTCATGTTCTATAGATAATCTCAAAAACACCTTAGCAAACAAGGTTTGAACCTCCAGGCAGTTTATATTCATGAAAACCTGCTCCATATAGAGGTCACGGAGGAGTAAGAGGAACTCGTATAATCAAATATTCCATGTACATTACAACAAGGGCCTGGTGTTGTAGTTTTTTAACACCTAGGCTATTCAGCCTGGAAAGTGTTTCTTTTGTCTTTTGCTTTATTGCATATTGCCAGGAAGGACCTGAAGAAAAGGCGATGGGAAAAGATTGTATTTTTTTTTGTAGACTTCAAGTGTAAATACAAATATGAGATTAGAGCTATCATCATTCTTTTTTTTTACTGAAGTGGCACAACTTAATTAGCCACCAGAGGCACATACCTGTGTGCTAAAGAGACATAAATGCTTCAGTAATAAAACATGGGCCTTGTTAAATAAAGATGCTCCACCCCCATAAGAAATGTTTTTCAACGTGCTTATCCCCAAAAGATAACAATGGAAATACCAGCTCAAGTCACATGGTAGCCATGAGTTATTTGATTCAGTAACAGATGCACAACACATTTTTATGGAAATCATTTCTCTTTTGATCACAATTTCTTCTTTTAGCTCATGAAGGATGCTGTCTCAATTCAACCCTCCATTCCAGGGATGGGTTCTACTTACCTTCCCTACCGGTTCTGATTGCGATGGAAGTGTGCGTTTTGCGCATGCACATTCGCTTCATTCGCATGCACGTCCCCATCATGTCACGCAAAACACCTGGAAATGACCTTCTGCGCATGCGCAGAAGCCTTTGAGCATGCACAGAGGGGTTTTTTCCAAGCCGCGGTGACCAGAGGACCGGTTTAGGAGTGTGATCATCGCTGCCGGTTCAGCAAGTGGGGGTAAATTTCCGCTACTGGTTCTAAAGAACTGGTCCGAACCGGCAGAAACCCACCACTGCTCCATTCACTCTGAAGTTGTGATTTGACTTCTGCATCACTGCACCTCAGGGGACCTATGTGTCTGTCATTCAGTAGCATAGCTGTTGCATTTATACTTCTGCGAATGTTAACATTCTGGCTAGGGGGCGCTCAAACAAAAAAGCCTACCCACAGGAAGTCAGATAAACCAATCAGCATGCAGAACACATATCTCCACATAATGCGTAGTTGAGATGTAGGAGGTGTGCCCGTCTGCCCGTCTGCAACCATCTGCAGCATCAACGCTTACCCATCAACCCCTTTGCAACGTAGATGTGCGTCAGTGCCTACGTGAAGTTGCGGACAAGTTGTGGACACTTAAATAATCATCATCATGCACTGAGTGCAGTTGCACCTCCACAACCCGTTTAGTGTTTGTCCTGCTTAATATACGTTGGTGGGAAACTGGCAGGTTGCAAAACAACCCCAGCCATCTTCATGTTCAAAAAAGTGCTTTGACCTCCACATGCATTTCTATGGAGGCTTTGAGTAAACAAAATAAGAGGTGACAACAATTAGAAAGGGAGAAAAAACCCAAGCATCCTAAGCAGTCAGGGTAGCAGAAAGCGATTTCACCCACTTGTTTTCTGCTTTGTGACAGTTCACACCCCAAGGCCACAATTTTGTGGAACCATGGGTAACTCTCCTCAAAAGAGCTCATTGGCATAGCTTTAGATCAGGGGTCTCCAAAGCTGGCAACTTTGAATCTTGTGACCTTTAATTCACAGAACTCCCCAGCCAGCATAGCTGGCTGAGGAATTCTGGGAATTGAAGTCCACAAGTCTTAAAGTTGCCAAGTCTGGAAATCCCTGTTTTAGATCATGGGTGTCAAACTCGTGTCATCATGGCATCATCACATGATGTATCACAACTTTTCCCCTTCACTAAACCAGGCGTGGGCGTGGCCAGTGTGTGACGCATCTGGCCCGCCGGCCATGAGTTTGACACCCCTGCTTTAGATGAACAGAATAATTGGTCCCTCATGAATTTTAATGGTGAATTGGTCTCTAACTTTTCACTGGATACAAAACGTTCACTTAAATGCCTTCTCCAGCACCTTTTACTTATATAATGCAGTATCATTATCATTTTGCCTCCTTTTTTATCTGTTGGATCAATAGATTAAGAAAAGAGAGGGGTATGTAGGGAAAGTCAGACTATAAGAAGAGGGGGAAAGCTTTTTATGATTATGGGAATTAATGAGCCAGAATTGCAAATACCAAAAAAAAAAATTACTTTGTATGATCCCCTTCCCCTTCCTCCCCAAATTCCCTGCCTTACAATAAATTGTCCACTTCAATGCTTTTCCTTTCCAGTGTTGCCAAAAAAATTAACTGCATTTCCAGATATCTGTTTATTAAATTGATACACTATCAGCATCAATCAGTGCTTAGCACTTTACAAATATTGTCACATAAAATGAACAAAAGCAATAAAACAATGATAAATATGCAGCTGTTAGAACCATGGCATCAGCCCAATTATTCATAAAAAGTAATTGGGTTTGTAATGTTTTAGGGATGCGGGTTTTTTTTTTCTTCATAGCCTTTCTAAAAATGAACTTTAGGGGGAATGGAAGGCTGTTCCCGCAGGTTGGTGGCTAGTATAAAAACACTCTTTGGCCTTCCATTCGTCTCATCCAAAATTGTGGGGTATTCTAAAAATCTAACGATTCTTAGGAAAAATCAAAGGGAAAAGCTTTAAAGTGAAGCTTGTAAAGTTAAAACAATAGCAATAGCAATAGCAATAGCATTTAGACTTATATACCGCTTCATAGTGCTTTACAGCCCTCTCTAAGCGGTTTACAGAGTTCAGCATATTGCCCCCAACAATCTGGGTCCTCATTTTACCGACCTCGGAAGGATGGAAGGCTGAGTCAACCTTGAGCCGGTGAGATTTGAACTGCTGAACTGCTGAACTGCAGTGCTGCATTTTAACCACTGCGCCACCTCGGCTCTTACCAGTACAGGTAGTCCTTGACTTACGACCATAACTGAGCCCAAAATTTATGTTGCTAAGTGAGACATTGTTAAATGATTTTTGCCCCATTTTACGACTTTTCTTGGCACAGTTGTTAAGTGAATCACTGCAGCTGTTAAGTTAGTGACACGGTTGTTAAGTGATTGTGGCTTCCCCATTGACTTTATAATAATAATTACAGAGCTGGAAGGGACCTTGGAGGTCTTCTAGTCCAACCCCCTGCTTAGACAGGAAACTTTGCTTGTGAGAAAGTCACAAAAGGTGATCGCATGACCCCAAGATACTGCAACCATCATAAATACCTGCCGCTTGCCAAAGGACCAAATTTTGATCATGTGGCAACGGGGGTGCAATGGTCGTAAGTGTGAAAAACAGTCATAGGTCACTTTTTTCAGTGCCATTGTAACTGCGAATGGTCACTAAACAAACAGTTGTATGTCAAGGACTATCTGTACTTTGAATTCCACGTGGAAACCTATTGGGAACCAGCACAGTAGCAACGACACTGGAAACAGGTTGCTATTTTGGCTATATCCACCAGCATGCAGAATATTGCATCCTATACCAATTTTAGTTTCTGATCGGTCTTCAAAGATAGGTCTGTGAAGAGCTCATACGATAATATCTTCTGTTGATGATAAGGACATGAATCCAGATCACCAGCGTTTTCCACTCCAAATACGGCTATAATTGGCAGACCAGCTTCTAAGTCCAGCAGTAGCTGTAACTCGAGGGAAACTTCCAAGTTGAGGATCTACTCCTTCAGGCTATTGCAACCCCACTCAGAGTTAAAACTGGACAGCACAGTGAAAGATATTCAGTATTTTCCAGGGGAGGAAGAAAGAACTGGGAGAAGAGGCAGCCCCTTCATATATTTTGCGACCATTAAGATCCATCGGTACAGTACAACTTACCGGGCTGCCAGTTACAACGTATCTTTTAATATCAGAGTCACACAGGTAGGGAACCAAAAATTTGAATGGCAGGTAGGAATGCATTTATGTAAGTATGTATTTAGATTTCTTTGAATTCTACAATTATAGCCCCAAATAGAATATACAACCAAGGAAGCAAGATTCATGGAGTCTCGTTAATCAGGTTTAAACCAGCGATGAAATCTACTTACCTTCCCTACTGGTTCGGAAGCGCGTGTTTTGCATTTTGCGTGCACGCTAGGTAGTATGCCACCGTTGGTGCATTTTCACCCTCTGCACATGTGCAGAAGGCCTTGCGCATGCGCAGAGGGTTAAAAACAAGAAAATGGCGACGCTACCAGTTCTCCGAATTACTGACGGCTGCCGTTACTGGTACGCCCGAACCGGTAGCATTTCACCCCTGGTTTAAACTCAGGGAAAGGTAGTTAGATTATAGAAAGTTGGAAACTAGAAATGCATACCCCCGTTTTCATATATTAGTGAGTACTGTACATTAAAGGAAGGTCTCTGATCTTCTTTCTTACAACTTCCCTCAAAGACACCTCCCTAGAGAGATATTGCTTCTCATCTGTTGTGTTTTGTAAACCTCTCTTTTCTTTCCCAGTCTCTCGGGTTTCTTGTATACATTATTTGTTATACACTCCTTTGAACAAAGAATTTAAATAAAGGTTTAGCTAACCCAAGCTCCAGGCACTTCTCCATCCTGATGTTCTTCCAATACACTCAGATATTAGAGTCACCATGTGGTGAGATGGGTGGCAAATAAATTTGATAAATAAATTTAAAAATCTGCCAGCCAGCCAGCCAGCCAGCCAGCCAGCCAGTGCCCACTGTAGTTAGACAGATGGGAATTGTAGGCCAATGCCTTGGAGAACTTCAAGTTGGGAGAAGCAACAGTAGTCTGTTAAGTACTCAGGAAAACAAGGCCCCTTGCCCAGAGTATCTAGGCTGAGTCTTTCAAAATAGTTCCTGGACGTGGGGACCTGGCTATTTACAAAAGAGCTGTAGTAGGGGATATCTTCTCCTATAAGTCATTCCGTATTATTCTAGCTTGAGTTTTTGCTATCTTTCCAGACAAATGAACGTATTTCCAAACAAAGTGCTTGGTTGCAGCCACCAATCATTGGGATATTCTTCAAAACAAATGTGATGCTGGAAACCAACAGATTGCTTTACAGCAGGTATGTTCAGAGGGCTTCATTTATTCTTGAACAGGTAGTAATGTGACCCCACAAGATCATAAAATAAATAATTATTAAGTAAATGAGTAAGCAAGCAAGTAAGCAAGCAAGTAAGTAAGCAAAGTAAGCAAGCAAGGAAGCAAGCAAGGAAGCAAGCAAGCAAGGAAGGGAAGGAAGGGAGGGAGGGAGGGAGGGAAGGAAGGAAGGAAGGAAAGAAGGAAGGGAAGGAAGGAAGGAAGGAAGGAAGGAAGGAAGGAGGGAAAGAAGGAAGGAAGGAAGATACATTAACTATATTATTTATTTTATATGTGGCCCAAGAGAATTAATTAATTGGCTTTCTCTTGGGCCGCATATAAAATAAATAAATAAAGACTTTTCCCCCCTTTGCTAAACAGGGGGTGGGCGTGGCCAGCATGTGATGCATCTGGTCTGTGGGCCGCAAGTTTGACAGCCCTGCTTTACAGTATATCTGGTGTGTGTGTGTGTGTGTGTGTGTGTGTGTGTGTGTGTGTTCCAAAGTAGGTGGGTGAGGAAGTAGGGTGGATGCCAAGGAGAGCCACTGTGGGTGCACCAGAGTCCCTGGGCACGATATTTGGGATTCCAATGCTAGTTCAGTTTCAATAAGCTAAGTACATATTGGATTTATTAATCTAAAAGCATCAGGTAAATAGTCTGATGGGATGGGAATTTAAATATAGAAAGGGAAGACGAAGAAGCTAACTCAAACAAATTGGAAAGTGTTTGCAGAAGGGCATCCTCTTGCAAACTTGCCCTTTATTCTAAAAGCCACTGGGACAACATCTTTTTTTAAAAAAAAACCACAGTTATTTGCCCAGAATCTTCATATGAGAAACAGCTTCTCCTGTTAAGAAATATTTAGCACGTACAATTTGCCTCCTGGCTTGTTTTGTTTAGTTAAATAATCCATGCAAAATAAAAGTTCCTTCTGTTTTTTTTCTTTCCTTTTTTTTTAAAAAAAAGCACTGTTCTATTCTGTTTTGGTTTATGGGGTTCTGTTGTCATTTCTTCCTAAAGTGCTGTTTCCTCACATTTGCATCTACCAGCCTTTTTAATGTGATATTCCATTTAAACGGCCTTTTAATTGTATGTGCTGCCTTGCAAGAAAATGACTGATGTACTCACGCTAATTAGGGCTCCAGTCAGCAGCCTCTGCCAGCTGGAAACTGAGAAACAAGCGTAAATTATTCTGTCATCAATCAGCTCGAAAATGTTTGAATCACTAATTAGTTTGCAATTTGGGTGACAGTTTATCTGACGCAGGCAGTGTCAGAAACTTCAGATCTGAGATGAATAATTTGCCAACAACAAGCGCGCCTTCCCGGCTTTTAAATACATGAAGGTTTAGCTGCACGTTGAAAGGTGCCTCAGCAGTCTTCATTAGCTTCCAACTGGGACTATGTAAATCAGGAATCAGTATGAGGCACTTCACTCTGTGGTGGCTTACCAGATGAGCTTTCCTCTTTTTCTCTCTCTCTCTCTTTTTTCTTTTTTTCCCCTTTGGAGAAGGAGAAGCAGCTTCCTTTCTAGTTTTTCCTTTTTTTAAAATATACATATATATATTAATAATTCATACATTGATAGACAAGAATGTTTGGAGATTTAATGGTTTTGTGGGGGGAGGGGAAAGTGGTGTGATTTTTTCTCTCTCTCCCTGCTTTTTAAAGGTAATCACTCTCTCTCTCTCTCTTTTTAAACATGAAAATTAGTTGCACCGTATCTTGCTGCTTTCCATGATTTATCCTCTTTCTGCTAATGTGGCTGGAATGCTAAGCAGGAAGTGATTAGCCCTTGTCCTTTGAAGCGGCGGATTGTTATTGGGGCTTTATTAAAAGGCAGGCTTGTGTTTCGGGTGGGGGGGGGATGAATCATGGGAAACATGCAAGCGTTATTGCTTAGAGGGATTTGTCTGCTTTGGGCTTGGCCAAGAGCCCAGGGGCTTCGCTCAGGGCAGGACCTGCCTCTGAGACTCCTGTGTTTCACAAGAGCAGGAAGAGTCACCCAGCATTTACTGCTCTAAATATAGCACTTGACAATAGCACTTAGAGTTATGTACTGCTTCATAGTGCTTTATAGCCCTCTCTGAGGGGTTTACAGAGTCAGCATGTTGCCCCCAACAATCTGGGTCCTCATTTTACCATCCTCGGAAGGATGGAAGGCTGAGTCAAACTTGAGCCAGTGAGAATTGAACTCCTGGCAGTGAGCAGAGTCAGCCTGAAATGCTGCATTCTAGCCACAGCGCCACCACGACTCCTCCTTACATATTGGTATAAGCTGTTACCTGCCTTGCAACATCTACAGATCAGGGGTGGGTTCCTCCCAGTCCGGACCGGTTCGCCCGAACTAGTAGCGACCCGCTCGTGACGTCACTGTCGGTGGCGTTCTGTGATTTTTTGCGAATTTTTCCCTTTCCGCGGCTTGAAAAAAAGCCCTCCCGCCAGCCCGCGAGTGAATGCTGAACTTTATTTTTTTGCCCGAAGCACAGCTGATGAGCTCCTCCTTTCGGCTAATTCCTGCTTCTGAGCATGCGTGGAAGTGAAATCATGCGAGGGGACGTCGCAATGCGAACCAGTGGCGAAGGTAAGTGGAACCCATCCCTGCTACAGATGGTCCTCAACTTACCACCGCATTTGAGTCCAAAATTTTTGTTGCTAAGCGAGACAAGTTGGTAAGTGAGTTTTCCCCATTTTACGACCTTTCTTGCCACGGTTGGTAAGTGAATCACTGCAGATGTTAAGATAATAACACTGTTATTAAGTGAATCTGGTGACTTTGCTTGTCAGAAGGTCGCAAAAGATGATCACATTGACCAGGGACACTGCAACCATCTTAAATATGAGACAATTGCCAAACATCCAAAATTTGATCACGTGACCGTGGGAATGCTGCAACGGTCATAAGTGTGAAAAAATGGTCAAAAGTCACTTTTTTTTCAGTGCGGTTGTAACTTCAAACGGTCACTAAATGAATGGCTGTAAGTAGAGCCCTATCTGTAGTCATATTCCATCTGCAAATTTCCTTATTGTAACTGATTTTATTTATTTATTTATTTATTTATTTATTTATTTATTTATTTATTTATTTATTTATTTATTTATTTATTTATTTATTTATTTATTTATTTATTTATTTATTTATTTATTCATTCATTCATTCATTCATTCATTCATTCATTCATTTATTCATTTATTCATTTGGTCATTTTTTATGCCGCCTAACTCCCGTAGGACTCAGGGCAGCGTACAACATAGTACAGAAACAATTTATAAAAACGATACAAATGATTAAAAGAATTAAAAGAATTACAATAATTAATTTGCAAACCTCAAGGCCTGAAACCACTGACTAATTTTGGAGGATTTTTCTAAATCTTTCTGTTTCTCTTACCTGTTGCATCACTTGGCCCACAAAAAAGTTCTGGAGATCTCAACAATGTCCGTCCTTTTGAGTTTTGGTAGCAGTGGTGGCAACATGTTAATATTGGTTAGTCTAAGAAACTTCTTGCCCAATTACAGATTGTGTGTGTGTGTGTGTGTGTGTGTGTGTGTGTGTGTGTGTGTGTGTGTGTGTGTGTGTGTGTGTTGGTGTGTGTGCTTTAATAGTATCAATATCCCCAAATTAGAAACGGCTTTCTACCTATAGGTCTTGAAGCACTAGCTGTAAGATCATACCTTCCCAGTTGTATTCATAGAGACTCATTAGGAGCATAATTAATTAACAACCAATGGGTTATTTTGCTAAGACTGTCAGGTTTTCAACAGTAGTGGTGATACGGAGTCTGGTGAGAAATTCATTTGCCTAGACAAGTGAAGATTGCTTCTCGCTCTAGGATTTTATGTTATAAGAGTCATTAACTGTTTTCAAGGACAAAGGAGCTCAGTGTTAGCCAGACCTGCATAATCCAAAAAAATTTCAGCAATGCCTTCTTTAAAAACAGATATATACTTTTTTTCTTTGCCAGTAGTATGAGTTATGAAATAATGATGGAAGTATTCCCATGAATCTAAAGCATTATCCACTAATGGAATTGCCATTTTTGACCAAAGCTGCCTTTGATAATTGAAACATCATCCAAACTGGACTTGACCTCTTTCATATTTCTCCTTGTACTTTATTCACTTCCATGAATTGCTGCTCTCCGTCCGTCCATCCGTCCATCCATCCATCCATCCATCCGCTCTCTTTCTCTGTTCTGATATCATTATAACCGGAGTCATTTCCTGTCTTTAGCAATAGCAATAGCACTTAAAGTTATATATTACTTTATAGTGCTTTATAGCACTCTCTAAACTGTTTACAGAGTCAACATATTGTCCCCAACAATCTAGGTCCTCATTTTATCAATCTCGGAAGGATGGAAGGCTGAGTCAACCTTGAGCCAATAAGGATCAAACTCCTGGCAGTGCGCAGTGAATTAGCATTCACTGCATTCTAACCACTACGCCACAACGGCTCCTAGGCCAGTTCACATATTATTTGATCATTTTCAGTGAATTACATGACCTTTAGTGATTCTTATCAAAGCTTTGCATGGCCTTCATTGAAATGCAGTTAACTGATATTAGCAAAGGCAGCTTGTGAGAGGGACAATTGAAGATATGAATTTAACAACTATAGAATGATGGTCTTAGGAATGGGTTTCTAACAGTACAACTAATACACAGTAAGTAGGGCTGCTAGCTCAGTGCCACTTAGATTTGTATCTATTAGATAGTAAATTTAATAAATGTAGTCCACCCAGGGCAGGGGTGAGTTCCAACTTACCTCGCTGTCGGTTCTCTCCCTCCCTCCCTCACCGCATGGGTGTGCCTCATGGATGCGCGCATGCATAGTAATGAAAAATCTGGGGGGGGGAACTAAACAGAAAAAAAGATGGCGACCGCATGCACAGTGCCGGAACTCGGCTTCTGCACATGCTCAGAAGGAAAAAAATTCAAAAAAATATTCAAAAAAAGATGGCGGCGCCCACGGACCGGCACCGACCGATTCGGTTCGGTGATGTCATGGTGACGTCACAGCGGGTCGCTACCGGTTCGGTCAAACTGGTCTGAACCGGGAGGAACCCACCCCTGACCCAGGGAACTGATACCATGTCAGATGATGTCCTAAGGCAGGGGTGGGAGAACTATGGCCCTTTTACCACCTGTGAACTTCAACTCCCAGAATTCCTGAGCCATGCTGAATTCCTGAGCCATCACAGATCATAAAAGGACCATAGTTCTCTACTCCTGTCCTAAGGCCACTATGACACTGAAGTAACAGTCACCATAACTGTGATCTCTGAAAACAGGATACATTATAAATACTACTACTGAAATACCATCTAATATGGTTGTTTCACGCTCCCTCCGTTGGCCGTTATTTATTTGTGGTTATTTTTGCACAGTTCCAGTAAATATCTTCAGACTTGTATAGGATTCTAGGTGGTATGAAAGTTTTATTCTGAGTGATACTCTTTCATGTGCATATTCAAGCAGGCATTGATGGGTGAAGAGGCATTTGCGGATAATCAGTCCTTTATCTTTGCAATTGATCCATGATCCATTCTCCAGTGAATTTGTTAATTTCCTGCCTCTTACAGAAAAGGGATGGAGTCAAAATGTGTTTGATTTGTTAATTTTATATAGGTGTATCCTTTTTGACTTTATATGTAGGGATATTTAAACATGAAAGTCCCTCCTGAGTGGGCTACCAGAGATGATTTGTAAAAATCTGGATAAGCAGTAGATGGCAGCAAAGAGCTTTCTGTGTCACATTGCTATTCCCTAGTGGCAACCTGATTCTTTACAGCCCAGATGTCATAGCCCTGCTTTTGAATTTGAACTGCTATGGACCAACCAAAAAAACAAAGCCATATGTTATATTAATTATGTGATGTGCAGCTGCCTCTCTTATGGTGTTTTTTTTTTTACAATACTGTAGAAGAAGCACATGGAATCCGAGACTAGTTTGGAGTGAACTAATTAAAGAAGTTCCTAAAACCAAATATATAATTGGCTGAGCACCTGCAAGTCTCTACAACTTCAGAATTTAATTTTGTCCTTCATTTCATGGGTTTGCATTTTACTGTAAGGTGGAGAATGATAATATGAGAGAGAGAGAGAGAGAGGGGGGGGGGGCTGTTGTTATACTGTATATATATACACACACTCCTGTGCTCATTTGTTCACTTTACTGATTACCTTGGCAAAATTCATTTCCAAACAAATTCCTGAAGTTAAAGAAATACAGCAAGCCCAAGTAAATATTTGTGTCATACCCTGATGTTCTCTTTTGCTGTTGTGCTTTTAAAATGTGCCAGATGATCAAGTGGCAGAATTACTAAACGACTTTTCCCTTTTCAAAAAAATATAAACTGCTAGTTCAAATTCAGAAAAAGATGTCCACAGAAGTATCATTTTTTTTCTTTTGTTTATACAGGAAGGGATGTCTTTATTCTAGAGCAGAAGAAGCCATGATTTCCCTTAGCAGCCTTGTAGGTTGAGGGAAAGTTTAAATATGAACCTAAGCCAAATAATAATTTGTCTGATTTTGGCACCAAGTATAGTATGAATCCAGGCATTGTGGTTTATAAACTATGCTTTAAGTCTTGTAAAACATAAATCTTTACATGTACATTTATTCATGCATATACAGTACATGCATATAGCAATAGCAATAGCACTTAGACTTAGAATAGCACTTATACCACTTCATAGTGCTTTACAGCCCTCTCTAAGCGGTTTACAGAGTCAGCATATTGCCCCCAACAATCTGGATCCTCATTTTTCCAACCTCGGAAGGCTGGAAGGCTGAGTCAAGCTTGAGCCGGTCAGGATCGAACTGCTGGCAGTCGGCAGAATTATCCTGCAATTTTGCATTCTAACCACTGTGCCACCATCAATCAAAAAAATAGGAGTGTTTGTTTTAGTTTGGGGAAAGGCTGCAAGGACAGTGAAGAATACGAGAGTGAAAAGATGGCCAGAGGTTTCACAAATTTTTATTTGGTAATGTCAAAATGGCTCTTGGGGATAAATGCACATGGAAGAAAAAGAAAAAACTGGAAGAAAGAAAACTGGAAATACCATGATGCGGGAACAAAAGTGATGAGACCTGTATGTAGGGAGTTGTATGAAAGGTGACAAAGAGCATAATTTGGAAAGTTAAGTGTGGCTTTATAATAAGCAGAGAATGTCTAGAAGATGCTTCTGTTCTTCAGCAGATCATTGAGAAATATATGAACGTGAAGCAGAAAGCTTACTATACATCTGTTAGGTGATAAAAGGACTAAGTTTGAATTATACTGTGGTGATCTAGCACTACAATAAAGATTATTTTGATAGAAGATTTTGCAGGAAAATAGAACTGAGTATTGGTTGCTGAAAGTAATAAAAGTATTTTTATTTTTTAATTCTTATACTCCCCTAGCCTAACATGGCTGTTTTTCCATGGCTGTTAAAACAATGGCTGTTGTTTTAACCTTCTATAAGCTGCCCAAAGTCATTGGTGATCTTAGAAAATTAAAAGAAGGAAGGAAGGATAGCATGTATGAGAATAAATAGAAGGCTTATAAAAATTCTCAGCAGGTAGTAAAGCAAAGCTACATCATGCCCAGAGGTGGTATTCAGCCAGTTCAAACCGGTTCGGGTGAACCGGTAGTAGCGACCTGCGGCCGCCCACCTGCCCCGGCTGTGCTGTCCTATTTAGCCACGTTTTCAAGCCGCATGCATGCATGCAAATCACGTGAGTGAACAAAGCGCATGCGCGGAAGGCACACACACAACCGAAGCGTGCGTGCGTGCGTGCTCACATTTTCGGTGCTGGGCGAACCGGTAGGGAAATGATGTGAATCCCACCTCTGATTCATGTCCCTTTAGTTGTTTAATGTATTCCTTAGCAATTTTAGGGCATGCTTGTAGTGAGATTTCAGATCTATAATTATAGATGTGAATGCATTATATGCAGATTGTATCAGATTGTTGGCTGAGTACTCAGATGATTTGCAGTGACTATTAGACAGACTGTTATGCAATGAGAGGAATAGATTTGGAAATAATGTTTCAAAAACCAAATATTATGTTCATCTGATGAAATGGATGATTGCAAAGTAGCTATAAAACTGATGAATAAATTAAAGCACATAGAAGAATTTGTAGACCTCAATGGGAAGTTTATTAAAAATGGGAAAAGTAATTGACAAATCTTAAGATGTACAAATGTTTGCAGAAAGATAGAGGGTAGTAGTATCTGGCCTTTTGCAAGGAATAAATGCTTTCAAAAGAAGTTATAATAGTTATATGTATGAGTGAACTTCTGCTTATACCATTACGTGCAGCTGAGAGGTGGGTATGTCAGGAGAAACATAAAAGTAAGTTTAATACAGTGAAAATGGGACACTTAATTAATATGAGATACAATAAGAACAGGTAGAGTAAAAAATGAATGGGTGCTGAATGAATATAGATTGAATAGAACAGTGAGTGATCAGTCCAAAATAATTATGTTGAGATAATTTGGTCAGATAGAGAGAATGAAGTTCAAATATGGAATATAGAATATGTAATGGGTGATGAAGAAGTTGAAAACTGAAATTGTTATGGATGAATGGGTTTGACAAGATCCTCATAAGGAGAGGTGAGAATTTTAAAGAATAAGAGAATCTATGTAATATATGGTAATATATGGATATGTAGAAACAGAGATGGTTTGCAACAGAGGTGGGTTCCTCCCAGTTTGGACCGGTTCACCCGAACTGGTAGCAACCCGCTGGTGGCATCACGATGTTGTCATGGAACCGGTTCAGTCGGTGCCAGTCTGTGGATGCCGCCATCTTTTTTTGAATTTTTTGGGAATTATTTTTGTTTGGAAAAAAAATGGGGGGGAGAATTTTTCCCCGGGTTTTTTCTTCTTCTGCGCATGCACAGAAGCTGAGTTTCTGGAACTGTGCATGCGTCACCATCTTCTTTTCGGCTTTTTTTGGAATTTTTTTTTGCATTACGCATGTGCGCGCACAAAGCGCGTGCACGGCCACAAAGCGCAGCCACGCAGCACCAGAGGAAGTGAACTGGCAGCAAGGTAAGTTAGAACTGACCCCTGGTTTGCAAGGATAATAAAATATATTTAATGGCACTAGTATAAACTAGATTTAGCTACACTTCCTTTCATTTCTCTTATGTTTTTAACTTTTATTTCTTTTGCTAATTCTAATTCCCTTTCTGTACTTTGCATGCTATTTAACCTTACAAGAAAATTATGTGAAGTTATTATTTGCTTGTTTGTTTTTAAGATTTATCCAGTATTGTTACAGAGTCTGCCTGTATTTTTGTAAAAAGTAATTGTGTTATAACTGTATTATCATAAATGATAATAACTTGAGATTTACCCTGACCTTTTAAAACACCTCTCAAATATTTCCAAACTATTATTTTACGATTTATTGTTTATATTTATCCTTAGAATAACAGAATAACAGAGTTGGAAGGGACCTTGGAGGTCTTCTAGTCTAACCCCCTGCTCAAGCCTACCTAAAGTTTTTCAATCTTCTTGATGATAAGTCAACAATGAATTTTTCAGAGAGGCACACAATTTGCAGCAAAGATAAAACACTTCAGTGTGTTGCCAGTAAATATGCAATCAGATGATCGAAAACACACCTTGCTGTATATCATGTTAAATCATTGCTAAACAGGTTCTTAGCTAATTAAATTATTATTCATTATCTTTCAACATAGGAGCATATGTTATAAGCCTATGTATTTACCAAAAGCAAAAAAAGAATAAACATAAATTGTCACATACTTTTTTGTCACTCTTCTCAGGCGTGAGATGAAATAATCAGTAGTTAGTGATGTAAGCAAAATCCAGAAACAGCCTGGGTTGATTTACTTGATAATAGGAACAGAGACTGTTTATTAACCAAAACTGCTGTTTCCATCCAATATGCCCACTTAAAATTCTTTAAAATTTCCTTAAACCTATTTATAACAACAGTAGGCAAGCTACTACAACTACCATTTATTTCTAAAGCAAGCATACTTTACCTGATATCCAAGGGTGAGACCAAGAGTTTGGGAAAGTACTTTTTCATGAGTTTCGGTTCCTGAGAGCACCTTCTCAAGATTACTTGACGTGGATAAGATTTCTTTAACAGATTTGAATGATTCTTGCAACTGCACTACAATTTATGATGCGACGACACTGTATATTCCAAGAAAAGTTTTCACATTTTTGCTTGCATGCTTCTGCTTCTATTAATAGAGAAGAGCCAGAGATTGAGAAAAGATTGTTCGCTATTAATAGAAGGCCATAAGGGCTGTTTTTCTGAATTGCTTTACAATATTGGCTGGTTGGATTACCAAAGGACTAAGGGGGATGATCATTCACTTGCTTTGCATAAGAGATATACTTTATTAAAGTTTGTTGCAAAAATCAAAACCAGAAGCACACACAGATGACTGATTCAGCTGGATTCATAAACTTCTTTATAAACATGGTAACAGATGAATTTACAATACCATTAGCAGAGTTCTTCTTCAAGCAGTTACAGACAGCAGAGAACAGTTAGTTTCATTTCAGCAGAGTTCAGAGTGGAAGAGTACAGAGTGGTGACTGGAGCCACACCCAGCCTTAAGCTTAAGCTCTCAGTTTCGATTCTCTGCACAGACTCAGAAGTGGTTAGCTCCCATTGGCTGACTTAGTTGCTATGCCTATTCATTGGCTAACCTTGTTAACATGGCTCTCCCAGTCATGAATATTCTAACATACTTATGTTACATGTACTAAAGATTCCATTTGAAGCTGAGTAAAGCACTAATGAGACATATCTATAATTAATTGAAAGCCAGACATGGAGAAATATGACAGAACCAGTACAGGTAGGTCTCGACTTTCAACCATTTATTCAATGATCATTCAAAGTTACAATGGCACTGGAAAAAATGTATTATGATCACTTTTTCATACTTACGACTGTTGCAGCATTCCCATGGTCATGTGATCAAAATTCAGACATTGGCAACTGGCTCATGTTTACGATTATTGCAGTGTCTCTGGGTCAATGTGATCCCCTTTTGATACCTTCTGACAAGCAAAGTCAATGGGGAAGCCAGATTCATTTTACAACCATGTAACTAACTTAACAACTACAGTGATTTCACTTAACAACTGTGGCAAGAAAAGTCATAAAGTGGGGCAAAGCTCACTTAACAACTGTCTGAAATTTGTTGCGATCATACATCAAGGACTACTTGTATAAGAACAGAGCGGAGTCACCATCGGACATTTCTGCTCTGAGGCTTTTGCAGTTTTGATGCCTACACTAAGCACGTTCAGAAATTTCTACTCTAGAATTGATGCAAGTGAAAGAATCCCAAAGAATTTTCAAATTGAAAGTGTCTTAGACAAGCGATATGGTCTATCCAGTCCTTCTATACATATTATATATGTACATATAGATATAGACATACACAAATGAGAGCCAGTTTAGTATAGTCATTAAGGTACTGGCCTAGAAATCAGGTGTGGGGGAGTTGAAACATATGTTGTGATCGTAAACACAAGCAGGCTGCCAAGCAAGAGGGGTCAGCATCTTCTCCAAAGCACCTAAAGGCAGGACAAGAAGCAATGGATACAGGGGTGGGTTCCACTTACCTTCGCCACCGGTTCGCATCACGATGATTCGCGCGCGCGTGTCCCCTTGCACGATTTGGCTACCATGCATGCTCAGAAGCAGGAATGAGCCCGAAACACAACTGAGGAGCTCATCAGTGTGCTTTGGGCGAAGAAATAAAGGTCAGAATTCACCCACGGGTGTGCAGGAGGGCCCATTTCAAGCTGCGGAAGGGGAAAAATTCGCACAAAATACAAAAAAAGATGGCGGCGCGCACGGACTGGCATCGACAATGACATCACCGGCAGGTTGCTACCAGTTCGGGCGATCCGATCCGAACCAGGAGGAACCCACCCCTGAATGGATAGAAACTAATAAAGGAAAGAACCAACCTAGAACTAAGAAAAAATTTCCTGACTGTGAAAACAATTAATCAGTGGAATGGCTTGCCTCCAAAATTTGTGGATACTCCATCACTGAAGGTTTTTTAAAGAAGAGATTGGACAGCCATTTGTCCAGAATGGTATAGGGTCTCCAGCTTGAGCAGGGGGTTGCACTAGATGACCTCCAAGGTCCTCCCAACCCTGTTTTTTTGTTAACATTTTAATCTTTGAACCACAATGTCTTAGTGTATAGATGTGCTAGTATCAGATTGAGTATGGTCCTAAATAGGTTAGTATAACATTAAAAAGTGTTTAAAATGCTGGTAATTCATTCATCTCAATTTGTACATTGAGTAATAGAATGGAACTAAGTGTGAAAAAAATTTAAGCAGATTAAATTCTCAATCTTATGTGAGTTAGATATCCTAAATTTTAACTCTGTCTCAGTCAAGCAGCAGATCAGCCTATTTATCTTATTGATTCAAATTAATCTTAAATGCTTGTAATTTATTCTGGATTGTTTATATTATCTATTTAAAACCTATTACCAAATGACAAGTGCTAAATTAACTAAAATAAAGATTAGCTACTCATTTCCTCTGAATGGTGGAGGAAATATGTATATTTAACTCTAAAAGGATTAATCACACGTGTTGTTTCAAAGCCAGAAGAAGTAAAATAATATTTATCTGATTAACTATATTTAGAACAAAGATTGGCAAAGTTGCAGTATTTCATTTCTAAAAAAAAAAAAGTACCCTAGTAACAGTAACAACATTATCAATTATAGAAATGTTAGCAACAACAAAAACATCCAATTTCCTAACAAAGGTCAACAGTAAATCCATCTAAAATATGTATGGCTCATAAAAGTAATGGCTTTGCAACCGTGAAGCAGATGTTTGCAAAATCAGCATTTAAGAAGGAAGATGCTATAAAATAAATGAAGACGTTAGCTGAGGAGCAGCAGTGAGCGATGCTCCAATCCATCCAATTCAAAATTAGCATTGCTGCCCCTATATACAAACAGAACCAACAGACACTGTATAATGCTTTGCCTGGGGCTACCTCCAGAGTTCTTGAAGAAATTTGGAGACTTTGAATCATGTGTTAGAAAATCTGCCTCTTGTAATAGTAGGACCAGAAAAGTAGGGGAGGGAGGAGGAGTGCCATACCAATTCAATGCAAACCCCCTCCCCACCTTTTGTACATGTGTTACAGCAGTGGTCCCCAACCTTTTTATTGCCGTGGACCGGTCAACATTTGATAATTTTTCCGCGGCCCACTGGGGGGGGTTTGCGGCGTTGCGTTGATTTCAATACTGATGAGCCGCACACAGAAGCCCCGCCCCCACGCTGATTAGCTGGGCCCGGGGCACGTCGGCAGACGCAGGAGTCCCGTCCCTGCGCTTATTATCGGGACTCGCAGGACTCGCAAAAGTCGCAGGACGCACAGAAGACGCAGTAGCAGGGCAGCCCGGTACCATTTGTTCTGCGGACCGGTACCGGGCCGCGGACCGGGGGTTGGGTACCACTGTGTTACAGCACTGGACATACGTACAGAAAGACAAGGAGTTTGTATTGGAGAGATTTGATGCTGCTTTCACAATTCTGACCCAAATCCTGGATCTTGTGGATATCGTTGTCCAAAAGCAACAATGTCATGGAGAGCGATGGGTTGGAATGAGAATTCACCTGAGGACACTCTAGGAAAGCCTCCACTGCTTGGGTCAGGTTTAACATGCTGTGTGAACTGAGCCAACTGAGATTTAATTCAACAAATTATAGAAGAGAATATTTGTAGCTCAGGGTTGAAGTGTGGGGTCCTTGATGCTCTCTGAGCTTGGGGGGGTTTCTTGCAAATGTTTCATTTCCAAACTGAGTAACATTATCAGTACCTAATTTCCATCAACAAACTATAGTTAAACAAGCCACTTTTTGATGAATGAAGCTAGTGACAGTTCCATAGACAATAAGCTGCGGTGGCGCAGTGGTTAGAATGCAGTATTACAGGCTACTTCTGCTGATTGCCGGCTGCCTGAAATTTGGCAGATCGAATCTCACCAGGTTCAAGGCTCAGCCTTCCATCCTTCCAAGGTGGGTAAAATGAGGACCCAGATTGTTGGGGACAATATGCTGACTCTGTAAACTGCTTAGAGAGGGCTGTAAAGCACTGTGAAGCAGTATATAAGTCTAAGAGCTATTGCTATAAAGCAACATGCAAAAAGAAAATTTAAGATTCATGAGGTCATTAATGAAGCTGAGCAGCAAAACTCCCAATGTCAGGGATATTGTTTTTAATGTTATATATTAAAGCATAATTCATTTAAACTCATTTGAATAATTATGTATTGCCATCAAAGGAGTAAAGTTAGCTTCATGCACTCACATTTTGAACCTCATTGCCTCCTCAGTAATAGGAGAAAAGGGTAAGTAAGCTTTGTCACTTATTTGATTTTGGCTTAGCATGTTGGCTGGTGAATTCTGGGAATTGAAGTCCACACATCTTAAAGTTGCCAAGCTTGAGAAACACTGCTTTAAACAAACCATGGCTCACCTTTCCATTCCTGGTTCAGAAGCCAAGAAGACTGGCAGGTGAATCTTAATAAAATATAGGCATTGTGAAAATTTATTGCAATGCATAAGTCTCATTTCAATGACCAGGAAAAGTGGTATGGCTTATTTACCCTCTCACCCAGCATCTGCTCCGTTATTGCTCCACTCGACCTAAAGATGGAACTGGTCCTAGTGATAAAAAAGAAAAAGAAAACCTGGTGGAACCTGGTTAAATTAGCATGGTACACAGTAGATTCCATTGTTAATACACTTCAGACAAGCTGGAAAACTTAATTATGCTAACATATGTCTGGGATATTCACTGAACAGTAGACGTATTCAGCTGCTATAGTAGTCGTATTCATTATCAATTCTCACCATATGGTGTTGACTCAAGACATTGTGAAAATGCTGAACATTTGAATCTAGACTAAATTAGTCATGAGGAGGGGTTGGAGTTAAACCAAGTTAGTCACGCTAAGTAAGGAATCAGAACCATTAGGCTATCAAATCTCGACTTAGGGAGGAATCTAAAGGAAAGCTTTCTGGCTTCTGAACATATCCAAGCAGTTGGAGCTCTTAACTCCTACAATAGTTGACTTTCCTTTAGTATTTGAAGATACTAAAGGAATCTTAAGTGTTTTGGTACTTACCGTAAGCATATGGGCATTACTTACTCCCTGGATATTTGCCTTACCTAAACTCAACTGTAGCCTTTTATTTATTAACTTTTCACTAAAAGCTGAGCCTTTGAGGAAGAGACATTATATAAATTGTACTGTTTAGCACTAGAGCAATATTCATGATGAGCAGCTTAATTATGGTCATCATTTACAAAAGAAATCAAATTCTGTCAGAGAAAGCGTAGTAATGAATGTATCTTGTTTAAAAGGCAATGAACCACTTTCCCCCTAAAGGTACAAAGCCTCTACTTTCTGCAGGGAGTCTTATATATACAGTATATTTCCAATTAGAGGGATTAATATTAATAGAAATTAGAATGTAAATAAATGAATTTGGAACAATGGCACTTTTCGCCCTACATTTAAATTTATGTATGCATTATGGATTTTGTTTATTTACATGCAAAATGACAAGAAACTAAAAGGAGGAAAGCGAGGGAAGAAAAGGAATGTGCAGCCTTTCTGAAATTGTGTTAATTTTAGAATCAAGTTGTTTCTAATAGAAACTGTGATGTTTTTTGCTTTTTCCCCTTCTTCCAAGCCTCAGTTCTTTATTATGATGCCAGTCTTTTAAAATTATAGTGATCCAAAACTAAAATTAGCAGCCACAGTAAAAGTGCAAAGGATGGTACTACTCATCTCCAGGGAGAAAATATAAACCCGTGATTTCAATTCATTCTTTTTTATTTTATTTTTGTTGAATGTATGAAAACGAACAATAAAGGAACAATATTTGTTATCATGACCTGCAATGGATTCTTTTCTATGATGTTTCACTGGGCAAAATAATACTTCATAATCTGATTTTAATCATAATTCTTTTTGGCACTGATCATGTTTTACTCTTCAGTTAAATATATCTCTGTGTTCTATGAAAATTGCAGGAGAGATTTTATGGAGTCATAGAAACAGAAGGAACTCCCGTGGAACCTCTGGCTGTATAGGTTCAATGCAGTAGTGGGTTCTAAAACCCTTTACTACCGGTTTGCTCTCTCTCTCTCTCTCTCTCTCTCTCTCTCTCTCTCTCTCTCTCTCTCTCTCTCTCTCTCTCTCTCTCTCTCTCTCTCTGCTTCTGCGCATGTGCAGAAGCGTTCCAGGTGGGTGGGCGGAGCCTCCTGCCACTGGCGCTACTTGTTCTAAGAACCGGTCCGAACCAGGAGCAACTCACCGCTGGTTCAATGTCTTCTAACAACTATGAAAGTCCTGAAAACTGTTATAGAAGGGAGATGCTCTGTATCTAAAGTGGAAAAAGAAGAGCAAATGAATCAGTTTTCTTCCTTCTTTAATCTTTACTGGTTATTTCTGCTCCCCCAGCAGCCATCTGTCTTCTTTATAAATAGATCCATTTGAAGGAAAGCCCCTTGCAATTGCTAACCTCCCTCAATTTCTTGCCCCCACTTTGTACCATCTTTATGGATGGATAATTCTCTTGCCAGAGAAGGGAGATTTTCTGTTCACTCTTCCCATTGTTTGTCTTGATTCTAGGCACAGGATATAATATAAACCATTTTATTTCATTTTATTTATCACATTTTGACCCCCTTATCTCACCTAAGTGCCCCTGGGTATTTTACAATTTAAAAAAAAATATTGTAAATATGAAAGCGTAAAAAAGAACAAAGTTAAAAACAGAATTAAAAATGTTAGGGTTAAAACATGAGAATTTAAAGAGTTGAAAAGTAAAAACGGTGGAGAGAACACCGACCTCCCTCAATAATGGTAGTTCTTATTAAATGGAAAGAAGCTGTGCCATTAACCGGATTAGAAGAATGAAGACTTTGCCTTGGATCCATTAAATATGCCACTGGGACTTCTTATATAAGTAGCTCCGACCTGGTAAAAGAAAAGAGATTATCTTTACCGACATCTCCCCATAAGTAGCTTGAGAGGACAATGTAGGAGATGGCATGAGGTACTTGCAAAAACATAAAAAAGGGTGGAATTGGCAAAGATGGCTTTTCTTGGACTCCTTTACTTTTCCATCACTGAGAACAGAACATAATTCCATACCAGATATGGGGTTCTCCTTCAGCCCACTGTATCCTTCCATATGGAATATTGGGAGATCTCTCTGGGCATTGTGGAAAGTGACTCAAAATACGAAGCTCATAACTAGTTCATCAATCCCATCTCAGCGTCAAAAATACCATAAGTCCAAAAAGAATCTCTCCCTTTACTCTATGGAGAAGAATTGTTCCATGGAAGAATTGCAATCTGGATCCAAGCCAGGAGCGGGTTCCTAATTTTTTTACTACCACTCTGTGGGCATGGCTTATTTTGTGGGTGTGGCTTGTCAGCCATGTGACCAGGTGGACGTGGGCCTCGGGAGCTTGGCAGCGGCCTGAGAAGCGGGGGGGGCATTGGCCACCCACAACGCAGCCCCTGCAACGCGCGTTCGTAACTTCTCGGACTACTAAAGGGAGGGGAATGGAGATAGCTCCTGCCGCCCATTCTTTCAGCATCTCATGTGCTCCCTCAGCCATCCTCCCCTGCTTGGACTCACTGTGGGGGTAGGAAGGCAGCTTATGCGCAGTGCCGGAAGCTCGGCTTCTGGGCATGCGCAGAAGAATTTTTTTACAAAAAAAATTAATTTTTTTTAAAAAAATGGCGGCGCCCAGGCACCGGCAACCGACCGCACCGGTACTGTGATGTCACCAGCGGGCCGCTACCGGTGCTGTAGAGTGGACCGCACTGGTAGGAACCCACCACTGATTCAAGCTGATTATTTTGATTTGGAATTAATATGAAGAACGTTATTTGAATTCAGAAAACAAAGCACCAATGACCCATAGACTATAAACATTATTCACATACATAGAAAAGCTAACTCAATTTGATTGGGCGCTTTTCCTTTGAAAACATTAGGAGTTGATTAAATTTAAATAAGTTGATGTTTTGACAGACGTTTCTATACAGAACAACAAATCAATCAGACAAAATGTCTACTTATTTATCAATGAGCTCAGAACTATGATGATCAACCTTGTGCCAGTCTTATCAAAGAGGTTAGATTTAAAATGAGGATCCGGCTTTTTCTGGAATTCTTCATTTGGTTATATTTGACTTGAGAACAGGCTTGTACAGTGTGGTTTTTAAAAAAAACCAACCTCAATTCATTCAGAGAAGAGGATGTTTTTCAACACCTTACCTTTCAGTGAGGAAAAATGCCTGAGCTGCAAGAATCTACCCACAGACCACATCCTAACTAGACACTGAATTTCTCTGCCACTCCCAAATAAATTAGCCAATAACTGCTGGCAATGAAAAGATTTTAAAAGTTAAAAGGCTAAGATAATTAAATGCATATTTCAACAGTGTTTATCTGGCAGTGATTGGGTAAGGCCACTTACTGTGAAGAGCTGAATAGCTAATTCAAGTGCTGGGCATCTCCTAGAGGAGGTGACCTTGAGGTCATATAATTGCAACCATAATTTATTTAGTTAAAGAAGCGAATGTGTTCTCAATTAGCTTGGCAGCCATTATGATAACTCAAGTGGGATTTATTCTTGCTTATGCCACTCTGCTTTATGGATAAAGTTATTGGTCTTTCTCTCTCGCTCTCTGGCCCCTGTTTAGTCATTTAGTCATTGCAGTTACTTCCCCCCCTTCTCCTTCTCCATTTTAATTGGAAAAAGTTCCTTTGGATTAATAAGGATCCGATCCTAATCAGGCAGATACTGGCATAATCACTCTGAATATCCCAAGACAGACAGGCAGAAAACAATATGGATGGCTAGTATTTTTCGTCTCTGTGTGCAAATTTGTTTTTCCATTATGGAGGCTGGGCCCTCTTAAATTTGCCGCATAAACAAGGGGCCAGATCTGAGATTGTTCCACCCTCTGGCCTCTGAGGAAGTTTATCTCAGATACGTTATTCTATGGGGATTTGTATTTTTTTTTCTCCTTCCCTGTCTTAATCTGCTGTCATGATAGGAAAGGCAAGCCGTAACTCATTTTGCCTGCCAGCTCTATCTTTGCTGCTTCAACCCTCCTGGTCGAAACTCCTTGCTATATTTCTTTTAATTTTAGAAAGCTGACACATTTTCACCATTAGCTGGTCAAGCTGCATGTCAAAAAAATGCATAATAGCTGCAATTCCCCCAGCTTTCAGGGTAAAAGGGGTGATTTATGGAAATCTGAGTCCTAGCAGAGTCCATTATCAACAACTTCAATCATAACTAAAGTGACTTATCCTGATGGGGAAGAAATAGTCTTGTATCTAGGTGAGGAAAAGGGGCTTCCAGCCATAAAAGGAGTCTGGTTAGGCCTCCCCTTAAAAGCCGAAGTTATAGTCAGCCAACTGCAGCCCAGGGGAAGTCAGGAGCTATTCGGATGAACATTGGATTAAGGTGGATTTTTAAAGCTCGGCCGATAGAGGTCACTCTAAGACTCAGTACCTCATTCTATTTTTTTGTGGTAACTAATGCACCCTTCTGTTCCAGCTATGTCTTATTGTGAGGTTACCTAACACTAAGTCATTTTTTTTGCGTCTGTATCCTCATGGAACAAAAACAGTAAGAGGGTGATAGCAATAGTTTTACTCCATAAGTTGATAACAGCAACAAGAAGAAACAGTAGCAAAGGAGAGGGACAAGCAAGGAGGAAGAGGCCCAGTGAACATACCACATGTTTCATAGCTATGAAATTCTGGAAAAAGGTATGATTTTTGAACAGAAACACTCCATGTTTTGTTACAGGTTCCATAAATACCTTTAGAATCATTTTTCAAACTGTTCCAAGCTCATTATTTCAGAGAGACAGAGAGAAAAAAACCCCTGACACGTTTCACTGAATCTCCTAAAATATTGCAAGCAAATTATTTGGCCTAATTCGGGTAACTGGAGGTCCTCCCATGATCCTTTTAGAAGTCCTGTTGCAGCCTCAATTGCATCTCTGAGATTCAGTGGTGAAAACACAGCTGTTTTTCTGATCTAGTCTGTGGACTGTGGAGCTTGACAGCATTTTTTTTTTAAATAACAAGATGTTACCCCATCATCCACCACAGTGCCACCTTGCGATGAGAGGGCCTGAAATACTGCCACAAATAACCCATCTGCTGTGGCCTAGAGCAGTGTTTCCCAAAGTGTGGTACGCGTACCCCCAGGGGTACGGGAAGAGTTTGGTGGGGGTACGCGTTGCACCGGAGTTTGGTGGGGATCACGTAGGAATATCCACTGCACCGTGCTTAGCTGCGCCCACAGAACAAGGAAAGAAATAGGCGCGTATCGCAGTTTTTACATGGGAACTGGGGCCATCGTACATCGTATCGCAACTCATTATGGCGGGAACTTCTGCGCATCCTTCGCGCAGCTCGGGTTCGGCCATTTTTAAACTGTGGGAACATTAACAGTTGACGTTGAGCCGCGGACCTGTTTAAACGCTGGAGAATTGCAGTGTTATCTAATGGTTAGACAGTCTTGTGAGGCATGACACGGCGTGAATATACTGCACTTCGTTACAGAGACAATTTACTTCTTTAATAGTTAGTTCCGGGCACCTGTTATCGTGCTTTAGTAAGTTCCACTGATTTTGATTATTTTTATAAAATACAATTTTTATCCCTAACAGAGATTATGGATCGCTGGAAAGAAAAAATAAATACATTTTGATTTTTATTAAAGCATATGTTTTTTATGAGGGGTACTCAGCGTTACAAAAATTATAGAAGGGGTACACATATGTCAAAAGTTTGGGAAATACTGGCCTAGAGGTAGAGCTCTTGCCTCACAATCAGGAGGTTGTGAGTTCGATCCTAGGTAGCGGCAGATGTAAGGGTCTTCTGCTTGGGCAGGTGGTTGGACTAGATGACCTGCAAGGTCCCTTCCAACTCTGTTAATCTATGAAGAACTGTAGAAGATAAAATGCTGCAAATAAATGTCAGGGAGGTGTTATAAAGCAATTTTATGGAAGGGAGAACTGCATGCGGGTGGGTTCTATAAGCAGTATGACCAGGATTTCTAGGGTGGGTAGTTTGTTCCAAGATTTCTTTTTTGTAAAAATACAGGTAGACCTCAACTTACAGTTCATTCAGTGACCGTTCAAAGTTACAAGGGCACTGAAAAAAGTGACTTAGGACCATTTTTCACACATACGACCTTTGTGGCAGTCCCAGGATCTTGTGATCAAAATTCAGATGCTTGGCAACTGGTTCATACTTATGACCGTTGCTATGTCCCCGGGGTCATGGGATTACCTCTTGCAACCTTTTGACAAGCCAACTCAATGGGGAAGCCAGATTCACTTAACAACCAGGTTACTAACTTATCAACTGCAGTGATTCACTTAACAATGGTGGCAAAAAGGTCATAAAATGGGACAAAACTCATTTAACAAAGGTCTCACTTAACAACAGAAATGTCGGGCTCAATTGTGGTCATAAGTCAAAGACTACCTATACTCAGATCTATTTAGTAATGCTAAATACAAAAGAAGGTTTATGGCTTGTTGGCTGTGGATTTGCCATTGCTGCAACAAAATAAGCAGAGATGCTGCAGAAAAATCCATTTTAATCTCTCTAAGCAGTAAAAAGCTCTATTCACTGGTATTTCTTCTGAATACCATTAATACTGAAACCAGAAAGCTAAGGTGACCTTATTGGTTCCTCCCACCACTTGTCACTCTACATGAATCAGGGCGATATTGTCTGAAATACATACATTCATCCTTCTATTTGCTCTTTTTCTACAGTATGCTTAATTGGTTTAACATAGGAACACACACAGAAAGACACAAATTGGATAATTGAACCAGGGAGCTAATCCCAGCAGGGCTAAACTTGACCCCAAACAGACTGAGTCATGCCCAGGATTAAACTAATTCCACCCTGTCAGTCATGAGGGAACACCTAAACCCACTCAAGTGACCCAGTTTGCATACTTAATCTTAAAAAAAAAAAACTGGAGAGAAAGAGCAGCTGAAAAAAAAGAAAATAAAAATAAAAGTTGACATTTTGAAAAACAGGATGGATTTTGGGAGCCACTGAACATGCCCCCCCTCAATTCCTATTGGCTGCAGGGGAATGAAGCCATTTTCTTCCTTGTCAGGATGCTGGCAGGGATGCGTTTGCAAACACTTGCATCCAACAACTAAAACAAATACAGAAAAAGGCCCCTCTTTTATCTAAACAATTGCAAGCATCTTCTATACTTCTAGTTTGTTTCAAAAGTAGACAAGCAACTGGACTCATAAATACAACTGTAATGCCCAAGAATCTAAGTATCCCTAGGTGCAGCTGAAGGAAACGTCACCTGGAAAGATTATCCCCATCTTGCAATGCAGGTACCCTTGGAGTCAACAAATGATTGAAGCAAATTGCCAGTTATTCCCTTGGGACATTGTTGAAAAAAACCCAACCTTCCTAATCTTACTTCACAGCAGTAGCATTATTTGGAAGCCACCCAATCCAGCACCATTCTCCTCTTCCATGCTTGGGTCTGTCTCTCCTAGATCAAAGCATCAGTGACTTTCAGATCCAAGAAATATCAACACTAGAACATCAAGTCCCCCATGATTTCCAGCCAGTGCCTGAAGCAAGTAGGAAGACCCAAATCCAGTACACAGAAAGTGGATTGACCATAAAGAGCAGACACACCGAGATCTATATATATCTGAGACAAAGGATATAGCACTTAGACTTATATACTGCTTCATAGTGCTTTACAGCCCTCTCTAAGCGATTTACAGAGTTCAGCATATTGCCCCCAACAATCTGGGGGCAAAAGCCCTCATTTTACCCACCTCGGAAGGATGGAAGGCTGAGTCAACCTTGAGCAGGTGAGATTTGAACAGCTGAACTGCTGAACTAGCAGTAGCCTGCAGTGCTGCATTTAACCACTGCACCAACTCGGCTCTTAGGGAAGCCATGGGATATCAGGGAAGCCATGGGACATTGTGGAAATCACTTTTAAGTAGCAGAGAGGAGAAAATCAGAAGCTGTTATGAAAGAAGCAGTCATCACCTCGATTACAAAAACTGACATGAGAAGGGCTTTCATTGATCCTACCAACATTAAAACAGGTGATAGCAAAAACGAACAACAAACATTCAAAGATGTTACAATTCATAGCCAAGGAAGAAAAGTCACAGGAGAAACCCTTCCATGATCAGCTAGCCTTCCCCCATTTTGTGATTTATATCTAGCATATATGCAACACCAGACCTGCAAACAGCCTGTCTGTTCTTTTCTGTTCTGCAGAAATCCTTTGACTTAGCTATTTGCAAAGAGACTTCCAACTCTGGTCAGGAGCCACATCTTCTCAAAAACAACAGGTCTCTCTGAAGGAACCATGGGCCAACTAGTCAATTACTTTCCATCTAAGGGTGCCTATGAAGTACTCCAAGCAACCACAACCCAAGGAACCAATGAGTAGCAGACCAATGTCAGGAGATGACCTGTCTCTGTAGGATGATATGGTAGATGCTCTCTGGGAGAATAGTGAGGGAAAATACAGCCTCTTGCCCTGAGAATCCCTGGTTACTGTTGGTGTGCCGCCAAAATTACTGGCAAGGACAGCTGGCTGGGTTAGTGATTAACTGGGTCACAAGTGTCATGGGAACAGGACCCTAATGTAGGTTTTCTAAGAAATTTGGAGGTCTGGCTTCCTGTAGGAGGCATTAACCTTTGACTCTTGGAGTTTAGTGGGACAACATGGAAAACAGTGGATGTGGCTGATGGTAGGATGCCCTTCGTTGTTTTAACCTTTTCACATTCAAAGAGAGGAAAGTTCTATGCAGGCTTTTGTTCTGATGTTTCAATTGTGTGACTAAGTGGATTACAGCAAAACATACAATATAAACTGCACAATACATTGCAATAATTCAGAATCATCAAATATATCAACAACAACAACAATAATAATTAGTAGTCTCAATACTAATTCAGTCTTCCAGAATTCCAGCCAAGAGTCCATCTGTCTTTGAGTTACTAGCAAAAAATGTTTGCTTCTAATATTTTTTTTAGAAAAGAAATTACTATGATTTGGCCTGTGACTTCAGTCCAGTTCATTTCAGAATGTCAATAATTTTGTGTAAAGAATATTACTTGTTCCAACTTGGCATAATGTCAAAGGAACATCTATCTGCACACAGTATCTCAGCTAAAACTCTCTTTCCAACAGTACTCCTAAAAACGCAAAAACCCAAGTACTGTTCATACTATTTCCTTTTGTTGTTCAGAGTACATTGTTCATGATGTTCTGTTTCAAGATTGTCTGGAATCCATTGTTAAAAGGGTATCTTAAATATGAGATCACCAGTTGATATATTAATTACAGATCCACTTCCAGATAGACTTTGAAAATATTTCTAAATCAATCCAATGTGCTCAGAAACACAGGGTGATTTCTGGTCTGGTCACAGGATGGAGTTCACAACTAACCAAAAATATGTTTGCTATTAGAGCTGCACCAATAGATGAATTGCCTTGGGCATCAGGTTGACGTAAGCTGACACTTAATGTTTAAAATTACAATCATTGTCATCACTGTTTACAACTCACAGCAACTGCTTCATAACCTTTGAGGTGTCCAGTAGTTTGGAACAGCTGGTCATCTGGGCTGACCATCCCCAGAAAAACATTAATTTAGGGGGTCTGTGTATGCAACAAAACTAGTGTAAAAGAATCAAACGATACTGCTATATAAGTTGGTTTTAGTTGAAAAGTTGATGATGCAATTATGTTGCAGCAATGCGCAAGGGGGTCAAAAATTCAAGATGACAGGTGTGGCTGTGATTGAAGCCCCACCCATTTTTATATGCATGCAAAGCATCTTAAGGGGCAGAGCTTCAGCCATAAAGTTGTGGCCCCCATCTTATCTTTTTAAGCCTCCCCATGGATGGCTGACTGTAAGAGGTAGCATATTTGTTTCACGAGCTTTCCTGGTCGACGCTAGTTTCTCCCAACGCGTTATGTGTTTCATTAGGCATAAATGAAAGACTTTAGCACCACGTGAATTCTAAAGCCCATGACTAAAAGTTCATTTGTTTCTATTTGTGTCCTCATGATTTGCTCAAACATTTCTGAGATCAATTACCCCAAATTAAATTCATTCATTCTTCATTAGACATGATCTAATTGTAATTAATTTTATTGCTTTAAAAATCCATTTTTCTTGTCATAAAAATAACAGGGCATGGAAGAAGGGTGGGGGGGGAACCACCTTACCGTAATACCCTCTTTCCAATACTAATGGCAATTGTTTTGAATGAGACTCTCTGCAACACATGTTTAAAGTGAACAGCAGGTCTGTTCTGCTTCCCCATGGGGAAAACATTCATATTTACAATAGTAGCTATTTCAAGAAACCATCCCTGTCCAGGATTTGAAGCAAGTAGCTCCTTGATTTAGTGAGACAGAGTTACTCCAGGAGCTCCTACCTCTCGGTTGAAATGTAGGTCACTCTTCCTCCACGCAGCCTGCTTGCAGTGTGGAATATTCTTCTGCAGACCTTTTGCTGAAATGAGAACGTTGCCATAATGGTACAATTTGAATAATAACAAAATGTGCTCTTCGATGTGATACGGAGATTAATTCTCCAAGAAACAGTGTGCTGATATGTTGATACTGCAAATCATCTCCTAAAAGATGGCTTTCATGTTTGGCGTGAGTTCTGTAACCGCTGCAGAATGTGCTTCTATTGACCTTTAGATTAAAAATATGTTGGATTACCTTGATTGACAGTTTTAAAATAACATTGTTGTTGGGTGTGTGTGTGTTTTCTCCCCCAGACATGCCAAATGTCGCCCAACGTTTATGCATTCCCTCTGCTTTAAAGTTGCCTCTGCTTTCATTATGTGAAATATGGCTTTTTTATATGCGACCTCTCGTTGCCTGACATGCTTTCCACCAGCAGCCCTCCCTGAGTTCAAGAAGATTTACATTTGGAGCTAAATGTTTCAGTGATTGCTCTGTTGGATTTCATTATACCAGTGTAGTTAATCAAAGCAAATCTGGCCTTGTGACCATGATTCATTGCATGTTTTTTTCCCCTCCCTTAACTTAGCCATTTACGCTGAACCGAATATACACGTTATCACCAGCGTACTGATTTCTTTAACAGCCTGAACTATAATGCCTCCGTAAAAGGCTTCTGCTGTGTGTGGTCTGCAAAACCTTTAAGAAACAAACAAAAAAGTCAGACAGCTTTTGCTTCGGACCTAACCTAAGGTTCCCCTGTCTAATGATGCCTGCAGTATAAATGATGGGGGAGGGGGAATGGTCTTTAGCAACCTTTATTTATTCCTGACAAATTATCTACGCAGCATAATCCTCTCATTGTCTCCTTCAGTAAGCAGGAAGAAGGTATACTGGCCCTACAGGAATGTGCACCTAGGTGTGGCAAGCTGGAAGATTCCATTTTTTTTTAAAATCGCCTTATATTGGACCATCCCAAAATAATTTGCTCTTTGAAGCAGAACAACAAATGACATCTCCCCTCAGGCAAGAATGAGACTTTCAATTAAAAATTCTGTCAGCTGTGTTTGGGCCTCATTTTCTGTTCTAATCTATTCATCTTTTTTTTTAATTCTCCCCTCTCTTTTGCAAGGGTACCCTTACCTCTAAAAAGGTCTAACCTCTAAAATGGTCAAACATTCAGTGGTATTAGGTAAATGCAGGGGCGGGTTGCTCACTTACCTCGCTGCTGGAGCCATGCGCGTGCATCTCCACGCTTCGGGGGCGTGCTCGCTCGCTATGCGTGTGCGCCCCCTCACACGATTTTGCTTCTGCGCATGCACGGAAACAAAATCATGCTGAAATCTCGCAAGGGAATGCGCGCACGCATGAGATTTCGGCGCGATTTTGCTTCTGCGCATGCGCAGAGGCAAAATCTCACCAAAATCTCTCGTGCGTGCACGTCCCTTTGCGAGATTTCGGCGCAATTTCACTTCCGCGCATGCACAGAAGCAAAATCACCTAAAAAATCACCGAAAATCACAGGGAAAAAATGGTGACGCGCCGAGTGGACCGGCAGAGAGGGCTCCGGAGCGGTTGCGAAATCCGCCGCTCCCTGCCGGAGCTGCATACTGGGCAGCTCCGGCAGGAACCCACCTCTGGGTAAATGGCTTTAAATGACTGGTCTAGCTAGAGTGCCCACTGAGCACCTGGGTCACCAAGGAAATGTGAATGTAAGTGTATGCAAGTGGTACAATAACATGCAGGGCACAGTGAAAGTAAAAGGGAAGGGAAGGAGGGAAGGAGGGAGGAAAGAAGGAAGGAAAGGAAAAAGGAAAGGGAGGGAGGGAGGGAGGGAGAAAAGAAAGAAGGAAGGAAGGAAGGAAGGAAATCCTTTCTGTATTTTAATGTGGCATTCTTCTGGAGTTCTTTTTCCAATAGCTTTTCTTACTTTGCCCCATGCCATACAAAAGGTTGAAAAAAAGGGTAGGGAAAAAAAGTAAATCAACAACATTTTCCATCTTGTTATTGTTTTATGATTTTTGGTGGGTCACCCCTTGCACCTAATACAATGTATATGCCTTTCATTATATAATAGTTCTTCCAGGTGCATTGGATTTACTGGTTTAGGTTACTGTCCGGATTGAATTGTAAACAATTTCTTTTTCTAATTTTGCCCTTACATTTTGAATGTAATATTTCATGCTAAATTGAAAAATGTATTGACACTTCTTGAATTTGGGAAGAATCAAATGATAAATTTCATTTCAAATGATAAGCTGTCAGCTGCCACGTGCTAAATATCAAATATGGTCTATAAAATACAAGCGCTTGTCGGCTTTCAGATATTCAGTACCATCGCTTGTCAATTATTAATCAGTATCACAATTATTAAATGCCACCACACATAAAACATTGAAATAAAGTACTTCCAGCTGTGAAATATAGGTGAGGTGTTTCATAAATATTTGGTAAACAATTAAATATTTTGACTCCATCTAGTTAATAGGCTGGGATTTTTTAAATTATGTTTTTTTTAAATTATATTTTAAATGGTTTAGCTGTTAGCATCTAGTTAATGATTGGTATCAGCATGCTTAAAAGTCATATGAGCCAGGGGCGGGTTCCTAATTTTTTTACTACCACTCTGTGGGCATGGCTTATTTTGTTGGTGTGGCTTGCCAGCCATGTGACCAGGTGGGCGTGGCTTCTCAGACTGCTGAAGGGAGGGGAACTGAGATCGGTCCTGCTGCCCATTCCCCCTCCCCTCAGCAGCTCGAGAAGCCTCAAACATGCAAAAATGCCTAGGATCATCACCGCGCGTTCGTGGCTTCTCTGACTGCTTCTAGAAGGGGAATGGAGATAGCTCCTGCCGCCCGTTCTTTCAGCGTCTCACGCGCTCCCTCAGCCATCCTCCCCTGCTTGGACTCACTGTGGGGTAGGAAGGCAGTGCATGAGCAGTGCCGGAAACTCAGCTTCTGGGCATGCGCAGAAGAAATTTTTTTAAAAAATTACATTTTTTAAAAAAAAATTGGCGGCACCCAGGCACTGGCAACCGACCGCACCGGTACTGTGACGTCACCAGTGGGCCGCTACCGGTGCTATAGAGTGGACCGCACTGGTAGGAACCCACCACTGATATGAGCATTTCAAGTTTGTATCATCTCTACTTCTGACATTTTATTTTTCTAAATGTTACCCCATTCTATACCAGTGTGTATTTTTATTCTCAAAATGGAAAGAATATTTATTGGAGCCATGTTGCTGAAGAACAAGAAAATTCCAGTATAAATTAACTATCATATTCCACTGAAGCTATGGAAGGAAAAGGGTCAGAAACAAGGGAAATAGAGGGTGATGTCCAGGGTAATCTATGGGAAGACGGAAAAAAAACATCTTGTGGCATAACCTTCACCTTGCAGTGTCACATTACATGCAAGTATGCCAGGGGTGGAGTTTGCATTGTGACATCATTTTGATCAAGTCCCAGCTTTTGAAAAGCACTGGAAGAACTGAATAAGATAAAACCTAACTAGTGAATAGAACTGAAAGCTTTCTATAACTTCTTGGGAAAGGCAAAAATAAAGGTTCTTGTCTTGCTACATCATAAGAACATTTAATTCTATAACTCTCAGATGACTGAATCTGACAAACCAAATTTCATATCAAGCCAAATCCTTCTCTAGCCAGCTGAAGCTTGAGAGCAAAATACGGACTAATCTTTCTGGACAATCTCTATTTATTTATCGCCGCTGGAGTGGATCTATCCAGTAACTTCCTAAGAACTATTTTCCACATGAATGAAAGGATAACTGCAAGCATTTAGCTGCAGAGATAACACCAAGAAAAAAAAGAAAATATAATACCTCACTATTTTCACTTTCTATCAAGAAGCTATTTGAAATTAATTCTTAGAATGTATCGTCTTTTTGTTATGGCTGATGTTTTATTTTTGATTTGGAATCCTTTAAGAAGGAATGTACTATACCTAAAGTGACCAGATTTATTTATTTTTAAGCGGGACGGGGGGGCGCCTGGGCGCCGCCATTTGTTTTGCCCTCTGCGCATGCGCAGAACGCTGCGCATGCGCAGAGGGCAAAACAGCAAATGTCAGCGTCCAGGTGCGGGGGAGGCGGGAGGGCGCCTGGAGCTCGCGACAGGTAAGCTGCCGGCTGCCTCCTTTCCCCGTCTCCCGCCTCCCGTTCGTTGCTTGCCAGCCCGGCCGAAGGGGAGGCGGGAGGCGAGGAAAGGCCTCCCGAAGGGGAGGCGGGCTCCCGAAGGGCTGCCGGCTCCCGAAGGGGAGGCGGGAGAAGGCCTCCCTCCTCCCCTTCAGGAGCCGGCAGCCCTTCGGGAGCCCGCCTCCCCTTCGGGAGGCCTTTCCTCGCCTCCCGCCTCCCCTTCGGCCGGGCTGGCAAGCAACGAACGGGAGGCGGGAGACGGGGAAAGGAGGCAGCCAGCAGCTTACCTGCTCCAGCATCCAAGCGCCGCGGTCTCCCGGTCGCCCGCCCGGCCCCAGGGCAATGGCAGCAGCGAGGCGACGGGGGGAAGAAAGGGAGGGGGACGAGGAAGGGCTGTTTGCGCCGCCGGAGGGGCCGCTCGTGAGCTCAAAGCGGCGACGGCTCCTCGTCCCTCATCCCTCCCAACAGCAGCGGTGCCTCCGAGGGCGGGGCTAGGGATGGGGCGGGGGAAGGAGAGGAGGAGCAGCCTCCCTTCCCCCTCCTCCCAGCAGGCAGCCGCCTCGCTGGAATTCCGCCCGACTTGCTTCCGGTACCTCTCTTTTGCTTCCCCTCTAAGGTGACCAGACGTCCCGCTGTTTCCGCATTCTTTTAAAAAAAAAGCGGGACTTTTTGAAAAGAATGCGGGATGCGGGACACACGCTTGAAAAGCGTGTCTGTCCCGCCAAAAGCGGGACGTCTGGTCACCTTAACTATACCTCTTTTAAAAATATGAATGACTGATATTCAACCTACCTCTACTCTCTGCATTTCATTAATATTTTGCCACACATTTTTTTTTAAAAATGTTAGTTTAGTCATTCTAAAACAAATGTTTATGACATATAACAAGTACATATTCATATACTTAGGAATGTTGATGTTCATAAAATAGAATTTGTGAAAAAAGTTTCACTAAACTTGAAATAACATTCAAAACCCCTTTGAACAATGAATGACCTTGATTAATTGATTGATTGATTGACTATATACCATCAAGTTGGTGTTATCTTTTAGCAATCACATTTTCTCCAGGAACATATTTCAGGTGCACCCCTTGTTGCTGTAATTTAGTTCATCCCCCTTGCTAATGATTATCCTTTTTTTTCTCCTTCCTTTTATCTTTCCATAGATTACAAACTTCCAGAGATCTAGGCTTTCTAACGTGTCCAAAGTATGGTACTTTGAGCCTGGTTGATTTGTCTGATGATCCATTTGTTTGTTTTCTTGGCTATTCATCAGAGGTGGGTTTCAGCAGGTTCTGGCCAGTTCTGGAGAACCCGTAGCAGGAATTTTGAGTAGTTCGGAGAACTGGTATCTATTCTCTGCCTCCCGAGTCCCAGCTGATCGGGAGGAAATGGGGATTTTGCAGTAACCCTCCCCTGGAGTGGGGAGGGAATAGAGATTTTGGAGTATCCTTCCCCTGGAGTGGGGTGGGAATGGATATTTTACAGTATCCTTCCCCTGCCACGCCCACCAAGCCATGCCCACCAAGCCACGCCACGCCCACAGAACCAGTAGTAAAAAATTTGAATCCCACTACTGCTATTCATGCTAATGTTCTCTTGACATAAAAGTTCAAAAGCATCTATGTTTTTTCTATGCTGCTTCTTCATAATCCAACTTTCGCTTCCATAGAGTATTACTGGGCAAACCATTACCTGAACGATTCTGAGCTATCCACCACAAGTATCTTCAATTCTAAATATTATTCGGTGACTGATTGCACTGTAGCCAAGTTCTTGCTATACTTTTTTTTTCTTTTTCATGTCCTAAGTAGAAAACCTTATGATTTTTCTAACTGTAAATGTTCAGTTCAATCTATCTAAATTCTCTGATATCTAAGATACCAATATAGAGTCAATTCATTTTGTCTTTCCTTATGCTGAGTTTTCTCATGTTTATGTTCTTTGCATCCCATGTTCCCAATTTAATTCTGTCTTTGCAGCTTTCTTTTCCTGCATGACAACATCTGCAACTAGACATTCCCAAAGTTTTAATCTAGCCATGTTAAAAATTCTATTAGCACTCTGAAAGATCCTCAACTTTTTCTCAATAGCATGTTGAATGCCTTCCAATCTGAGGGGCTATCATCTGTCACTATGTTCTTCTTTTTATGATCCTTTAATCCCTTGTTTCAGGCTGGAGTTGGGACAACTAAATGGAGCTGAGCATTTACTGGCCGTTTGCCCTTCCTGACACCTATGCGGAGTTCGCAGCAAATATTTTCTCTTTGCACCCTGATAGAGAAACATCTGCTGCTGCCTAGGATTTAACTCTCAATCTTCTGAGTGGGAGGCAAGCGTCTTTACCTTTAGGCCACCGCGCCGCTATCATCTATCACTATAATGTTAAAAATTTTATATTTTCTACCCATGAGGCTTATCATTTCTTTCTCTTACACAGTATGGAATGAGGCTTTTGCAGTTGTCACTAAAGCAATCATCTGCCTCTAACATTATTCCATCTCAATATGACCCAATATAGTTGGGCAGCTGGATGACCTTCCTACCTTGGATGATTCTGTTGGGAATATATAATTTTGGGATACAATCCAGGCATTTTTGGCTCATCCCTTCCCCCTACATCCTATGTTGAGGCAGCATAGCAGGACCTGGGAAGGATGGATGGGATAAAGATACATCAATAGGAAAAAAGAGAAAATTATGCAAATTACTTTGAAAAATACTTATATTAAATATTCATTTTATGTTTGTAAAAGTATAAGCTGTTTTTTTTAACCAGAGTTTTAAATCTTTTTGCCATAGCATCTCTCATGCATTTAGCGGGAGCACCTGTGGGAGAATAATTTCTAAATCTGATAAATAAATAACATGAAAGTGGTGGTTGCAATTGGCCAATCATAATGCCATCTTGACTTGTTTGACCTCTGACAACTCTTTCTTTTTGATCTGTACAGATTTCAGGATGAAAACTGAAAAACAACAGTACTTTTTAAAAAAACAACAACACTGAATTTAAAATTACACTTTCTTCCACCATAAAATAAAGATTAACAAGAAACAACCTCACCTGTTCCATTATTATATGCTTAGGCCCTTAAGATAATTCTTCCATTTTAAAGTTAAATTATTTGGGTATGGGAAGTAGTCTTCCTTTCAGATAAAAGCAGCATTTGAATTATTAATATTTAAAATGCTGAAAGCATGTTATTTGAAATACATAATTTCAAGTTTATAGGGCTTACAAAAGATAATGTGATATATGCCTAAAAATGACGTGCACCTTGTACACTCGTGAGTTATTTTAATCCAAGAACTTTTTTAAAAATTACATCAACTTTCTTATCCATTACCTAGGTACTTGCAGAAGGGAGCAGGAGTAATTGGTATTTCCATTTTTGTACGGCGAGTGTAACATGAAAGAATAGAATGTGCCTGGGAAAAAAATGCATTAATTCCAGATGTGTTTGAAATGAATCAGGGCTCCTTTGCTTTGAAGTGCTAACTTCCATAGGCACAGCTGAACTATGTGTCAGCCCTTCACAAAGACCCAGCTCTACGTTACTCTCAAAGCAGAGCCACAACCTTGATCAGTTGCTCGTCTTAAAATGAGCGCTGTAATGCAGTTGTACATGAACAGCTTGCTGATGCTTCTGTGTCAGAGTACAATAAAAATTTCTCTGGCCAATGCTTCAGTGAGCTAAGATGAAAGCCTCCTTGCGTGTCAAAACTCGATCCTAATTTGTTGGGAGCGATAAAGGTCAAGGCAGCAAGAGAAGAAGATACCAACTGTCTCCCAGGTATTTATTTCAGTCCATAAAATTGATACCAAAGTGATTACAGGAATCACAGAGCCTCAGATATTCTGCGGTGTTGGTGTCGTAAGACTTCATTGACTAGCAAATGAAGCTCAGAAGGCATCTGCTTGAAGCTGGACCTTCTGTCCCATGGTCTCAATTTTGAAGAATATCTCCTGGGTCATCAAGCCTAAATCCTTTTTTTGGGGGGGCTGTTGGTCAATATTTAACATTTTTTATTTAGATTGAGGTCAAATTTCCTCCTAGGTTTAGCCAACACCTGTCCTGTTTTTGTTTTACTGTGATCTCTTGCTCTATGAGAATGTCCTGAATCTGAATCTTCCATTCAATTCTTTAGTTTTGTCTTTTTATATTTGTTCTGCTTGGATTTTGTGTTTTGAGTTTTATGATTTATTTTGCTTGTATTGTTACTTGCTCTTTTATTATGATCCACTTTTCTTTATTAAAGGAGCAAATTTATACTTTGGGGTGCCTGGTTTCTTGCAAAGTGGTGTTTTTTGGCCAGAGATGGATGATACTATACAGAGTAGATCCTCACCTTCAGCCCTTCTGGTTAGCAGTTCTTGTGGCTCAGTCTCAATTTATTAACTTCATCCTAGACAGTGGTGGGATTCAAATAATTTAACAACAGGTTATCTGTCCTAATGACTGGCTGTGTGAGCGTGGCCAGGGTGGGCGTGGCCAGGGTGTGTGACAGGCAGCACTCGGCCTCCTGCACCCCCCTGGGAGCAAAAATGGGCCACAGGGGAATGTGCTGCCCCGTGCCCCATTTTGGGCCTAGTAGGCCTCCCTGCAGCCTCCTGGGAGCGAAAATGAGCCACAAGGGGGGGTGCCACCCCCGTGCCCCATTTTGGGCCTAGGAGATCTCCCTGAACTTACCTGGGAGTCAAAATGGAGCATGTGGGGATTCCTGGAATGGGTGGGGCAGGGAGGAGTGCGGCCAGCCAGCAATTTAACTACCGTTTCGCCCGATAATGATCCTTTCCAATCTATGATCTGATGAAATCCCATATATTGTTCTAGGTATTTTCTTCCCTGAATTATTTCTCCATGTATTCTACAGGGGAATCATTGAGTCTGTCATCTGCACCTCTATAACTGTCTGGTTTGGTTCTGCAACCCAACAAGACAGACACAGACTTCAGAGGATAATCAGAACTGCAGAAAAACAATTACTGCCAACCTGCCTTCCATTGAGGACCTGTATACTGCACGAGTCAAAAAGAGGGCCGTGGAAAATATTTACTGACCCCTCGCATCCTGGACATAAATTGTTTCAACTCCTACCTTCAAAACGACGCTATAGAGGACTGCACACCAAGACAACTAGACACAAGAACAGTTTTTCCCCGAATGCCATCACTCTGCTAAACAAATAATTCCCTCACCACTGTCAAACTTTTCACTAAGCTGCATTACTATTACTATTACCGTGTTTCCCCAAAAATAAGACAGGGTCTTATTTTATTTTGACCCCCAAAATAAGCACTTGGCCTTATTTTTGGGGAGGTCTTATTATTTTTGAGGTGCAGGAGACGGCGAGCGTGGTCACCTCATGGCTGCTGCTGTGTTTCGGAAGGGCTTATTTTCAGGGGAGGGCTTATTTGAGTGCATGCGCTCAAAAGCCTGATTGGGCTTATTATTGGGGAGGGCTTATTTTCAGGGAAACAGGGTAGTTTTTCCTCATCGTTCCTATCACCCATCTCCTCCCACTTATGACTGTATGACTGTAACTTGTTGCTTGTATCCTTACGATTTATATTAATATTGATTGTTTCCTGATTGCTTATTTGAACCCTATGACAATCATTAAGTGTTGTACCTCATGATTCTTGACAAATGTATCTTTTATTTTATGTACACTGAGAGCATATGCACCAAAGACAAATTCCTTGTGTGTCCAATCACACTTGGCCAATAAAGAATTCTATTCTATTCTATTGTCTGTCTTCCAGAATGTAATATTAAACAGAGAGGCTACATAGGAGAAGATAGTAACTGCTGGGAGTAGAGAAATGTATACAAATATTTTCTGAAAAGGAATACATACAGTATAGGCAAGAAGAATTAAAACCTGGAGAGATACACCTGAGGGCAAAAAGCACTCTGATAATTTTCTAGAATTATGGCTTTTGGGTCTAATGGTTTGGGAGAAATGATTGGGAATTGAGGAGAAGAGCCCATCGCATGAGATTGCATTTCATCATAAAGAAATATTGCTGGAACCATTAGATCACTTCTCACCCCATCCAGCAGAACATTTATTTTCACTCCTTGAAATTGAATGACTGGTAAATTGCTACATGCAAGCATTTTGAATGACAAAACAATTGAACTTGATTGGCATCCTGAAAAAAGTATTCCCTAGGATAGTCTGTAATTTATTTTCTTATAGACCTTGAAAGTGACCGTGACTATCCCAGATATAGATCCCTGCTGACTCTCTGTTCAGATGCTTTTGGAATGCTTTAAGAGTAAGTATTTCTCAACCTTGGCAACTTGAAATTATGTGGACTTCAACTCCCAGAATTCCCCAGCCAACAAACCTGGCTGTGGAATTCTGGAAGTTGAAGTCCACGCATCTTCAACTTGCCCAGGTTGAGAAACACTGCTTTTAAGTCCTTTAAAGGGGGAAGAAACATTTCCATTACCAAATAGTTTTTCAAAGTTTCCAGGTGCAAGATACTTTAGGCAAGCGTGGCTAAATCTGGCATTTAATGTCTGTCCCCATGACATCATTTAACAACATGCAAATGGCTTTGGGACAGAAGTCGCCCTCCTTATTGCTTCTGCTTGTCACAGAATAAAAGATGGGCCTGTGGTAAATGACACAATCCTGGCTGGGGTGATTATTGCAAGATGAGCACACCATGACATCTGTGAGATTCATATAGGAAAAAGAAAAAAATACATTTGTCAGCTTCAGATAAAGCTTATTGTTTCAACCTTGAGGTAGCAGTCATGATACAGATCCCTACTAACTCTGCAGAATAACAATAAGGGTGGGGGGGAACCTTATGGTAGTAAAATGAAAATTTTGTGTCTGTGTATCTGTGTGTCTGTATGCGTGTGTGTGCTGTATATAATATTCAGATAAGTGGCATGCCATTCATGTTACACTAATAAGGAGTATGTATGGTATTCATAATGAATATCTATATGTTGGAGCTTCTCATCATTTCCGGCCAGTTCACATTAATGGCTTATATTGCCCTGAGAAATTTTTTAGGAAATGCTCTTCATATTTCCATTGCACTAGAAAGCTAGTTATAGGGCTACACGATAAAGCTGAGGAAGAAAACTTCATTTGCACATTTCCATTGCGATCATGTCTTAATATCAAAGAAATTAGGTAATGTTGATGGCACACATGAAACTACGGGATTGTTCTTGTAGACTGTAGTTCTTGATCTGGTAGGTTCAACTATTGCTATAGAGCAGTGATGGCTAACCTTTTTGTCGCCATTGTGCTGACCTCCCCCACATGCGTCCCACCCCCGTCCATGCGTGTGTGACCCCCCCATGTGCACCCTGCCCCTGTGCATGTGTGTGCTCCCCCACGTCCCTGTGCCCCCTGCCCCTGCGCATGCATGTGCACGTGCAACCCCCATGCATGCACACATGACCCCATGCATGCCCCATCCCCCCACACATGTGCACGTGACTCCCCACACTCCCCCACCCCCATGTGCCCCACCCCTGCGCATGCATGGCAGAGACCCAAAAACCAGCTGGCCAGCGGAAGGCGCATACGCATGCGCAGAGGAGCTGAGCTGGGGCGATGGCTCACATGCCCGCAGAGAGGTTTCACCATCACAGCTATAGAGAAAGTTCTTAGCAATGTCTTAACAAAGTTCCAGGCTAACTCAGTCTGCTTTCCTTCCTAAGATGAGAACTATAAGAACTTCAAGAACTATGACATCTTCAAAGATCTCTAGTTAATTAATGCTGACCTGTACTCCTATATTATTAACAAAATATAGGTAGGAGTGTTTACACCAGCATTTTCCAACCAGGTGATCTTGGATAGCCATCCTTCCCAAATAATATGTTTCTAGAGATAGAAAATTGAAGAAGTCCATCTTAAATCGCTTTGAACCATCCTGTCACTGGACAGCAATGTCTAAAAGACTGTTGAAAGTAAAATTATCCCTAAAGCCAATATGAAACCTAAAGAAGTGGAGGGACATCTTTCTGCATTTGAATTTGAACAGGAGAATGGACAACTGCATAACAAATGGAATCATTTAGAGCAGGGGTGTCAAACTCAATTTCATTGAGGGACATATCAGGGATGTGTTTGACCTTGGAGGGGGGGCTGGAGTGAGTGGGCGTGGCTAGGATAAGGTGACCAGATTTTAATATTTGTAAAGAGGGACACCATTGACCTTGGGGTGGGGTTTCTAGGGGAGCAAGACGGGAGGGGTCCGTCTCTCTTATCCTGCAGCCTTGTGCACCCCCCCAAACACCCCCCCCCTTCATCACAGCCATGGGTGGGTTCCTACCGGTGCGGTCTTGCCTGTTCGTCACCGCAGAGCCGAAGAAGCTGGTGGCGTTCGTGGCACGGGGCTTCCCCAACCCGTTTTCCCCGGCTGCTGGGACGCCACCATTTGCGTTCTTTTGCTCTCTGCGCATGCGCAAAGCATTCTGCTTGCACAGAGGGCAAAAGAATGCAAATGGCGGCGTCCCGGCGGTCGGGGAAAGTGGGCGGGGGAAGCCCCGCACCGTGAACACCACCAGCTTCTTCGGCTCTGCAGCAACGAACAGGCAATACCGCCGCTGCCCCTCTCACTGTCTTCCCTCCCTGCCTGGCAGGAGGAGGCAGGCGAGGCAGGAGGCAGAGGGGTGTGCAGGGCAAATTCAAATTCAAAAAGCGGGACATTTTTGAAATGCCACGGGACGCGGGACAAATTATTAAAAAGCGGGACTGTCCCGCCAAAAGCGGGACATCTGGTCACCTTAGGCTAGGATGGGCATGGCCAGCTTGATGTCACTTGTGTCAGGGCTCCTGTGGTGGCCTGAGTGCTGTGCCAGTGAAAACGGGCTCCTGACTTCCTTTTTCATCTGCAATTGCATCCTGCAGCCCTCTGCCAGCGAAAACAGAGCCCAGGGGACCCTCCCTGAACTCTGTTTCCCTGGCAGAGGGCTGCAGGAGGCCATCGCGGACAAAAATGGAGCCTGGGAAGGCTGCACGCAGTCCCCCTAGCTCTGTTTTCACTTGCAGAGGCACCGCGGGCCAGTCCTTTGCTATTTCCAGGGTGGCTCCGCAGGCCAGATCTAAGCACTCCACGGGCCAGTTGTGGCCTTGAGTTTGACACCCCTGATTTAGACTATTTGCTAGTTATGAAAAAACACTGTTAACATTTTGCTGAAATTTTAACAACTTTGACTTGTCACTGTGATGGAAAGAGTCTCCAAGCAATTAAAAACTAACTCACAATTCAAATCTAAAACTCTATCTACACGATCTGTATGAGAGAAACATCAGAGTAACACTACAATAAACAGAAAAGAGCACAAACCAGACATTGAAAAACAACAAAAGTGAAGACTCTCCCACAGGACTAAACAATTAACATAATCATAGGGCAACAGTTTAGCCAAAGTTATACTTAAAATCTATTCTGCAGTTATTCCACTGCTTTCTTTTCTTGAAGATCATGTTTGTTTCTCTTTGAACCTCAAGGTGCTTGAAATGTTTTGACTTTACCTTGATAGTGTTTTTGAGGTTACGTTATTGTGGGAGATTATGGAGCGTGTGGTTGCCAGTGGTGCTGTTCTTGTTTTTTATTAAGCATTTTTCCATTCAGAGATAAGGTGGAGGTAATTTCCCCATGATGCTTTCTCTTGGGCTTTAACTAAAGCATGGGAGGCCACCAACTGTGGAACAGATGCTTCAGAATAAAAGAAAGGCTTTCCGTTCACACTCTCCTTGGCCACCTCCAGACAATCATACAGGTAGTCCTCGTTTAGCGACCATTCACAGTTACAGCAGTGATGAAAACATAACTTTAAGATCAATCTTGTCATTTGTGATCTTTTCAGGTATGTGAAGCAATGGAAAGCTGAAGTTGCAGTTTCACTCAGTGACTGTTTCATTTAATGACTATGTTGCTGGTCCCAATTGTTACTGTTAAATGAGGACTGTTTGTATATGAATTGGGACAGTACATGAATAGAATCAAATAATGCCACAGACTACCTAAATAATTCCTTTGGATAACTGCTGTCTCTTATGAAATAATTCATAAAGTAAATTTCCTTTCATGAAGTTGAATAAGAACTGGAAGGGGGGAAAGTACACGAGAACTGTTCTGCACAACAGTAACAGAATAACAGAATTGGAAGTGACCTTCGAGGTCTTCTAGACCACAGGTCACCAACCGGTGGTCGCGAGAAAATTTTGGTGGTCCGTGGAGAAATTTTGGCTCCTGGGCCGGATATGGCCGAGAGCAATTAATCCAGTTCGCGCGTGGGAACACAAGGCTGCACCACCCAACATCACCCCGCCCACATGCCAGCCCCCACTCTTAAGGCCAAGTGCAAACCTCACCTTGAGTATAACAGTGCGAGCCACACAAGCTGGAACAGAAAGGCAAGACCAAGAACTCGCTGTGCTCAGCCAAATGGCTGCCTGGGGGGAGGAAGTTTCAGCTGCCTTTTGGGCCTACATCTCTCCTTCTGTGAGGCCTCCGGGTGGGAGGCCCGAGAGAAAGCGCCTGCTAGGTCGGCTCCCTGCAAACTCTCGTCTCTCGAAGTTGCCCATCCCGCTTCAGCGAGTGCTCCTCGAGAGACAAGCTTGCAGGGGGCTGAGCTAGAGTCCGCAATGGACAGTGCACCCAGGTGGAGAAGCTGCAACGGGCCAGTCCTGTGTGTGTGACTACTACAACTCTGGAATATGGGACTAGCCATGGTGGGGCTGGAAATCTCTGATCTCTGATGCCGCACTACAGCTGAGAGAAGCACTTCGGCTGGGCTCCTCGAGAGACGAGAGTTTGCTCGGCTCCCTGCAAATGCTCGTCTCGAGGAGCCCAGCTGAAGGGTTTCTCTCACCTGTAGTGCGGTATCAGCATTTGAACCGCTGTGGGAAACTTCGGCCAGGCTCCTTGAGAGACGAGTGTCATTTGTGATCCTGGTAGGTCAGTTTTTCACCCTCCCCAGGCTTTCTTGGAGCCTGGCGAGTGCGAAAACAGCCTCCCCTGCCCCCCAAAGGCCCTCCGGAGGCTGAAAACGCCCTCCCAGAGCATCTGCGTGAGTCCTGTACTTACCTGGCATCCAAAACAGGCCGCGTGGATACTCCTGGGAGGGGAGGGGAGGCTGGGCAGGGCCAGCCGAAAATCAGCTGGCCAGCACGTATATGCGCGCTGGAGCTGAGCTAGGACAACAGCTCGCGTGCCTGCAGATATGGCTCCATGTGCCACCTGTGGCACGCGTGCCATAGGTTCACCATCACAGCCCTATACCATTTCAGACAAATGGTTATCCAATCTCTTCTTTAAAACTTCTAGTGCTGGAGCACCTACAATTTCTGGAGGCAAGCTGTTACACTGATTAATTGTTCTAACTGTCAGGAAATTCCTCCTTAGTTCTAGGTTGGATCTCTCCTTGATTATTTTCCATCCATTGCTTCTTGTCCTGCCTTCAGGTGCTTTGGAGAGTAGATTGACACACACACACACACACACACACACACACACACACACACACACACACACACACACACCTCTTCTTGGTTGTAGCCCCTCAAATATTGGAACAGTGCTTCTAGTCACTCCAGACCTTCTTTTTATCAATCTAGACATAACTAATTCCTGCAATTCTGGAGAATTCTAACAGGGATTTGTTAGATCTTCTTTATAAAAAAAATACTGCAAGGATGGAGATGCCTTACCCATCCTTCCAAGCAGGACTTAACAATACATAAGCACCTGCTAGAGGTCTTGAGGTCGACTAGATTAATTCTGCTTCTCTCTAGGGCTCATTGACTCACTTTACTGGATCAGAGATTGGGGTATATGTGGGTGGGTTTTTATTTTTTTAGGTATGATTTTGGAGGACCGAAAGAGAGAGCGATGAAGCGGGAATTGACATTTAATATACCAGTGTGTGACCCGGGGGACCTGAGATAAAGCCCAACCATTACCTTCACTCGAAGGCTATAGCCTTCGCTTTACTAGCCCTTTCTGAATGACAGGGTACAGCAAAGGCTGCTAAGGGGAGGCTAATGCCTACACAGCCAGTGTAATGAAGAAATGGGCGGGGAGGGTTAGGTGCAAGGAAGCACAGCTTCAACAGAAAGAGCTGAGAAGATATAGATAAGATTAGTGACATATGTAAAGGCACAGATACTGTGTGACAAAGTCTGTGCGGCTGAATAGACTGAAGCCGGCAGTAATAGGAAGCTCATGTTCTTCCTAATCCTCCCAGATAAGCTGTTCCATCCAGAATTATCAGCCAACAATCTTCGGGGTATCAGGCTGGAAATGAAGTTTCAGCCTGCTTTGATTCCTCATCCATAAATGAGAAAGTGCCTGAAGGATCTTTATTTATTCTCACTCCCACCGAAACACTCTTCAAAAAGTGCCAATATAACTGGCAACAGATGCATAAAGCCTCCATTTGTTTGATTGACAGAACACGATATAAAGCAACCCTCACTTGACATTTCAGTTTCATAAGACTCCTAGCAAGGGGAAAGGAAAGAAGGAGGGAGGGAAGGCGGGAAATACTTCACTGGGAAATAAAGGGGGATTTATGCAAAATCCTAGATCATGTTTGAGAAGGTTTCTCGCTCGCACGGTGGTCTAGTTTTTTTTTTGGAGGTTGTGAGATCCGCTAAATTATTGATAATGAGAAATTTCAATACTTACAGGTTCTATCGTGGTTATTACGTCATTTGGTTTCTTTGGCTGCAATCTTAAGCATACTTACTAGTGTTGCAAGCACAACTTAAACACAGTGGCTTTATTTGGAAGTAAACCTGCATCTGATTGTGCTGTTAGTTTCAACATTTTGTCTAAATTTGCTCTAGCAAGCTGTTATTTCTGCTGTTGTTATTAGGCATAAATGCATCGATAAAGACATCGCAACAGCTGTTACATTTCAACTTATGAAGGCTGCAGTTCAGGGGTGGGTTCCAAAAAAATTTACTGCCACTCTGTGGGCATGGCTTAATTTTGTGGGCATGGCTTCATTCTGTGGGAATGTCTTGATGGTCATGTGACTGGGTGGGAGTGACTTGGCAATCATGTGACTGGGTGGGAGTGACACAGAAAAAAATTAGAAAAAATTGATTTTTTTTAAAAAAAAGATGGCGGCTCCCATGGATCAGCACCGACTGAACCGGGTCAGTGACATCATCGTGATATCACCAGTGGGTCGCTACTGGTTCGGGCAAACTGGTTGAAACTGGGGGGAACCCATCCCTGCTGTAGTTGTACTACAGGAAAGAGACCAACTTCAAACAATTGGAGAGAAACATTGGGACATTTACAACTGCTCTGTCCTTTGTGGTGTAATGGTCAAGAGCGGATACTTTCATCGCTGCAGCCTAAGTTGAAGTTGGGGATATGAAAAGACAGGTTGGCTTTTCAGGTTGGCACCAACAGCTTGGTAACAGCACATCAATTGCCCATAGAAAGACCAGTACAGTAGTCTCAATTCTTACCTTTTCATTGACATGGATGATAAGGAGGCATCTTTCCAAGAAGCCCTCCCAGCATCTTGGGTAGTTGCACATCAGTCAACTTGGACCAAACTGTGCTTCATGGACATACACTTGGACTCAGTACTTAGGGGAGCCTGGTGGCGCAATGGTGAAAGTGCAGTCTTGCAAGCTAACTCTGCCCACAGCCTGGAGTTCGATCCTGATAGGGGAAATCAAGGTTGACTCAGCCTTCTATCCTTCTGAGGTTGGTAAAATGAGGACCCAGATTGTTGGGGGCCATATGTAAATAATACTTCTCTATTGTAAACTGCCCAGAGAGTGCTGTAAAGGGCTATCGGGAGCTATATAAGCCTAAATGCTATTGCTATTATGAATGCTTTTGTTGAAAAGGAATGGCACTGAGTCTATGAAAGAGGCATATGGAGCCAGGAGAAGCTGCCATAATATTACATGTATCATGAATGTCATCATTCACATTGCTCTTATCACTTATTGCTCCTGATCATATCCATCAGAATGGGAGAGGGAGGCGATCTTCTACAGGTAGTCCTCAACTTACACCCATTCATTTAGTGACCGTTAAAAGTTATAATGGCACTGAACAAGTGACAAAAGAGCAATTTTCACACTTACGACCGTTGCAGCATCCCCATGGTCATAGAATCCAAATTCAGGCACTTGGTAACTGGGATGTACTTCTGACAGTTGCACTGTCCCAGGGCCATGTGGTCACCATTTGTCAACCTTCCCAGTTGGCTTTCAACTTCAACTTTCAACTTCTCTTAGCTGCATGATCCACTTAACAACTGCAGCAAACAAAAAAAGTTCCTAAAATTGGTCAGAACTCATTAATGGGATGCAACTTAACAATTGTTTTACTTAGCAACAGAAATGTTTGGCTCAGTTGTGGTCATAAGCTGAGGACTGCCTGTATTTTGTGACTCGCTCTAATACTAAGCATCTGGATCATGGTGCCCGCCCATGGACATGCTCTGCACTGATAATAGATCCACCACCGAGGTTACTCCATGCTCAGTTTTCTGATATCCTTCTATCAAACTGCCATGGTCATTTCTCTTTTCTTCCCACCGAGTGATGACATTGTTCACATGTCATGCTAAGCCCAAATCAAATAAACCACATTGTGGTAGGGAATGATAGATAAATTCAGCCAGTGAATTTCAGCAGGCAGATAGAAAAATGCAGCAAGGATGTCTTTGAAGTGGATCGCCTGGCATTTGGCATGTGCCCTCTCCAATTTAAACTAGACAAAACAAGCAAATATATACACACTTTTTTTTTAACTTAGGCTGTGTGATGAAGGGATAAGGAAGCCTGAATAAGACGGAAAGAAATCTGGAAACTTTTTTTATAACTTTAATATACAGGTAGTCCTTGACTTACAACTGCAACTGAGTGCAAAATTTCTGTTCTTAAGTGAGACATTTGTCTGCTCTAAGGGCCAAAATTAGTGGCACTTCCCTGGCTTCTTCTAGCGCACGCATACAAAAAAGTGGCAAAAAATCCCCAAAAATCACCCCCAAAAAAGCCGAAAACAAGATGGCGATGCATGAGCAGTGCCAGAAACTCGGCTTCTGCACATGTGCAGAAGAAAAAAAACCCAGGAAAAAATTTAAAAAAATATTACAAATTTTTTTTTTTAAAAAAAAGATGACGGTGCCCACGGAGCGGTACAGACCAAACCAGTTCTGTGACATCATCGTGACATCACCAGTGGTTTGCTACGGTTCAGGTGAACCGGTCTGAACCGGTAGGAACACACCTCTGGATCCAGGCCTTCATGCATTTCATGAATCCCACTTTTTATGGTTATTAGAGTCTGCTCTAAGGGCCAAAATTAATGGCAGTTCCTAGATATGCTGCCCAATTGAATAAGTGTAGCATAAGCTGGTTAAATGTCTATGGAGATTCGCAGTCATCCAGGTCATGGTTGTCCCAGAGGTGCTTTTTCAAAAAGCCACTGGACAAAATCCAGTTGCCTTTTGAAAAAGCACTTTTGAGATATAAACTGGTTAAATGGGTTTAACATGACTAAAAGTGAGATAATACAGGTCGTCATCGACTTATGACCACAACTGAGCCCAAAATTTATGTTGCTAATTTGAGACATTTGTTAAGAGGTTTTTGCCCCATTTTACGTCCTTTCTTGCCATAGTTGTTAAGTGAATCACTACAGTAGATAAGTTAGTAACCTGGTTGTTAAATGAATCTGGCTTCCCCATTGACTTTGCTTGTCAAAAGGTTGCAAAAGGTGATCACATGACCTTGGGAACACAACAACGGTCGTAAGTATGAACCAGTTGCCAAGTAGCTGACTTTTGATCACATGATCATGGGGATGCTACAAAGGTCATAACTGTGACAAATGATCATAAGTCATTTTTTTCAGTGCCATTGTAACTTTGAACGGTTACTAAATGAACTGTTGAAAGTTGAGGACTACCTGTAAACATTTTTACATTGTAGTCCTCAGCCATTGATATATTTAAGGGCATATTCTGTTTCTTTATTTCTCTCTCATACTCATCAAAATTTTATGGTGTACATTTCTTGAAATGATCATTGATAGTCCTCCATCAGAAGGGGAGAAAAAATGCCCCAAAAGGGCTATGACAGGTTTTTTCCCCCTTCATAGTTAGGTGGCAGCAGGGGTGGGTTCTAACTTACCTCGCTGCCGGTTCACTTCCTCCCGCGCCACGTTGGCATGTGCACGTTCAGGCACATGCGCGCACATGTGCAGTGCTAAAAACCCAGCTTCTGTGCATGCGCAGAAGCAAAAAACAACCTGCAAGTGTGCAAAAGCAAAAAACAAGATGGCGGTGCCTACGCCGCCACCGAGAGAGCCAGTTCGGGGGCGTGTCCAGCCTGCCATTGCTGCCGGTTCGGCGAGCGGAGGGAAATTCCTGCTACCGGTTCTATAGAACCGGTCCGAACCGGCAGGAACCCACCCCTGGGTGGCAGGAGAAATGTCTATTTTGAAGCCTTTTTGAGAACTAAAAGAGAACATCTGTTCAGCCCCTCCCTTCTCCCACCACTCTTGTTATTGCAGAAGGCTTAATTGAGAACGTATAAAAAGTCCCATTTTGCTTTCATTATGTCAAGTGAATCTCTGCCTTGCATTTGTTTATTTTAAACAAGACACTTTGTACATTGAGAATTAGCTGCTTTGAGCATGACACACACACCCCATGGCCCAAAGCAAACCTCTCTGATTTTAGCATCTATTTATGCATGTATGAAAAACTAGGCTTCCTTGCAAACATGTATACAGATAGTTCTCGACTTATAACAATTCATTTAGGGCAGTGGTGGATTCCTACTGGTGCGGTCTACTCTATTGCACTGGTAGTGGCGGGCTGGTGATGTCATCAAGAGGCTACCGACCCGGTGCAGTCGGTTGCCGGTGCCTAGGAGCCGCCATCTTTTTTCATGAATTTTTCTGTGATTTTTTGCTTTTGCGCATGTGCGGAAGCAAAATTGCGCTGAAATCTCGTGAGGGGACGCATGTGTGCAAGATTTCAGCGAGATTTTGTTTCCATGCATGCGCAGAAGCAAAAAACTGCCAAAATTGCGCACGAGTGAGCGCATCCCCTCGCAAGATTTCAGTGCGATTTTGCTTCCGTGTATGCGGAAGCAAATTGTGCGAGGGGGCACGCGTGCATAGCAAGCGTGCATGCACACAAAACGTGGTGATGTGCATGCAGCGCACTGGTAGCAAGGTAACTGAGCAACCTGCCCCTGGTTTAGGGACCGTTTGAAGTTACCATAACTCTGAAAAAAGTGACTTATGACCATTTTTCACACTTATGGCCAGTGCAGCATTCCCATGGCCACGTGATCAAAATTCAAACGCTTGGCAATTGGTTCGTATTTTTGACAGTTGCAATGCCCTGGGCTCATGTGATTCCCTTTTGCGATTTTTTGACAAGCAAAGTCAATGGTGAGGTCAGATTCACTTAACAACCATGTTACTAACTTAACACCTGCAGTGATTCACAACAACTGTCATAAAATTGGGCAAAACTCACTTAACAGATTTCTCAGTGACAGAAATTTTGGGCTCAATTATGGTCATAAGTTGAGGATTACCTCACAAGATTGCAAGCGATTGTCTTTGATGGAAGTTTACAAGCATTAGCCCAATGTGGATAAGTGAGCAAGTATTTCTGCTTCAAGAGCTGTACTGATTGCCAATTACCGGTACTTCTGAATGGCACTCGAGAGCCAGTTTGGTCTAGTGCCGTGATGGCAAACCTATGGCACGTGTATCACAGTTTGCATGCAGAGCCATATCTGGGGGCATGTGAGGTGTTGCCCTATGTGAGCTGGGCCGTTTTTCACCCTCCCCAGGCTTCAGGAGGCTTTCCTAAAGCCTGGGGACGGTGAAAAATGGCCCAACGGCCCAACCGGAAGTTCATTTCTGAACTTCCGGTTGGGCCGTTCGGTCCATTTTTCGCCATCCACAGGCTCTGGAGGCTTTCCTGAAGCCTGGGGAAGGCAAAAATGACCTTCCCACACCCTCCGGAAGGGCAACAAATCAGCTGGAATCCATTTTTCATCATCCACAGACTCCGGAGGCTTCAGTGAGCCCTGTGCGATGCACGGGGGTAGTGCAGGGGGGGGGGTTGTGCGCGCATGCACAGGGGAGGAGGGCATTGTATTATGGGTGTGGGCACACGTGCACACCCTTTTGGCACCCAAGCAAAAAAAGGTTCGCCATCACTGGTCTAGTGATTAAGGGACCAGTCTAGAAACCAGGAGACCATGAGCTCTAGTCCTGTTTTAGGCATGAAAGTCAGCTGGGTGACTTTGGGCAAGTCGTTGTCTTTAGCCCAACTTACCTCAGAGAATGGCTACTATGAGGAAAATGGGAGGAGGAAGCAGTATTGGGCAAGTTTACCATTTGAGTTATTTTATTAAAAATAAAAGTGGGATATAAATAAAACAAACAAATTAAGTAAGCCCATCTCAGCATTTCCCCCCTTTCTCTGAAATATCATTCCCCATGATATTTAGCCTTAATCCCCCCATGAAGAGTATTTTTAATGAGAAATCATTAATTGTAAAATTCCAGATGTGTCCTCTTCTACCATGCCAGAGGTTGGGTCAGGATCAGGCTGCTACAGACATCCACATGGACAGGCCTTCAGCAAATGAGGGGCTTCGTTCTAACCATTAAGGAACTTACACAAATATAATATACACAACTGAGCTAATATACAGATACCAGTGAAAATATAATTTACAAAGCCTAGAAATTACATGACAATACACAAACAATATACATACCTTAATTCTCAATTTCTCAACTCTCTTTCTCTCACTTTCACTTATGCTGTGATGTTGGATAAGTCACAATAAATTTTCTGTCTATAAAATGGGGGAGAAGAAGTTATTGTTTTCACTGACCTTTAATAAATCTATTGATGCGCTATGTTTCATTGCAGCAAAAAAAAAATTGGGCAGCTATATAAATTTGATAAATAAATTTATGATTACTGTGGCAACTTAATGGACTTCTATAGCAAAGTTGTCATTACTGTGAAGCATTGAGTATCAGAAAGTCACATATTAAATCTATGAGCCTGAAGGCCAAGTGTAAGGATCCACTGTGTTATGTGAGGATGGAAATATCCTGGATTATGAAACCATTGAAAAGAGCTGAACTGAATGAACTCCATAATGAGCCTTTCTCATACTACACTACCCACTACCAGGGGTAGAATGATGACACAATGTGTGCAGGGCCCTTATTGTACATATAGGTCAGAATTTGGAAGGAAGGCCTTGATTGGGGAGACAATACAGGTAGTCCTCAATTTACAACACTTCATTTAGAGACGCTTGATCAAAATTAGGATGTTTGGCAACTGGTTCAGATTTATGACTGATGAGCCGAGGTGGCGCAGTGGTTAAAGTGCAGCACTGCAGTTCAGCAGTTCAGCTGTTCAAATCTCACCGGCTCAAGGTTGACTCAGCCTTCCATCCTTCCGAGGTGGGTAAAATGAGGACCCAAATTGTTGGGGGCAATATGCTGAACTCTGTAAACCGCTTAGAGAGGGCTGTAAAGCACTATGAAGCGGTGTATAAGTCTAAGTGCTATTGCTATTGCTATTACTATGATGGTTGCAGTGTCCCGGGGTCATGTGATCACCTTTTGTGACCTTCTGACAAGTAAAGTCAATGGGGAGGCCAGATTTACTGAACAACTGGGTTACTAACTTAACAACTGCAATGATTCACTTAACAACTGTGGCAAGAAAGATCATGGGATAAAAGTGACTTAACAAATGTCTCACTTAGCAACATAAATTTTGGGCTCAGTTGTGGTCATTATCTCACTTTTAGTCATGTTAAACCCATTTAACCAGTTTATATCTCAAAAGTGCTTTTTCAAAAGGCAACTGGATTTTCTCCAGTTGCTTTTTGAAAAAGCACTTCTGAGACTACCATGACCTGGATGACTGAGAATCTCCATAGACATTTAACCAGCTTATGCTACACTTATTCAATTGGGCAGCATATCAGGGAAGTGCCATTAATTTTGGCCCTTAGAGCAGACTCTAATAACCATAAAAAGTGGGATTCATGAAATGTATGATCCAGAGGTGGGTTCCTCCCGGTTCCGACCGGTTCTCCCGAACTGGTAGCAAACCGCTGGTGATGTCACGATGATGTCACGGAACCGGTTCTGTCCGTACTGGTTCGTGGGCGCCACCATATTTTATTTTTTATTTTTTTGGGAATATTTTTTTGGGGGGAATTTTTTTGGGGGGGGGATTTTTCCCCGGGTTTTTTTTCTTCTGCACATGCGCAGAAGCCGAGTTTCTGGCACTGCGCATGTGTCACCAGCTTGTTTTTTGGCTTTGGGGGGGATTTTTGGGGATTTTTTGCCACTGCGCATGCACACACGCACGCCCACGAGGTGCAGCCACATGGCATGAGAGGAGCAAACCAGCCGCTAGGTAAGTTAGAACCCACCCCTGCCTGGATCCCATGCTCTTGGTCTAAAAAAAATTAACTTTGTTTTGCCTAATCTTATCCTTGACACTCAAATAGCGTTGCGGTGATTAGTGGATATTAGGCAGTTAACTGAATCAAGTCACCATCTGGGAGCAGATGTTTCAGTGTTCACACATTTGTAGAGAAAAAGAAATGAGGTACGCAACTAACAGAGCTTCCCAACAGATCTTACTCCCAGGCTATCTATCTATCTATCTATCTATCTATCTATCTATCTATCTATCTATCTATCTATCTATCTATCTATCTATCTATCTATCTATCTATCTATCTATCTATCTATCTATCTATTTATTTATTTATTTATTTATTTATTTATTTATTTATTTATTTCTAAGCTCCCCAAGCATCTGGGAGATTTCACAAGAAGAAAGAGAAATACGTATAGTATATTTGGTCTCAGCAGATGGCAGCAATGTATTTGGGTCTGGAAACTAAGTACCATTGGGTCTGGTTAACCTTTGGAGACTGCCAAAGAGTATCAGAATTGCAGGTTGTAGTGGAAAGTGAAAACAATTCCAGAAGAAGACTAGGACAAGGCACTTCTGTGGAACATATTTCAATGAATAATGATAATGGAACATGATAGACTTTCATGAAAAAAAATGGGCACCATTATAAGGCCCTTGGAATCAGGGTTTTTCTATAGCATAATTAGCAGGAGTCTATGGCATAATTAGCAGGAGTTAACTGAAGGCTACCCTTATCTTTGCGCGCACACACACAAAAAGTGACCTATCCCACCCAGAACTTTGTGTTGCAGAAATGGGATATCTACTAAATGGTTAACAGATATTTGTTGCCATCTACTGGTCTTTTGGATTTTGGCAGCTCAGATATGGTTGTCATAGTTCTGAGCTTGACTCCTCTTGAAACCTAGCCATTTGGAAGAACCAGTCTTTGGACCTTTATTATAAAGAGCTAAAGGGCTTTGGTTATACTAGTGAGGCTACAGAATTACTGCCCAGATATTCCCTTGGGAATGGATAGGATTGGCACATGCTTTGGCTGTTTGTTGCTTTGTCTCCTTTTCTAGGACAGAAAAAAGCTACTGGATGGACTATAAATTACAATACCTCCCCTCCATTCCACAAGTCTCTTGTTTTAACAAAAACTTTATAAGTCAGTATAGTAAAATATTCATTGATGTTCGGCATTATGAGGATACTCAGTTAGACAGCCAGGGAGGAAAGGGAAAGGGTAGCTTACTTTTTCTTAGACTGGTTGCTGATCCATTTCCTTGTCTTTCCTAGGCAGGAACCTCTGGAAGACTTGTACTTATTCCGCAGTGCTGGATGATTGATTCCTTTGTTCATCCTTATTCTGAATCTATCCACATCTAGTAGCCACTTTATGTGGTTTTTCGAAACTCTTTCAAGGCCAAATGTTTAAAGTCCGATGGTGGAACTCAGTAGAGAGCTACCGGTATTCTGCACTGCATAGTTCACCCAGGATTCATGGAACTCATCATCTTTTGCTTCTGACCTTTCTCCCTTGTACTTCCCTCTACTCTAAAGTTTGTAACCACAATTCCAAACTCTCTTTTTTTTCTTGTGTCTGCTACTCCGATCTGTTAAGTTGCATCCACAGAGTGACCTTCACAGTGGTGGGTTCCTACCGGTGCGGTCCACTCTACAGCACCGGTAGTGGCCAGCAGATGGCGCTATTTGCACGCGACAGCTCCGGTGCCATCTTCACCGGTCTGTCACGCCGCGCCATCTTTTTTTTTTTTTTGAATTTTTTGGGCTGATTTTGCTTCCTGCGCATGCACGGAAGCAAAATCTCACGAGGGGACATGAGATTTTGGTGATTTTTGACTGAAATCACGTGCATGCACGCGTCCCCTCATGAGATTTTGCTTCTGCGCATGCACAGGAAGCAAAATCGCGTGAGGGCATGCCGAAACATGGCAATGTGCATGCAGCGCACCGATATCGCGAAGAAGAAGCAACCCGCCCCTGGACCTTCAGACTTGCATTCTCTCTATAGCTAACATTTCACCCCAATTCTTTTGTGAACGGAACTGTTTTAGAAAGGAAGCCGGAAGAAGCTTCCAGTTTGCGGGCATTGTTATACTTGAGCAGCTCTAAACATTGGGCCTGCTGTCCAACTTTTAGGGTATCCAAATTTTTCAGTCTTTAAACTCAATGATTTGTCTCCTGGTAGACAAGCAAGGAGCTTTAAGTAATTTGCTGAGGTTTTCTAAAAGTAGGTACAATTCATAATTTAACATTCCTCACTTACTTTTCATGTCACTTGTCCATTTCCATGTTTATTATTTTTCTTTGAACCAACCATCAATCCAATGAAAGCTTGACTTTAGTGCTCTAAAGTCTGTTCTTGACTAGTGTTGGGCAGTGTGTCAGATTCAGTCTCTACACTGCTCTGGAATCAGGGGTGGGTTCCTGCCAGTTCGGACCGGATCACCCGAGCCGGTAGTGACCCGCTGGTGATGTCACGATGCCATCATGGATCCGGTTCAGTCGGTGCTGGTCCATGGGCACTGCTATCTTTTTTTGGGATTTTTTTCTGAATTTTTTTACTGTTTTGAAGTTTTTTCCCCTCTGCTGCTGCTTGAAAAAGGGCCCTCCTGGGTTTATACTTACCTTTATTCCTTTGCCAGAAGCAGAGCTGATCAGCTCCTCAGCTGTGTTTCGGGCTGATTATAGCCACTGAGCATGCGCGGAAGCAGATGCGAACTGGTGGCGAAGGTAAGTGGAACCCACCCCTGTCTGGAATGTGTATGAGACCACGAACTAAGCACTTGTATGCAGCATTTTAATTTAGTGGCGTCTTCTCCTAGGTCACCCACAAGACAATCCAGAGTTCTGCAAGGCCCTATTATTGCCCTACTATATATTTCTCAGGGGGTAGAGCTTAAAGATTTCTAACATCTACATTTCCCATCATTACTTGTATCTGCTGTGGTTTCCACGGGACTAGAAAGCACACACAATTGAGCCAGAAGTGATTGCCTCAATCAGACCAAGACCTAGAACTGAGGAGTGAAAGTGGCATATGACCACTGTGAAATCTCCAATATGCAATGGCCAATGGAAATCTTTGCTTTTTCTTTTCTCTAAAAAGGGGAAATATATCCATACTGGTTTCATTTCTTCTCCTAGCTCCTGATGTCTTTATGTTCTCTGGCTTCCATGGTGCAGCTTGCTCTATTGGACCTCATATGATTTTTGTGGAACTGAAACTCTAAAAAAACTGAAGCTCTCGCCCTTTATTTCCCACTCTCTTCCTCCTCCTTATGTAGTAACTTGCCACTCCCTACCACTGTCCTTTCTTGCTCTGTCATCATTTGGTTCTTCTGGTTCAATATTTGTCAATAATTCTTCCTTTCTGCAAGTAGCTGGAGAAAACATAAAACTTGCAAAGCAAATCTTTGTCTAGAGCTAATTTACTCAGTGCATAATCACCGTGCATTTGCCATGTCTCTGCAAAGTGCTATGCTTAATTTATATGTATTTATTGTGGGTTCACCTGCATGCAAATGAAAACACAAGTAGCGATTCAGGTAATAAACCATGGTTCAGCATTGAAAGCCATCCTTGGACATTTTGTGGCAGTGGGCTGTCTGGATTTTAACGACTGAATTTGTGTTCAGGCAGTTCAGGCTATTCTTTTGGAATGAAAGCTATTTCATAAAAACTTAGGCTTCTTGTGCCCAAAGGCAAAATATACATTTCATTGAGACTGATGTTCCAGAGTGGACAGAATAACCTGCAGCTATACAATACCAGCTTTGGTGTGATCCTCTTAATTGCCAAAGTGTCTCTAATGCAGGATAAGAATCTAGTTGAAACTCCACTCAGATGTGGACTAAAAGAATGTCCTATATAACAGATCTATCTGTTTAAAGATAGGCTTGCTATACTTTCAGATAGAACAGAATTGTTGCTTCCACATTTCTTTAGAACTTGACTAGGGGTGTCCAAACTTGGCAACTTTACTTCAACTCCCAGAATTCCTCAGCCAGCCATGCTGTTGGGGAATTTTGGAAGTTGAAGTCCATAAGTCTTAAAGTTGCCAAGTTTGGAGACCCCTGATCTAGATACACGTTGACATCTGGAAGCATGCCTTTTAATGTTCTATGTTCTGTTTAAAAGGAGCGAAATTTTTATTGTTATTTGTGAGGACAAATGTACAGCTGTGACACATATAGGAAAGACATTGGTTGATCAATTAGAATATGTTGAATTGTAATATAGAACATTACTTCTCCTAAAGTAGGAGCACTAAGTAAGAATAATCATATTTCATATAATTCCTATTTAACTAGAAAAATGAAATAAAAGAGGAGTTCCACGTTTTGAGAACTGATGGGTGTATTTATTGATTTTATTTTACAAATATTTATATACTGTCCTCCTTTAGAAGACTCATGGTGGGTTATGCCAAACTAAGACAAAATTAAGATCAATGAGAATAATAAACATAATCAAAACCCATAAAAATCAAACCCAGGCCCATCATTTGCATGAGTAGACCATCAGAATAAGATGGTTATAACTGCTTTTGGGGTTCCTCATACCTCAAGGGTTACAGGTTCCTGAGGTGGATAAGGAAGTAAGAGTCACTAGAAGTCTTGGAATTTATTTACTAATCAAATGTATTTGTCCATCCATCTAGCCAAGGAAATTGCACAGTGAACAGAATGAAAACACAATCAATCTATAACCCTCCCCAAGAAACAAACAAGCAAACAAAAAAGACAAGGCATGTTCTATGCACATATACTCATGTTAGAGTACCCCTAACATCCTGGCCTCAGTCCTGGGGGGAGAATCATGGCCGTCCTTGCAATTGAATGTAGGGATAGTTTTGGGGAAATGAAGGGAAGCAAAGTTGCCTAGAAGACAATCAGATAATAGAGTCAAGAGCCCCCAGTGGATAATGGTCAGAGAAAGAAACTTAGGAAGGACTTCATGGATCATACCAAGCATTTAAAAGTAGTGGTGGGAAGTCTTGTATTTTCAGACTTGCAAGATTGATGTCAGCCCTCCCAGTAACATGACTAGATGAATTAAATCTACATTGTTCTAAGGCTACATTAACAGAATCTCAGAAGTCTAAAACTACAAAACTAGACCTAAACTATTTGGGACCTCACATGAAAGAGAAATACATCAAGCAAACCAGAGGTGGGTTCCTCCCAGTTCGGCCCGGTTCGCCCAAACCGGTAGCAACCTGCTGGTGATGTCACAATGACATCACGGAACCGGTTTGGTCAGTGCCGGTCCGTGGGTGCCACCATCTTTTTTTTTGAATTTTTTTTTGATTTTTTTTTCTTCTGAGCATCTGCAAAAGCCGTCTTCCAGCACGGTGCATGTGGTCGCCATCTTGTTTTTGGCTTATTATTATTATTATTATTATTATTATTATTATTATTATTATTATTATTATTATTATTATTATTATTATTATTATTATTATTATTATTATTATTATTATTATTATTATTATTATTTATTCACAAAAAATGTAATACACAGCAAACGAGATTTATATGCTGGATTTTGTATCACTATATCACAAGTCGAACACTTCCCAAGCGTCTAGGACTGTGTGATGTATTTTCGTATGATGCGCGCAGATCCAAGTATGGTGGCCTTTTGCAACTGACAGATCGTGATTTTGTCAATGTTTATTGTTTTCAAATGCTGGTTAAGGTCTTTTGGCACAGCACCCAGTGTGCCGATTACCACTGGGACCACCTGTACTGGTTTATGCCAGAGTCGTTGTAATCCGATTTTAAGGTCCTGATATCGGTTAAGTTTTTCTTGTTGTTTTTCATCAATTCGACTGTCACCTGGTATGGCGACATCAATGATCCACACTTTTTTATTTTCCACAATCGTGAGGTCTGGCGTATTATGTTCCAAAACCTTGTCAGTCTGAATTCGAAAGTCCCAAAGTATTTTGGCATGTTTGTTTTCAACTACTTTCTCAGGTTTATGATCCCACCAGTTCTTTACCACTGGTAGGTGGTAGTTGTGGCACAGGTTCCAATGAAGCATCTGGGCCACGTAGTTGTGCCTCTGTTTGTAGTCCGTCTGTGCAATTTTCTTGCAGCCGCTGAGGATATGATCAATTGTTTCATCAGCTTCCTTGCAAAGTCTGCATTTTGGGTCATCAGCTGATTTTTCAATCTTGGCTTTGATTGCATTTGTTCTAATTGCTTGCTCCTGGGCTGCAAGAATCAAGCCTTCTGTCTCCTTCTTCAGTGTTCCATTAGTGAGCCATAACCAGATCTTCTCCTTATCAACCTTTCCTTCAATCTTGTTGAGGAATTGCCCATGCAAGGCTTTATTGCACCAACTGTCGGCTCTAGTTTGCATTGCAGTTTTCCTATACTGATGCTTGGTCTGCTGCACTTTCAGAAGCTTCCGGTTGTTTACTTCAATCAATGCAGGTTCTTTACTTTCTTTGATGTATTCTGCCAATGCATGTTTTTCTTCTTCTACTGTTTGTTTTACTTGTAAAAGTCCTCTGCCACCAGTTTTTCTGGGCAGATATAGTCTGTCGACATCACTACGAGGATGAAGTGAATGGTGAATGGTCATGAGTTTTCTTGCTTTTCTGTCCAAATTGTCCAGTTCAGCCTGTGTCCAGTTTATTATGCCAGCAGTATATCTTATAACAGGTATAGCCCAGTTGTTTATGGCCTTGATGGTGTTGCCTCCATTGAGCTTGCTTTTGAGAATTTTTCTGACTCTTTGTGTGTATTCTTTACTGACCACATTCTTCACATGATCATGTTTGATATTATCCAGTTGTAGTATGACCAGGTATTTATAGGCCTCTGGCTGATGACACTTTATGGCTTGACCATTAGGCATGTTTATGCCCACACTTTCAGTGATTTTGCCCTTCTTCAATGCTACTGTGGCACATTTGTCCAAACCAAACTCCATGCTGATATCATTGCTAAAGATTCGGACAGTGTTGGTCAGAGACTGAATTTCAGTTTCAGTTTTTCCATACAACTTCAGATCATCCATGTACAACAGGTGTGAAATTTTATTAGATTTTTTGGATGTTTGATAGCCAAGGTTTGTTTTTTGTAAGATTGTTGACAGCGGGATCATGGCAATGATAAAAAGTAATGGTGACAATGAGTCTCCCTGGAAAATTCCTCTTTTGATGTTGACAAATCCGTAATTTTCATTTCCCACAAACAGTTCAGTTTTCCAGTGCTTCATCATGTTTTCAATAAAACTGCCAACATTTTTACAAATCCCAATGGTGTCTAGGCACTTGATGATCCAACTGTGTGGGAGTGAATCAAAAGGTTTTTTATAGTCAATCCATGTTGCATGAAGATTAGTTTTTCGGCTTTTGCAATTCTCCAGAATCATTTTATCAATCAAAAGCTGATCTTTTGTGCCCCTGCTTTTTCGTTTGTTGCCTTTCTGTTCATCTGGTAAGATGTCATTCTCTTCAAGATAATCTTGAATTATTAATAATAATAATAATAATAATAATAATAATAATAATAATAATAATAATAATAATAATAATAATAATAATAATAATAATAATAATAATAATAATAATAATAGTTGTTGTTGTTGTTGTTGTTGTTGTTGTTATTATTATTATTATTATTATTATTATTATTATTATTATTATTATTATTATTATTATTATTATTATTATTATTATTATTATTATTATTTTGCCACTGTGCAAATGCACATGCGCATGCAAAGCGCACGCGCGGCCATGCAGTGCGGGAGGAAGCGAACTGGCAGCGAGGTAAGTTAGAACCCACCCCTGAAGCAAACTAATAGCAATTCCCCATTAAAGGCTGGTTAAAGTGAGTTGGGATGAAGCAGAAGTTATCCTCTGCTAACACGAGAGTAAATCCATCCTGGGAACCACGGATAAATCTGTGAAAATCTCTGTGGATATAGACCTATGCAAGTAGCAGTTCCATCAACAGAACTATGGCAAGGACAGGACATAGAGTTCATGCCTTAATGCTTTGGGATCTAGAGACCCTTGTGCACTCAACAGTGGCTTGAATAGAAAAGCCTGAGCAGATGCACTAACTGTTCTTGCAATTAATTTTAATGCAAGGGATTTTTTTTAAAAAAAATCTACAACAAAAAAACAAAGAACAAAAGAGAAAAACTAAAACCACTTTTATCTTAGACTGCAATGACCCAACAGGCCTCCAGAAATGGCAGACTGTCTTTCAGAATGGCAGATTTAGGACTCCTCTTCTTTAAAAACTGAAGTCAAATGACATTGCTCAACCAGCAACCTCTAATAATTTAGAGATAATAAATACTTTCTGTGCCAGTTGTTGAATTAATTTGCAGCTTGCACACTAGCTGCTGTTCCTTCTTTCTCCCCTCTTGTTTTGTTCATGGCAATGAATGCAGGAGATACATTTTGTGAATCAACAACATAATATTCAGCAGCTAGCGAAGCTTTAGAGTCACATAAACTATGGTTATTGCGTGGCACAAAACATCCTGATTTTCCATTCTAGCTGGGAAGTAGATAATAGTCTGCAATATCCTAGTTTTTCAGTTGAAGTTCCTACCAACAGAAAGTGGAGAATGGAATTGGAATATGTGATAAGGAAGGGGAATAGAAAGGAGCATACATCCTCCAAGTACTTTAGTATAGCCAAGCCAGACTAAATCAGTCTGACTCACCTTGACCTTTTGAAAATCTCAGTAAAAGTGCCTGTTTTTCTATTATCTCCTGGATTCTTTCATATTCATTCTTTGCCAGCATTTTCTTCCTACACTTAAGATGGTTCTATTCTAGCTGCATTTGATACCATCCATTCCCCCCCCCCTTTTTTTTTGCAGAGAAGAGCTTGCATATAATCAGGGTGAACTTCTAAACTCTGTATTTTTTTTTCAGTGAACCCTTTTTTATGGACCAGAATTTGAAATGCTGCAAACAGCTTTATGTTGGTTAGAGAAATGGCTTAAACAGTCTGCTTGGGAGAGGGGAAAAAAAATCTATAATCATAGCTTGCTAAAACATGTAATACAATCCAAACATCTTTTTCAGCATGAAAAGGATGTTTGAATCAATTTATCTGACCAATCTCAAACATTGAGCACTTTAATTCATGCCTTTCTAGCTTCTGTTCATTATTTCAGTTGGACATAATATTAGTCATTTCCTAGCCAGGGCTGTTAAAGAGAATTAACTGGGCACTATTCAGCAGCTGCTCTCTTTTGCCTCAATAACAGATATAAATAATTCCTAGATTTATTTAGTCCTTGTCTTATTAGCATTCAAGAAACAAAGGAGAATGGCACTTTCTTTAAAATTAGTTGCTCCGTTTCTGCCTCTCCTCCAATACGGCGAGAACTATGGGCCAGCACTAATTTTACTGATGATGTTGGCTTATTTTAGAGGAACAAATACAGGTGAAAACATTTTTTTATTAAATGGTTGGCAGATATATAGACAAGTATAATTTTTCATGCAAGAGTTGATTTTGCTTTCAATGTCCAACAAGCTAAAGATGGCGAACAAGAGCAGGAGTCCCATATCATGTTTCCTGGCTGGCAGGATGTTTATGGCTTCTATTACTCATAATATTAAGTCCTTTAAACTTAAAAAGGCATTGGGTTGTTATGGGAATCTGGAGTTAATACTGTATGCTTGGGAAATCTCTGAAAATATTATGGTTTCCGTCCCTGTCTTTGAACTCATGGACATCATACTGCCAAATAAAGCAGTAAAGCAGTTCCTCCTTTAAATTTCCTCTCTAGAGCTATGTACAGTGCCTTAGCAATTATTGTAGCATCATAAATATCATTAGGAGGAAAGCTTGAGCTGTCTCTCTTGAATTTTTATTTGAGCTCTTGATTACATCATTTGCTTGACACTCCATTTTCGCTGAACACATTATGAACTTCTCCAGGGATAAGAAAATGTGTTATTTAAGTAAGCACAAAATGCTCTGGTAAATCAAAACATTTGAATGAGCTTGCTGTTGGGAAGAGAAGCCTATTTTTATTTTTTTTAGTCTTGAAACAATTTTTTATTCTGAAAGTAATTGTAATACAAATGGCCTTCCCCAAAGTCTAGGCCAGTGATGGCGAACCTTTTAGACACTAAGTGGCCAAACTGAAAACTGTGCGTGCGAACGCGGATATGCACGTGCATGTGCGGACATGTGTGAATGTGTGCATGCACACCATGCATGGACATGTGTGAATGTGCGCATGCGCACATGTGCAGCAGAGACCCGAAGACCAGCTGGGCGGCGGGAGGCGGGCCATCCCAACACCGGCAGCACGGCAAGAGGTAAGATCTTTTTCTTTCATGAGCTTCTGTTTCGTCGTTTACAGGGAACAGAAGCTGATGAAAGAAACGCCATGGAGATCTGACCTTGGGCTACAGCACGCGTGCCAGTAGAGAGGGCTCTGCGTGCCACCTCTGGCACGCGTGCCATAGGTTTGCCATCACAGCTCTAGGCTGAATTTGATATCCATTATCTTATAGTATACTGTCAGGAGTGAAATATCAGGTCCATGTGAAGGTCCAATTAAACTGATTTATTGCTAATCATGCCTATGCATAGAAATTTTTGCTGATTAGGACTGAATGATGACTTTTTATAATTTGATTATTGATAAAGATTTCCTCCTTCCTCCAGGCAAGTATAAACAACTTCAGTCATTTAGCACTTTCTCTAATACTTCACTAAAAAAAATCTTGTTCCCAAATCTCGTCCTTTATCAATAATCAAATTATAAAAACTCATCATTCAGTCCTAATCAGCAAACGTCTATTAAGACCTATAGGAAATAGAAACAAATGTTTTGACCTTAATCATATAAATCCATTTTTTATTCCAATTTATCACTTTCTCTAAGAAATAAATCAAAAGAAAACTCCTCTTATTTAGACAAAGTTCATTAAAGCCTTATTATTCAGTCCTGAGCAAAAATAAATTCTATTAATAGATACCAGGAACCAAAACATATGTACTTTATGCCTGGTTATATGAATTCACTTTATATTCTTTCTGTTTTACAAAGCTTGACCTTTAATCCCATCAAATACTGTCCCACTCGTTGATTTATCATTTTTTCTTTCCCTCCTTTTGGGGACAGCTTTAATAGTTTAACATGTCCCTTTTGCAAATTCAAAATAAGAAAGCTTTTCAAATCATTTTTCTGATCCATATTCGTATACCCCCTTTAGTTATTAAGAAATTGGTTGGTTGCAAGTGTAAATCCATTGTGGCAATCTTTAAAAGGTAATATTTTTCCCTTTAATTCTTAAATTTACAACAAACTTTAAACTTACATTTAACTTTTCAACTAGGGTAGAAGTAAACTCTCACAGTGTGATAAAACATGCCCTTCTGAAGCTTATTAACAACCAGAAAATCATTAACCAACAACTTCCTAAATTAAGAGAGGAAGTTGACAAGTCTAGTGTCTGTTTGAAGACACCAAATCACAATTAGGCAAGTTGATTTCCCCTGGCTCCCACAGCTCTCAAACCTGCTGGAGATCTCTATTTCGGATCTCTTTGCAGGGAGTCTCTGGGTGGAGCAAATCTGTGGGTAATCCCAGTCCTCTCCTTGATCTGGAGAAGAGTTCCAAGGAATTGATCCATTCATTGACTCCTTTTTTCCTCCCTGTGACCATCACCTTTGTTTTCATGGAGCCTTCTTCATCCCAGAAGTCCAAGATAGCTGCTTTGGTCTATGTCATGACTGCAGCTAACATCTTGTAACCCTATCCAAGAAAGTAGATACATTTTTGGTGATCGTAGCCCACAATATTTGATATTATTTCATGCCTATGCTGATGCCATGACTTATTTCTTTGTGACATTTATCTCAATACAAACCTCTCTGAACATTAGGGTCAGATGGAGAGACCTTGTTAAAGTTTTGGGGGCATGTAGTAGAAGTCCTCCTTTGCTGATTTGAAACTATGGATTCTATAGACGTTATGCTTAGCCTTCATTCTTTCTGTTTCCAAGAAAGGCTCTTTAGCTAAGCTTTTTCTTTTGAGCCTGATTTTAATAATAATTTATTAAAATAATAACAGTTGTTGTTTTTATGGAAGTTTGAGTATTCATGTTTTCATGTTTTATTGTTTTTTTTATTTTATTGTCAGCCATCTTGAGTAACTTAAGTATCGGAAGGAAGGATACAACTAATATGTTCCATGCCTACATAAATAACTGTTTAAAATAACATTTATTTCCTGGGAAAGTGCAGAACACATCAATTCTAACTTCACACTCCTAGTGATGTTTTCACATAGAAAAATGTTTTCAGTCAATTTTATGGATTAGAATGCACAATTAAAGCAGAAACGAAAGCTTATATAGGTACATCTTCCTTAACATACTTCAAGAACATTAGATTTAATGTTGACATATGCTATTTGCAGCTCCATAGGTTTGAGATTTGTAATTCAATCATTTAGTGGAAAACATCCACACCTTTTGATGGGTAGATTAATACTGTTTCATGGAAGAGAGAGAGAAAGGGGGAGAGATGTAAAGGACGATGCTAAAGAACACTTTCCAGATTTTACTACATGCATGGCTAGATGTTATCAGGGAAACATTCATTATTACTTGCAACTGGAGTTTAAGACATATATACCTTTTAGGCTGGTTCAAAGATAAGGGAGATGAAGTATAATCAAAGCTGAAATGCCATCTGAAAGCAAGCAGCCACTATAAGTTAAAGAACAATTTTCCCCCTGCAACGGCTACTTGTAATGGATGATTGTGTTAGGAGCCACAGAGTTGTCTCCAGTTAACTCTAATTTATTGTTGCAATCGCTCATGTACTTCAATAGCCTAAAGAGCATTTCCCACAGATCAGTTAATAAGATGCAGCCCAGAGAAAGGCCCACAAATCTGTTTGTTATAGCCTATTTTTGGGGAGCTTTGCTTAGGAGGACATGGTGCTGAAGTAAGAGAAAGGCACCTGAAGGGTGTATCCAGATCGAAGAAGAATACAAGCAAATAATAGGGCAACAGAGATACTCTATTTAGAGACAGTAAAAACATCTGGATATTTTTAAATAAACAGACAAATAAATTATTAAAAGCAAACAAGATGGGGGATTTCATAAAATAACCTGGGAATCATTACAAACTAACATGAGAGCACTTTCCGACTGTGTAAAAAATGCACACATTTCAAGGTAAAGATCTTGGCAAAAATTCAGTGCTGTAGTGGCATGACACATTTGATAGATATGCAGCCCATAAACACACACACACACACACACACACACACACACACACACACACACACACACACACACACACACACACATTATTCATTGACTCCAATCCAGCAATTTTTATTTGGAAAATAATATAGTGTTTTTTTATTGCAGGAAGTCAGCTACTCTTGTTGGAAGATACTGATATGTTCTGACCTTCTCCCTTTCTCCCCTTTGTTGGTAAAGATGCTAATATAATAGGCAGTATTCTAAATCCTAAAGACAATCTATCAAGGCTACGAATGTCCACTCCTTCACATTCTCCTTCTCCATATTGTTTTTGCTTTTTGTGATTGCCTTCTCAGTTTGGTTATCTTGGCTAGTGTTTGGAAACCGCATACCATCCATCTATATGGATATTTCTGTGTCTCAGAATTTGCATGAGCGATTCCAACATAAGAATAGACCATATCATTGGGACAATAATGTGTGTTTCCAATCATTAGTCAAAGTGATGCTGTCTGCCAATTCGTGTGCTATCTCTCGATTGGGGAGATGCTCCCCTTGAAAAGCGGTCCACAAGTTGGGTATCTTTTTAGAGCCACAACTCCTGATGGATGGGCAAATGGAGACCATGGGCAGAAAATAAAAGCTTTTGCCCAGATTTGCCTTGTGTACCAATTGCATCCCTACTCGGAGTGGAAGGACATTGCAATAGTACCGTATTTTTCGGAGCATAAGATGCACCGAAGTATAAGACGCACCTTAGTTTTGGGGGAGGAAAACAAGGGAAAAAGGCCTCTGCCTCCAAGCAATTTGCCAAACAGCAAACAGCACAGATGATATACACTGTTTGCTGTGTATTTCTGTGCATGTGTGCCTGACCCATAGAAATAGCAAAGAATTGGAGAAATGTACATTATGCCAGAAAGTTTTCTTAAATGTAGTCACACTAACTCCTCCCAATTATTTAAATAAATCTACTCCAAGGTAACGAAACTCTAATATTAAACAGGACACTGTTACATTTCATACTATACTTGTACAGAGCTGTTAAAATTAATTAAAATTTCTGGAAGTATACATTATTCTCTATTATTTAAAAGAAGATACAATAGCTGGGCCTCTTCAGAGCAAGCATTTATTTTAAAAAGCTTCTTTATTTTGTTAAGTTGTCTAGATTTACAGGGGTCTCCAACCTTGGCAACTTTAAGATTTGTGGACTTCAACTCCCAGAATTCCACAGCCAGCAAAGTTAACAAAGCTGGCTGTTGAATTCTGGGAGTTGAAGTCTACAAGTCTTAAAATTGCCAAGGTTGGAGACCCCTGGCTCTAGAACAATAATAAAGCAGTCTTTAAAAAATAAGTCTAATAATCTGAACGTTCTACAGATATTGTGGATGTTGCAAACTACAACTTTTTGGGATTGATGAAGGTTCGTACTTTCCCATCCCACCTTTAAAATATACAGGTAGCCCTCCTTCCTTCCTTCCTTCCTTCCTTCCTTCCTTCCTTCCTTCCTTCCTTCCTTCCTTCCTTCCTTCCTTCCTTCCTTCCTTCCTTTCTTGTTTATAAAATTGATTTAGCTGCCTGTCTTACCCCAAGGCAACTCTGGGTGGCTTATAGTTAAATAAATAAATTTATCAATTTTATTAAAATTAATAAAATTGTATAAAACCTAATGATATAAATGCAATAATGTAAAAAAAAATCCAGATAATTTGAGATGTTGCAGCGTATGCTGCAGTCACATAATTGTAATTCAGATGCTTGGCAACCGGCTCACATTTACGACAGTGACAGCATCCTGTGATCCCAGGATCACCATTTTTGACCTTCACAGCTGGCTTCTAGCAAGCAAAGTCAGTGGGGAAGCCAGCAGGAAGTCGCACGTTGCAATCCTGTGATGTCATGCTTCACCCTCCATACGCTTTTAAGGGTGTACCATAGTCTTTCCCATTTTCTGCTGAATTCCCAAGCTTCACCAATTATTTGCTTCTAAGTGTTATATTTTGAGGATTTTAAAAAAAGTACAATTGAAGGGCGCCGGTGAAAATATGGGTTTGAGGATATGTGCTCTTAACTAGGAAGTTCTGAGAGAATTTCTTGCATAGAAGTATATTTAGCTAAAAAAAAGGCACCTATCAGTATAGGTTTCAGATGGTTTTATGTGTAGGCACAAATTTGGACTGAGTTGCTTTTGGGACTGCAACTACCAAAGTGGTTAATTGTTATTTTGACAGGAACGGATGCATGTCTTTATTTGCATCTTCGCTGACATCCTGCAACATTGGTTTGAAGGTGTTGTGCAGAACTCTCAGATGAAGTTAAAATGATTTTTTTAAAAAATCCTATATCAAAACATTTGACCAAAAAGGTAATCTTAAAGACCATCTGTATTAGGAATTCCAGACCTTTTCTTTCCTACGAGAAACATCGGTTTAGTCTTTAGACTTAGAGCCTTTTGGTTTCCTATAGCAAATACTGGGTTAGATGCAACAGCTTGTGATTTCGCACCACAAACACTATTTTAAATTGCGGAGCCTTGTGATTTCATACCATAAATACTAATTTAGCTCACAGAGGCTTGTGATTTCACAAGCGCAGCTTCAGTGGCAGAGATTTGTAATTTCTTACCAGAAATGCCAACATTGCTCATGGAGGCTTTTGATTACGCACAATAAACACAGATTTAAATTGCAGAGGCCTGTGAGGCCGTACTAGAATCGCCAGTTTAACTCACACAAACTTTGGATTTCACTCAGCCTGCACTAGGTTAGTGGCAGAGGACCGTGATCTTATACCAGAAGTATTAATTTCACTCAGAGGCATTTGTCATCAGACATCGTAAGAACAACCAGCTTTGGTGGAGATGGGAGTGTTCATACAAGAACCCCTGGTTTAATGGCAGATTTGTTGTTACTGTTGCTGTTGCTGTTACAGGCACTAGCTGAAGTGTCTGAGGCTTATGATTTCATAATAAGCATTCATTTCTAAGTGGCAGGAACTTTTAATTTTGAAACAGAGGGATCAGGGTAATGTCCACGACTGCACAATCAAAACCGTGCCCATTTTGTAACATGTGGTGCATGTATAATTTATGTAAAATGGTGTTGGGCTTCTGTTCTGATATTTCTCTCTCTCTCTCTCTCTCTCTCTCTCTCTCTCTCTCTCTCTCTCTCTCTCTCTCTCTCTCTCTCTCTCTCTCTCATGCGCGCACACACACACACACACACACACACACACACACTCACACACCACCCTATGATTTTGAAAGACTTTTTCAGGCCCAGTTAGTTCTGGTAGCAGGAATGAAAGGTAGGCACCCCAACTGACCTAATAAGCTATTCGTAACTTCATTCTGGAAAAAGGATAATAAATAAAAACAGTAACTTGTGTGTGACAAGCAATGAATGGAACATTATATAAAAGCCTTTTTTTCAGAGTGTTCTCTTTTTCAAAAGTTGAAATATAGTAAGCAACTTTGCATTTGACTGTTCTTTGGGTGGTACTGGAGACCAACGTCTCCACTGAATTTTGTATAAAATGAAGTTTTCAAACTCTGTACAGAGGCAGTCGTTTGCAATCCTTAGAATCTGTTACTCTTATTGATTGATATCAGAATGTTCTAATGGTGCTGACATTTATTTAATTATTGGCGTCCCTGCATTGACAAATGAGAATACAATTACATAATAGCAGGCTTAACAAATACCCTGAGCCCTCTGCGCATGTGCAATATGCCATTGGGATGAGACAATGCTTTAATTTGGAGAGCATCATTCATAAGGTGTCATCTTGACACACACACACACACACACACACACACACACACACACACACACACACACACACACACACACACACACACACACCATTGCCTAATGATATTGGTGAGTCAGTTCCCAGATAGAAAAATTTAATTTTGCTAGCATTGTTTCTGCTATGAACAGGGTGCATATATGTTTAGACATGTTTTTAGGCATCCACATGTTGGAATCTTGCAGACATGCTTCTCTAACTCTGCTCTCTATTAAAGACTCACTCCTCCCTAAATCAAACGCCTCTAATTATCAGGTACATTCAGTAGATGTGTTGTGTTACCAGTGAAGATAAATTGAGAGGTCATAGTTAGAGACCTGGAGATATCTTGCCAGCCCAAATAGGCATTTGGAGGAACAGATGAAGAAATACTGTAGATCAACGTCATTTACAGCGTCTTTTCAAGAGACAGACATCTCAGGGATTTTAGCTCTTTTTATAACACTGTTTTACGAAACATAACTTTTTACTCTCTGGTGTTAAAATTTCTTCTACCAATCAATAGTCATAGTTTAGCAACTCTGTGGCTTAACAAAGAATTCCGGGAAAACATATAGATATAGCAATAGTAATAACACTTAGACTTCTATACCGCTTCACAGTGTTTTTACAGCCCTCTCTAAGCGGTTTACAGAGTCATCATATTGCCCCCAACAATCTGGGTCCTCATTTTACCCACCTCGGAAGGATGGAAGGCTGAGTCAACCTTGAGCCTGGTGAGATTCGATCTGCCAAATTACAGGCAGCAGGCAGTCAGCAGAAGTAGCCTGCAGTACTGCATTCTAACCACTGCATCACCGCAGCTCTTATATAGACCAACAAAGGGGCTGCAAGGGCTCAGCAGGTAAGGACACTGAGATTGTCAATTGGAAAGCTGACAGCCTGGGTTTGAGACCCAAGCGCCATGTAACGGGGGTGAGGTCCTGCTCTTGCCCCAGATTCTGCTCACCTAGAAATTTGAAAGCATAGAAATATGAGTAAATAAATAGGTACCACTTCAATAATGCCCTCTCAGAACACCTGCATTTCACATATTGTGCTTTTCTATTGATGAGGCTTTAGGGCAGGGGTGGGCAACTGTAGCCCCTTTATGACCAGTGGACTTCAACTGACTCAGAAATTCTGGGAGTTGAAGTCCATAGGTCGTAAAAGGTCATGGATGCTAACCCCTGCTTTAGGCTAAAATCCATTGGTATAAATGGTGGTGGCTGATTGCAAAATGGGCTGGTTTTTGACGGGCTCTGAGAACTGGGAAGGAGAGGGTCAGCTTGAAATTCTTCCATCACGACAAGAAGACATTCAAAAAGCCTCCATCAATATCACTGGCCCGCTGCAGCCTCGAGGGAACACGATGAGTGATTTTTCAAGGAGGAATTAACAATGTTGAAGTTGAAAAGTAAGTTCTTGTTTTTCCAGTAGCTGTACCATTCAAAAAAATGCCTCTAGGCAGTGATGGGCTTTTGAAATAGCCTCCACTGAGCACAATGGAGACTATTTTGCAGCTTTGTAGAGGCAGGAAGAAGTTCTTATTATCTTCAGCTGCTAACTGGGATATAAATTTTTCTCTTTCCCGTATGAACAGGGGAGGGCAGAATTGTGTGGGAAAGGGCTAAAGACTTGGAAAAATGAAGTTGGTGGGTTTGGAAACTTAGGCCAAGGGTCTGTCCTTCAGTGGAGGGAAGATATTCTTCAAATTTCTTGTGGACTAGATGGAAGATTTCAATGGACCATTTTAGGCCTGCAGTTCCTCATCCCTACAAAGAACATCTTACTGTTTCCCATTGAAGATGACAGAGACCATGAATGAGAATCGTGGGAACAAGAGAGGTGGGGGGGGGGGAGAGGGAGGGAGGGAGGGAGGGAGGCAGATGATTGAGTGAAATCACCATTATATTCCCTGTGCCTATCTGGATTTGTTCTTAAGACTTATTTGTGTTAAGTTAAGTAGCATCTGGAATAGCGTGCCTATTATTTGTGATTGCAGTTTCTGACTTTTCGTTTTGCAGTCTTTTAATTCCCCATTAATTAATTTATGGCTTCTCAGTTTGCAGTTCTTGACTTCATAATTTGTACTTCAAAAATTGTGATGTGGTGGCTTATTAATTAGCAAATTAACCTTTGCAGTGTGGATTTGAAATACTGAAATAAATTGCTATCTAATATGTGATACATAGCTGGTCATGAACTACAAAATGTCAATTAAATTATTAAAGTATGACTTCATGACTCACCAGTAGTAATGTGGCCCTGAGTGCTGTTTTATTCCTCTTATACTACGACTGAATGATGAGATAAAATGGGCACTATGTTTAAATAGTTATGGATGTACTAAGTGCATCTACTCGGTGCAGCATATTAAAAGAAAATGTGCCAGGTTACAATATCTGCAGGAATAAGGAACCGTTAGGACTGCTCCATTCAGTTAATGCATTACAAACGTTGTCTCCCTATACAGTTATTCCAATTTGACCTGCAATTTCTCACACGTCTCTCTCTCCTTGCAAAGCTTGTGTAAAACCTCAGGATGGGACATTTCTGAATTTGGAGCTTCTTTGGAGTTGAAGATGAAGTTTCTGACTTGATTTTACTCTTATCAGGTAGTAAATTCGGCCCACTCCCCTTGGTTGCTTATACTTTCTGATACGACAAAGCCACAGCAAAGGAATTTTCTCATGATTCACTCTTGGAAATGACTGGAATGGAACCAAATAAAAGGCAGGATGGCTGCAGAGCGTCGAGGAGATGGTTGCATGATAAAAGACATGACACTCAAACACATCCCTCAGCCAACTCATAACTAAGGTGAATGCCAGGATGCTGCACCCCACCCACGAACATTTCTCAGCAACGTTCTTCTACCCTGAAAAAACAAATGACTTACAAATTAATGTTAAGTCATGGTACAATGAGACTGCTTAAAGGGCATGATTATATTCATATCAGAGGCAAGCAACCTGTTGCCTTCTAGCTGTTCTAGACTTTTGGAGCCAAAGTCCAAAAGATCTCAAGAGTTCCTGCATTTCCCTTGTTTGGATGCAGATACTCTCTCTCTCTCTCTCTCTCTCTCTCTCTCTCTCTCTCTCTCTCTCTCTCTCTCTCTCTCTCTCTCTCTCTCTCTCTCTCACACACACACACACACACACACACACACACACACACACACACACACACACACAAGAAGGTATTTTGAAGGACTAAATCCGGATTGCAAAACTATGGATAACCACTAAGCGGGGAGGAAGAAACTATTTTAGATTACTCTTTGCTGCCATCTACTGGTCACATGCATTTCTGTTGCCCAGAATTGGTACCTCTCTCTCTCTCTCTCTCTCTCTCTCTCTGTGTGTGTGTGTGGGGGGTGGTGGTGGTGGTGGTGGTGGTGGTGGTGGTGGTGAGAGAATGCTTTGAGTCAGTCTTCACTCCTGGCAACTCTCTGAACTGGTCCATGCAGTTTCCTTGGCAAGATTTCAGAAATGGTTTGCCACTGCCTACTTCCTAAGTCTGAGAAGACAGGCCCAAGGTCACCCAGCTGGTTTTGTGCCTAATGCAGAATTAAATTCCCAGTCTCCCAGATTCTAGCCTAGCACCTTAACCACTACGCCAAACTGGCTCGCTTCTGTGTCTAATGGTGGCCTAGGGGTTAATGAAACCAAAAGGTTCTTTCTCCCAGCTCACTAGTTTCTTAGAAACGAGTCTCCTCTGATCTATCCCTAATTGGGACTTTGGTCTGTCAAAATAAACTTCTAAGGTTACCCAAGTATTAGATGAGCAAGGGACTGTTAAAAGAAAACACGACAGACACGGTGGGCAGGAATCGTCAAGTTGTTCGAGGAACAAGCAGCCTCTCCTTCATTTCCTATACTTTAGGTTGTCTCTGCTTGAAATAAGTAACCCTTTGGAATGTGTAATGAAGTCCTGGAGGCAAACACTCCTCTGATAGTTAGGCGATGAAGGGAGTTGTCTCCTCCCAGGCAGCATTTGAACATTGGTAGGGTTTGCGTTAATGGGAAAAAAAGGCTTTGCTGTGGGAGTATTACTGCTGTTGCCAAAAGTACTAATTACTCAGATATACAAGAGTTAGGAATCCACACCCTCAATTATTGTATTGCATGAAGTAACTGCTTACTTTGTGTGTCTCAACTTGCCAAAGCCCAGTTGTGGGACACTGTAATTAGGATCAGTTGGCAAATAACAATGCAGGAAGCTTTCAGCAAGACAGGGCTTTGCCGCTTCCAGGCTTGCTTGTTTCATGCCTTCCCAACAGTTCTCAGGTTAATGACTTACATTAAAAGTATATGACAGCTGGCTGAAAATGAGACTTTGACACCTGAGAGATCTTCCACCAAATTCTCGGCTGAGCACTAAAATGACAGAAGTTGAATTTTATAAGGGTGGCTAGGAGAGAACAAGAATCCCGGTTCAACTCACATTTAAGCTCTAAACTATTTTTATGCTTCTGTGTCTGTTTCAGTTTCAGAGCTGCCATTTCAAGGCTTCAGAAAGGCTAGTGTGGGCTAGGTGTACATTAGAAATCCCTAGGTCGTTTATTTTATTTTATTTTTTATCCTCTACAGCCATTTCAAATTCTGGAATGAATTGATCAGAAAGGTCTGAGCCAGTGAATTCTGGAATTCTCCATATGCTTCTCAGGAGAGCATTTAGATCAGGGCTGTCCAATCTTGATAACTTTAAGACTGGTGGACTTCAACTTCCAGAAATCTCCAGCCAGCATGGGGCTGGGGAATTCTGGGAGTTGAAGTCCACCAGTCTTAAAGTTACGGTACCAAGATTGGAAACCTCTGATGTAGATGTTATTAATAATCTGGGATCAAGGCAATGTGACCATCCTCATTCCATTGCCAAATTCAAACAGCATCCATCTGAGTTGTGCCTTCTCAGGAGCAGTGCCTGCCCTGTGAAATAGCATTTTCTCAACAATTTGGATGGCCCCAACCTTGTTAGCCTTCCTCAAGGCACTGAAGATCTGACTGTCTCTCTCTAGGCAGGTGGGTCATGGCTAAATGAGCTCTGCTGTTGTGGATGTTGCTTTTGTCCCCTCCTGTGAGTGACATCATGGTTTATTCTTGGATGCCCAAAGTTATACGTTGCAATGGTGATAGCGGTGGTGGGTTCCGTATTTTTAATCCTTCTACACTGTCCAAACTCACTTGTGTAAGAGCAGTAGGTCTACCAATCTTTTCAATAAATAAAATAATAAGTAAACTTCTTGGTTAGCCTAACCTCTAGCTTGCAAATATTGTTTGGAACCCATCTGAATTCAGCAAGAATTGAAGAAGTATCAGCAATGTCTCTGCCCAGTGACTCATTCCATGCAAATCAAGACACAGACACAGAGTCTGCCTAGTAAACCTAGTTTATCCATAAAGAAAGAAAAGACTAAATGCCGGATTGGGTCCCTGGGCTTCCAGGATACTTATCCCAATTTCTAGCTATATCAAAATCCACTACAATGTGGTCTTCATTTCAGGAGACTAAGCATTTCTTTCTTATAGCTGGAGGCTTTTTTCCCCAATCCTATTCCCTGTTTCATCAGTTTCAATTGATGGTACCCAGCCCCAAAACTCCAGTAATTGCATGGTGGGTACAAGTAAAATTAATCAATCACCATTTCCCCCCTCTTATATAAAAAGGAGGATTTTAAGGAAAAGTTCAGATGTCTTTTGAGAACTCAGTTCTTCCTACTCCCAGCTTTTCAAAAAACCAATTGCTTGACAACAAGTTAAATTATAGGTAGAATCGTCGAAGGTTTTTTTTGGCCTGGACTATTTTTTAAATTTTGTTCCCATCTATTAATGAGATTTCAGCAATCGACAGTCATTAAAAGTCAGTCAAATGATAAGTTTTCTTTTTTATTTTGGCCTCATCTATTATGTTAAAGTGCAGTCTTTTGCATGCCACTGAAAAGTCACTGTGGCACTCAATGGGCAGAAACCAATAGCGATGAAATGTTACTGAAACTAGCCTGCCAATCTTGCCAACTCCATTGGAATGAAGTTGCATGTAGCTGAGCTTTTAGTCTTTACCTAACAGCGTGTGTGTGTGTGTGTGTGTGTGTGTGTGTGTGTGTGCATGAACAAACTGTTGATCTCAAGAAGGGGGCATCCACAGAGTCAGAAAAGTCAAAAGGGCAGCCACAACAGTGTGCTTGAAAGTCCCCGCACCTTTTCCTACAAAGCATTGCATGTGTGGTGTGTTTTAAAGAGTGGGGCTTTGATTGTGCAGCCAGGATCATCATGTGGAGGGTTTTTTTTTAACCCTTTCCTTCCTTCTGGCCACTTCTTACTAGAAATCAGATTAATTTAAAGTCTTCAACAAGCAATCATTTCAAAGCCCTGGCAAAAATTTATATGTTCCGATTGCTTGCAGAGAAAGAGAGAAGAGGGAATGAAATAGAGGAAGGTGTCAGAAAAAAATAGGAAGGATTTGTGTACCGGTAGTTCCCCGCATCTTTAGCTCAGACCTGCCTGTCCCACTGCTATCATTTCATATGACCACAAAAAGATTGGAATTCAAACTTCAATAGAGGACAGATTGGCCACTGATGTTATACATTAGATTAGTGCAGAGGTTTTCAAACTTGGCAACTTTAAGACTTGTGGACTTCAACTCCTATAATTCTCCAGCCAGCATAGCTGGCTGGAGAATTCTGGGAGTTGAAGTCCACAAGTCTTAAAGTTGCCAAGTTTGGGGACCCCTGGATTAGTGGAATAAACGAAAGTTTAAACAAATGACTCTGCCCTATACTCTATCTAGTTTGTCCTCCAGCCATTTAGCAAGCTGTTTTTCAGGTGAACGTGAATTTCAGGGCCTTGGAATCATCCTTCCAGTGGTTGAGAGACTTATCTTGATTCTTTAGAAGTGAGTTGGACTGAAATTATACCCAGCAGCAACCACTATGTATAAAAAGTTATTTACATCTGCTGAACAAGAAATTTTGGACTATTTTCATGATGCTTATTAGAGTCAAAAGCTGTGGTACTTTAGTCTTACCCTGATAAAAATGCCAAGATAACCCTAAGTTTTAAAATAATGTCGCCAGGGCAAAAAGACTAATCATATTTGGTTTTATTCTAAAGGCAACATTTAGTTTCTTGCAATTCCAGTCTGCTTACTGGGATTCATAAAAAAGTATGAAATAATTACCAGGAAGTGTTGATTTGGCGAGAAAGTAGATCAACAGTGCTATTTAATCGTTTGTACACTTCCCATGAAGTACTAATACAGTTCTTGTTTTCTACCCAGAGCGTGTGGCTCTGGCGCTGGCTTGTATGCGCACTACATGAGCTGTACAGGGTTACAATGTTCTCTTTGTTCAGATTCTGTTGTGAGGCTGCAAGCACACTGATTCAGACAGCAGAAGTACCTTCACAATGAGCCGGAGACACTCTTTTTGGGCTGTATTGATTTTTGAGGCACAAATCGAGAGGCCGACTTTAGAGGTAGCATTTGCTAGCTGACCTGGGTTACTGCCCACAGCTTGCAATACATTTTATTTTTCCACTACCCTTTTTCCTGTATTGTCAACCTGCACGAGGACACTGAAACAGCAATCTGGGCAGCATATAGATCTGTTTACCAGGCAGCATACAAAGCTCGGGTTATTTTAGAAAAGAAGAGTGCCTATTGAACAGCGTGAAATGTTTTTCAGATGAAAGCGGGAATGGTTACTTGATCACAAGGAGATATTAAGCAAGCACCATTAGAAAAACTGGCTTCCCAATGATTGGCATGACACATCTTGCCCCCAAATTGGAAAACAACATTAATGCAGCTTATTTAGTCATACAGTGTGATGAGTTTCAACAGTCATCTTGGCTAGAAAATCTGGGACTTGCAGTCCAACATATGTGGAAGATGCTAAATTGGGGAAAAGTTGCGACTGGTATCCTGATACACAATATTGATTTTCTCTTTGAAAGTAACCATTTCTTGTTATAAGCAAAATAATGAGATTTAGGGGACATGCTCTGATTAAAACAGCAGGATTCTTGTGCGAGGAGTGGACTACAAAGTAGCGTTTCCGGCTTACATTTATTAAATTTCTGGGTGGATGAGTTTGATTTCTCTCTGCACAGTCTTTAGTGGACACAATATGGGAAATTTTCATGTTTAACCTCAAGCTTCCCCATCCACCACTCCCCACCCCGGATATTTAAAGGGTAGATGGGCTTGCTCATCAGTGGTAACTCCCTTGTCACATCAGTGCTCCATGCCTGCATGCCACATAATTCGGGCAACACAGGACAGCTATGGCTTGACCCAACACAAAATAAATCACATAAGTGATTTTCTTCCTCAGATCCGCAAATTTCAGGCTTTGAAAGAGGGGCTTCCGCCTGTTCTACAACTCAAAAGATAGGAAGAAAAAAAAAAGAGAGAGAAAATTAAATTAAATAAATAAGCAAAACAATCCCCTGCCTGTTCTACAATTCAAAAGATAGGAAGAGAGAGAGAGAGAGAGAGGGAGGGAGAGAGAGAAGAAAATTAAATAAATAAGCAAAACAATCCCCCCCATGCTCAAACCGGATTCACATCCACGTTTGTTTGCGTCCTAGCAAGCCTTAGTTAGCTGTCAAGGTCCCTTTATAACGCTGCAATGATTCCAAATGCGTTTTTTCCCCGCGCAAGGCAGCTTCCTTTCCATCTGGTTGATGTATATAAGAAGCAAAAGTGCCAGCTTTCCCGCGGGGAAGGGGGGCGATTCGCAGAAACCCGGGAGAGCTTAACCGAAGAGCCCCGGTCTCGTCTGTCTCTTTCACTTCCTCTTCTGACAAGACGAGGGACGCCAAAGGCATCTCGGGCTCGGCCCGTTTGGACATCTCCGAGTAAAGAGCAGCCCAGCTTTCCACATTGGCGGGCAAAGGAAGCAAAGACTTCCCGATCCGAATCCATCCCGCCGAAGCTTAACCCATCCCTGAGGGAAGCCCAGCCGTCCCTCCACCCCGCGTTTTGTGCAGCCGCGGTAGCGTCTCTCTCTCTCGCTCTCTCTCCATCCCTCCCCGATGGACGGAGGTCATCGGCGCGGAGTATAAATTAGCTCCGGATAAATTCTTCAATTCGCCCGGCTTTCCTTTTTTTTCCTTCGGCCGGCTCTTCCCTTTCAGTGCCAGGCGTCTTTGTGCCCAATTAACAAGCAGCTCTTTTATAACCTCGGGAAATCCTGCCTTTCTCCCTAAATGGGAGAAAATGAAAAGATCCCAATCTCTCCCTCAGAGTCTAAGCCCCTCTCCCTCTCCTCCCCCCACCCCTTCCTCCCTCTCTCCCCGAGAGTCTAGTCCCCCCACCCCCCCACCCCGGCGGAGCGCTTCAGTCCCGTTCACATGAAAATTATGCCAGCTCCAGTGGCGCGTAAAATTGATGTGAACTGAAAGAAGAAGCGGGATCGGCGCGATCTCCCGTCTCTCTCTCTCTCCTCTCTCTCGTCTCAACGGGGGGTTCGGCACGTTACACAAGGCCGAGCTTGTCTCTTTAAGGAGACATTGGCCCCTAATTAGTCCGCATTCCTCCCGGTGTGGGTGATACAGCGGCGGTGAGTGGCACTGGCTGGGGGTGGGACGCAGCAAGGTTCAATGGAGGCCTTCTCCTCCTCTCCTCCTCCAGCCGCACACCTCCCTCATCGCGCCACCACCCAGCAGACAAGCGGCAGCGGCGGCGGCGGCAGCAGCAGCAGCCGTCCCACGTTACTTTGATTGACAGCTGAACAAATGTTTCCCCTGTTCGAACGCCGGCGCAATCGAACGTCAGCAATCTCAAAGCTCCACCTCGGGCAGAGGGAAGAAGGGAGGGTTGGGGGAGGGCCCCTTCAAAGGGATCCTTCGGATTGGCGACCGCTCAGGACGCGTCACTTCCCCACGTGGGGAGGTCGGCGAGACTCGTCTCTCCTCCTCCCTCTCTCCCCCCCCCTCCCCGCGCCGCCAAGCCGTAAGCCCATTTGTCAGAGGCGAAATGATGGGCATTAATACAGAACGGCGATTAATGAGTGGCCGCCGCTGATTGGTCGTTGTTGACGCCCTCGGTGGGAGGAGCGGTTGGGGGGAACTAGACAGGAGGCTAAAAAGGTTTTGTGCTTCCTGACGGGAATGGTAGTTTATTATTTGGCGTATGTCGAACGAATGCTTGGATAGAAGACTACGTGTCCCAGGATGCTCTGCGACAGTCTCGTCTTCCGATTGTTGTGAATATGTATCAGAATGTTAATGATTCGCTGCTGCTAAATTTGGTCAAAGGAGTCACCTCGCCAGAGCGTGTTGTTAGAGCTGGTCAGAGCGGTGGGTTTGGGCTGCTGTTGCGGTTTCGTGTTATATTGTTTTGTGTTGCGATTTGCCAGAGTTGGAAAGGAAAAGGAGAGGATTTTTTTAAAAAGGGAAAATAAAAACTCGTTTGATCAAGACCGTGTTTCTTCATTTTTAATTTTTTTTTTACAAAAGGGGAGGGAGAACCAGAACCATTTAAAGGGGAAGGAAGAAGGAAAAAAAAACCCACAACAAAAGGTTATTGCACTTAGCTATTTGAGGACGCGCATAATTGCTAGGGAGAAAGACGGGAATAACAAGCAATTCTTTTCATCTCGGGAGTTCTGAAAGAGGAGGTTGGTTTTTTTCCCCCTCTTCTTCTTTTCCTCTCCCTCATCGCGCTTCTCTCCTTCGTTGCGAAGGGCCAAGCAACTAAGATCGATAAAAGTTTTCAAACGGAAGAGGCGGCTGCGAGAGGGATCTCGGCGAGAGAATCCGATCTGGTATGAACGGAGTTGTCCTTTGCTTTTCCTTTGCTTGCCGTTTAGGGGGACAGAGAGAGGGGCAGCCGCAGTGAAGGCAGAGCCGACCCGGGGAATCGAGAGCGAGCCGAGGGAGCTGGCGCCGCCGGGAGCCGCGAGCGAGAAGCAGCCTTCCGAACGCCGAGAGCTCACCGGGGAACCGGTCCACGCGCGGGGCGAGAGGCAGTCGGACCTTCGGAGCGCCGAGGCCCTGGGCGTGGGAGCGCAGCAACCGGGGGAATCGACCGGGGCCTCGCCGGCGATCATGCACGCCGGGCAGTGACAGCCTCTGTGGAATGTTGCTCGGCTTCCCTTTCGCCGGGGAGAGAACCGCCGCCGCCGCCGCCACCTCCTCCTCCAGTGTCTTCTTCTTCACTCGTGTCCGCGGAGTGGAAGAGCCCGGGCAGAGCCGGAGGCGCTCTTCCAAGCGCCAGCGTCGGGCAGCTCCGTCCCCCTCCTCCGTCGCCTTTGCATTGTTGCCGTTCAAATCAATGAACCGAGTTTTCCGGCTGGCCCAGAGCACCCACTAAATCGGTTTGGATGATTCGCGATCTGAGCAAGATGTACCCTCAAAGCAGACACCCGGTGAGTAGCGGCGAGGCAGGGCGAAGGGGGGTGGGTGGGTGGAAAAAAAAGGGGGGGGGAGATGGCGACTTTGGTGGCGCCCGTGGGGAGACGACCCCCACCCACCCCCACCCGCGAAAGTCTTGTTTACGAAATGGGAGGGGCGGAACCGGGAGCTGGTGGCGGTGGCGGTGGCGACGGCAGCAGGGGACCGGCGAGAGAAAACGGATTAGGGACGATCCGCAAGAATAAAGAACAAATCTCTTTCCTCCCCGCTCCCCCCCCCCTCCGCCTCCCCGTTTGCCTCCTGCTTCGAGACCGCAAACGAGGGAAAAGGGGGGGGGGGAAGCGACGGGGAGGGAGAGTTGGGTGAAACAATTGAGTTGTAGCCATTTTCTTATTGTTGTCTTTTGGCTTTCCGGGCTTCGCGGTGTCAGGGAATACTGTTTACACTACTTCCGTCTTGCTAGCCTTTGAAAGCTTTCAAAGGCGATCTGGAGTTGGGAGCGCGGAGCTTGCTTTAATCTGAATTCGGTTTCTGTTTCTCTCTGGGTGCGCTGTCCATTTTTTTGCCTTGTGATTTCCCCCCCCATCCCACCCCACTTTGCCCTCCCCCCCATCCCACCCCACTTTGCCCTCCCCCTTTCCTCCTTCTCCCCCTCCCTTTATCCTGATTAATAACCCCACCCCCCCAGGGGCAACTGTTGTCTACTTTCACCTTGCTCAGCTTTGTGATTGTGGGTGCTTTTGTTGGCAGGGAAAGATGAGCAATCAAAGGCAAGGTGCTCCCTCAATTAGAGAGGCTTATTTGAGGTGTGGACCAGACTTTGTGTTTGTGTAGGGTAAGGAGAGCTCTTGTGATGAGGAAAGGGAAAAAAAAACCTGTATGTGTATGTGCGCGCACACACCTTCCCCAAAGTGAGTTTTAATCGCTCTTTCCATCGGTGGCGGTGAGGTGACTTCACTGGGTGTGTTGATATGTGTTATGTGCACCAGCAGGCTGGCTTAACCCAGGAGTAATTAAAATATTTTATATTCTGATGACCGCTTCTAGGCACCGCATCAGCCTGCTCAACCCTTCAAATTCACCATTTCTGAATCCTGTGATCGGATTAAGGAGGAGTTTCAGTTTTTACAGGCTCAGTACCACAGGTAATTAATTGTGTTTACTTTCTCTGATCCTGCAACTTGTTTCTAGTTTGGCTTTCTTGCCTCCTGTTTCCCCTAAAATCCATGGACATGTATGGGGTGTGTGTGACCCCCTTCTTTACACAAATTATACACCTATCAGTATGGAGAAAAGAAGGTCTTATCTTTCTCAGTCTAAACACTTCCAGGTTATAGCCTTGAAGGCTGTTCTTTTCAATCTTGCTTGGGATGCATCTCTCTCTCTCTCTCTCCTTTTAAAATTGTGCTTTTTAAAAGGTAACAGCCCCACCAGAAGAAAAGACCTTCCCCTTACTTTCTGAGGTCTCAGCTTTTATCAACCTGTTTTATCTTGTTGTCAAAGACTGACTTAAACTGCGACCTCTCTTAGCAGAACAAGGTTCCCAAATATTACAAGTGTGCTTTTAAACATTGTCCCGAATATATTTGAAAACCCTTTATCCAAAGCACTTACATTTCTCCCTGAATTCACCCAAACAGAAAAAATCTCCCCCCCCACACACAACAAGCTTAGCCTTGGCAGATCTGTTACCAACCTATAAATAAAAGAACTCTTATGAGTTCAACAAAGCTCGATCAGAGAAGCTGTTTCAGAAATGGGAGCTTTGGAAAGGAGGAGGCTAACATTTCCCACCACCTGCTCCTCAAGTTGGGATTGCAAAGGGGGAAAGAAAATAAAGCCCCCCCTATTTTTTGATTTCCCCCCTCTTTTCTCCTGGGTGCATTTTGGTTTAAATATTGTTTGGGTGGTGCATTTGTTATTGCTCATTTTCTTCATTGGTGGTGTGACAGCGGGACGATATCAAGTGCGGATTAATTAGACCTGGAACGAGAGTGTTTGCTCATTATCCTTGGGGTTAGGGTGGGGGTGGAGAAGACTTTATACTTTTTTTTTTTGACAAGCAAGGTTCCCCCTCCCCCCATGTGGTTTGGTTTATTATTTTTTCTTAAGTGGGAAGAGTGCAAGAAAGGTTTTATTGCTCACAAGATGTCGCTTGTGGATGCTGTTGTGCTGCTTCCTTTGAAAACGGAAAACCTTTCAACTCTTTTTTTTTTGTCTCCGAGTGGTTTACTCTTGAGTTACATTGTCTGTTTGAGGGCAAGCAAGATCACACGGAAAAAATCAGTTTAGTGGTCTTTTTGAAATAGATTTTTCACGGTAGCATACAACGTTACGTTTTGGACATAATCAGCTTTCTCAGTTTTGGTGTTTAGATATTTTTTCTCCCCCCTCTCTCTTTTTTTCCACCAAGGAAGATGGTTTGTTTTGCTCTTTTTCCACTCTCCTCCAAAATACCTTCTCCGTTTGCTTCAAAAAGTTTTCTTATATCTTGTCTGAGAAAAGACCAGCGTAATTGTCAACAAAGGACACTAAAGGGATGTTCAAAGTTTGTTTTTTAAAAATAAAATTTATCAACGTTACATCGGTGACTTGCGGGGAATGCTTACACATATATATTAAGATATTTTAAAAAGTGATGTTGTTATATATTCAGAGATGGTTTGTCTTTTGTCTCCCTTTCTCCCTTTCCTCCCCCCTCCCAACAGTTTAAAGCTAGAATGTGAAAAACTGGCCAGTGAAAAGACGGAGATGCAGCGACATTATGTCATGGTAAGCAGCATAACCAGTTCGGAGTGTCTGTTTTATTAGTTTGGTCTTTGAACAGATCCAAACGTTCCGGTTGCTGCAGGCAGCTAGCTAGTGTGCCATAAGGGATGCTGTTAAGAAAGAAGGTGCCAGGATAAAAGGCTGGGTTTGAAACCCTTTTTTGTATGCTTAATGTTGATAAGCCCAGGTGTGAAGTTTTCCTTTTATGGTTGCTCAGAGTCCTCTTGGATCTTTTTATGATCAAGCTTCTCTTGAAAGAGATAGATACCCTCCATGGGTCCTGCAAGGCTGAGAGTCCTTTAAGATTGCACTCCGTATTTAAAGTATGCAGAATCATTTCACCCCTTTATCTATTGACTGATCCGGGTAATGTCTGCATTTTCATACAGCTTCAAAGGGAAAGCTGACAGGTTTATGCTATCCCCTTCCCTTGAGATGTGGCGTAGTCCTGCATCTGTGTGTCAAAGGAAGAAATGTACATTAATAGACGTGAGGGAACCGTTTGCTCACATCTTAATCAGGTTTTCATTCTTTAAACCTGTTGCTTATGAGCAGGCTTCATGTTTAATTGGGGATGTTAGCTATCAGAAGGTTGAAAATGTTTAGATACTGTTTTTATTTGCCGGCTTGTCCAAAATTCCCTTTATCGGTAATTGGCAGATGATGGTGTCTCCATACCTAATTTTTCTGATAGCTCCTGGTAACACCCAAAGAGCTGTTTTTTTATCTGTTCCTCTGTAGCTAGATGGGAAAATAATTGCTTTTTTATGTGATGGAGTGACTCAGTTTTAAAGGAGGACAGTAACCTTGAGAGATATGCTGCCTTCTAGCCAAAGCAAAGCTATCCATCAAAGCTTATATTCAAAGCTTATATTCTGGCTTTCTCTTATCTAATGTGATTGGTACATATGGTGCTATCTGGCAAAACTGAGCAACCATTTGGTGCAAGAAAATACAATGCTGTAACTCGGTAGCTTTGCCTGTGTGATAGTTTCAGAATCTCACCCTTCTCTCTCTCTCTCTCTCTCTCTCTCTCTCTCTCTCTCTCTCTCTCTCTCTCTCTCTCTCTCTCTCTCTCTCTCTCTCTAATTTCTGTTATTGCCTAATAACAGAATTTTAATGTCTGCTTTTTAGCATTTCCAACATTTTAGCTTTTTTATGCTGAAAATGTGTATATGTGCTTATCTAATATTTAATAATTGGATTTGCCCCCTTGCCAGTATTTAAGTGAATACTTTCCTTTTTTGGAAATTTGATCAGTGCAGAATTAAAATAGACAACAATTAGATGTGTTATAATAGGAAAGATGGAACATTTTACTTTTACATAGCACAATTCTTCAAAAGTCTACATGTTGGTCGCTATTGTGTCCTTGTCAATTCTAAAATAAATCAATGTTCTTTTTTCCCCTTAGTATTACGAAATGTCGTATGGGTTGAATATAGAGATGCATAAACAGGTAGGCAAACTAGATTTTGACTCTTGTCTTATGGTTAAAAAAAAACTGTTTGTTGTATTTTACTCAATTCTGCAAAATGTGATTGTTTCAGCAGACTGAGGGAGCCAGTCTTAATTACTTTATGAGACAAACCCTTCTAGCCATGCCTAAGAGAAACTGTTGTGTTATACTAACAGCTGTCTAAATAATGTCTTCTTTCAAGTATTTGTTGTTTGCAAAATCAGGATTGTAGGTTAAAGTTGATTATTGTCAATTGCTGCTTTTTGATGCATATACCAACTCCCACCCTAAAGTAAAACTATCTTGAATAGTAGTCTTTATTTTAAGTGAAACAATATGTAAGTAGATAAGCTTATCGGGATACGTAGATTAAAAATGTTGCAAAAAAAAAAAGAATTGTTGCTGCTTCCTTCCTTCCATTAATTTATTTAGTCAATCGTGCATGCATCTGTCTCTTTTAGAACCAGATATCGTTCATGTAAATGATTCCATGCTGAAGTCTAGCCCTGGGTTGCAGTCTAGCAGTTTGGCTAAGTTTAATAAGTTGTTAACTGATTAATGAGCATAGCCTCATTGATAACAAAAAATATTTTGATTAGTTTTACAGTGAGAAATTATTCAGTGTCTTTATTACCATGATTTTATTTTAAAAGCATTCCCAAATAAAGTTATTTTTTAAAATCCTCCTAAACAAAAGAAGTGTGGCAAGGGAAACATCTGATTTATTTGCTCAGTAGCAAATTCTAAACTTGAGAACATTTAACTTGAAATTCTGCTTGTGAGTTCATCCTATAATTGCACAATTTATGAGGATAGTGTAATTAGAAACTTGTTACACTGGCCAAAATATCAGTGTATTTCGTAATGCGTTTTATTTCAAATCACTGTCTTGCGATATAATGAACTGTATACTATCAATATTTAATTGTCTCTAGTTCGGTGTTGGAAATATGCACAGCTTTTGAAATTAATACTTAAGTCAACAAATGGGTACTGTAAGTGACAGTCAGGTGTATGACCTTTTATGAACGTTGTCTTTAACAAAGGGAAGCTTTTTGCTGAAATTAATCCAAAGTTCAGCTATTTATCCTTGTAATGCGCTAGAATAAATTACTATAACTTGTATAAATAGGATGATCGCCAAATCCCATATGTATCATCCATGTATAGAGTTTCCCACAGGGGTTCCAAATCAGCCACCAGCCAGTTTTCCCACATCATATTTACACTAAGTAGTTAAATACGTGTACTGAGACTTTCTTTAAAATATCTGTTAGAAATAAAAGATTTGGTTGCGAAGTCACTGAGGATTCTTGAGGCAGGGTGAAAAAAAAAAGGACACTTTTTAACATTTATTTCCAAAATCTTACTTTGTAAACAACCTGGATTACGGGGTTGAGAAACTTCTCCATTTTATACCTATGATGGTTTTGATGGAGTGGGTTAAATGAGGCTACCATTTCCTGCACTTACTCTCCTTTCTATAAGATTAGTGATATAAATGCTGCATCTTCACAAAACACATTTTAATACTTTTCCATCACATAATACTTTTCCATCACATGATGAATGAAATGCTTCACGGAAGGATAATTTTTTTAAAAAAATATTTGGCCCCTTCTCCCTGCTGTACAACAAGAAGGATTGGTGATGTGGATTCAAATATGTTTCCCCCTCCAAGCTTCGGGCTGCAACATTCTTTTCCGACCCTTTTCATCTGACATTACAGAAATACTGAAGGCCGCCCTTTTAAAACCTTCAAACCTCCACCTTAAATCCTTCCATCTTGTTCTTCCTCTCCTGATCTCCTCCCCCACCTCCTACAACCCAGTTCAGACTGACTGATCTGCTTTGGGGATTATTTGTGGGTTTTGTTTTTCAATTCAATCACATAAAAAAAAAATCCTGAGGGCAGTTTATCACATTATGGAATCCTTGCAGCTCGGCAAACCACCAACTTATTATATTTTCTTTCTCCCGTGCCCCTCCTCCATCTCCCCACGCCCCCAACACAAAGCCGAGAGACCTATCCATCTTTATTTGTTTTCCTAGGCAGATAGCCTTGGTTTCTTTTAGCTTCTTTTCCAGATGTAGTGGCTGGATGCCCTTGTAATGGAAAGCAGGCAATAATGCGGCCGAGTTGCCCTGCGGCATAATTGGGTCTAGTTCTCTAGATAAGGTTAGGCTTTATTCGCTTATTGGATTTGCGTCTCAAAAGTGGGGCTCCCTGGAGGGTCTGGAAGTACCCTAGTAATTGGTGACCCTGATATTTGAAACCTTTGTGTATTTTTTTTTCTGTTGAGGCATCTGTTCTTCTTGGCTGCTCCCGGCCACAGAGTATTTATTTTTAGAGAAATTTTTCATTGGAACCAAAAATGATTGCTGTGCTGGTGTCAAACCTCTGTGATTTACCAGATTGATCAAAGGGTAAATGCATAGAGTATTCTCCCTCTCTCTCTCTCTCTCTCTCTCTCTCTCTCTCTCCCTCCCTCCCTCCCTCCCTCCCTCCCTCTCTCTCTCTCTCCACATGGACTTCAGAGTGGGGTGAAAAGCATGTGGTATGGTTGCTTGCCTTCCCCATCTCTTTTGCTAGTCTGATCATCAGTCATCCCGTGTTGGTTTTGATAGAAGACTATTAAAGTGAAACCTTTGGGGAATTTGTCATTCTGAAAGGAAAGCTAATGTAATTAGTACCAATTAAAGTACATTTAGTAAATTGGATTTAATCTTAATTAAGCCTGCATAATGTTGCCAATTTTTAACAATTATGTTTGAGAACATAATTAATTTAGATTTTGGTAACTGGGTAAATAGCATTAAACTGATAAAATGAGTTCTCTGAATTATTTTGGTCTTTTAAAAAAATAATAATAATAATAATAGAAACTAACAACCTGGTGTGTGGTATAAAAACCTAAGTGTTTAATTTGTGTTTAATTTTTGTTTTCGGCAATGTCTGCTGACACCAGTAAGCTGCCCTAGAGGCATTTGAGGGTCTCCGATTGGGGCAAGGGGTGGGGAAGGGGGAGGGGGAGAGAGCATGTTTTTGCTCAAGAATTAGGCAGAGAATGCCACTGTTTCTCCTTCTGACTGGATACTGTTAAAGCTATGAATATATTTATCTCTGTTGACAGTGCCTTGAAAATTCTCTGGGATCTCTTCCCTCCCCAATATTTTATGGCTTATGAATGTAAAAAGCAATGTGTGAATGTGGTTTGCAAGGATAGAAAGGTATGAAAAAATAAATGGTGTGGGATACGCTATAGATTTTTGCTGCATTTCCTTCCCTTTTTCTTCTCACCTGTCTGAATTCCTTTGGCTCATCGTCCCCCCCACCCACCCAATTTTCTGAGCTTTGCATAATGGTGCTTACCCCAAAAGGGAATAGTGTGTGATGGGCATGCATATAAGTGTGCCATATATTATAGCTTTTTTAAAAAAAAAAATCAGGATTTTGTTGCATAAATTTGAATGTTATTTTTGTTATGCTAAGTAGATTGTCATACTGCATAAACATATTCTAAATCAGGGTTTGTGGGTTATTCCCTTATAATGAGAATCAGTACTTGGCTACAGATAAGACACTTGCAAATAGGACTGGTGGGAAGTCAGTTAAATTCATTAGACTTGAAGGAAATCTCAAACAAATCTCTTTCTCTTTATTTTGTCTTTGAAGAAATCAGAACTTGAAGCTGGGCATATCTTGAAAAATCATTTCGAAGGAAATTTCAATCCATTCTTTGCTCCTTTCCCCCTTTTGCTCCAGTCGATGTAAATTTTCTTCCAGGTCTTAGGCAACAACCTTTGGAGTGCTACTAAAATATTAATTAGGCTGAAATGAAAGGGCTCAGGCCCGCTGATAGGATATCATAATCGTAGCTGCCGTAGTTGATGGTAAATGATGATAAATGGCATTAGGAACCTTTTAGCAAACTGTAATAACTACACAGAGGGAAGTGGTATGGATTTGCATTATATCTGATACCCTCTGGTACCAAGTGGATTGCCAATACTGCTTGTTTAGCATTTTCTAAGGGCAATAGGATATTGATTTCTGACTTACAAGGAACAGCTCTATTTTCACCACTGAAAAGTATTGCGGGTTGTTAAGACGAAATAGACTTGAAGAGGCCTGACTGCTGCCCATCATGGAGCGAATAAAGCAAAACTGCCAAAGCATGGCGGTGCAGCGAGATGGGGCCCTCAGCAATTTGTTGCTATTAATTTACCATGCTCGACAGCAAATCAATCGGCATCTACTTCATCTGCTGGAGAAAATGCTGTCCAGGGCAGATAAAAGGCCCCGGCGTAGTACAGGGAAATAGGCAGGATTGGCCAAGCGGAGGCGGCAGTTAATGTGTAAATAAGTGAAATCAAGGCTGCTGTTGCTGCAGAGGAAGCTGTTTTTAATTAGGTTGGGGGCTTTTATATGGAGCTATTTAAGAAAAGAGTGGAGTAGAGCAGTGGAGGGTTGAGGTGTGTGTGTGTGGGGGGGGCGGGAAGAGGAGATTTATTGCTGCCGGCTGTTAATAGTTTGGTTAGTAATAGTAATGGTTTGTATGACAACCTAGCCTTGAGTCCACTTACTGCTTGGGCTTGGGTGAATTATTGCATCCAAGACTTAGATGGGAATCCATTTGTTTAATTTAGAACCAACCAACCACTCTTGTTCAGCCCTGAAGCTATAGGAGGCTGGTTATTGAGAGCAGCTGGTATACAGGTAGTCCTTGACTTACAGCCATTTGCTTATGACTGTCTGAAGTTACAACAGCACTGGGAAAAAAATGACTTATGACCAGTTTTCACATGACTGTTGCCTCCCCACAGTCAGGTGTTCAGAATTCAGGCACTTGGCAACTGGCATGTATTTATGATGGTCGCACCAGCCTGGGGTCATGTGATCATTTGTAACCTTCCCAGTCAGTTTACGAAAGCAGTGTTGATAGTAGAAGCCAGATTTGCTTAATGACCGCATGGTTCACTTAACAATGGCAGTGATTTCCTTAACAATTATGGCAAAAAAGATCGTAAAATGGAGCAAAACTCACTTAACAACTGCCTTGCTTAGCGATGGAAATTTTGGGCTCAATTGTGGTTGTAGGTCAAGGGTTACCTATATTTTGTGGGATATCTAAGAAAGACTGATCAAAGGTTAGCAAGGTTGAGTGAACCAAGGTTCTCTGTATGGGCTCATCCCTGATCCCTGATCCATCCAGTGTGGTTCTAGGACAACTTGGCATGGCCAACTTGCCACAGCCAGCTCACTGCTACCAGCTTGCCACTTGGTCAACTCACCACCACCAAGTTGCCACAGGATAACTCCACATGGCCAATTTGCCATGGGGATAACTTGATGCAGATGGGCAGGTGGGCGAGGGAGCGGGTGGGCAGAGCACGGAGTGGTGGTGGCAGCTGGAGGTTCCCATTTCACACCTCCTGCTGCCGCCACTGCTGCCAAACTCCGAAGGGACTGGGGATGGTGGCAGTGGTGGTTGGCAGGGCAAATGGTGGGGACATGATTGCCACAATATACCCAGCCTCTTTGTCTTGGAGTTTGTGAAATGGAAGCAGCAGCAGCATCAAGGTGTGTGAAAATGGGATGCTCCCGATCGCTGCCGCTTCCCTGCTGCCCACCCCGCCTACCGCCACCATCCCTGGCTTCTTTGACCTGGAGCTTGGCAGCAGCAAGTATGTGTGTAAAAATGAGAAGCCACTGCTGCTGCTCTGCACTCTGCCCATCTGGTCACTCACCTGCTCAGCGTTCCCTCCATGGTGGATTGTCTTCATCGCGAGTTGGCCTTGTGGAGTTGTCCTGCAGCAACTGAGCAGTGCTGAGTTGGCAGAGGTGTCTTGGTGACGGCAAGCGGGCAGCAGTGAGCTGGTGATGCCGAGCTGGCCATGTTGAGTTGTCCCATTCCACCCAGAGTAGCCCACTGCTATTTTTCAGTTGTTGGATTTGGCATACCTGCTAGTCTAGTAATCTCCAAACTTGGCAACTTGAAAATTTGTGGACTTCAACTACCAGAATTCCTCAGTCAGGCAGGTTTGGAGACCCACATGTTAGTCCATTATGGAGAATGCTTGCTTATTTTCTCTCCTTCCCCTACCAAACCAATAGGATTGTCTGGGGCTACTTCCTTGTCTGTGAGTACATTGTGATGGGTGCTTTATGCTAGCAACTGTTCCAAGTCACTATTATTATTTGCTTACTTGTCAGTCCAGATAGTCCTTGACTTACAAACAGAATTGAGCCCAACATTTCTGTTACTAAGCAAGACAGTGGTTAAGTGAGTTTTGGCCCATCAGTAACACAGATGTTAAAAAAAATCTGGTTTTGCTTGTCAGAAGGTTCCAAAAGGTGATCACATGATCCTGGGACACTGTAACCATTATAAATGTGAGCCAGTTGCCAAGCATCCAAATTTTTATCCTGTGTCCATAGACATGCCGCAACTGTCATGAGTGTGAAAAATGGTCATAAGTCACTTTCAGTGCCATTGTAACTTCGAACAGTCACTAAACAAAAGCTTGTAAGTCGAGAACTACCGTATTTTTCGGAGTATAAGACGCACCTAGATTTTAGAGGAGGAAAACAAGGAAAAAAGTATTCTGAACCAAATGGTGTAGTAATATATTATTTAATAAAATACCAGTATAGCAGAATACTTTTTACAACCATGTACACTTTTTACAGACTTCAAACTTGACAGCTTTAAGACTTGTGGACTTCAACTCCCAGAATTCCTCCTCCAGAGGAATGGGGTAATTAAAAGGCAAAAACACCCCCTTTTTTGCGAAAACCAACCTGTTTTTCAGCCGTTTTTTTGAAAAACGAGGCATGCAGAGGGTTTGGGAAGCCTGCAGAGCACTCCTAGGGGGTGGAGGAAGGCAAAAACACCTCCGTTTTTGCGAAAAACGGCCTGTTTTTTGGCCATTTTTTGCAAAAATGAGGCATGCAGGCTTTGGGAAGCCTCCAGAGCACTCCTAGGGGGTGGGGGAAGGCAAAAATGCCCCCATTTTTGCAAAAAATGACCCGTTTTTCGTAAAAATGGGATGCAGGGGCGAGGCTTCGAGAGGCCAAAAATTGCTGTATTCAGTGTATAAGACGCACTGACATTTCCACCCTCTTTTTGGGGGCAAAAAGGTGCATCTTATACTCCGAAAAATACGGTACCTGTACAAACGACATCTTGCTCTCCATCCCAGAAATGCCAAGTTACTGATCAATGTAATGGGTATTTTCTGTTATTGATAAGACCCTTTTCACATATGTGTAAGGTGACCAGACGTCCCGATTTTGGCGGGACATACCCGCTTTTTAATCATTTGTCCCGCGTCCCGCCCGCCCTCTTAAAAAGTCCCGATTTTTTAAAACAATGCCCGACTAGGGCATTCTTTCAAAAAATCGGCCTGCAGGCACTTGAGGACGGCCAGGTTGGGCCCAGCCGCAGGGGCAGCAGCAGCAGCAGCAGGCCCTCTCAAAATCGGGACATCTGGTCACCTTAAGCTACTGGGGAAAGTCCAGGTAGGACGCGCGTCTCTTGCTGGGGGTTGGGCGGGCGGGGAAGGACTGGCAGGTGGGACGGGGCGCGCGTCCTACCTGGACTTTCCCCAGTAGCTCCAGTCGCGTTCCTTGCTAAGTGCCCAGAGCAGAGCAGCCCCTTCCAAAAGATAACGTCTCGCGATCTTTTGGAAGGGGCTGCTCTGCTCTGGGCGCTTAGCAAGGAACGCGACTGAAGCTACTGGGGAAAGTCCAGGTAGGACGCGCGTCTCTTGCTGGGGGTTGGGCGGGCAGGGCAGGACTGGCGGGCAGGACGGGGCGCGCGTCCTACCTGGGACTTTTCCCAGTAGTTCCAGTCGCGTTCCTTGCTAAGCGCCCAGAGCAGAGCAGCCCCTTCCAAAAGATCGCGAGACGTTATCTTTTAGAAGGGGCTGCTCTGCTCTGGGCGCTTAGCAAGGAACGCGACTGGAGCTACTGGGGAAAGTCCAGGTAGGACGTGCGTCTCTTGCTGGGGGTTGGGCGGGCAGGGCAGGACTGGCGGGCAGGATGGGGCGCGCGTCCTACCTGGGACTTTTCCCAGTAGTTCCAGTCGCGTTCCTTGCTAAGCGCCCAGAGCAGAGCAGCCCCTTCCAAAAGATCGCGAGACGTTATCTTTTGGAAGGGGCTGCTCTGCTCTGGGCGCTTAGCAAGGAACGCGACTGGAGCTACTGGGGAAAGTCCAGGTAGGACGCGCGTCTCTTGCTGGGGGTTGGGCGGGCAGGGCAGGACTGGCGGGCAGGACGGGGCGCGCGTCCTACCTGGGACTTTTCCCAGTAGTTCCAGTCGCGTTCCTTGCTAAGCGCCCAGAGCAGAGCAGCCCCTTCCAAAAGATCGCGAGACGTTATCTTTTGGAAGGGGCTGCTCTGCTCTGGGTGCTTAGCAAGGAACGCGACTGGAGCTACTGGGGAAAGTCCAGGTAGGACGCGCATCTCTTGCTGGGGGTTGGGCGGGCAGGGCAGGACTGGCGGGCAGGACGGCGCGCGCGTCCTACCTGGGACTTTCCCCAGTATTAAGAGTTTTAAGAATTAAAACAGCGCACCGAGAGCGTCACCTGACGGTTGTAAGGATCTTGCCTGCCAGCCAGCCCAAGCCATTGCGGCCTCCCCCCCCATCTGGACGCCAACATTTGCCTTCTTTTGCCCTCTGCGCATGCGCAGAGGGCAAAACTCAAATGGAGAAACCCACCCCCGTCAATGGTGTCCCGCTTGAAGAAAAAAAAATCTGGTCACTTTGCATATGTGCAAATTTTGTAAGGCCTACAGATAACTCCAGAAAGGGGGAGAGTTTTGTATGTGAAGATGTGACCACTGTGTGAAGGCTTCACTGTTGGTTGTAACTCAAGGGCTTAGAGGAGTGTTTCTCAACTTCTTCAGCAACTTTAAGATGTGTGGACTTCAACTTCCAGCATGCTGGCTGTGGAATTCTGGGAACTGAAGTCCATGTCTGTTAAAGTTATTGAGGTTGAGAAATAGAGAGCCTGTAAAGAGCAAGACACTCTTTTGTAAGCATTAGTGTGTTCTTGCTTTCAAGAAGCTATTGTATATCAGAAAGTTTCTGTTCCTGTATCTATTCTCATAAACATCTCAGTGATCGCTGGAGATTAAAACAAGATCGCTCTGTAATGTTTGTTTATTTGACTGGCTATTTAGCCAGATGTTTTGGATTGTAAATGGGACTGTATGTGTGAGTAGAATTACAAAATGTTACATGTTCAATATTGATTTTCTGGTTGGAGAATGGAGATGTATTGTTTTCTACTTGAGAAGAAGCTGGAAAACCAGCTAAAATTACATTGTTAAAATTTGCTCTCCATTTTTAAACCATAAGAAAGATTTTGTTCAAGATATAAACAATGAGGGGACCCGCACTGTAGGACTGGAAAGTGAAAATAAAGTAGATGAGAAATGCAAAGGTAAACACCAATGACAAAGCTTACTTAACAAATTTCAAAATATAAAGCAAGAACTGATGAGCAAAAATGACAGTCAGAATTTCTTCATTTAAGAAGCTCTATCCTCCACCTTAAAATTGGTACGGTCAAACTGTATCTGACTTTGGACTCATGCAGGTCTCTTATTGATTAAAAAAATATGGAAAATTAATGACAGAATCAGTGGAGAAATGGCATAAGCAAACTTGCAGAAACCAACATATGAGTCAGTAGTGGATTCTAAAACCCGTTACTACTGGTTCGCGCGCACGCTCATGCTGCTGCCGGAGCTACCGGTTCACAGAACCGGGCCAAACCGGGGCAAACCCACCGCTGATATGAGTGGAAGAAAATATTATTGGAGATTAGATCCCCCAATCACTTCCAATCAAAGGTGTAGAATTTTAGATTATTTATATTTTTAAATGTAATCAATAATTTTTAGGTATGCCTTCAGCACCCAAACAGTGTAAAAAGCAACCCTATGGAATAATATCTCTTAGGAGAAGAATATTTCAACAATAGAGTTAAAGAGTTACTGCATACACGTTCTAAAATATAAATTATTCAGATTCTTTTTTTTTAATGGGGAAGGAGCCTTTTAATTTCACTGCTGCCTCTCTGTCTCTCCCTTTTTAGCATGAGCCTCATTTTCCTGCTTCTAGAGAGAAGAATCATTTGAATAATTACATTTTCTTTTAATTGGGAAGAATGTTTATATAAGGTTACATTGTCCCACAGGGATGCATAGTGAAGAAGGTATCTAGTTTGCATAATTGGGGATGGGCTGTACTGCATGCATACATGCTGTTTGATCATAGGCTCCATGATTTTTTTTTTCTTAGTATGGATTTCTGACTGCCTTTTAAATGCATACAAATGTTGGCACTGCATTATCTGTTGAGCGCTCATGATTGCTTTGTTTCTCAAACCAGTAACAACCTACGGTTGACATATCCATGTCTTTAAATATCGGTGCTACAGTTCTACCATGGTATGCATAAGCAGCGTATAAACATGAAAGTATCTTATTATCTCTTCATGACAACCAATTAAAATGGGGGAGGCAACATTAGACCAGTATTAATTTATCAATAGCAATTGTTATTTGTTATTACTACATGGGAGTAATTCCAAACTGGCCTTTTCTATAGCAAGCACTGCAAGTAGAAAAAGAAGATTATGCACAGAGAGTGTTGCAGTTTCAATATACTTTTGCCAAATGCGGTTGTTTTATTCAGCGTGGGCTGCTCGTAAGCATACAAGTTCCCCCTAAATTTTAGCTAAAAGTTCCATTTAACTCGGGATGATTTGCATTTGCATTTATGGAATGATTTAAGCATTCCGTTTCCAGATGAAATAAATGCCATGGATGAATTCGTTTGTTAGAAACTGAGTAGAATTTTATGGAGCCTAAATGCACAGCTTGTTGCAGACAATCATTTGGCTATACAGCATTCAGAGATAGTTTGGCTACTGGTTCTCCCAAACATGTGATCGATTGTGTTTGCAATTTCTTGCCGACTGCTAAGCAGAACCGGAATCAGTTGGGCTGCTTCTAATTGAAAACATGCCTCAGCATGTGATGGCAAACCTATAATATTATTCTTAACTGAAGTGGGTAAACCCAAGACCAGTTGTCGGTATGTTATAGCGTAAATCAGCGCCCCTCAACCTTTTAGGCACTAAGGACCAGTTCCAAGGAGAGAGGACAGGAAGGGGCGTGGTTTTGTGTGCTTCCTTCATCCTGTGGGTGGGGCTTTGCTTGTTTGCGTGGCCCGGTTTCTGGCATGTCCACGGACCAGGGCTTGGGGACCGCTGGCGTAGACCTACTTATTTATGTTGCAATCTCAGTGATACAAGAAGGCAGCTTCATGTGTCTGGAGTAACACTGATGATGGGCCTGTGCAATGGATAGTATGCAAGCTCCCTTCCCAACATATGTTGTATAATGTTGTGCAATATTGGAATGGAATGTAAAATTCATGACTACAAAAGTAATGTTTGGAAAAGCCTGTTATTTTTGTTTGGTAGGTTTCATATGTTGTGCTCCCTTAACCATGAAAAAGAAAATGTGTTCTCTGTGTGGTTTAGTTTAAAACAATTTACATAATAGATTTTGAACAGATATTTTATTATGCTGTCTCCTCCCACCTCCTCACATTTCCAAACCTGCGGGCTGGAACTCGCCAGCTTCAATGGAGTGAAACTGAAGCAGAATGACCAACTATGGTAGTAGTTTATGGGTTGCAGTGTAGCTTTCTCTTTCTCTCAACAATCTGTGAAAATTTTGTTAATGGATGGATAAGATATTATTTACATTTTAATTCAATAGGATAATTTGTTGTTTTTAAAATACCTGTGTAACTGAAGAGGGTATTTGTAGCTTAGAGGTTGAACTGTGCTCTCTGAGTTTGATGGTTTTCTTGCAGACATTTCATTGCCACTAGGTGACATTATCAGTGTGGCAAGAGAGCAGTGCAGTGCAGTAACATCATTAGTGCTGCAAAAAAAAAAAAGCACCAAGGTTCCCACAAGTATTTGGGGGAGGGAGGGAGGGAGAGAGGGAGAGAGGGAGAGAGATTGAAAGCATTTATCTTTGGGGCTTTTTATATAATGCTACGTATTAACTTGAATAGATACCCCTCTAGTAACAGTGAAGATTTAGGCCTTTTCCTTACAGCCATGTGAATTCTTGAGATCAATCTGAGTTGCGCTGTCCCTGCAGGTTCTGTTTACATGCCTCAACACTGAAGCCAGATAGTGTAGATGCTCTCATACAGTTTAACCTAGCGTAGTTTCAGGGCATCAGTTAGTAGTTTCCCTGTTATCTTTTGCCATAGGAAAGATCAGTTGAAATGATTTCATTGATGCTGCCATCTAAAGACTATCTTGAATAGATTAGAATAGAATAGAATAGAATAGAATAGAATAGAATAGAATAGAATAGAACAGAACAGAACAGAACAGAACAGAACAGAACAGAACAGAACAGAACAGAATAGAATAGAATAGAATAGAATAGAATAGAATAGAATAGAATAGAATTCTTTATTGGCCAAGTGTGATTGGACACACAAGGAATTTGTCTTTGGTGCATATGCTCTCAGTGTACATAAAAGAAAAGATACATTTGTCAAGAATCATGAGGTGCAACACTTAATGATTGTCATAGGATACAAATAAGCAATCAGGAAACAATCCTAAATCTTGATTACTGCAGATTGGAAATATAAAATATATTTCCAATCTACAGAATATAAATCCGTCCATTCTCCACCATTCATTCAGAATGGAAGAAACTTCTTGGATGTGAAGCGAACTGTCTTCAAGCAAAAACAAAGAAATTCCAGTTGCCTTTTGAAAAATCACCTTTGAATGTAGGGAATCAGAAAATTCTGATTCCAACCTGCAGATAACCTCTATATTTCTGTATCTGTGAACTTATTTAAGAGAACTATTGATCTTCTGGGAAATTGATAACCCTACTAGACCACAATACCTATGTCAACTCCTCCAAATCCCTAACCCATATATGTATGTGTGTGTAAATTGGTGCTGAGTTAGTCATTATTCCAGATGTATCATTCCTTTAGATCAGGGATGTCAAACTGGCGGCTCACGGGCCGGATGCGTCACACGCAGGCCATGGCCACCCCAGCTGCGCAAAGGGAAAAATGTCGTAAAAGTCACGTGACAGCAATATGACACTACGAGTTTGACACACGTGTTTTAGATGGTCTAGACCAGTGGTGGCGAACCTTTTTAGGCTCGCGTGCCAAAAAGGGGGGGGTGCGCTCACGCGCGCTCGCGTGCCCACACCCATTCCCTCCCCCCCACGCATGCGCACAACACCCCCCCATGCTGCCCCCTGCGCATGCGCACACACCCCCACCCCCGCGCAAAGGCTTACCGGAGCCTGGGACGACGAAACCGGCAAACCGGAAGTGCGAAAAACCGCACTTCCGGTTTGCCGGTGTGCTGTTTTTTGCACTCCGGAGGGTTCAGGGAAGCTCCCTGAAGCTCCGGAATGCAAAAAACTACAAAACGGACAAACCGGAAGTGCGAAAAAGTGCACTTCCGGTTTGTCCGTTTTGTAGTTTTTTGCATTCCGGAACTTCAGGGAGCTTCCCTGAACCCTCCGGAGTGCAAAAAATAGCTCACCGGCAAACCGGAAGTGCGTTTTTCCGCACTTCCGGTTTGCCGGTGGGAACCCTCATGTGCCGGCCGCTATGGCTCCGCGTGCCACCTGTGGCACGCGTGCCATAGGTTCGCCACCACGGGTCTAGACCAAGGGTGGGCAAACTATGGTTCTTTGAGGACCTGTGGACTTCAACCCCCAGAATTCCTGAGCCAGCCATGCATGCATGGCTGGCTCAGGAATTCTGGGAGTTGAAGTCCACAGGTCCTCAAAGAACCATAGTTTGCCCACCCCTGGTCTAGACTACGGGTGGGCAAATATAGCAACTTTACCTGGCTCAGGAATTCTGGGAATTGAAGTCCATAGGTCATAAACGTGCCATAGTTGCCTGCACCTGGTTTAGATGGGAAAAATAGGGGTGGAAGTAGAAGACTAAAGGAGTTTCAAACTGCAATAACTAAGAATAATTCTAGGCCGCTTTAACAGTGGATGGGGATGAGATGGAGGCAAAGTAATGAGGATGTGTGCAAATAGTTGTGGGCAAGCAGGATGTGAGGAAACCAAACGGGTTGTGGGAACGCTGGAGGCAAGCCAGTTGACTGTCTATCTCAAAAAAGGTAACTCAGTCCAGCTGCTGAGAGAGGTGGGAAAAAGCACTTCAAAGAGTCTCCAACTTAATTAACTCACTAAAGTGTAACTCAGGCTGGGAAGTTCCAATTATGGTTTTTAAGATTCTATATTTACTCCAGACTAGTATTAAAGAGGCCTGACAAAATCTGTGTTGTTCTTGCTCCTTTGGCCTTGATGGCTAGGTGAGGTTTGACGGGATGAATGGTTAAACTACTAGTTATCTCCAAACTGGCTATGGGTGTTGCAGTGTGCTGTAAGGCCAATTAGGGAGGGGGGGGGTTGAGAGTTGCATTGGGTATATGGGGGTGCAGGACTTGCACTACCTCTGCTTTAATCTGGGCGAAGTCATCAAACAGGGGCCAACCAAGAAATGGGCAAGAGGCTGACTATAAAATGAGGAACAGGCCTCTAAGTAAGCCTACTTTTAAATTGTTTTAAATTGTATTGTTTAGTGGTTCTTCAAATGTTGTACGCCGCCCTGAGTCCCCAGGGAGTAGGGCGGCATATAAGAATAATAAATAAATAAATAAATAAATATAATAAATAAATAAATAAATAAATAAATACTAGAATTTCTTTGCACCATCAGGTATAACCCTTAATTCATTGTCTCTATTTCACTTGCATTCTAAGCCAGAGATGTAGAAGACTATTTGAGAAAAGTACAGGGAAGAAAACTGAATTTACTTTGCTCTTTCTATGTTTCTGCTCTAAAAACTACCAAGCTCAGTGCAACAAGACTAGCATGTGTATATGTATAAATATACATTGCTTACTGGTGTAAACCGCTTAGAGAGTGCTTGCACTGTGAGGCGGTATATAAATCTCACAAAATAAATAAATAAATGTGTCCTCTACCAAAGCTTAATAAAAGTATTTTGCTACTTGGAGGCAGTGTCAGTAACACTCTTGTAGTAGAGGGATTGTGGAATAGAAAGCAGAGGAGAGGGCAAGATCTCTCTCTCTCTGTCTCTCTCTCTGTCTCTCTTTCTCTCTGTCACACACACACACACACACACACACACACACACACACACACACGGGGGGGGGGGGGGAAGGAGATGAAAAGGAAGAGGAAGGAGGGAGAGATAGATAGTAAGACTGAAGCTCTGTACTGAAGATAGAAATGAAGTTGGGGAAAGCATTGTGGACCACAATTGCTACCTATTGAAGGAAGGAAAGATTCAGCCAAGGCTAGTGGGCCAGATTTGGGGTTTTTGTTTGTTTGCTTTGTGTGTCTGTGTGTGTACTGTTATACTGATAAAACGGGCTGTAGAAGTTTGGCAACCCTGCCTGGAGGCTGTGAGTTGTTCAGATTAATGAATTTACCTTCTGCAACACCTTGGGTGCACTTTCCTTCACAGTGGGGTGGGTAGAAGTCCAGCATGCGTAGTTTTTCTAAGAAAAACTTGCACAGTAGTGATTACTCCTGTGTCCTGGCGCTGAATATAAATATTGAATAAGTGATGCACTTGCTGAGTCTCTCACAGCTATAAATGGTATTTCTTTTGGTCAGGAGTTCACTGCCTTGTAAGATTGAAATTAACACCGTTGATGTTGTGCTTTTAATCATCAGGTTAGTTAATGTTGTGATTTTTGGAATACAGCAGCTTAGAGAACCCAAGCTAAAAGTATGTAAAAGCTAGTATTTCCCTTTTAAAACCATACTCTGTCCAAAATTTAAAAGCAAGTAAAACGAAACAAAACAAAAAATTCTCCGATCCAGGCAAACTCCACAGCTTCATTCAGAAAATTTTCTCTTACTACATAGAGGAGTCTTGTTCGTCTAATATAGAATTCTATCTGATTAATTGCTTCCAAAGTAAGAAATCCTACTTTTCTGACTCAGATGAAAAAGGAAATAATGGCTGACTGGAGACGTTTGCATTTTGTTCAGGCAAAGGGACGAGGAAGCTTAAATGTGCAGGCAAAAAGTCTCATTCATAGTTATTAAACTGAAATATGCAATGCAGCTATAGCTTTCGCCAGCAGTGAGAGAAAATATCTTATGTGGTCTTAACTTGTTTTAATGTTGAATGGAACGGGTTCCTCATTTTATCCAAATGCACGCAGTACATTAAAATGCATCGGGTATGCTACTTGTAAACAAATCTTTCTTTTCAATAGCGCTTTGGGGTTTCAGGTGAGATTTATCTGTGCCTATCCATTGATGGCATATCATTTATGAGGAAAATGGATTCCTCCTGCCACTTTCAGCTCTGCTCCGGAGGAGAGACTGCAGGCAGAAAAAAGGAAGTCTCTTGTCTACCCAGGCTACGTTGGATGTCACCCTTTGTCGTTGTAGGCTTTCTTGTTTTCCAGCTGACAACAGGAAAGAGATTTAGCATGCATAGTAGAATTCCAGCTCCTAGTTATTGTCCCCACTGAATGCATTAATCCTTTGAGGACGGTAGACCAGCAAAACACCAGAGAATGCAGCAGTGAAGCATGCTTATTTTTATTGTGTTATGGTTCAAAAAACATAGGAATTGCAACTGGATTTAGTAAGTGTGGAGAAAAGCACTTGAGGGAATGGCTTGGCAAGAACAGAGGATGTGATCGGGAAGAATATTGAAGCCTTGATGGTTGTGAATGAAAAGATAAAAATAACCTATCATTGAAATAACAAGGATGGGGGAGTCTAGGCTGATGTGAAAAGTAGGAGTGCTAAGTGATACCGCTCAAGCTTAAAACAAGATCTTTGAAACAAACATTGGCAGAGATCTTTGATAAATTAGAGTTTTTATTCAAGTAAATGAATATTATGACTCTTGAGTGAAAAGCACTGTTTGCTTTATCCCTACAATTAAAATAGCATGTGTGGAACTTGTCTACAATAAGTGAGTCTCTGCAGCAGACTGTTCCCATGCACGTAGCTACTTTAGATCACTGCATATTTGTATATATCTTTTATATCAAAATACTTAGATATAAATACTGTGATAACAGATCAAAGCTTTGTTAAATATTACAGTTTCTGTATCGCTTAGTTCTTGCACTGTGAAATTGCTGTAAGAGGCCATCTCTCCAATCAGATAAAAAGACCTCAATTGCAGATGAAACCCAGTTATATAGCTACACCAGGTTAAACTGAAGGTCCTGTGGAACCTATGGGAAGATATAGAAGATAAGAAGATATAGATTGGGAAGATACGCTCAAATTAAATTCCATCAAGACAGAACTCTTATTTACAAGGGGAAAAAGATGACAGCTCAATATCATTGGTCCCATTGGCCATTCTTGACTTATGTTGCCCTCCCCCCATCCCAAAGTAGGCGGTTGGTGAATTGGTGGTTCTTCTGAACACTTGACCTGTGCTGAGGCAGCTGGTAGAAGCCATAGCTAGAATAGGTTTTAATTTAATTTATCTCCGGGACCGCATCCTACCGCATACCTCCCTACGACCGGTTAGGTCCCACAGAGTTGGTCTCCTCCAGATCCCGTCAGCCAAGCAATGCCGGTTGGCGGGACCATGGGGGAGAGCCTTCTCTGTGGGTGCTCCATCTCTATGGAACCAACTACCCCCAGAGATCTGGACCATTCCCACCCTATTGGCCTTCCGTAAAGCCGTCAAAACATGGCTCTTCCTGCAGGTGAGGTGAAATAAAGACCAACGAGAACATCTGTGGTCTCCCCATGTATGAATGTGGGTATATGTTCTTTTAAGTTTATAATAGTTTTTAATTGTTATTACTGTTTCTTTTAACTAATTGTGCTTCTTTTCATGTTGTACTCCGCCCTGAGTCCCGCGGGAGTTGGGCGGCCTATAAGAACGATTAAAATAAAATAAATAAAAAAATAAAATAAATTTAGCGCATTAATTTGCAAATTTTACCTTTGTTGTTTGCTGGCCAGAATGTGTGAGGATTGGGATGAAGTATACATTTTGTTAAAAACAATGTTTTTTTTGGTCCAGCTTCAAATGTTGCTCTCGCAGACTGAACGCTCATTGCAAGATTTTCTACATCACCCAATATGCAGATAGTTAGGGAACTGATTTGGAGAGCACTTGATGGGAGGTCTAGAATTAGAAAATGGTTGTTCATTAGACAAGGGGATCACCCAACTGGCAACCTTAATCTAAGTGAGTTGAACTGACGAACATGCTTTGAGTGGCAGGCTATGCTCTCAACTAATAAGTGAGAAAGGACAAAAGCTACATTATATTTAACATAATTCAAACTTAAGTCTAATGGCAGTTAATTCATGTAACTATAGTAACATCATTATTGCCCCAGAGTATGCTTTATTTGCTCTGTAATATTAAAGATTACAGTTCAGTGGCAACATTTGGAAGTCTCTGGAGAAACTGCATCCTAGCTTTTGACAGGGAAAAAATGCCTTTAGAACATTGAAGAACCCTGACTACTTACTATGTAAACATAGGAGACTATTGGGCAGAGCTGGGGGGTGGAGTTAAGCATGTCATCAATTTGGAAACATTGTGTTGCCACAAAGAGTTCAGGTCCCACCCCTCTTGAATTCCGTTGACCCTTACAGTATCTGGTGCCAACTTAGTATTGAACTTTAGTTGACTAGGTTCTTGTGTATAAGCTTGAGCAATAAATCCTTTTTGAATTGCAACTTTTGATGTACAATCTTGATCCTTTGTGCCTGACAGTAAGTGTTCTTGGGAATGCTGTATTCCTGCTTTCTCCAATTTGCTCTCTTAACAGATGTGTTAAATTTCAGTTTTCTTGGGAATTGACCATATTAGATGAGGATTATGGGAGTCAGAAGTGCAGTACATCTGATAGGCTACTTCAGGGGTGGGTTCCACTTACCTTCGCCACCGGTTCACATCGCTAACTTCCAGAATTCTCTAGCCAGAATTTTGCCAAGGTTAGACACCCATAGTTTAGAGCAGAGGTCTTGAAACTTGGCAACTTTAAAACTTGTGGACTTCAACTCCCAGAATTCTCCAGCCAGCATAGCTGGCTGGAGAATTCTGGGAGTTGAAGTCCACAAGTCTTAAAGTTGCCAAGTTTGAGGACCCCTGGTTTAGAGGATATCCATGTCAAGGATTGCATAGTCTTCTCCCCCCGTGGGGAGATTTGCAATTAAGCAATTCAGAGGTGAATGGATCGTGCCTCCCCATGGCATGAAATAAAACCGATAAGATATAGTTCTAAGTAAATAGGTTTATTATAAAAGTATAAAAATAAATGATTACATCCTCACCAGTAGAAAATACGTCCGTCCGGACGAAGTGAAAATAAGCGAGAAAAAAATAATAACAGAAACTACACATGCGCAGTAAATCAAGTCACAAGACACTTAGAGATAAGAATTCTCAGGTTACAAATACACACAGAATGGAAGCTCATCTGACGAACCAGAAAAACGTAGTAACAATTCAAACTTTCCCTTGTCGTCGTTTCATGAATAATAGGAAATAAATTGCTGGATTCTCTTCTGTTTACCTTACTCTGCTGTAAACTTTGCTTCCCTTTGACTGATTCTATGCTAATGAGTATCTGAGAATAGGATCGACTTGTTCCTGCATGGATGCAGGAGAAATTCTGTTTCTTTCCTTTCCTCTCCTATTATGGGTTGTTTTTGCAAACTGGCCAATGTAGTTATCCTGGCACAAAAGGTATCGTGCACATCAGGCACAAGTCAATCAAAGTCTACATTAAAGCCTTAGTCTGAGGAAACCTTGCAGAGAAAAGGAACAATGGGAAGAAATTACTTAATTAGTTTTCTCTACACGTCTCTGATTTCCCTGCAGTACCATTCACTCTGTATGACAGCCTTCCCATTTCACAGTACTTTCTTTGAAAGATGGCAATGTATTAGCATGTAAGACAACTAGATGGAAAGGGGAGAGAATCCACCACAGCAATAAACACTGTCTCCAGTTCTTGAAAGAGGGTAGGAGGTTAAAAGACAGACACATACAAAGACAACTGTTTTTGAGAAAAGAAGCTGAGATTCCTTCCTTCCTTCCTTCCTTCCTTCCTTCCTTCCTTCCTTCCTTCCTTCCTTCCTTCCTTCCTTCCTTCCTTCCTTCCTTCCTTCCTTCCTTCCTTCCCTCCCTCCCTCCCTCCCTCCCTCCCTCCCTCCCTCAAATGCAGTCTACAAGTGAAAGGATATATCTCTTTAAATTATGTCTTTTAGGGTGATTTATTATGGTCAATTTCTAATGTTTTAAACTTAATTGTATGCCTTTTAAATAACTGATCAATTATGTATATGTCTAGAAACTGTTAAGAGCCAGTTTGATGTAACGATTAAAGCATCAGGTTAGAAAATGGTCTTGTATTAGACATGAAACTAGCAGGGTGACTCTGGGTCAGTCACTCTTTACCAGCCCTAAAAACCCAAAGCCACTCAGTCTTGCCAGTGTTTAGCTCAGTGATGGTGAACCTTATCGCGCATGTGCATGTGCCCACACCCATAATACAATGCCCTCCCCCTGTGCATGGGCACAACCCCCGCTGCCCCTCAGCGCATGCATACAACCCCCCACTGACCCCACTCGCGCATGCACACAGGCCTCACTGAAGCCTCTGGACTTCCGGTAAGCCCATCGGGCTATTTTTCGCTCTCGCTGGAGTTCAGAAAAGCCACATGAAGCCTGGGGAGAGCGAAAATGGCCGAAAAAAAGGCCGAAAATCAGCTGGCCAGCACGCACATGCGCGCTAGAGCTGACATAGGGCAACACCTCGTGTGCCCTCATATATGGCTCCACGTGCCACCTGTGGCATGCGTGCCACAGGTTTGCCATCACTGGTTTAGCTGAAGCCTGCTGTTCTTCATCCAATACATCCAAGCATCAGGATAAGATGATCATGCCATTGCTTAATTTGCCAGGGCTAGAGATATATAATTGAATAACATCAGCATATCAATGATACCTCACCCTACGATGATGGATGAGCTGACCGAGCGGTCTCAGGTAGTGTTGTGTCCCAGCACAGGAACTCCCCAGAAAGGACACACATAAAACCGTTTGCAAAAGAAATCAAGGAGTTTTTACTAATAAATAGTCTTAGTAAAAAATCAGGGTTTAAAGTCCAGAAACAAACGGGAAGAGAGTCTTGGTGAATATTATCTTCGTGAGCTTTTTAGCCAGAGTATAATGTCCAAAACAAAGCTGGCAATTACTTCGTGCTTATCTTTTACTCACTGGAGTTGGCAGGAATCCCGGAATCCAAAGCAAAGGAGCTGATATTTCAAAATACAGGACTCAGAGCGGGAACGCTGATGCAAAGAAGTCTTGAGCGCTAACAGAACACAGTTGTTGCTTCCAGCAACAACTCAGGCGTGCTCCAGGACTTAAATAGCCTGAGGGTGTGGCCAATTAGCCCTCAGCTTTACATGTGAGGAGGCCTCTGTCTGTAAAGCCATTCCTGTCTGCTAGCTGCTCTCCGTGTCCTAGCATCCAGCAGAGGCTCCTCCTCTTCTGACTCATTCTGCACCAGCTGAGAAGGTGTAGAAGGCCCTGGCTGGTCTTCCTCCTCTGGCACTTAGACTTCCTCGCTCTCAGACTCAGGTGCCAGGTACACGGGATGATAGTGCTGCACCACAGTTGGCTCTGGAACCTCCGGATCCACTACCAGCTGCGCGGGACGCGGGCAAGCCACAACAGGCAGATCAGAGGTGGGTTCCTGCTGGAGCTGCCCGATGCGCAGCTCCGGTAGGGAGCGGCGGATTGCACAACTGCTCTGGAGCCCTCTCTGCCGGTCCATCGCGCGCATCGCCATTTTTTCCTGTGAATTTTTGGCCGATTTTGCTTCTGCGCATGCGTGGAAGCAAAATTGCGCCAAATCTCTCTCTCTCTCTCGTATCCCCTCATGAGATTTTGGCGCAATTTTTCTTCCGCGCATGCACGGAAGCAAAATCGCACGAGGGGGCGCATGTGCGCACACCCAAAGCGTGGAGATGCGTGCGTCCGAAGCATGGAGATGTGCGCGCAGCGCACTGGCACCAGTAAGGCAGCAACCCGCCGCTGAGGTAGATGTTAAAAAGGAGAGGAGAAAGCATTGAATCCTGTGGCACCCCCACATAGCAGGGCCTGAGGGTAGGACCTCTCCTCTCCTATCATCACTGACTCAACCCTGAAGGAAGGCAACGAAACAGCACAATAACATGCTGCCCATCCTCGACCTCTGAGTTCATACAGAAGGATACTATGGTTAACAATATCAAAAGCTACTGAGAAGTCAAGTAGAGTAGCGGTTCCCAACCTTTGTGGCTGCGGGAGGGAGGGGAACCAGGCAGCGTGAGCAACGGGCTAGTGCGTATGCACAGCTTGACTCACACAAGCAGCCTGCTGGTGCACATGTGTATGCACGTGCAGCTTGGCTGTAAGTGTGTGTGCCAGCCTCCTGCTCGTGTGAGCTGCTCATGTGCGCCGGCCCTTGGCCCAGTTTTGAATAGATTACGGCCCGGTAGTTGGCTGAGGCCCAGGGCTTGGGTACCCCTGATGTAGAGCAAGGATGGATGCAGTAACCCCATCCTCCCATGCCAGAGGTCATCCAAAAGTGCAGCCAATGCTCTTCTGTCCTGTAGCTGGGTCTGAATTCTGACTCAAAAAGATTCAAATAATCTGCTTCCTCCAAGGTCCTTTGAAGTTGTTCTACCATCTTCTCTACCATCTTCCCCCAAAAGGGGAGATTGGAGATTAGATACTGGACAAAAATTGTTCATATAATTGGATCCAGTGATGGCTTCTTGGGGGGGAAAACTGCAGCCTTTTTGAGAAGCAAAGGAACAACCTGGTCACACAGAGAAGATGCTATAGATCAGGGGTCTCCAGCCTTTGCAACTTTAAGACTTGTGGACTTTTGGCTGAGGAACTCTAGGAGTTGAAGTCCACAAGTCTTAAAGTTGCTAAGGTTGGAGACCCCTGCTACAGATGATACTCAATTGTACATCTCTAATCCTCTCCAGAGCCCACTTGCATGACACCATCCCAGGTCATTTTAACAAGCCAGGAAGAGCGTGGATCCAAAAAGCAGTCTGAGACCCTGTCTGTTTCCTTGAGTCCAATAGGTTCAAACTGTTCCCAGATAAGCAGGCAAGACTCTTTTCTAAATATCTCCTCTGGCCCTGTGATAAAAGTCAGTGTCCAATTGGGAATGAATCCAAATGACTTTATCCAACAGATGTTGGGCAGATCTCTTTGTACATCCCTGTAAGAAGATTTGTTCACCCCTTTTAGCCAGGAGGACTCATGTCACCCAAAACAGGGCTACAGGACAGCAGCCAGTGGGTGCACTTAGGGCAGAGAAGTACTGACACTTTGCTGGCCTTACTGCTACAAGGTAGGCCTTAATAGCAGCTCTAACCAATGTTTTGTCAAGTTTGTTCTTTGTTGAGCGTCAGCAGTCTTCAATATGTCTCTTCTCCTGTTTCATCTCCCTCAATTCTTCCATAAGCTATGGGGAACGACAGAATCCTTGAGAGGAGAAAGGCCCCATGGGTGTGATCTGATCCAAGACCTCAGCTGCCCCCTTATTCCAAATAGCAACCAAGGCTTCAGATGGACCCTGCAGAGGACCAACAGGGATAACCTCCCAGCTCCCAATGAAACCACATGTACTGTATACAGTGATTAAGGACAAAACTAGTAAGGAAAAAATATTATTTGTTCCCAGCTTTAGAGATATGCTAGGACCGTGATGGCGAACCTATGGCATGAGTGCCCCAACTGGCACGCAGAGCCCTCTCTGTGGGCACACGAGCCATCGCCCAGCTTAGCTCCACCTCTCATGTGCATGCGTACCTCCTGCTGGCCAGCTGATTTTTGGGATGCATGGGGGGCGTGGCGCATGCAGGAGATACACATCATGCACGGGGGTCGCGCATGCATGCACGGGGGTGGGGTCATGTGCGCAGGGGCGGGGGAGTGCAGGGGTGTGACACGGCCCTCCCGTGGCCAATTTTTGGTCCCAGGAGGCTGCAGGGAGGTGTGCTAGGCCCAAAATGGGGTGTGGGGTGTGCGACATGTCCCCCCAGCCCATTTTTGGTGCCAGGAGGCTTCCCCCAGCCCATTTTTGGTGGCAGGAGGCTGCAGGGAGGCGTGCTAGGCCCAAAACGGGGGCGGGAGTCGTGTGCACATGTGCAGGGGGCAGGGGAGCATGGGGGGTCATGTGCGCATGTGTGTGGGGAGCATGGGGGGTCATGTGTGCATGCTTAGGGTGGGGCATTGCATTATGGGTGCCAGCACGTGCACACGCTGTCACACAGGCATGCTTTCAACACACGACGAGAAAAAGGTTAGCCATCACTGCGCTAGGATATTCATTGCACCTAACTAGACTAGAACACGGGGTCTCCTGGTTCTAACGTACTACCTTTAACCACGACATCAAACTGGCTTTCATATAACGTAGGATATAAATCTATATTAATATTAAAGTAAAGGTGTGCTGAGTCCAAAGCAGTAAGGATTGTGTAATCATTCATTTGTTCAAATTAGGAGATATTCTACAGATCTAGATAAAATGCTTATTTGGAGAGTAACTGCTTTGAATCCCTTTACACCCTCATCCATTGCAGCAGCACATAGGGTTGCTGTTCCATTAGCAGCATACAAAATTGGGTGACAACATTAGTATGGGAGGAAGTTCAAAGAGTAGCAATGTTGCCAATCAAGCGTATGGAAATTGTAGGACTCACAGGCCTACAGAAGGCTTCAGTTTTGCTGAGTGGCAGCAAAACCACAAAGATTTTTTTTTTAAAAAAGAGAACATTAAGGAAGCAAAGATGTGGTTTTCTCTGGGTATGTCTTGTCACCGGATGACTTATGGTTAGCTTTCACAAATCTGACCAGTGTTATTATTATTTTTCTTCCTTCACATACTTCCATCTATTTTACAGTCAAAAGTACTTGCAGTTTTTTTCCTATTCACTTTTAAATAATAACGAGAATGAGTTAGTATAGTGCTATGTCATCTGTTTCCAGACTGAAGATCTTATTCATTTATTTAAAGTATTTTTATATTACTTATAGTTACATTACCAGATTATCGATTTTCAGTGGCATGATAGGACCTGTTCACCAAGAAATGAATGGGGCCAGGATAAATAATATTTTATTTCATTTATATGTTATTAAATATGGCTAATATTACCTTCCAAAGTGTGTAATAATCCCTCCTGTCCCATTACAAATCATGAAGTTGTTGTGAAGGCACTGGACGTGGGACCCAAAAGATGGTGGGATCAGAAATATTACAATCCTTATTTAAATAGGATGTGGAGGAGGAACAAATAGAAAACAAAGGTTTTTACGCCTGACCTTTGTATGAAAAGGCATTTGGGGGGGGGAACTTATTTGAGATTTTGTTTGGTGTAACTTGTAAAAGTGGGATCCACACGTTTCCTCTGCAAGTGGCTGCTGCAAAGATGTCAGTCTATCTTGTTCAGTGATAGCTGGAAACACGATCAGATTTGCACGTTCTTTGTCACCAGTTCTCTGAATATCACTACTTGCCCTGAGCGAACGACTAAAGGAATCTGTCATCTCCTGCCTCAAGAGACTTGGAACGCTTTAGTAGCTATGGTGAATGGGTAGTGTGTTTGAAAATGAGAGGTTTGCTCGAATCACTTTTGTCTGTGAACTTCGCTGGGTGGTCTTACACAGGTACCTAATTCTTGGACAGAATTTTTTTCAGTAGGGTTCTGGGTGCATCTTGAGAGTGCAAGAAGTTAGAATAGTGGCTGAATGAACAAACTTTGCTAAAATGATTACACAGGCTTACAAGTTGTGTGATTCTCTCCCACTTTCTCTCTTTGGAAAAAAAAAAAACTAGTTTCCAAATCTCATGAATCAAATGCTGAAGACTTTGAAATGAAGTGCAGTTTAATATACTGTATTTTACATCGATAACTATGTAAACACACACACACGTACACACACTCACACGCACACACACATATTTTACAGTTCTCGTGATTTCCTGTGGCTAATTGTACCGTAGTTCTCCATCTCTTCATAACTTGACTTTGTGTCTTTCAATGTAATTTTCTCCCTTTCAATCCAAACTGTGTATTATTTTCTCTGAATATTATGAGCCTTAAATGGAAAAAAAACCCAGTCTTGATTTAAACCTTAGTTGGTATTTGGAAAGTGGAATTAAATTTCTCACACCTACAATTTCTCACACCTATAATTTCTCTTACTCCCAAAAAGCCCCCCCCCCCTTTTTTAAAAAAATGGATGATGTGTGGTGGAATCTCCAGCCAGACTGGAGGAGGTGTTAACAGGGGACCAAGTTCAGAGTCTCTGCACTGAAGCAAGCGGCCCAGGCCTGACCTACCCCAGAATCCCTGAACCTTATCTGATGCAAGGGAATGCAGTCATACTCGTGAGATTCTTGTAACAAGGTGACTAGAAATAAAGCTTCTGTTTGAGACTAGTCATGAGTGAGTCTGGTTGTTTTTCCTGGCATGATGATTATTTGCATTTTGAGTTTCGGGGGCAGCTGCTGGAGGGGAGGGGCTCCATTAGGGGAGCAAAACTTATCCCTTATCCCAACACTAGTGTTGACAGTAGGGTAAAGAGTTTTTTGGTCCTCCAGGGAAAGCTTTCAGATGAGTTGAGAGAGTTCAAGTACCAAGCCATGGTCCTCACAAGGGCTGCAGTTGAGGGTAGGTAGAAAGGGAGGAGGAGGGTCATATGGACACTTCTTCCCTGGATTTGAAACAGCAGCATGGTTGGCTCCTATGAGGTCTCCCGTCACATCCTCAGACAATTCTTTTTCTGCTTGAGAAGATGAAGTAAAGTATTGCTATCTTACCTGGGCTACGAAATCCAGGTGATCTGTTCTTCCATGGTACTGGTTGCAAAGAGTAAGGAAGATGACATTGTGAGGAAAAAAAGCAAGTACAGTAGAACCTCTGGTCACAAACGCTTCTGACCATGACCAAATCTGGTTCCGACCAAAAATGTCACAATTTTTTCTTCCCGTGGCCGATTTCCCCTTCCACGCCATTTTTTTGTAAGCGCCATATTTTCAAAGTTAGGTTCGGGTCACGACCAAATTAGGTTGTGACCAAAGTTATGGAACGAATTATGGTCGTGACCAGAGTTTCTACTGTACTGTTATCTACGTAGAACATTCTTTAAGCCTTGAGAAACAAGGTAATATTAGAAAGTGCCTCAGGCAGACAGATCCCTGGTTCATTAGGATATCAGAAGATAAGAGATACAGCACTACTAGCAGGCTTGCAGGATTATGTTATTATGAGACAATTTCAAGAAAGTATAGTTCTAGTTTTTTGGAATTGATTTGTTTGGTTTGGCCTACTAGCTGTAAGTAGGGCTGCAACAAGTGGATACCATTAGAAAGTGACTCCTCCTCTACCCTTTGCTCATTTCTTTCTACTCTTTTGTTACAAGACAAACTGCCGTTGGTTGTCACTGAGTTCAGCACCAATAACTTTTGAAAAATACTTTGTTTATCAGTGTATGTGTTTATGTATATTAATCAATCGTGGGGGTTTTGGATAGTAGCATTGGATCCATGACTGGAGATTGGTTTTCTTTGTTTATAAATTCGATATATGTTCAGTTTTAGGCTCAACAATTAGTTCTGATCAGCATGTATTATGGATATTGAGTATGATGGACAGAGAGAACCTGAGCATTAAACACTAGTAGAGGGATATCACCCCATCATCTCTACTGTAAAGAGTTCAAAGATTCATTTTCTTCTGGTCTGTTGGAAAGATAGCTGAAAGCATCCTCACCCAAATTGTTAAGAGGGTGGAATTTCATGTCTTTGCCTTGGTGAAGATGAACAGCGTTGGATATATTTAACTCTATCAAGTCTGGTAGGATGCATAAGAACAAGTATTATATGCATTTGTCAATTCTTCTTGTAATAAAATCTAATTAGAATATATTTCCAGATGATTTCTGAGGTACATATTTAGCAGTCTACAAAGATGCTTTATTGAGATATTATAGCAATAGCAATAGCACTTAGACTTATATACCGCTTCATAGTGCTTTACAGCCCTCTCTAAGCGGTTTACAGAGTTCAGCATATTGCCCCCAACAATCTGGGTCCTCATTTTACTGACCTCAGAAGGATGGAAGGCTGAGTCAACCTTGAGCCTGCTGAGATTTGAACAGCTGAACTGCTGAACTAGCAGTCACTGAAGTAGTTGCAGTGCTGCTTTTAACCACTGTGCCACCTCGGCTCATTCATTATTAATATCATTATTACATGGTATTTTCTTTAATTTTTTTTTGCACATTTTCCCCTCAAAGGCGTATAAGTATAAATATACTTACCGTATTTTTGGAGTATAAGACACACCTTTTTACCCCCAAAAAGAGGGTGAAAACTTGGTGCGTCTTATACACCGAATGTAGCCTCACCCACCCCCACCCTTTGGCCTCTGTCTTCCAGCAATTTACCTGCTTGCAGGAAAGAGGGAAGACCTGTAAAGCCCAGCAAGTCAGTAGAAGCTTCCCAACGAACAGCTGATTAGGTTTGCCAGTGGGAAAATGAAAGTGAAACTAACTGCAAAGAGGCAAATAGCTGGGAGAGACAGGCAGGTTTTTATTTTTGCTGAACTGGCTGCAAAAGGGGTAAGTGAATAACTATAAATGTCTGTAGAATGTTCAAATTATTAGACTTATTTTTAAAGACTGCTTTATTATTGTTCTAGAGCCAGGGGTCTCCAACTTTGGCAATTTAAAGACTTGTGGACTTCAACTCCCAGAATTCAACAGCCAGCTTTGTTACCTTTGCTGGCTGTGGATTCTGGGAGTTGAAGTCCACAAGTCTTAAAGTTGCCAATCTAAATCTAGACAACTTAACAAAATAAAGAAGCTTTTTAAAATAAATGCTTGCTCTGAAGAGGCCCAATGCTATTGTATCTTCTTTTAAATAATAGAGAATAATGTATACTTCCAGAAATTGTAATTAATTTTAACAGCTCTGTACAAGTATAGTATGAAATGTAACAGTGTCCTGTTTAGTATTATAGTTTAGTTACCTTGGAGTAGATCTATTTAAATAATTGGGAAAAGTTAGTGTGACTACATTTAAGAAAACTTTCTGGCATAATGTACATTTCTCCAATTCTTTGCTATTTCTATGGGTCAGGCACACATGCATAGAAATACACAACAAACAGTGTATATCAGTGATGGCGAACCTTTTTTCCCTCGGGTGCCAAAAGCATGTGCGTGTGCACTATCATGCACGTGCGAGTGCCCACACCCATAATTCAATGCCTGGGGAGGGTGAAAATGGTCTCCCCCGCCCTCGCAGAGGTCCTCTGGAGGCCGAAAACGGCCCATTTCCCGACTTCTGGTGGAAACTGTAGGCCCATTTTTTGCCCTCCCCAGGCTCCAGAGGCTTCCCTGGAGCCTGGGGAGGGCGAAAACGCCCCCCTGCCTCCCCGGAGGCTCTCTGGAAGCCTAAAATGCCCTCCCAGAGCCTCCACGTGAGCCAAAAATCAGCTGGCCAGTGTACACATGCACGCTGGAGCTGAGCTAGGGCAATGGCTCGCGTGCCGGCAGATATGGCTCTGCGTGCCACCTGTGGCACGCGTGCCATAGGTTCGCCATCACTGGTGTATATTATCTGTGCTGTTTGCTGTTTGACAAATTGCTTGGAGGCAGAGGCCTTTTTTCCTTGTTTTCCTCCTCCAAAACTAAGGTGCGTCTTATACTCCGGTGCATCTTATACTCCGAAAAATAAGGTATACTATATAAGAAAGTGTTTGTGTGGTCTGTCTTTAAATGAATGGATTATGGCCATATTCAATTTTTTTTCAGTTGTATTCTTTTCTTCTGAATAACTGGAGGATTATATCTTCAGTAGATTACTTTTCTCTGAATTGCAGTTGGATAACACCTGTAGACTAGGGGATATAATACTTTGGTAATTATACTTAACACGCTGGCAGGTTAGACATGCAGAGCAACTTACAAGCAACATAGTGCCTTGTTGATTGTCTAACCTTATCATTAGTATCTGAGATCATTTGGCTGCTGCAAGTGTTCTGATATATTGTGCTGCTCAGTTTCAGTCAAAAGCATTTGCTTTCGTAATTCCCTGTGCTGTATGATGCAGGTTTAAATGCTTTGAATAGAATCTGGCCATTGACAGAACTATATCCTGCAAATTCAAATTGAGATCACATAAAAAGGCCTTGAATTGAAAATGAAGCACAAACTATAACAGCAACCTTGCACAGGGAGACCAGTTTTTCAAACTATAGTCAACCTGGGTATATGCATAATATTTGTTTAAAGCTTTGCATATTCTAAATTCATTTCATGAATTTCTGAATTTCATATTATTACTAACATGGCTATTGGTATGTGCATACAGCTGTAAACATACAAATATATTTATAGGAGGCATGCTTTTGCATTTAACTAGCAGTGATTTGCTATATAACAATTTTTTTTAAATTATTATTATTATTTTAGATTTGGGGACTAAAAGGAAAGATTTCCTTGAGCTCTAGCACACTTTTTCATGGATGGCTCAAGTCTATATGTTAATCAGCATATCTAGAAATTCAAAAGTAATTAAAACTTGCTTTCAATTTTACTTGTAAAATAAACTACATTTATATTAATAAAGTACAGCAGGAAAGAAAAACTGTTTTAAAATGCCAGTTTCCTAGCCTGCTGTCTTCCAAAATTGTTAGATCTGCAACTCCCAATATTCTCAGTTAACATCTGGAGGGCATCAGGAAACTGTTTTGAAGACAATTATTCTGATACATTTACTTGGAATATAATCCCCATATTCAGACCCACCAGGGTGCTTAGTTAATTTACCAACTGTGCATATTTGGAGAGAGAGCTGTAATACCAATACTTTGGGAGGACAAGCCGCTTAAGTTCAAGTCTGTGTAAGCCAATATAATTGGGTTTTGGTAAAATTGCCCAAATAGTTAGGGGAAAAAAGAGCTCAAGATTGTAGGAATAAAGAGAAATACACTGCATGCAGATGGTTTCCAGAGAGGTATTAATGCTTCCCAAAAACTTCTGCCTAGTTATGTAGCTGATACTATATAGTACTATAAAGAATTATATTCTAATAAAATGTTATAAGATACTTTTAAGGTTTTTTTTGTAATAGTGAAACCAAACATCAATATAAACATTGATAGATCCAGTTTGGTCTAGTGCTTAAGACACCAGGCTAGAAAGCAGGAGACCGTGAGTTCTAGTCCTGCCTTAACCATGAAAGCTGGCTAGATGACCTTGGGCCAGACACTCACTCTCAGCCCAACCCACCTCCCAGGGTTGTTTTTGTGGGGATAATAGGAGGAAAAAAGTATTGTTGGATATGGTTGCCTCCTTGAGCTATTTGTAAAAATAGTAAAGGCGGGATACAAACAAACAAACAAATAAAAAATATTGAAACCAGACCGATCTGTTGGTGAATTTGAGATGCGTTTTGATTTTGGAAGCTGGCTGGCTCAACTCCTGCAATAATGTGGTGCCTTAACTAAATCTGATTTTTTTTTAAACGATAGTTTCATACTGAGTAATGTGACTATCAACTTAACCTTATGTGATTCCAGAGAAGGAAGTGGGCTGGGAGGGGAGGGTGGAGAGAGATATGTGAAGTCTTAGTGCAGGTCCATGTCCTTAAGTCTGTCAATCTCACAATGCCGAGAACAAAGGAGAGGAAAAAAAAGAAAGAAATCATTGTCCCCTTTCCAGTTGCTGCAGGTCCTGTAGCAACAGCATTATCAACAACATCTCACTCTCACTCTGTGCTAAAGGGAAGAAATAAATTACTTGCACCCTCCCTCCTTCATGTTGCATTCATTTGTCTGACTGTCTGCAGAAAGAGCCCCACAGCGGATCCTGTTGGGATGGGCTGCAAACCCATCCGCCACCTTCCCTCTCAAAAGAGCAGCTGCAGCTAGCATTTGAAGCCTAGGAGGTGGGGGTGAGGACGGTCTCTGTGCAACTCGGGAAACAGTTCAGCCTCAGCAGTGACAGAATCACGCCATCTCATCACAAGTAAACCACCAGTTTAGCAGAACTTTCAAGTGCACCTCAGCTAAGCAGGAAATCAAATGGTTCAGCTGCCAAAAAGAGACAATATACTGGAATAATTGGGGTTCAGGGCCAATCCTGGAGCAGCATATCTTACAGGTGGCTATTGCCTAAGGCAGGGGTCTCCTTAAATTTGGCAACTTTAAGACCTGTGGACTTCAACTCCCAGAATTCCCCAGTAAGCATTTCCTTGGCCTAAAGATAAGGGATTAAAGACAAAGTCAATTTCTGTGAATAAGTGTGTTCAGAAAAACTCCCTGAGTGTTACTTAATACTTAAGCATCTGTTCTTGCCTGAGCCATCCCTGAATTTTGTCCAGAGAAAGAGAACCTACGGCCCTCTAGAAGTTGTTGACTTACTAGTAAAACTGAGCAAACTAAAAAATATGCAGGAAGGCTGGGATTGAAATTTAACAACTGGAGGGTCACTTACTTACCAGGTGGTTTGTCCTATACATATATTTGTGGATCAGTAGGAGCCTAAAATCCATCCGAATAAATTAGCTGTTTGTACAAATGACAATTCTAAATACATAAAATTGATAGAAAAACGTGTGGAGCACAGGCAACCTCAGCTAGGGGTGCAATTATATTTGGCTCTATTCTAGTCTAGAGAAGTAGTTAGGATACTGGAGTAGGATAGGGTTAGGATTGTGGAAAACTAAGTTCAAACCGAGCTTCCATTTGACTATGAATCTTACCAAAATGTGACTCAATCATTCTCTCCCAAACAAGTAGTTATTCTGAGGATAGACAATATACTTGTTAGTTCATTATCTTTAGCTTGCAGAGGGAGAAAAAAGTGGAATATAAATGCAATGACAGGCAGTTAAGGCGCTGGACTAGGAATGGGAAGATCTGAGTTCTAGTTCTGCCTTAGATACAAAACTAGGTGACTTTGGGTTACTCTCAGGCCGCAGGAAACATAGGAAGAAGGCAGTAGGAAACCATTTCCAAAAATGTTGCATGGACTTGCCATGCAGTTCCCAAATCAAAAGGCAGGGGGAAAAAAAGAACCATAAACCCCAGTACATACAGGAATATTAAAAAAGGTGATTATGAGGCTAAAGAGGATTACTTTGTAATGGTGGGTAGAACCAAACCCCCTCACTCTGAATTCTTGTGAGAAAAGTATATGCAATATGAATAAAGGTAGTGTATTTATTTGCATGGAATCAAGATATGGGGGCGATGGCTCAGCGGTTAAAGATTTTGAGCTGTCTCAGCAGGAAAGCTGACTGCCTGGGTTCAAGACCCTAGCACCACAAAACAGAATGAGCTCCCATTTCTTGCACCAGCTCCTGCCAACCTAACTGTTTGAAAGCATGCAACTGCAAGTAGATAAATAGGTACCACTACGATGGGAAGGTAACAGCATTCTACGTGTCTTGGTGTATAGTGAATTTATTTATTTATTTATTTAAATGGATTTCTATGCCGCCCAACTCCCAGGGGACTCTGGGCGGCTCACAACATATTAGAATCCATTACAAAATATAAAAATACAATAAATAAAAATACAAATACAAAAGTTAAAAAGAGTATCTCACATTCACAATCAAGGGGGGAGACCCATATCTAATCTAGTTAGTCTCACTTTCACCCTACCTGCCGGAAGAGCCAAGTTTTTATTGCTTTCCAGAAGGCCAGCAGGGTGGGGATGGTCCTGATCTCCGGGGGAAGCTGGTTCCACAGGGTGGGAGCTCCCACAGAGAAGGCCCTCCCCCTCGGCCCCGCCAACCGACATTGTTTGGTCGATGGGACCTGGAGGAGGCTGACTCTGTGGGCCCTGACCAGTCGTAGGGAGGTATGCGGCAGGATGCAGTCCCGAAGGTAACCTGGCCCTGAGCCATGTAGGGCTTTAAAGGTTAAAACCAACACCTTAAATTGGATCCGGAGACTAATGGGCAGCCAATGCAGCTGGCAGTGATGCTGGCCACATGACCTTGAAAGTGTCTGGGCCACACTGGCTCCCTTGACTTAGAAATGGATGTCAACCCGCCCCTAGAGTTGTACATGACTGGATAAGGGAAACTTACTTTAATCAAGATACACAACACACACACAAATATACGTATATCTTTCTAGAAAACTTTAAAAAAATTAGTATCATGGGCATGCTAATGCTGCTTTTCAAAAGTGATTTTGTAAAAAGATACTTTTTAAAATGCACCCATCATTTGACTGTCAGTAAATAGTACTTTAAGAAAATGAAACCGTCTGTGTTCTCTGGTCATCACCAGAGTGTTTTAACGCCTGGGAAATGCTTTTAACTGTTAAGAGGAAAAAAGTCACAGACATGTCAGTATTTGTTAATGTTTCTGACAATGTATGGCAAGCCCGGCTATCCTTTTTAGGTTTTGGCATGAACAATCACCCTTTTATTGGGCCATTAATGCGCTTTCAGAACATTGTGCCATGTCCACAGGCCATAATTTAGCAGCTGTTTATCAGAAGCTTTCATAAAGCACTGAATAGTCTCCTTACATCCAGTGGGCCCTCACATCAGCCTTTGAGAATCTGCCTGCTTCTAAATGGGAGATCTGTGCATTTAGTTGTTCAGAGATATGTGTGACCCACATAACCTATAAATTTGATTGGAAGTTACAGCGCTGGCATGGGCTGATGGATAGCAGATTAGAACTCTGATTAACCATGTGATCTCTCAGGCTGGCAATATATTGTCTAAACAAGATTCATCAGATGCAATCGGAATTTCAAGCGGTCAGATGAAATTCAAATGGGCTAGGCAGCTTCTTCCCCTCTACCCTTGCCAACCTCTTCCTTTTCTTTTCAGAGGGGATATTGTCTTTATATCCCCCTCCCAACCTCCCCCCCCAACCCCCCATTCCATTTCCATTGCTGAAAATACAACTTTGATGAATCTGCTCCTCGCCCTAAAGCTGTCTGTCTGTTGTTCATCAGAAAGCAGGTCGCAGTTCAGTGAGCAGAAGAAAAGATTTTAATAGAAGTTCTGCCAAGGGCTGTAATGCATCATTTTAGAGCCCTAATTACATTACAATGACAAATATCAATGGTGACAACAGCAATAACCTACATCCTTTAATGGCTGTGCTGGAAAAAAGGAGTTTTGGGCGCTGTGCCATTAGATTAGACTCGGTTTCAAAACAGAGGCCATTAGAAGTGTGTGTCCACAGTATTATTGGCCGATAACTGAAGCCCACTGGAAAGGCTTGTAAATAAATGCCTCTCTAAAGCATGGGCCCCTGGGACAAAAGGAGCAAAAATTAGATGACCATGGAATCAGCAGTGTTTCCGAGGCAACTTTAGCTTTCAAAGTGAAGAATTGCCTACTTAATTTTGTGAAATCCGACTGCTCCCCCTCCGTCTCTGCCTCGCTGTGCCCTTTCCACCCCTCTACCAATGCCTCCTCCTGCCAATTAGGAAGGATCATAAAAACTCTATCGGTAAAGCACTTGAAATGAAGAAAAAGAGCATCTTAAAGCAAAAGTCGCTTCCTTGAAACAGGGTGCAGAACATGGGAGAACATTTTGCCCTAGCTTTTCAAAAGAAAATCAATGCAGATGAGTTTGTATACGGTATTAAATGCCAGCTTCTATCTTCAGGAAATCTTATTATAAATATTTAGCTCCCGAGGAAGACTTGTTTTTCCTCTTTTTCTTTCTCTTAATTCTTTGTGCAAAATAAATTCAATTAACTCATGCTGGATACTTTTCTAACTGTTTGAAGAGTCAGGCTTTAATGGCATCTCCTGTAAAAACAGCACACATCGCCACTGCGTGTTATAGAAATATGGTTTCCGGCCTTTAATAGCTACTGGTACTGATAGAAAAATAGGAACACTCCCCCTTTCATATTAGAATATCGTATAGTCTTAAGCCTTCCCTACTTTAATGCTAAACAGTGAATGTGCAGCCACAAATAAAACTACATTTAGGGTTATCATAGAGGCCAGTGATGGCAAACCTATGGCACGTGTGCCACAGGTGGCACGTGGAGCCATATCTGCTGGCACGTGAGCCGTTGCCCTAGCTCAGCTCCAGCACACATGTGCACACATGTGCGCGCAGGCCAGCTGATTTTTGGCTCACGTGGAGGCTCTTGCAGGGCGTTTTTGGCTTCTGGCAGGCCTCCAGGGGGTGGGTTGGGGGGGCATTTTCGCCCTCCCCAGGCTCCAGGGAAGCCTCTGGAGCCTGGGGAGGCCAGAAAACGAGCCCACCGGAAGTTGGGAAACAGCCCGTTTCCGGCCTCCAGAGAGCCTCTGGGGGGTGGGGGAGGCCATTTTCGCCCTCCCCAGGCATTGAATTATGGGTGAGGGCACTCATGCATGCACGATAGGGTGCGCACACACGCTTTCGACACCTGAGGAAAAAAAGGTTCGCCATCACTGATATAGGCCAAGGGCACTGATCCATATCATGCCAGCAACCAGTCTGCGCAAAAAAGCAAAGCGCTATCCACAGGATGCAGGCAGCACACAAAATCATGCCTCATCCAGTCCACAGAAAAACCTTTCTCCATGGAACTAGTCCCTGGTGCCCAAAAGGTTGGATGCCACTGAAATAGACCCCCCCGCCCTCTGAACAACCTCTACAGCAGGGGTGTCCAACGTTGGTAACTTTAAGACTTCACTGCCTAGAATTCCCCAGCCAGCATGAGAGTTGAAGTCCACAAGTCTTAAAAGTTGCCAACGTTGGATACCCCTTCTGTAGAGTGTCTAGTAGCCACCCAGATGTTCGCATCCTGTGTACCACAGGCCTCACTATGTTGTCTGGAAGTTCTAAGAGTTGTCGTTTTAACAGATCTTAAGGAAACATTGCTAAACCAGCGGTTCAGGATTTCCTTTGCGGCAATGTTTTTCAGCGAAGGGACAGGAGAGGAGAAAAATTAGAAATTAGAAGAGTGCAGTAAAGTAAAGGAGAGTAAAGAAGAGTTACATGGGCTTTTAATAGAAATGGAGGTCTCGCAGAAAGGCATCTGAGCATCTTGACTACCACAGGTTAAAAGACGTATAGTCCTGTTTCAACTGTGTAAATGTTCAGTTTCCCTCTGCCTGTTTGTTGTGCTTCCTGTGGTCTGAACCTCAGTGCTGTTGACGCCTCTCGGGAGATTGCATTGCACGTGTGAGGGTGGTTGTTGAAGAAGCCTGTACTTGCACACTCGTGCATGTGCGTACACACAGACTCATGGCAAGTGATTCCTAGGAGGGATTGCAAACTAAAACAAATCAACCAGGCTGCCTAGGAGTCTTTTTCTTTTTCCCCTTGTGTTCTCCCCCCCCCCTCCCCTGCTTTCTGGCCATTTGCCAGCAAAGCAAGATGTAAAGCTGCTTTTTTTCCTCGCCCCATTGCTGCTTTTGTCTCTTTGTGCATGATAACTGAATGGATAGCTTGTGCTACCAACCACCACTAGTACTTCATCCTTGGATTCACTCTGGCCTTCGCCCTTTGGCTCTTTTCCAGGAGTCATTGCCTGCCCTAAATGGCTCGTTATATGTTTTATTAAGTCCTTTAAAATCAAAATAACAAGACGTTTCACAAATCTAGGATTGGGCTTTCTTAAAAAACATATAATGGACACATGCAAATGCGCACAATCTGCATGGTTTATGTAAAAATCCAAGCCTTTATGGTTGATAGTTGGGCCTTGAAGCAAAGGGTAACCGTGGAGGATATTCTTGGCATTTAAAAGGATTTGTCTGGAATTTCAGCTAGGTAGTGCAGAGCTTGGAGCAGTGATGGCGAACCTTTTTTTCCTTGTGTGCCGAAAGTGCGTGTGCACATGCTATTTCACGAGCACACGTGCCCACACCCATAATTCAATGCCCCCCATGTGCCTCACCCCTTTGCGCATGTGTGTGCGATCCCCACGCTGCCCCACCCATGCGCACACAACCCTCCCGCTCCCCCGTTTCCCAACTTCCAGTAGGCCCAGTAGGCTCATTTTTTGCCCTCCCCAGGCTCCAGAGGCTTCCCTGGAGCCTGGGGAGGGCAAAAATGGCCTCCCTTGCCCCCCCCGGAGGCCCTCCAGAGGCCGGAAACGCCCTCCCAGAGCGTCCATGTGAGTGAACACATGCGCACTGGAGCTGATCTAGGGCAACGGCTCGTGTTCCGGCAGATATGGCTCCGCGTGCCACCTGTGGTACACGTGCCATAGGTTCGCCATCACGGGCTTAGAGCATTGCCTTAGGTGTGGTAGACTGGGATTCAAATTTCGGCTGCTAGTCTTTTTTGAGAGCAAGTTTGGTCTAGTCAGTGGTTAAGATACCAGGCTAGAAAGTGGGAGACCGTGAGTTCTAGTGCCGCCTTAGCCATGAAAACCAGCTGGGTGACTTTGGGCCAGTCACTCTCTTTCAGCTCAGTTCACCTCACAGGGTTGTTGTTGTGGGGAAAATAGGAGAAAGAAGGTGTGTGGAATAAGTTTACCGCCTTGTGTTATTTGTAACAATAATAAAGGTGGGATATAAATAATCAAATAAATAAACATGCTACAAAGTCAGATTGTCATGGAAAATTACAATGGAGTGAAACAATCTCATTGCCCAACTGTGGTGTGTTGCTGTTCTGTTACTGTCTTTAATAGAAAATAATAGCAATAGCAATAGCACTTAGACTTATATACCGCTTCATAGTGCTTTACAGCCCTCTCTAAGCAGTTTACAGAGTTCAGCATATTGCCCCCAACAATCTGGGTCCTCATTTTACCGACCTCAGAGGGATGGAAGGCGGAGTCAACCTTGAGCCGGTGAGATTTGAACAGCTGAACTGCTGAACTAGCAGCCTGCAGTGCTGCATTTAACCACTGCGCCACCTCGGCTCATGTACAGGTAATCCTCCATTTATGCCATAAATGAGACTGGAACCTCCATGACTAAGCAATGCAGTCATTATATGAGTCATGCTTGATTTTACGACCTTTTTGGTTGATCGTAAGCGAATCCAGTTTCCTTGATTGACTTAGCCTGTTGCAAATGGCAATTTCATGACTCCGGGGTACCACAACCATAATAAATATATGCTGGTTGCCAAGTGCCCAAATTTTGATCCATGTGACCGTGGGGAAGCGGTGATGATCATATCTGCGAAAATCAGTCATAAGTTGCTTTTTAGCGCTGTCATAATTTTAAACCGTGAATAAATATAAGTTGAGAACCTTCTGTATAAAAGAAAGGACTGAAGAACAGTTTCAAGAAGCCCGGTGACCAGAATAATCAGTCTACCACTAATAATATCTTTGTACAGGTTCTGCAGATAGAACAAATGGTCTTTCTCATGCCTGGAATGTTATGTAATCCCACTGTTATTTTTTTATAGGGCACTTTATACCACAGCATCCGTGTGCTTTAATTTCAGGTGTCTCTCTGTGTGTGTCCTCTTAGAGTATGATTTCTCCTTTGCAGTGAGGGAGAGGTATCTTGAATTCTTCTTTTGTCCAAATCTCCTCTTACAATTATCTGGTTTAACAGGTAGCAGGTTATAGCAAGCTGTGGGTGAACACTTCAAACAATCCAATTATTTGCAGTAGATGTTTATTTGATGGTTAATATAAATCTCTGGCTTTGAGGAAAAGATTTAGATAGACTTCTGGGTGGCCAGCCCCAAGTCTTGTAAAAACAATGAGTCAACCCTTCTGTTTAATCACTGTTTAATCATGAGAAGGTTAAAATAAACCTCGGTTCTCACTTCATTTTCTAGCATTCTTTAGGTCTTTTATTGTTTGTCTTTATCCAGCAGAAAAACAGGATCAGCAAAAGTGCACACCTCATCACTGGAAGTTGCATATAGCCCTTCAAATGTTTTAGATCGGGGTCTCCAACCTTGGCAACTTTAAGATTTGTGGACTTCAACTCCCAGAATTCCCCAGCCAGCATGAAATTCCCCATGGCTAGCTGGGGAATTCTGGGAGTTGAAGTCCACAAATCTTAAAGTTGCCAAGGTTGGACACCCCTGTTTAAGATTCTTCTTATTTGTTGCTCTTAAATTACATGGTGTTCTACTATGCAAAATGTGGCAGGCAAGAGCAGCCTTTCCTCCCCTGATACATTTCCAGTGGATGTTCTGGTGAAATACTTTACTTTTCATTTCACCTCCTAGTACAGGGGTCTTCAAACTTGGCAACTTTAAGACTTGTGGACTTCAACTCCCAGAATTGAGAATTCTGGAATTTGAAGTCCACAAGTCTTAAAGTTGCCAAGTTTGGGGACCCCTGTCCTAATACCGTAGGTCCCATCATTGCATTTGGCTTCTTGACACTTTCACATCATTCCACCTGCTCAGTATCCCATTCTGCTCTTTCCACTTCTTCTCTTCACCTGATTTTCCAATTAATTTTTTTTAATCTTATACTTACGTTTTTTTCTTTTTGTAGGCAAATTGCTGGTTAGTGATGGGAAAACCCTATCACAGTGATGGTGAACCTTTTTTTCCTCGGGTGCTGAAAGCCCGCATGCCCGTGCTATCACACACGTGTGAGTGCCCACACCCATAATTCAATGCCCCCCAGCCCCTGCGCATGCGTGCGTGGCCTCCCTATGCTGCCCTGCCCCCCACGCATGTGCTCATGACCCCCTCCCCCATTTCCCAACTTCTGGTGGGCCCGGTAAGCCCGGTTTTTGCCCTTCCCAGGCTCCAGAGGCTTCCCTGCAGCCTGGGGAGGGCAAAAACGGCCTCCCCCACCCCCCAGAGGCCCTCCGGAGGCCAAAAACACCCTCCCAGAGCCTCTGCACGAGCCAAAAATCAACTGGCAGGTGCGCACATGCGCGATGGAGCTGAGCTAAAGCAACGGCTCGCGTGCCGGCAGATATGGCTACGCGTGCCACCTGTGGCACGCGTGCCATAGGTTCGCCATCACTGCCCTATCTCTTTCAGTAGATGTACTAATGGGTGTTAAGTTTTCTAGATACAGAGAATTTTATTTTCAAAAATTGAATGATATCTATACTATGTTCTGGCTCTGTGCAAGATTTATGTTTTATACTGGAAATCAAAGTACTAGTTGAAACACACACACACACACACACACACACACACACACACCCTTCCACCATATATTCTTTGAATTTTCAAAGAATATATGGGGAAACAGACCACTTCTTAAAATATTCTAGCTAGTACAACTGTAGTACAACACTGAATCTTGTTTATGGGGCAAATGTTTGAACTATTTCAATACCATCATCCAAACAAAATTCTACCTAATCACTTATTGCATACTAATATTTTAATGATATCTCATTTTATTTATTCAATTTAATTATTTTTTTAAAAAAATTGCTGCCCATCCCTCCTTGAGGTTTTATTACAATTAGAGTAGAAGATGAAGAGTTTTAGTGGATCTAAACATTTTGGGAACTCAATCTGCGTACTACTTATTTTCTTAAACTTTTTCTTTCTTAGTGTCAGCTTATGTACTTTCATGCTCTTCTTTTTAAGTCTAAAGAAATAATAGTGTTTTTCAAGAAGGATTGAGGACCAAGAGTAAGACTGCTGCTTATGGTCGCTCTTATCTTAGATACAGTGGTGAAATCCATTTTTTTTACTACCGGTTCTGTGGGCGTGGCTTGGTGGGCGTGGTGTGGCTTGGTGGGCGTGGCTTGGTGGGCGTGGCAGGGGAAGGATACTGTAAAATCTCCATTCCCACCCCACTCCAGGGGAAGGATACTGCAAAATCTCCATTCCCACCCCACTCCAGGGGAAGGATACTGTAAAATCTCCATTCCCTCCCCACTCCAGGGGAAGGATACTGCAAAAACTCCACCCCACTCTGGGGCCAGCCAGAGGTGGTATTTGCTGGTTCTCCGAACTACCAGTTTTCCAGAACCTGTCAGAACCTGCTGGATTTCATCCCTGCTTAGATATCTCCTATAATGCGCTGTATAGGATTGTTGTTGTAAGACCATTCAGAGGTTGTAGCTGGCCAAGAAAGCAGTGATGTAGGAAGTTATGGCATGTCTATGGCACATCGCTGTTTCATGGGCTTCACTGGCTCCTAATTTGCTTCTGGGTGCAATTCAAGATGCCAATCCTGTAAAACCCTTCATGGCATGGGGCTGGGTTATCTGTGGGATCATCTGTCCCTGATAGTTTCTACCCATCTCACTAGGTTCAACAAATGGGGCATATTCCAGGTCCCTTCAGTTAAAAAAATATCATCTTATGGGGCCTTGGAAGTGTGCCTTTTGTGTTGCAGTGCCTGCCCGTTGGAACACCATAGTCCAGATCAGTTTGGCCCCAACCCTGCTGGCTATGCTGCAGGGCTTTGGAGTCAGAAGATTAGATGGCCTGTTGAGAGGTTTTGTTAATTGTTTTGTTGGGGATTATCCTCGGTGACCATTGTAGATTTTTACTCTTTGCTAATATTGTTTCAACATGTTTTTATCCTTCCAGAGTTAAAATTTACAAGATGGACAGCCTCATAAGTCAAATAATAAATAAATAAATAAATAAATAAATAAATAAATAAATAAATAAATAAATAAATAAATAAATAAATAAATAAATAAATAAATAATAAACAAATAAACAATAGGATTAAAATCTTTTATCGAATCATTTTATTTGGTCTATTATAGTTTGTTCTCTTATCTTTGAGACCGCCTCCTACCATGTACCTCCCAACGACCGGTGAGATCGAACAGGGTTGGGCTCCTTTGGGTCCTGTCAGCTAAACAGTGTCGGCTGGTGGGGCCGCGGGGGAGGGCCTTCTCTGTTGCTGCCCCGGCTCTCTGGAACCAGCTACCGCCGGAGATTCGTACTACCCCCACCTTATTGGCCTTCAGGAAAGCCATTTAAACCTGGCTTTTCCAGCAGGCTTGGGGCCAGTGACCCAGAGTTAATCAGTAAGGTCGCCCCTCAATGAATGTAGTAATTTATTGTTTTTAAATGTTTAAACATGTTTTTAAATTGTTTTATGATGTTCTTTTTGTATTGATTCATATTTGTCCTGACTGTGAGCCGCCCAGAGTCCTCTGGGAATTGGGTGGCATACAAATGTGATCAAATAAATAAATAAAATAAGTTATATAAAAAACCTGATGTTTAGCCTAAAACCGTAGGAAAAATGATAGTTTGAGAGTGGTATTATTGTTATTAGAACTACATCAAGGATTTTTGTAACTCTTGCTTTTCCTCAAGCAGAACCTAATTCATAATTATTTATACATAAAATATGCTTAAGGACATCAAATTCTTTTCACCCAAAGCACTATAAGCAGCTTCACTGGAGCTTGGGAACATTCCAGTTTGAGCAAGTTCTTGAGCCTTCAGGTTGTTACTTTTAGAAAAGTTTTCATTTTTCAGGATTTTAATTCTCAGGTTAACTCAGGTTAACTGAGGTTAAAAAAAGATTTGTAATTTAAATAAGATATATTGCTGTACTTAAATTTGATTTCTGTGTGTCTGAAGATTTTCTATATTTATTTGGAAATAATTATAGTGCATTGCAGTCCTAATGGACCCCGAACAATGAACAACAACAATACTACACTCTTTCTCGGGACTGTGTAATTTCTTCTGGAAGTCCCCACTATTTTTAATAATTCACCTACTCTTCACCCAGATCAAGATTACATCAATTCAGCAACTTTAAAATTAATGTTATTTTACACTAAGAGAGTTGTTCCACCAGCAGTATAGCCACATTATTTTGTACCAGCTGAAGTTTCTGAGTTGTTTCCAAAGGCCAGCCACGTGTAGTGTGTATTATAGTATGTAGTGGATAGTGTGAATAACGTTGAGGAAGGGGGGGAGGCGTGAAGAGAGGCAGCCAATACAATGATCAAGGAATCTATATCCAAAGCAGAAATATAATTTGAGAAATGTTTGAGACTTGCCTCTCTAGTTCTCTTTAGGATAAAGGCAGGGAAGGGGGAGGCACATTCAAACTTGCAAGATTGTGGCGCAGTGGTTAAAATGCAGTACTGCAGGCTACTTCTGCTGACTGCTGGCTGCCTGCAATTTGGCAGATCGAATCTCACCAGGCTCAAGGTTGACTCAGCTTTCCATCCTTCCAAGGTGGGTAAAATGAGGACCCAGATTGTTGGAGGCGATGTGCTGACTCTGTAAACTGCTTAGAGAGGGCTGTAAAAGCACTGTGAAGCGGTATATAAGTCTAAGTGCTATTGCTATTCTGGTACTATAATATGGTAATAAATGTAGTTTTAGTATTTATAGCTTTGGTTTTCAACTTTGGTCCTCCTCGAAAAGCTGATATAGTAGATCAACTAGATGATGATCAGTGTTGAGTTATCATCACCAGCGCTCACTGGTCCAGATTGAGTTATAACTTGGAGACTGGCTGAATCTGGATGTCAACACACACACACACACACACACACACACACACACACACACACACACACACACACACACACCGACTTTTTCCCAGTTTCCCAGTTGCTGCATTAATAGGACAAGAATCCAGAAGGTCTTTCAAGTCATGAATCACCTCTTTTGGGGGGGCGGGTAACATGACCTCATCCCGAGTCACTGCTAGGGTCAATGTTATAGCATTTCTCCATTCGTTGCCCACAAACAGCAACTGCAACTTCATCAGGTTTATTTCAGCTTGCTTCAGCCCATTCAGTTCCTCATAGCTTCCAGACACTAAAGCTTTTGGCTCAGGGCAATTATGTAAAACTGGGTGTCATTAACATGTTGATGATACTCATCCTGAACTGATGGTTGGCCTTTCCCAGCAGCTTCCTATACTTACTGAATAACTGGATGGGGGTGGGGGAAGTCTTAAGATGCCATATGGGACTACTGATTGCCTCAAAGTCTCCCCAAATGACCATTGATTGGTGGAAACCTCTCACTGGGAATTGGAATCACCATAAAACGGAATACTCAATTTAAAAAAAATCCAGAAATATACCATTATTCATGATATCAAATGCTACCAAGAAGACTGATAGAACCAGAAGGGCAAACTCCTACCATCTAAATCCCAAAAAAGTTTATCTAACTTGGTCTAGTGGTTAAGGCACCCAGCTAGAAACCGGGAGACTGTGAGTTCTAGTCCCACCTTAGCCATGAGAGCCAACTGGATAACTTTGGACCAGCCCTTCTCTCTCAGTCCAACCAACTTCATAGGGTTGTTGTTATGGGGAAAATAGGAGGAGGAAAGTGTGTTGAAAAGAGGACATAGATAATTAAAAAGGATATAAATAGAAGGAAAAGGAAGCCTGCTTAATTTTCAAACTTCACCTTGGAAATGTATGTTGAGCCATGTGATCTACAGAGAACAGTGATCAATAGAGAACAGTGATCATGGATTGGAAGGGGATGGGCTGAAGCCAATTACTGGAATCAGGAAATAAATTAAGTCTGTTGATGAGCCTGTTGATGGATGAGGGAAAAGCAGCAGATAATTTTCAAGGTACAGAAACATTTGAATGGCTTCTGTTGTGAAAGGAATCCATTTTATTTTTCTTAAAAAAAAAAGACACTAAAAAAGTCAGACAATATTTGGTTTCAAGACTGTGCCTTCTAATCCATAGCTGGCACAATTCAAATTACACAACTCCACCATCCACTTCCTTTGAGGTCCATAAACCAGAAGAACCCCATATTGCAACATCAGATGCTTGCTCACCACAGCAGACTCTACCTAATTGCTTAGTTGCATCCATCTTTCCCTCAAAGAGCCTTGGACAGTTACTGTTATATAGGAGTTTGTGGATGCAGTAAACATAGGGAAGAATGAGTGTTTTGCGACTCTTTATGTTACCCCAAAGGCTCAGATGTGAACTCTTGCCATTGCTCAGTGATGTCCATTTCTGCTTTTCTACTATCTTCTCTCCAAGATTCTTTTCAGTCAGCTAACCAAGAAGCTGTTTGGGGTGCAATTGGGAGGGGGAGGGAGGGGGAGAGAGGGAGGGAGGGAGGGAGGGAGAGAGAGAGAGAGAGAGAGAGAGAGAGATTGAGAGAGAGAGAGAGAGAGAGAGATTGAGAGAGAGAGAGAGAGTGAGAACACGAACCCCAGGAACAGTGTCTGCTATTTAATTGTGCTGCTAGTATTCTCTGCTCGTCCACGATTTACACAAACTTAATGGTGAAGTATGAAGGCTCTTTTGTCATGCACAAGCTTAGGCCTAAGTTACCCTTGATTTCTTTGAACTTTACAATTCTCTAGTTTGTATGCACCCTTCAGCAGGAAATAAAATGCAAGGAACAGCAGCAGACCAAGATAAGCAATTAGGAAGTGAATAATGGTCAACTATAATCACTGGCTGCTTTGAGAGTTCCTTGCAAACAGCATGTGCCTGAGATTCAGTGCAGGGCAGATAAATTAATTTCCATCACTGAACCAGTCTGTCTACAAAGACTTCCTGAGACCATAAGGACACACTAACAAGCTATTCATACACTTTCCTTTTTCTTAAAATATTTTTTTCTAAAAAAAAATACCCAGATCATTTCTTTAAGCTACATGTCAGAGGGGTGAAAAAATGTATTTTTCTTCAAAATAATAAAGGGTGGTCTAGATAATATTTCATATTTACATTACTCCCCTCTTAGTGAATAACATTCTAATTAAATAATATTCCATCTTCTTTTGATCTACTAATATATATGTGACCTAAATTTCCTCAAGCTGGAAATTGTTCCAAGACTTCTTTAACATGTTCATATATTCTGATTTTTACAGGATTGAACATCTTTTCAATATGCTGCATATGATCAAGGGATAAAAGTCTGTAGAGTATTTGAAACGGAAGGGGGGGAGAATATTATGATTAATGACAAACAATTTTGTGCCTCTGCTTCAGTTTGGAATATCTGACTCTGCAAACAAAGGCATAATTGCAGAATGGGCAGATGTAAGAATTGGAGAACAAGATATGATCTGAAAATAACCTAAAAGCAAATAATAAGGGAATAGAGCAAAGGGCCCAGAATATGCATGAATTCACTGCAACAACTGGCAGAGTGTTACAAAGAGGTAAATTGTAGATTTAGTCTGGATTGCCCAAGTATGCAGTAAATGACTTGGTCTCCTTCAGAAAGAAAGGATTGGGGGTAGGGGATGATATACTAGAGCAGAGGTTCCCAACCTGGGGGTCGGGACCCCTTTGGGGGTCGAATGACCATTTCCCAGGGGTCGCCCCAGCATCCTCAGCTCCCCCCCACTGCCACAAGCCTGGCCATATCGCGCCCCACAACCCGCGCCCCCACCCCGCTGCTGCCATTTGGGTTCTTTTACCGTTTGCGCATGCGCAGAGGGTAAAAGAACCCAAATGGCGGCGGCGGGGTGGGTCACAGTGGGGTCGCGGGGGTGGGGCGTGGGTCACGCCATTAGGAAGGTTGGGAACCACTGTACTAGAGCAAGACCTTTAAAATTAGATCCATAGTAGAAGAGAGTTACACAGATTGCTTTCTGTTTTACTAGCACTGGATGCAGCTTTTTTTTTTTAAATGCTGGAATGAATTCTATCAAAACATTTGGACTCTACTGTGTACACAAGCTTGCGTGCTGATAAACCACAGCCTTGACCAACAGGTGTACATTGGCCTACAGCACTCCGGCCTAACCTACTTGAGTAAATAAAAACAAGGATGTTGAAGTCCCAAATTAAATAGCTCTGCAATGAACCTTGTATCAGGGTCACTTCAGACAATTGTTATGATATTTGCTTGACATTCCTGCTTCGGTTGGCTCATCAAGCACAGCTTCTTTTCACACAGGATTAAAACTTTATGCCATTGTAAACATACCTGTACATATTGGCTACATATAATCAGTTGGCTATTGGCCGAGAGCCAAGATGCACAGGCATTTGGAGCAGTTAACATCACTCTGAGGTCATGTAAACTGCCATTCCTTGCTGATTTATAAACAGTTTATATTGGGACAAAGGCCTCTTTCTACAGATTTCCCCTTCAGCCTTCATACAATTAAATCTATACATTTTAATATTTATATTTCTTCAGATTGTCTCATATTCTCTTTCACATGTACTCTTTGTTCAGTTGCCTTCGTATTTCTTCTTATGAATGTTATCTATCTTTTAAACACTTGAGGGCACGGATGCGTTTACAGGTAGTTCTCAACCTACAACCATTTGTTTAATGACCGGTCAAAGTTACAATGACACTGAAGAATGTGACAAATGACTGTTTTTTTTTACTCTTGTAACCATTGCAGCATCCCAGTCACGTGGTCACGTGACCAAAATTTGACTGCTTGGCCCCTGGCGTGTATTTATGATGTTTGAACTGTCCCAGGGTCATGTGATCACCATTTGTAACCTTCCCAGGCAGATTCTGACAGACAAAGTCAATGAGGGAAGGCAGATTTGCTTAACAACCACGATTCACTTAACAACTGCAGCAATTCACATAACGACTGGGGCAAAAAAGTCATATAATGGGGCAAAACTCCCATAACAACTGTCCTGCTTAGCAACAGAAATGTTGGTCGAGAACTACCTGTAGTCTCTTAATTTTAGCATCACCAATCAGTAGGAAATGTGAACTTTGATAATTAGTAAGTTCTGTCTGAAATTGGAACTGCAAAATAAAAAGAGTAATGTTGGATCATGTTGAAAGCCTGTGAATCCATCATTCTATTTCTACAGTGCCTCACCAAACACCTATCAGTAGCAGGAGGAAACCTTTAAAAAATGCTGACATGTATTTTCCCCAGTAACTTATATTCAAAAGCAAAATGCCTGTGGTGCATCTTACTTATGGTTCTTGTGAAGAACAGCAATTGGTAACTTTATTCGCAGTGGACCTACCACATCTAAATGAAGGTCATTGCTTTATCTTCAGGCAGCAAGCTTCACCTTTGGATTGTTCTGGATTGCCTATCATTCATTGGATTATGAGAGAAAGGGAGAGTGTGTGTATGTGTGCTTAAAAAAAATCTTCCCCTGCTTTTTCTACACCATCCATCATTTTAGACCTTCCCTCAGCATGCTTCCAATTTAGAGCCAAATTCCAGAACAGTAGCTCCATTAGTCTATTGTATTATAAATACAAAGTATTTTGTTTCCCAAGGTTTCCTAGGTAAAAGCTTTCTTTTCAGTTAACAATGCATGCTGATGAAAGATATTCTCATATGTAAATGCAGACCCTCTTAACATTTCTTAGAATTAGATCCAGAGATTTGTAAGTCAAAATCCACACAGTGGGGTGCTCCTTTGCAATCCTTCTACTCCTAAAAAGGATTAACTAAAATGGTTAAAATGGAGCCACAATACGCTCTTTACATCTACTGTAAAGAGAGCATTGGATAGAAATTGTGAAAGATGCTATTCATGCAGGGAGACTGCATCAGAATCCACAAGTTGATTGCCTTATTATAAAATAATGATAAAATGCCTTCCTATGCAGCATCACTGCTTTGCTTTCTCCAGCCTTTTCATCTGAAAGTAGTGACTATAAGAAGTCTTATCGTTACCCAGAAACCTCATTGACACTCTTAGGCTACCAGATCCCATTATTACCTATAGTTTAGGTTCCAAGTTCCATACTTTAGACCAGTTTCTCAACCTCAGTAACTTTTAAGTAGCGTAGACTTCAGCTCCCAGAATGCCACACAGCCAGCATGGGGAATTTTAGGAGTTGAAGTTGCTAAGGTTTGTTTGTTTGTTTATTTATATATATCCCACCTTTATTATTTTTACAAATACCTCAAGGTGGTGAACTTATATATAATGCTCCTTCCCCCTATTTTCCCCACAACAGCAACCCTGTGAGGTGGGTTGGGCTGAGAGAGAGTAACTGCCTCAAGGTCACCCAGCTGGCTTTCATGACTACAGTAGGACTTGAACTCATGGTGTCCCATTTTCTAGTATGGTGCCTTAACTACTAGACCAAACTGGCTCGACACTGCTTTGGACCCCAGTTTCTGTGTCAGAGAATATCAGTCTATGCCACACTGTTATGGCATAGTTTGGTGCAAAGTGTTGGGTTTAGTAGCTAAATCCCTGCTGTCAGAGGCAGTCACAGAAAACTGGAGTCCTTTTAAATTGGGGAAAGGAAAATGGCACTAGCAATGAAGGAGAACGTTGAGCGAGAAAGTGCAGAAAGGGGCTGACAAAGAAAGAAGGTGCTGGAGACCAATTTTACAGTGACTCTGCTCTAGAATATTCTGCCAGACTGTGGCAATTTGAAGGGGAGAATGAATAATTGAGTAATGTTTTTAATATTGTTTCTTCTGGGTTAACCAGGATTAAAGAAGAGAAGACCTAAGGAGAAAAATCAGGCAACACTGTAAACACGAGGAAAGAAGCATATATAAATAAATTCACATTTTTCTTTCCTTGGTTTTTTTTTTAAAGAATGAAGTTCCCTCTCTCCAGTGCTTTTAATTTTGCATTATAATGCCCCCCCTTTTAAGATTAGTCTTTGAAAATATGCAAGATGAAGTCATGTATAGCATTAGAAAATACTTCCATACATTATCAAGTTTTAAACTAATAGGCAGCTATGCTGCTAGGCTTTAATATGTTTTTAATGGTGCTATATAATAAAAAATTGGCTTGAGCAATCAGTTTTCTTTTTGGCAAGTGCATCATTGGTGGGATTTATTTCCAACTTCTAAAATATTTTTGTAGCAAGATAGCTAAAATCTTATTAAACCTTTAGCTGATGTCATAACTCATTGCCTCAATATGGATGTCTCTTTCTCATTGATTTTTTATATGCTTTTCCTCAGATTTTTTACATTACACAACTGCTTAAATTACATAAGATGCCACTTTTCCCCTCTCTTTCTATAGCATTAAGTATCATCCTAGCTTTGCTTTTACAAAACTTAATGCTTTCTTAAATAAATAGAAAACCAAAGCTACAATCAGCTTACCTGAGAAGTCCGGCTGAACTCGGCAAAACTTTTGAATAGAAATGTAAGCATTTCACTGGGAATTACTGAAAATAAGCTCTGTTATAATGGTAGGAATGAGGCTTACTTCTAATTAAAAATAAGTCGGATTATTTTATATAGGGCACCTTATAAAACATTGCCTAGGGAAAAAAAGATTTTAAAAAATGCCAAATAGTACACTTTCATATGCCAATATATAAAAGACCCGTTCTATTGTTAAAACAATAAAATAATCTGTAATTCTCAAAAAAGGGGGGAAAGCATATTCTCCATTACTCTACACATTACATTTTACAGTTTTTGTAGTGTACTTTATACTTTTCATAGTTCCATGTGTTTTTTAACTGGAGAATTATTAAGGTAGCTACACTGATCTTAACATCAAAGATTCTCTCTTTTAGTCTTTTTTTTAACAATATGATGCTTTTTATTATGGAACGTTTTCATGTTTGTTCGTTTGTTTATGGTTGTTTTTTATTGTATGCTGACCTTAGTCCCATTTGTGAGATGAGGATCCAGATAAATGTGAGGAATGAATGAATGAATGAATGAATTTTATATACCAAGAAAGACTGCTTATTCAGGATTCAGAATTTTCTTAAGCAAAGTATGAAACTGAATCATTCTATTTATGTAAATATTCCTTTCAAAGTCACGAAGGAAGAAAATGAGTAACTGGACAATTGTCACCTCTCTCATCCTACTTCAGCACAATTCCCATGCCCTTTAATATATTTTTCTCAGAAAACCACCAGTATTTGTGGAGTGGTAAAGTATTGCTGAAAAGACCTATTTAGTCTGTCAGAAATGAGAGCAAACTCTTTAAGGTAGTTCACATAAAATAAAAATCAGCCTTTCACTTTGTAAACTTCCCTCTGTATTTGACTTAAATAACACGAGGAATTACCTGTAAAGGTATGTTTTCAAATTGCTTTCTACTTTTGGTCAGTTTGGAATTACTTTTGGGGGCAGAATGCTCTTCCATGCAAAATCATGACCCAGATTTAGATTTAGATTTATTATTAGAGTTGGAAGGGACCTTGTAGGTCATCTAGTCCAACCCCCTGCTCAAGCAGGAGTTCCTACACCATTTGAGACAGATGGCAGTCCAGTCTCTCCTTGAAGGTCGCAAGTGTTGGGGCTCTCACAACCTCCACTGGCAAGCTGTTCCACTGGTTGATCACTCTCACCGTCAGAAAGTTTCTCCTCACTTCAGGTTGAATCTCTCCTTGGTCAGCTTCCATGACAGATGCACTTGTTGTACTTGTGCAATTTTGATCTTCTCCTTTTGCTGCAACCCCTTGTTCTTCTTGGCATGCAATCTTATGAAAGGGAAAGAGTTCAGATCCTTTCCAATCAATTAAAAAAATAATACTGTACTAGTAAGAAACTGAAGTTCTTGACGAGTATATAATAGATGGTAGATGGATATCTTGCTGAAAGCAATTTGAAATTTACATTTTGAATTATACTGTATCTGTTCCCAGCCTTGCATGTTGATCTTCAGGTTACTTCTCCATTCAGTCCAATCTGAAAGACTTTTCTCAATGGCAGCAATTCACTAGGGCAGTGGTGGCGAACCTTTTTCGGCTCGCGTGCCAAAAAGGGGGGGCGCGCTTGCGCGCGCTCGCGTGCCCACACCCATTCCCTCCCCCCCACGCATGCGCACAACACCCCCCCATGCTGCCCCCTGCGCATGCGCACACACCCCCACCCCCGCGCAAAGGCTTACCGGAGCCTGGGACGATGAAACCGGCAAACCGGAAGTGCGAAAAAACGCACTTCCGGTTTGCCGGTATGCTGTTTTTCGCACTCCGGAGGGTTCAGGGAAGCTCCCTGAAGCTCCGGAATGCAAAAAACTACAAAACGGACAAACCGGAAGTGCGGAAAAGTGCACTTCCGGTTTGTCCGTTTTGTAGTTTTTTGCATTCCGGAGTTTCAGGGAGCTTCCCTGAACCCTCCGGAGTGCAAAAAACAGCACACCGGCAAACCGGAAGTGCGTTTTTTCGCACTTCCGGTTTGCCAGTGGGCAACCCTCGCGTGCCGGCTTCTATGGCTCCGCGTGCCACCTCTGGCACGCTTGCCATAGGTTCGCCACCACGGCACTAGGGGCTCTGGAGAATATTTTTCACTATACGTGCCCTCAGTTTCTTGCCCATTTTGACCATTCTCTTAAGTAGATGAAGATAATCTGATTCTTAGTTCTACCGAGAGTCTGTAGCTCTGTAGCAACAGACATTTCTTGGAATGGTTATCATAATGCAAGAAAAGAAAATAGATTTAGTATAGTTCATCTGCTAATAAAACTTCAAAAATCTTTTCATTCTTAGAATGATCTGAAATGAGTTTCTTATTTCTGATCGTTCTTCTCCTCTCTTGTCATAAGTCTTTAGGTGTAATAGTAGTCCTCGCTTTCCAACCACTCGTTTGATGACTGTTTGAACTTGTGATGGCCCAGAACATGAGGCATCTATGACCAGACCTCAAAATTCTTTTGGTCACAGCACCTTGGTGACCACATGATAGCAATTTGGGTGCTTACATTTACAGTGGTTGAAGTGTCCCATGGCCACATGATCACTATTTGTGACCTTCCCTGTCAGAGTCTGTCATGTGAAGTTAATGGAGAATCTGCCAGCACAGAAAACCACAAGTCAATGTGGTATTTTCTTCCAGTCTTCTGGTGCTCATGTCCTGCCATGTCATCTGTACCCTGGCCTTCCTGCACTTGCATGTGGCCTTAACAAGCCCTCCCTGGCACCCCCCAATTCATGCACTACCTGCACCAGTCCCCCAGAGCCCCTCATCCCACACAACACTGCAGTGTTTCGTATCTGGGACTCCCACCACTATTTATTTAGTTATTTATTTGGGAATTCTTCTATGCCGCCCTACTCCCTAAGGACTCAGGTAATCACTACCTGATTAACCTGCACATCTTGCGGTTGCAAAGGCAAACAGGACTGGGATTTTCACTAAGCGATATGATCATGTGACTTTATGATTGCGTCGCTTAGGGACAGCCATCCCAATCCCAAATGCCGTTATAACCTGAGGACTATCTATATCAGTGTTTCCCAACCTTGGCAACTTGAAGATGTCTGGACTTCAACTCCCAGAATTCCCCAGCCAGCGAATACTGGCTGGGGAATTCTGGGAGTTGAAGTCCAGACATCTTCAAGTTGCCAAGGTTGGGAAACACTGATCTATATATACTTATTTCCTTAATCGGCTGAATGGAGTTTTCTTTTGCAATCCTATTTCTCTTATTTGTCCCTTGTTTTTGAATCTATAATTTGTTGCTCCTGCAGTGATTTACCATCGTCATAGTTGATTCTCACCCACAACGTTTTTGGTAAAAGTCTTCAGCCTACATCAACATTTTTTAGTACAATTTTGGCTTACTTCCTTTTCTCAGATTCTTTCTATAGACCATTTTATTTTTAAAAACCTTTTCTTGTTACTTTTGCAATTGTTAAGCCTTATCATTTGGTTGATTCTTTGTACTTGTACCCCTTTGAACTTTGTTCATGTTCTTCTGAATGACAACTCTATATTGTTTTTCATTTGCTGTTTCTGTCATTTGAGTCTTTATTACTTTTCCTTAGTTTTCCAAATAATCTCTGCCATCCTCAAAGCTTTGTTCTTCACTTTTTAAAATCCAATTACCGAGAATGATTTCTTTATTTTGCCTCCTAAATTATTACTTATAATAATTTGATTTGATATATTTATATTTATATATATGGTATATCTTTTAAGCAAATTGTTTTTCTTAATTTGTGCACTTTCACTGAGTTCTAACATTTTTTCCTATTCTAAATCTCATTTAGTTCTGCTAAGTTTGTTTTGATTTTAAAACTGATTCTTGCTTGTAATCATTAGTTTTCTGTTCCATGGTTTCTAAATTGAACATTTTTCCTCCACCATTTGAATTCTTTTTTATACAACTATTTTACCAATTGGTTTTATGTTAAATTCATACACTTTATTTTACCATTGTAAATTTATTTGTCTAAATAAAGGGAATATTTTATTTTATTTTTGCTTCATATTAATTTTTTTGAAGTAGTTGGTAATGTTCTCTCTCTACCATCCTCAGCTACTTGTATTTATATTTATATATCTGTATATTAATTTTAATGGTATTTATCCATATTGTTTTCTCTTTTACTTTTCTTAAATGTTTTCAGGTCACTGTAACTGGTGCCTTATGCTGTTGTAAAGGATTCACTTGTAAATAGTGTGTGTGTGTAGACGGTTCCTTAAATAGTGTATCTAGCATTTTAGGATTTTTATGTTATTGTCCAATGGAATGAATGCAATTATATTATTTTCATCATTTATTTGTTTTCATTATTGGATTTATATTGCACGTTTTAAAAAATTTAAGACAGCCTTCATAGTTTTCCTTCATCCCATTTTTATCCCACAACACTACCTTGTGATATAAGTTATCTGAGAAAGAGCGCCTGGTGCAAAATCATCCAATAAGATATTATGGTAGAGAGTCGACTTGAACCTAAGTCACCACCGTGTCAGACCAGAATTTTTAGAACTACCTCTCACTGTGTTCAATACAGATTGCCTTACACAACAAATAGACTCAAATAAATCAGTGATGTTTTGGTCATAACTTATTTTTGTCTTTGTGATATCAATGCCTTTACTTTGAGAATCATTAAGTTACTGTTTTTGTTCCCCATCCTGACCATCTCATGACCGACTCCTCATATTTTAAAACTATTTTTTGGACTATAAGACGCACCGGACTATAAAACATACCTAAATTTACAGAATGAAAACAAAAAAAAAGTTTTTGGCCTCTGCGCATTGCGTTTTTGCCCTCCCTGGCCCCCAGAAGCACTCTGCAGTGCTCCACATGGCCTGTTTTCACTAAAAATGTGCCCATTTTTGGCCTGCAGAGTGCTTCTGGGGACCGGGGAGGGCGAAAAGACGATACATGGAGGGTTCGAGAGGCCAAAAATGCCTGTATTCGGTCTATAAGACGCACTTAAATTTTCCCCACTTTTAGGGGGAAATATATACTCTGAAAAATGCGGGTTTATTTATTTATTTATTTATTTATTTATTTATTTATTTATTTATTTATTTATTTATTTATTTATTTATTTATTTATTTATTTATTTATTTATTTATTTATTTATTTATTTATTTATTAGTGAGACTTACGGTATATACCGCCTCATAGTGCAAGCACTCTCTAAGCGGTTTACACCATTAAGCAATGTATATTTATATTGCCCCCAACAATCTGGGTCCTCATATCTTTTGCAGATACATTTTTTCTTGTTTTTCCTTCTAGCTTTGTTATTTTTAAAATGTTATTACAACACCTGCTTTATATTTTGTATTAGGTGTACTTTTTTGGACAGTTTCCAAAATTACTTTCATCATTAGAACATATTATAGCACAGTTATCAAAACATGAGGTAGTTAAAGCATACAATGACTGTGGCCAGCTCTATGTTCCAGACCTGACCTTCCAAAAATACAGGTCTTTGATTCCAGACCACCCAGATTGCATGTCTGGCCTTTGAAGAGAATGCTACTACAGACTGAACAGATAGAAATACCATCTGAGCAGTGTCTCAGTCTATCATGCCTGGATCAAGTATCAAGTGGTTCAATGAAGTTTGGTTTCTTACAGGTCCTGGCAGCAATTCAGGAATTACATGTCCATCTTGGTATCTAGTAACTTTTTTTGAGAGAGAGAGAGAGAGAGGGCGTGGTGGGGGGGTGACTGAGACTGATTATTATGTGGGTATCTTGTACCTTGCTGTCATATGTCATTCCTAATACCATTGTAATCATTGTATATTTTTATAATTTTTGTTGTCAAATTTACAAAAGTTGCACTAATTTGAACTCTACACATGTAGGTCTGGAAAAATTGTCACTGTGCTATTCTAGAAGTAAAAATGGTTCAATACGCAGTTATAAGCTTCCTACCATTTGTGTGTGTGTGTGTGTGTGTGTGTGTGTGTGTGTGTGTGTGTGTGTGTGTGTGTGTGTGTGTGTGTGTGTGTGAAATTGGTCTATTGTATGGATAGTTCCACTAGAGAGGTGCAGCTGAGAGATCTCAGATGTGTTGGGAAGAGAAAAGAGGTTATTTTGACAGTATAGAATGCAAAGAATGGAAGGAAAGTTCCTTAAATGAAGTCTGCAAGAAAATTAGTAGGAGTTAGGTTGCATCAAATTCTAGAAAAAACGTTTCAGGAAATAAAAATAGGGTAAAGACATGTTACACTTATATTAAAGGAAGTAAAATTCTATACAGGTAATATTTGACTTATGACCATAAATAAGGCCAAAGTTTCAGTAGCTAAGCTGTTGAGTGAACTTTGCCCCACTTTATGATCTTTCTTGTCAGAGTTGTTAAGTGAATCACTGCAGTTGTTAAGTTAATAATACGGTTAATAAGTGAATCTGGCTTCCCCATTGACTTTGCTTGTCAGAAGGTCACAAAAGGTGATCACATGACTGAGACAGTGCTAGCGTCAAATATATGAACCAGTTACCAAGTGTCCAAATTTTGATTGTGTGACCACAGAGAATGCTGCAATGGTCGTAAGTGTGAAAAATGGTCATAAGTCACTTTTTTCAGTGCCATTGTAACTTTGAACTGTCACTAAGCAAACGGTAGTAAATTGAGGACTACCCCGGAACCTGAAATGTCTGTGATTCTGAGAAAAGCTACATAGAACTAGCTGGGAATGGTTGATCTTATCCAGGATTCAGTATAGAACAGTGATGGCGAACCTTTTTTTCCTCGGGTGCCGAAAGCACGTCTGCGCGCGCTATCGTGCATGTGCGAGTGCCCACACCCATAATTCAATCCCTGGGGAGGGCAAAAATGGGCTCCTCTGCCCCCCCGGAGGCCCTCTGGAGGCTGGAAAAGACCCATTTCCCAACTGCTGGTGGGCCTGGTAGGCCCATTGTTTGCCCTCCCCAGGCTCCAGAGGCTTTCCTGTAGCCTGGGGAGGGTGAAAACAGCCTCCCCCGCCCCCCGGAGGCCCTCCAGAAGCCGAAAACACTCTCCCAGAGCCTCTGTGTGACCAGAAAATCAGCTGGCCGACGTGCACATGCACACTGGAGCTGAGCTAGGGCAACAGCTCGCGTGCCAGCAGATATGGCTCTGCGTGCCACCTGTGGCACGCGTGCCATAGGTTCGCCATCACTGGTATAGAATGTCAGAATGTTTTTTGAATCTTTTGGAAATAAGTCTCATACCCATCATATTTAATATGTAAGAAATGAGTGAAGGAAGGTCCTCCATACATTTGACTTCAACAGAGAAGATAATTGAAAGTTGATGGGTCTGTAAAAAAAATAACATTGAAAAGGGGAAGTGAACAGTCATATCTCTCTTCAGAATATTTGGAGTCACTTAAAAACCTAGTGGCAGAAACCTAACTAGAATGCATTCCACAGAGCAGAAAATATACCACCAAGTTGAAACACTTTATCTGTGTCATAACATAAAGAAACAAAATAACAGGAAAAAGAAACACTTTCAAGGGGACTTAAAGAGAAATTTTACTCAGATAAAAGGGATATAAAAAGTGGTATACATTTTCACAGAAGGCATTATATGAAATAAGGATTTTCAAACATTGATATTGAGGAATAAATTGTTGATAATATTATGTCTTTTTTAAAAAAAGTGCTTGGAGCTGGAAGTTTCTGGAGTTTTTTTTTTCAGAATTTTTTAAAAATATATATTTCCCCTTTAAAATAGCAAGAAATTATGCCACAATTATTGTGTATGATCAGAATAATTCTGGAGTCTATAGAAAATAGATGGTGGAGCTTATAGATGGCCTTGGGTCTATGGCTACTTACCGTGGCCATTTATTGATTGATTTGATTTGTATGGCTGATCATCTCGCCTGAGCAACTCTGCGCAACTCACAATTTGGATAATGAATCTCTGTTCTTGATCTAACAGTAAGGCCAACCTTTCTATTCTGAGATAGTAGAGTCCCCTGCAGCTAGGCCAGGGATGAAATTCAAAATGTTTCCCTACCTGGTTCGGTGGGCGTGGCTTGGTGGGCGTGGCAGGGGAGGAATACTGCAAAATCTCCATTCCCATCCCACTCCAGGGGAAGGATACTGCAAAATCTCCATTCCCACCCCACTCTGGGGCCAGCCAGAGGTGGTATTTCCTGGTTCTCCAAACTGCTCAAAATTTCCGCTACCGGTTCTTCAGAACCTGCTGAATTTCACCCCTGATGCTAGCCTTGTTCCTACTTTTCAAGAGGTATGAGGTCAAATATAATTAGATTCCTATGGGAACTGTAAATATTGGAAGAAACCTCAGCTACTGTTATTGTATACCAGTAGCAGGTAACTGGGTTTTTTTTTTTTTTGCTAGAGAAAAGAAACACTTTTTCTTCCCCCACTCCTCCCCCAGTTGTTTAGACTCCAAGGATGTGTCTGGAAACAGAGTAATATGATCAGGGATGGGATCAAGTGTTTTCAGTCAGTTTTGTTTGATTAGGGGTTTCAAAGGGAGAAAGGATTTATTAAGCCCTTTTGAAGGTTAAAATGCTCATGTGAAAAATCACTAAAATTTCTGCAACTGGAAGTCAGCGGTTTTGCCACCAGCATTTAATGACATAGTCTGTGGGTGTTTGGGGGATTAGGCGCTTGCATATGACCCATAAACTGCAGATTACCCACCCGTTCTGAACTGAAGGGGGATTTTTATTGCAAATGTGGAAGATACCACATACCTCAAACCGCTGGCGGTTCTTTTTTCTCAAGCATGCAAGCTACTGTAGCTGCTATGGTGCAAACTGGAAAGTATGCCATTATAACATCTGGAGTCAGTCCAAAGAGCTGAGCTGTCTTTGTCCAAATCACCACTTTAAATGCACTTTCTTTTTATATGTGACCACAATCATATGCTTGCAACTTGTTGCTCACTAACTTTTTCTTTCTCATCCATAGGCAGAAATTGTCAAGAGGCTGAATGCCATATGTGCCCAGGTCATTCCGTTCTTATCCCAGGAGGTAAGGCTGGTTGTTTACGTGTGCTGACCTCAAATTATAGGGAATTGCTTTAACTAAAGAGGAGCCAAGGGCTATGGGGCAACACAAAGCTTGAAAGTCTTTATATTTCACTTTCCTGTGGGTTTCACTCTTTGTCCGCCCCATTGGGTTAATATTAACTTGGTCATTCGGTGGACGCATGAAGCAATTTTAAATCGTGATCTACCTTATTTGTGCCAGCAGCATCTCCGCCTTCAGTACTTAGCACAAAAGCAAAAGCAAGCAGGACTCGGGATTCAGTTTGTGACAACAGCCAGCTGGGTGGCTCTGGAAGCTGCAGGCAGGACAAGAAAATTATAGGCAATCTTTTTACAGGAGTTGTTGACCTGGTGCCCTTCAGATGTTTTGGATTACAACTTCCACCAGCCCTAGTCAGCAATGCCAATGGTTTGGGGTAGTAGAAGTTGTAATCTTAAAATATACCGTCTGCCTTATTTTTCCCCTTGACAAGAAATAAGGGGAGCTATACTGATAAGCAAGACTTTATCAAGCTATATAGGAAAAATCCACTGACAAAGCTGTCCTCCTTGCATAGATCTAGTCTTTGTTCTCTTGCCTTTAAATCTGCCTTAGTTGCTAACATCATAATATGAGAAGGCCAATTTTGACTTGTAAAACCAGCTGAAACAGCTGCATCCTACAGTGCTTCAGCCTGCTGCAATGCCAGTTAGGTTTGGGCTACTTTATACAAATGTTTGCCTGTCATGCCAGTACATTGGTGCTCAAAAATATGAGCCTGTCAAGCTGGTATCTAATGGGAGATATTGAAAAATTGCTAGAAAGCTGTGATTTATGCAGCCGCCTTGGCAGAAAATATGATGCTCTAGGCCAGTGGTGGCGAACCTTTTTCGGCTCGCGTGCCAAAAAAGGTGGGGGGGGTGAGCTTGCGCGCGCTCGCGTGCCCACACCCATTCCCTCCCCCCCCACGCATGCGCACAACACCCCCCTGCTGCCCCCTGCGCATGCGCACCCCCCCCACCCCCGCACAAAGGCTTACCGGAGCCTGGAACGACGAAACCGGCAAACCGGAAGTGCGAAAAAACGCACTTCCGGTTTGCCGGTATGCTGTTTTTTGCACTCCGGAGGGTTCAGGGAAGCTCCTTGAAGCTCCGGAATGCAAAAAACTACAAAACGGACAAACCGGAAGTGCGGAAAAGTGCACTTCCGGTTTGTCCGATTTGTAGTTTTTTGCATTCCGGAGCTTCAGGGAGCTTCCCTGAACCCTCCGGAGTGCAATAAACAGCACACCGGCAAACCGGAAGTGCGTTTTTTCGCACTTCTGGTTTGCCGGTGGGAACCCTCGCGTGCCGGCTTCTATGGCTCCACGTGCCACCTCTGGCACGCGTGCCATAGGTTCGCCACCACGGCTCTAGGCAATAAGCAGATTAATACAGGTGTGTTCTTCTCTATTCACCTCTTCCCCAAAGCCCTCCCCTCCCACCCACAATTCTTCATATCAAGAAAAAGTTTTGCTTTGGGGAGGGGGAAAGAAGCAAGAGTAATTTTTCGGGCAAGGAGTGCTGAATACTCAGTTTTTGATGCTAAATGCAACTTCTTGGTCTACGTTTCTTGGAACTTAGTTTACTCATAATGTCTATCCTGAGTCAGTATTTTTTATCTCTTTCCAATTAATAGAGCTTGTGTTTCTAGTAAAAAGGCTAATAGTCCTCTGAGTGAGTTTGTGTCTGGTCTGTAATGTGAAACATGCTAGTAGTTAAGAATACTAAACATTCTCTTCTAGATTTGTACTTTGTTTACTTACATTGGTGATTGCAGCTTTTGAATGTTTCTCTCTGGAATTCTGAGGATATATCTCTCTGCCCATTTTTATGTAGTATCCCAATTTACAAAATCAGTTTTTTCTTCCATGTATAAGCAAACTTGAAAATGGAGGGGGGGGCAGTATTTATTGATTTATCCACTAAAATTACAAATATACCTGCAGCAGATGATCAACAATTACAAAGCGTCTTCTTGTATTGCTTGATCTTATTGATTTCTGAAACAGGTATTTAAGGATAAATCTCTGCATCTTGGGAATCTCTTGGGTGCTAATTATATAAGCAGTGCTGTGCTTCTCTTCTCCCCCCTCCCCCAGTCTTCCAATTTTTGTACATCCTGTCACATACTTGCCTAATTGGGATAATGTGACTCTGAAAAGGGCACCTATCAGATTTTCTAATATATTTTAGGTTGAATATCTAAAATATTCAACCTAATATGAAGGTTGAAATCCTCCCGGTTCACTCTTACCTGTCAGTCGCCGCAGAGCCGATGGAGCGGGTGGCGTTCGTGGCGCGGGGCTGCCCCCGCTCGCTTCCCCCGCCCGCCTGGATGCCGCCATTTGCGTTCTTTTGCCCTCTGCTCATGCAGAACACTTTGCGCATGCACAGAGGGCAAAAGAATGCAAATGGCAGCATCCAGGCGGGCGGGGGAAGCGGGCGGGGGCAACCCCGCGCCGCGAATGCCACCCGCTCCATTGGCTCTGCGGCAACCGAGAGGATTTCACCCCTTCTGAAGGGTTATATTAGTCTCTTCCCTCTGCTCTACACATAAGTAGGTTCCCTGTACTGTGAACAAGGAGTTCATACCAGAAACTAAACTAGAATATTCTCCTTTTTAGTGCTACCACCCTGCTCTCTCCTTTCACCATCAAACATCTGGTGTCCACAGGAAACATATTTTTAAATGGCAATAACCACAGACTTTCGTTTAAGCAATGTCTTCTTAGAATTGTGCTAATCATTGCTGAAATGTGTCAAATTCTCCCACTTCTCTTTCTAAAAAGCTTTTTTAAAAATCATATCCACAAATGAACTCTAATTAGAGTGGAACACAGTTTAAAAATGCAGAATGTTGAATCTCTAACATTGATTTCTTAGTTTATTAGTGTCTCTACAACTTCACAGCTCTACCTTGCATGGTTAATGATTTATTCAGTAATTTACCAGATTTTGAGTTGGAGGTGGAGTTGACAACTAGGCCAGCCACATCCAGGTTAAGTGTTCTCTTTATTAGGCTATATTAGCGTTATTTTGTTGTAAATGAATGCAAGCATATGGTCCATTTGAAGAGCATTTGGGCAGTATCTAGTTACAAGCTGGAATTAAGGAGAGAGAGCCAACAAATAATGGATGCTACCAGGCACAACACTGCCATGCATAAGAGTGAAGAGATAGGTGGCATCTGACCATGATAGATAAAGACAGGGCTTTTTTAATCTAAAAGATGCAGGAGCTGTTTTAAAACAATGGGCTTAGCTAGTGGCAAAGTAGCACGGGTGTCATTATTTTGGCTCTGATTTTTGGTTGACACATTCATGGAATAGGATGAGGGGATATGGGATTCTTCTAAAGGGGGAAAATGGGGGTTGAAATGTGATATCGCATGAAATCTCCATATTTATTTATTTTTATTTCCATGAAGCCAAATGTTAAGTCTCTGTTCTTCTTAAATTATATAATTGGGGTTTGCTCTTAATGGGGAATAGATGGCTGGGAGACAATTTTTATGTACTTTTGGGTCAGAAACTCTTTGCTTTGTTCCAAAATCCAAATTTCTTAATGATTCTTCATTGTCTTTGTTTACTTGACAAACTAACCTCCCCAAGGATTATAGATGGCCATATAGATTTGATATAGATAAAAATATAAAATGATGTCTTGTGTATTTCATGCTTTTGAAACTTTTAATGATGACTTTTTGACATGTTTATTGTTTTATATCTTTGTTGAATGCCACCCAGAGTCAGTTCTTGTGAAATGGGTGGCTATATAAATTGTGTGAATATGTGTTTGTGTGTGTGCCTATGTATCTAGTTATCTATATCTCTATATAATACCATATGTTCATTCTGCTGTATGCTATAAAAATCAATTGATAGTCCTGTTAGAAGACAGACCATAGTGGAGAAAGTGAGAGTTCAGGGAAAGTTGAGAGTTTAGCAAAAGTTCAGAACCAGTATCTGTTTTTTTTTAATTATTAGTATCAAATTTATTTGCCACTCATCTCATAGTTCAAAGTGACTGCAAGCGTCTTATATCCAAATATCTAACCTAGAGGTCTTCAAACTTGGCAACTTTAAGACTTGTGGACTTCAACTTCATTCTTCAGCTATGCTGGCTGGAGAATTCTGGGAGTTGAAGTCCACAAGTCTTAAAATTGCCAGGTTTGAGGACCCCTGATCTAAACAATGTACAAATATCAAAACAATTATAAATATAACAACAAATTAAAAATTACGTTAATTAAAACAAACTAAAAAACATGGGTTTGGAGGGGAAAGGTGAAGGACCTTCTCTGTTAATGCACCAACCATCTCCATCCAACAGCATCTTCTTCAGGACCTCATGCCAGCTGGCATAACCAGGTTTTAAGGCTTCTCCTGAAAGCTAAAGAGAGGGGGTGGATCTTACCTCCTGTGGCAGATGTTCCAGAGAGCAGGGACCATGGCAGATAAGGCTCTTTTCCTGGATCCCACCAGCTGATATTTCTTGGCCGATGGGATCTGGTAAGGCTCCTTCTGCCAGCATGAGTGGGGCATGCTTTCCATTGGAGAAAGATGGTTCCATTGATATCCTGGATATATGCCCTAAAGAGTATAATACGAAGTGATTTTTCCACATGTTTTTGGAAGGGCCACTTGTAAAGATTATGTTAGGTAGCTCTTACTTCCTATTGTCAGTTTCTGCATTAATACAGGTACAACAGTTCACTTAGTGACTGTTCGAAGTTACAATGGCATTGAAAAAAGTGACTTACGACCATTTTTCACACTTACAACCGTTCCAGCATCCCCATGGTCATGTGATTTACATTTGGATCCTAGACCGACTCATATTGTCACGGGGTCATGTGATCACCTTCTGACAAGCAAAATCAGTGGGGAAACCAGATTCACTTAACAACCATGTTACTTATTTAACAACTGCAGTGATTCACCTAACAAACATGGCAAGGCAAGTTGTAAAATGGGGCAAAACTCACTTCACGAATTTCTCACTTAGCAACATTAATTTTGGGCTCAATTGTTGTGGCTGTAAGTAAGTTGAGGACTGCCTATAATAAAATGCTAATCGTAATCTCATTCCATGGAAGATTCCAGACCTGCTATCTTCCAGGTTTTGAGAGAGGTTTCTACCCAGTGCATGCTCAAAATGGATCCCCTGTGCAGAAAATTACAGGTAGTCCTGGACTTTTTTTTAACCATAATTGAGCCTGGAATTATGGTCATAAATCAATAGTTAAGTGGGTCACCATATAACCATACTCAATTTTACTACCTTTTTTGCAGCAGTCGTTAAGCAAACACTCTGATCATTACAGGAATCAATTTTCCTCAATGGATATTTTTGTGTGATTGTACAATGCTGCAAATGGCTGCAAATGTAAGCCATTTACCAGTGCCCAAAATGTGGGGAGACCATCAGAACTTCAAAAGCAGCTCGTAAGCAGCTCTAGGGAGATCTGTCATTGTTAAGGGAGGACTACCAGTAGAAGCAGCTATCATAGGGATGAATTTATCACAGCTTTTCCTAACTGCTTTAAGGATTGCTTCAAGTTACGTTTCTGGTGAATAGGGTGGGTATGTACAAGTAGCTTTCTAAACTAAAATGGTTTCTACTATGTTCTTCCTGGATTTTCCCCATCTAGTTTGTAGCCCTGGGATTTCTCCGTGACCCCCCTGTGTATTTACTAGCCAGGTTTAAAGCCTCTTAACAAGGTCATCCATTTGCTGCCATCTGCCATGATGATATTGGAACTGTAATCTCTCACAAACCCCAACCGACTAAATGGGACTTGTAGGCATTTCTACTCCACAAACAAACCAGAGAACATCAGGTTAGAAAAGGCAAAATTTCTTCATCATAATCATGAATTACGGGTTTGTTTGTGTGTTTCTTAATTAAACTAATTGATGTCTTGATTGTGAGTGGTCTGTAGGGGAGGGGGAGGAGAGAGGCAAATGATGAAATGTGTATAATGGCATCATGCAGTTGCGACGTCGGGATTCAAGGACACAATTGCAGGATTGGTATAATGATGTCACTGTGCACCAATGCCCATTGGCTCCATTGCTGTTGATGCTGCTAGTTTTGAAAGTGTTGAAGTAGCACGTTTAATGGAATATTAGAGTTCCTCAGGGTGTTTCCCCCCCCTTCTACTGTATCTCAGAAGCATTGATGTTCCAGTATAGAAAGTATTAGATATCTTAGAAAGGAATGCAATGCTTAGAAATCCTTTTGAAAGGTTTTGTAAGAAATTGAAAAGGACAAAACAGCATGTGGTAGGGTTTTGAAAAATGAAAGATTCTACAGCAAACAAGAAAATAAATGTTATGATATGGAATTTTGCTGCTTACTGTTTTTACTTGAATTGTCAATAGATTTTCTGTGGTGAAGAGAGAGCTCTTAAAGGTTGTTTCCCCCCCCCACACACACACACCAATAGAAGAGCAATGCTAACATTTGCTGGTTCAAATAAGTAAATGACATAACTTGTGTCTTTTATATGTTACAATATTTATTCTCAAAGTTAAATAATAAGAGAAATAATCATGCAGATATTGGTTTCTCTTTTTTTTCTTTTACTTTGGTGCAATCGCTATTTAACTCTGACAGATTGGATGGTATCACTTCTCTGCTAGTTTGTTTGCATTTTTAATTTAGAAGTTGAAGATTCCACTTTGGTCACTAAAATTTTGTTAAGTTAACCCTATGCAACAGCCACGTTCAATGGAACTCTCTCCAGGTACAGTATTTTGGTGGGTTGGTTTTTTTTCTAAAGTGAATATTTAAGAATGGAGAGTTTAGGAAGAGAATTAACTCATTTGAGTATAAATAATAGAAAAAGAGGATAGGCCATGGCTATAAACAATCCACAGATGATAATTTTAAGGCTTGCACTATCTGTACACTACTGGATAATTTGTCCATGCGAGTTATATAATATATGGCAATATATGGTCTTTGCAGTGTTTCTAATTAGTAGTCAATAAGCTGCTTAAAAGTGCACCAGAGCACACACTTACCTGTCTGTAACTCCATCTTTGCCTAGCATTGTGCAGAGCCTGTGGTTGCCAGTGACTCAATCCCTGGAGAAGCTGCAGCAATTTTGAAGAAGTGAAGGCAGGCTTTTGCACCCTGAAGCATCTTTTTGAGTTTTGAATCCAAATCACTGTGTAGCTTTTCTTGGCAAATGGGGTAAGGAGAAGCACATTCCAGAAATACAAGTACAGAAGAATCGTGAGATGGTATCTTATGCTTCCTTGATGCTTCTGTTCCCTAAGGACTATTTTGGAAGAGATCAAAGTGCCTGCAAGCCTGGTCCTTCTTCTGGACTAGCTGGAGGAGAAGGGAGAGCTAGGGAAGAACTAATTGTTTCTACCAGGTGATTGCCTAGCCTCTGTTCATACACCATGAGTTCATCACTGGCTCATTGGAGAAGTTGTAGCTACCCAACTGACTCACAGTAAAAACCAGAAGAAAGGGTGCGTTCATATGTCATATTGAGCCTAACTGAACCCACAATGCAGAGGTCCAGTGCGTAGCCTGCTGATGACGTAATTTAGGTGTGATGGCTCTGGTACTGTCTGTGCTGGTCCGTGTGCGCTGCCATATTTTTTTTCCTAATTTTTGGCACTTTTCAGCTCTGAGCATGCGCGGAAGTGAAATCGTCCCTCTGCGCATGCACGGAATTAAAATTGTGTGCCAAAACATCGCGATGCGCACTGGTAGGAAAAGGTAAAAGGAACCAGCCCCTGCCACAATGGCTTAATATTCTCCATGAACACTTTATAGACAAAAGGTCTGAAAAGAGTAATGTATCTTTTTCACTTGATGGGCTATTTCATTTGTGAATATTAGAATAGAAGCAGCTTAAAGAAATTGTGTTTGAAACCTGTAGTTCAGAAGATGGAGGCATTACAGTCTGGTGAAAACACTCCCTGAGGTTTGGTTTTTCTTTTCTTTTTTTAGTATAAAGTATAATTGCAAAGGAATTTAAAAGAGGCTGGAAAATGTTATCATTCATTTCTTTACTGTGCCTGTGGGAAAAATGAACAAAATGCTGTGACTGCATGCACTGATAATAGTGCCAGGTTAACTCGTTGCACTGCTTGTTAACTTTGTAAGAGATCAGTGGCTTGTTTGATGCAAGAAATCATCATCAAATTCACCAGGGGTTTCTTGCTAAGGTTGAACTCATACTATGTCACTATTGTACAAACTATTTTCAGGGCAATTTAACCAGTAATCTGTGGAACTTTTTCAGAATATAAAGGATGTTGAAGACAAATTAGTTATGACAGTGGACAGTTTGACTAGATTCTTATATTTTATTATTTAATACTTTATATTATATTTTTCCACGTTATATTATTGTTCTAAAAGTCATTTTAATTTTGCATGTTAGGACCAAACTAAAAGTTAGAGTAAATACTTGGTTATTGAAAATAGTATTTCTTTCTGAGCCGCGGTGGCGCAGAAATAATATTTCTTTCTGAGCCGCGGTGGCGCAGTGGTTAGAGTGCTGTACTGCAGGCTACTTCAGCTGATCACCAGCTGCCAGCAGTTTGGCAGATCGAATCTCACCAGGCTCAAGGTTGACTCAGCCTTCCATCCTCCCGAGGTCAGTAAAATGAGGACCCAGATTGTTGGGAGCAATATGCTGACTCTGTAAACCGCTTAGAGAGGGCTGTAAAGCACTATAAAGCGGTATATAAGTCTTAAGTGCTATTGCTATTGCTGTTTTTGTTCAAGTTTACCTTCTAGAGATGGAGTGTTTGTGTTTAGATGCTGCTGTTGTTACCATTTTCATTAGGAGTGGTGCTATAGTTAGAGCAGGGTTATTAAACTTTGTAAACCTCATCTTTGTGAGGTCACATTAAAAACATGTAATGCCAGAAATAATGCAGAAGGAATCATAATTTCGCAGTTGCACCTGAGTCAGCATGATATAGTGTAAGTGTTGATTACATTTCAACCAGAACCATCTTTAAGATGGTTTTCTTCTCTCTGAGGAGCCTCATTTGCTATGTTACCATTTAATTGCTTGCCAGGAAGGGAACTGGTAGAGGTGGTTACTTTTTATTCATACTGCTGCTACCACTTTCATGATTTCCCTTGCCATAATATGAGTGAAGAAAAAGAACAGAAAGATCATGATGTTATTAGCAGTAGATCTTCTAGGTCTAGACCGGGAGTGGGCCTCATGCTGGCTAGGGAATTCTGGGAGTTGAAGTTCACAGGTTGTAAAGGGGCTATCGTTGCCTACTCCTGGTCTAGACCATACCTGTGAGGAGGGACCTAAAGTGGTATTCCCAACATGCTGCCTTCCAACTATAGGAATCTATATATATAAAAGCCAAATATACTCACTCATCACAAAATCTCCAAAACTGTAAAGCCTACAAACCTGAAATTCGGCACATATGTTCCTCTTGGCTTCTAGGTGCTCGCTAAGAAAGGATTTTTCGAAATGACCATCAGATCATTAGTAATGCTTATACAGTAATTAACAGACTCTGATGCTAAGAAGTTAGACATTTTACTCCCCCTCCCCACCTGAAAAGAATTATGTTCAAACTGCCAGTGGGCATGGCCAGCGCATGACTCATCCGGCCTGTGGGCTGGGAGTTTAGACATGCTACTGCATGCTAAGAAGTTAGACATTCTACTCCCCCTCCCCACCTGAAAGGGAGAGAAGGGGATAAGATAGGAGAGCTTCTGTGGGGCAAGCCTGAGGGAAAGAAGGGGATAGGAGAGGATCAATGGGGCCAGACTGAGGGAGAGAAGGGGATAAGATAGGAGAGGCTTCTGTGGGGCAAGCCTGAGGGAGAGAAGGGGATAGGAGAGGATCAATGGGGCCAGCCTGAGGGAGAGAAGGGGGATATAGGAGAGGAGAGGCTTCTGTGGGGCAAGCCTGAGGGAGAGAAGGGGAGAGGAGAGGATTCTGTGGGGCAAGCCCGAGGGAGAGAAGTGGAGAGGAGAGGCCGATCGTAACTACTCATTAATGTTCAAGCTTTAACTGTCAATTTATCAAGCCCGATCACATAGTTTGGTAGCGAAGCATGGGTATCCAGCTACTAGTAAAGTATAAATTTGTTAAAATTTCTGAGATTGACTCTTTTTATTTATTTATTTATTTATTTATTTATTTATTTATTTATTTATTTATTTATTTATTTATTCATTCATTCATTCATTCATTCATTCATTCATTCATTCATTCATTCATTTTTCTTCTATGCCGCCCTACTCCCTAAGGACTCAGGGCGGCGTACAGCATTTTAAAGAACACCAAACAATAAAATCATTAAAAACAATTTTAAAAAGTTAAAAAGAAAGACATACACCACCATGCATACATGGAGGAGACCTCAGATGTAAAGTTGTCTCAGAATCACCCCGCCTGCAGGAAGAGCCTCTTAGTTTTTACATTTTTCATCTTCCTTTTATCTGTTTTCCACTTTGTTTTTATCAATACAGTAATAACCAGGATTGTAAAATCTCCATTCTCTTTTTCAGAAATGTTGTTTTAGAAATTTATCAGCATATGGAAATCTCGAAGACTTTCAGAATATCTGGCCTGGTTTTCTTTGCCAGACATGGCTTCCAGTATGTTTGATGTCAGTTTATGTGTGACTGAGAAATAGCTGTCACAATTCTCTTCAGGATGCCCAGAATAGTAGATGAGTGTTACAGGCATTCTGATGTTAAAAAAGGCTAATATTTAGTTTGCACATGAATCTGTTGATACCAAAATATCCGTATACGTTGTTGCATTGTCCTCTTTTTTCCGTATTGTTCTTTTTCACTTGGAGATGCTGCAGTTTCTACTCTGAGCAATTACCTCAATTGTAAAAATATTTTTGCAACTGTGTCCTAATGGTAAGTTGCAAAAGTGATTAGTTGGCCCATGATGGGAATAGTGTATGTAGCATTAGCCTTTGGCCAATACTCAACATGAAATCTGAGAAATGCTTTATAAGGTAAAAGAAAAGCTCAACAATTTCATATCCTGTTAGTATGGTATACTGCATATTTGTCATAGAAGTGATGTGAATATTATAGTATGAGAACTCTAGTCTTCCAGGAGTTATAATGCAGAGTAAGAAGGGCATACCCCACAAATTAGCATTAATAAAGTGCAGATTTGACATAAATATTTATGAGACCTTTTTTGTGGTGCATTTTCCCAGAGTCATGCTATAATACAGCATTGGGCAGAAAGTAGGTTATGGTGTAATTGTGGCACTCTACATGATTTATTGTGGTCCAGTTTGTGCCTGATTTCTTGCAAAAGCTTGTAATCTCATTAGGTATTTATTTTAAAGGAAGAAGACTTAGAGAACAATTTAATGTTGAGTAATTATACTTTATCTATTAAGATATTCAAAGCATTCTTATTTATATATTTAAATATATATTGGAAGATTGAGGAGAATTTAATAAGAACGTGAGTTAGATCACTGCTATGAGACTAAATAGTTCATGAATGAGAGTATGTACTCTTTGCCTCTATAACTTGCAATATAGCAACATTACTAATAGATACAAATGAAATCTTTCCTGTTGGTCTATATAAGTACAATGGATGATAATAAATTCCCTCCACAAGTAATGAGTACCTTGCTTTCATTCATATCCACCTGCCTTAACTATGGTATTATTATTATTATTATTATTATTATTATTATTATTATTATTATTATTATTATTATTATTATTATTATTATTATTATTATTATTATTATTATTATTATTATTATTATTATTATTATTATCATTTGCATCTATGATAAAAGAGAGAATTGGTGATTGGTGACAATTACGACTATTGCAGCTTCCCAGGAGTCATGTGATGAAAATTCAGGCGCTTGGCAACTGACTGGTATTTATGACTGTTGCAGTGTCCCGGGGTCATGTGATCCCCTTTTGTGACCTTCTGACAAGCAAAGTCATTGGAAAAGCCAGATTCACTTAACCGTGTCAGTAACGTAACAACTGCGGTGATTCACTTAACAACTATGGCAAGAAATGTCATAAAATGGTGCGATATTCAATTAACAAATGTCTCACTTAGCAACAGAAATTTTGGGCTCGACTGTGGTTGTAAGTCAAGGACTACCTGTATTTTACTGTCATCTTGCCTATCAGTACTCTTAGGAAGGAAAGACTAACTTTGCTACGGGCTTCATTCACTTTCTCAGCACAGTTAATTTTTTTTCAGCAAAATGATTTTTTTTTAGATAATCTGGTCTTTTTTTTTTTTGATAACCTGGAGGCTACTGTGTTCTTTTTCCCTGAAAAAGAGGTAGAGTGGATATATATAGAACTTCATGAAAATGCTTTATTGAAATTTGTCAAGGTTAATATCCTACTAATGATTTATAATCCCTTCTCTCTTTGCCCAGTCTGTCAAAAGTTTGTGAAATGTTTTGAGGTTCCCCACTCTGTTGCCTATGGCAAATTTGGTAGTTTTTTTTCTTATTATTATTTTCAGATTGAATCTTGAAATAGGCTCATATTAAATTAGTTTATTTTCAGGTTGCAAACTCAAAAAAAAAAGCCTTCTCTCAGTCTCTAGATTCAGAATCAGAACTAATTTATGCAGGCCCACTTTTTCTAGACATGCACATCTACATTCATTAAATTAATCTGAATATTTTATCATGTGATAGAATAAAGCTGTTCTTTACTTTCTGTGTGCTTATTAATACAATGTCTTTGATTTCTCTTTGTCCAGTTCTTTATAATTGATTACATGTCTCTTACTATATTTACAACCTGCTTTTCCCCATATGCTCTAACTCACCCATTTCCTATCAGCATAAAATAAATTCCTTAGTTCCTAAATCTTTTTTTCTACCACTATGTAGTAAGTGATATTTTAAGGTATTTTTTTAAAAAAAGAAATAAATGAATAAATTGGCTAACTCTTTGTGGAGTACTACTAGTGATATTTTTGGTTACATCTATTTTTCCAAATATTTAAAATTATTTTCAAAATATGTGCAAAGTCAGACTGTATTCTAAAATGATTAAATTGCCTTGAAGACTAAACGAGTACTCAAAAATGCATATATTAATGCCTAGCAATAATTGCTTATTGCTAGTATAAGAATTGTGTACCTTTCTATTCTTGCCCGAATACTGAAAGGAGACCTCAGATTTGGAAAGAGGATGCGATTAAACCTTCCTTATGCTTCTCAGCTTTTGGATTATCTGGGAATTAATGTAGTCCCAACCTATTAGCGTTGCCCTGAGTGGTGCTGATAAATTGTGTCAGATGGAAGTTTCTGTTGTCTAATATACCAAACATTGATTAGAAGTAATCTTATTAGGCTAAGCTTTCCTAAACTTATTAAGCCCTGTTTGAACTCCTTTGCTATTATGAGCAGGAAAGTACTCCTTGGCTTCATCTCCATATAACCTCCCTCCCAATTCTCTGCAGAAATTGGTGCCTCATATTGTCTCTAAAATCTAGAACCTAGCATTCAATCTGGGCTCTGAGTTGTGTAGGGAGTTAACATGTTGTTGATAGACTTCCACAAGAAGGCTTTGACTTTTTATTTATATCCCATCTTTATTAATTTTTAGAAAGATGGCAAATTTATTTAATACTCTTTCCTCCTTCTATTTTCCCCCCAACTATAACCCAGTGAGTTGAGTTGAGCTGAGACAGAGATACTGACTCGAGGGCACCAGCTAGGTTTCATGTCTAAGGCAGCACTAGAACCAGTGGTGAGTTGCTCCCGGTTTGGACCGGTTCTTAGAACCAGTAGTGGCGGCGGCGGAAGGCTCCACCCACCTGCCAGGGATGCTTCTGCGCATGCGCAAACCGGTGGCAAACGAATTCAGAACCCACCACTGACTAGAACTACAGTCTCCTGGTTTTTAGGAGGAGGCCTTAAACACTAGACTAGACCAAACTGTCTTATTTTCCAGGTATAGACGTAACCAGTAGTAGGTGAGGACAAGCTAGATAGGACAAGATGAAAGCACAAGGTGAAGGAATCAACAATTACAGTATTTATAACAATAGGGATAATTTTTGGGAAACAGTGGCACTATGATTACAGGGAATGCCTGGCCACCATCTCACAATAGCAAAATCAAATAATATATTTCTATTGCCTTTATTTTTATCCTTCAGCGATGCTGGAAAATATGGGTTAAAAAAGACAAGAAATTGTATGCAACATCGTCAATAGCAAAGATTTATATGAAGGTTTTTGTTTGTATTAAACTAGTTGCTCTAGTTTTAGTGAGCTTAGAATTTCTAGAATCAAGGCAAGATGTCTCCAGCTTAAATGTGCCTGTCTTCTTACTATATTTAACCTTCACTGGCAATTGGTAAATTTGTTCATGCTTTATGGAATTCCATTCTACTTAAACAGGTACTGTATGTAGTCTTACATCAGTTCTTTGACATTGCTTGTGATTAAATAGATCTTAATTTGTGTCTGGAAGTTTTGTATTTTAATTATACTTTAAACTCAACATGACTCAGAATAACTATGAACATTCCTGGTGATCTCTTGGATATATTCATGTAATATTCTAGGCAACAGAAATGGCAATATATTCATTACCTTTTTCAGGATGATATCCCCCCCCCCCGCAATTTCTCAGTCTAGTTTACATTTCTGTTTATTCCCTGGTAGTGTTCTGCCTAAATAGACCTAGGCCTAGACCAACTTTAGCTTAGCTTTAGGCCCACTATTTTTTTCCTATTTCCTACTTTTTTTTCCTTTTTAACCTTATTTGGAAACAAATAAACAATACTTAATGAGGCATAATTGTATAACTCTAATAATATATGTTTTTTTGGGGGGGGTGTCTGAATTTCTTCATGAGGAATTCTTTGGATAAATATATTTCCTGTAAGGTAGTTACTTTTGATATACAGTTCAATGCTCCTGCAACAGATCTATTCTACTATTCTACAGTCTATTTTGGAATAACAGCATTTCATTGTTTTTCATTATTCTACCAGATTTCTCATTTGTCTGCTGTATCTATATTATTTTATTTGCAGACACTCAATAATTATTGGTTTATAAGCTCTATCCATCGGCTTATTTGTACAAATAACTGCTACATGGTATGTCTACTTATTGTTCATGCAAGTAGACTGCTTGAGGGCATTTATTTGTGTGAATGAATTAGCAGATATATTACTGAGGAATCTCTGTTTTGCTGTTTTGGCATTTGCATACAATACTCTTTTGTCCCTGATTTTGTTTGTTTAACTATTCCTTATCTGAAAAGAAATATTTCTATGTTTTTAGCATTTACCAATTCCATATGCAGTACATTGGTTTTTGCTAACTGACCAAGATTATTCTCATTTTTTTCTGATCCATGCCTTAATTTCTAACACTTTTCTCCAGTTTAGAATATGGAAATAGCGAGGAGAAACTCTTATTTTATCATTTTAAATATGATGGAGAGAAATAGATTTGCCATGCATCTTAGGACACTGTATCTGGAGATTGTTTCTCATCCTTAGCAATTTCAAGATGCCTGCTGGCTGGGGAATTCTGGCAGTTGAAGTCCATGTATCTTAAAGCTCCCAATGTATCTGGGAATACACTGGGAGCTTTAAGATGCATGGTCTTCAACTTCCAGAATTCCTGAGCCAACAGGCATCTTGAAATAGCCATTGATGAGAAACATTGCCTTAGGACAGTGGTGGGCAACTATGGCCCCTTTAAGATCTGTGGATTTCAACTCCCAGAATTCCTGAACCAGCATGGAGTTGAAGTCTACAGATCATAAAGAACTTACTGGTCATGGAACATCCATCAGATTTGGAATTACATTTGCTTACTTTTGTGTCTCAAAAAGCTTTTAGACAAGCATTGCCTTCTCTTGGAACACCTATACAATTTTTGAGACAAGTTATATATCTTCATTTTATTTCTATATTTTGTATCTCTCTTTCTTTCTATCTCCTTGGCTTAGAGCTGGGGACAGAAAGCAGAAGAGAACTATTTGCCAGTAGGTGTTTGGAAGTCAGATTCCTTGTTAGATTCTGAGGATATGTCTACATCTCTTCCATTTATGGGCCCGTATTGACATAGAGTCAACTGTTAAACCAATTTCCCAACTTTGACTAATGTGTAATTGGAGATTTGTTCCTCACAGTAAGATAAAAAATAATAACAAAAAACAATACACAAATTACTAAACTAAAAGGTGGAAATTAGAGACAAAAATAGTGCCAAGATTAGAAAGGAATACAAATACAAAGAAAAGATTTGAAGAAGAAGAAAATGAGGGTAAATAAAATCAAGACACCAAGAAAGAATAAAAACCAAAGGGGCAGTCTTTAAAAAAATAGAATGCTTTCCAACCAATCTACTATCATCAGAACAAAACGACAATTCATGGCAACAATGTGTAGGTCAGCCTTAATCTGCCATGTCACCCTGGCAGGATTTTACATAGTATTTTGTCAGTCTTTTTTGTTCTTTTCTTAATTCAGGCGTTATGCTTTTTAACAATTTGTGTTTATACATAACATTGAGTAATGTACACTACTAAAAACTTTTAAAAAATATCTATGGTTTACATTTTATAGTACAAGAATTGAAGTAGCTGATGGGGAGGGGAGGGAAGTAAGTAAGTAAAGAGATCTAACAAGTAATAGATTATAATTACAAATTTCAGAAAGCTGAATATATAAAAATCAACACAACAGTGCGGAAATCAGATGCGGAATGAACAAGAAATAAATAGAAGCAGGACCTAAGATGTAGAAATACCTCATGAGAAAGAGAAATGGTTCCTTCTGCCTCTTTTGGCAAAGTAGGCAATCCAACAGGCTCAGTATTTCTATTAAGATCTTGGAGATAGTAGATCTGTAGATCTGTAGATCTTTGTATGATGGATAGATCCCTCACATATAAAGCAGTTCCTCATTCCTCTTCTCAGCATGTCCGATAAGGATGCCATATGCCCAGTTGCTTCTTTTCTTAAAAGATTTAAGCATTCTTACCCTTCTTTTCTTCTGGCGGTGATAGTAGGGCAAAACTGGAGTTATCCTAGCATCTGGCTGATGGAAAAAAATTGTTTCTTTTATAAGTTTAGCTAGCACCCTCGTTCTCCTTGAAGCATCGTTCCCTCGATGAAAATCCTTATGTTGTTCTGGTCTTGTAAGGCTTTGAATCTGTTTTGTGAAATACTCTTCTTAGCTGTTGGATGAATATTGAGCATCAAATCACATTTTCTAACTGAACATATGGTCTTTCTAACTGATCTTTATGAAACAAACTGTGTATGTCTGTTATGGCTCTTAACCATAGCTGAGAGGAAACTGTAGTTTTTTTAGTGGAACTTAAAATTATTTATTGCAAAAATTGTCAGACTCCCTTACAAAACTCTCGTTTCTGGAGCTCTTTGAAGGTAGGAGAGCTCATAAGAGTTAAAGCAACGTAATATTTAATAATCCCACGTCAATTCAATTTTAGATTACTTATCACTTTTTTATGCTAATTCCCATATGGAGACAGAGAGAGAGAGAATTTTGAGCGTTTTGTGTTCAAAACATTTTGAACATCTGAACATTTTATTTGGTTAGTAAGTGTATACATTTCAGGGAAACATGTTTAAAATGGATACCTTAAACTTCACAGAGACCAAAACAATTGAAAGATGAGTAAAGATTCTATGTGTAAATTCCTGTAGCTCAGCCTCTTCAAGAAGTGTCCAATAGCTGTGTTCTGAGTTAGGTTTACAGTTGTAATAATCTTAAATCTAGCAAGTTTTACGTTCAGAATAATGTCACGATGTTTGAGCTATGCTCAGTCTCTTGCTCTTCCACTTCTTTCTATTTTTCTTGTCTTTCAGTTGCTTCAGCTCTTGATTAATTCCTTTGTTGCATAAATAATAGCAAGGCTGGAACAAATTAAACAATATTAAAGCTAAAGAAGCAAGCGGATATCTGAATAGCAGAGAATAAGAACTAACATTTTGTTTGGGGGTGGTATTGTTGTTTTCCTAATCATGAACTGGTGGTGAAGGTCTAACACACTCCTTCCTTTTCAAACACATTGTTTCGTTCACAGTATTATGTTGTCTTCAGCCCAGACAGTTGTTCTTGCAACCCAAGACAATTATTTTTTTGAGTAAAGGATTGATTGCTGTTGCTTCTATTGAGTTAGCTGAGTTTTCTGTCTGGGAAATAAAATAGATATTGAATTCCAGTTATAATCCCTTAATTTAGATAAAATAAACCCTGACTTTGACATATTTGATTAGTCCACCTAGAATTCTTGCTGTTTAAGGCACATATTATTTCAAGCCTGCATGCAGTTTTTAGTTTATTTTTAGAGGAGGGAAAAGGAATTAGGAAAATCTATGCTTAATTCACTAGAAAACAAATAATTTTATTCTGTTTCTGATCTTCATTTATAGCACCAGCAACAAGTGGTGCAGGCTGTGGAACGTGCCAAGCAAGTGACCATGGCAGAACTGAACGCAATCATTGGGGTATGTGGTCTTTCCATTTTAGTCTTTTAAAAACTAGCTCACATTCCTTTTTTTTTACCCAAACAATGTTTTGTTGTTAGTCCTCCTAGATCAGGGGTCCCCAAACTTGGCAACTTTAAGACTTGTGGACTTCAACTCCCAGCATAGCTGGCTGGAGAATTCTGGGAGTTGAAGTCCACAAGTCTTAAAGTTGCCAAGTTTGAAGACCTCTGTCCTAGATAATAGTAGTAATAATAATAACACATTGGAAACCATTGGACTTATTAATTTGGTTATATTGCACTGCTGCACTTGCAACAAATTGGCCTTTTGTTCAAACATAGCCTGGACAGTGGAGACTTCCCAACTTCCACTTTGCAATCAGGTCTGCCATTGACCATGACTCACTTTCATTTCCCCAAGCTGCACTCTATAAATGAGTATAAATTCAGAAAATGATTACTAATTTGATATTGATTTACAACACCGAGGTTGTTGGCTAGATGTATATCTATCTATCTATCTATCTATCTATCTATCTATCTATCTATCTATCTATCTATCTATCTATCTATCTATCTATCTATCTATCTATCCACACACACACACACACCTTTATTTACCCGAGGTATCCACTTTCGTGAGTAGTTTACAGCATCAGTTGTGATATCAATCTGGAATGCAGCAATGTGAACATGGAGAGGCATCCACAGTGGAAAATCGTGTATAAGATAAGAGGATTTGCAAAAGCCTTCTGTCTTCATGTTCTGCATTTAATCATCCATTTATTTCTCAAACTGTAATCTATTGCTGAAGCCAAAACTCTCAGGGTGGCTAACTGTAAAAATTCCATGTCAAAGCATGATAAAACATTAATGCAAGAGAACATCTCCTAAGAGGAACAAACTATCAGCTACAGCAAATGCATCTGTGTATTTTGGCCCTCAGATCAGACTGTTTTTTTCTTCGCCCGCACAAGTTGTTTATGGTTGTGGATGCCTTTGGTGAACGACGAAAAAAGTCCAAAAATAACATCTGTGGAGGATCTTTAATGCATTTCAGACAAGGTTCCCCAAACATGTCATATTCTGTGTGTCTAACAATTTTCACAAGGTGCATTAAACACACACAGAGGAAGAATTAGAACATGGACCTTAGAAGGAAGAGTTTGATGTGCCAAAAAACCCCAGGGCAATGATTCTAAGCCCATTAGGCTGTAAATGGCTGGGCTGCCTTATCAGGATGTTGCAGGAAAGCATATTGCAACTTTGAATTGTATTCTTTTATTTATCTGGAATCATACAATTAAGTATTTTAATTTATCCTCCATTACAATGAGGCTTTGATGGTCTCTTGTAATTTGGCATGATAGCAGTCTTTCTGTATAAGTGAGTTACACTGCGGTAAAATAATTATATTTTGGACTGTATAGCCATATCTAGTGAGCTTTGGATTGGAGACGTGTGTGTGTGTGTGTGTGTGTGTGTGTGTGTGTGTGTGTGTGTGTGTGTGTGTGTGTGTAAAGTCAGTGTGTGTGTGTGTGTGTGTGTGTGTGTGTGTGTGAGAGAGAGAGAGAGAGAGAGAGAGAGAGAGAGAGAGAGAGAGAGAGAGAGAGAGAGAGAGATTCTTGCAATTTCAGCTACTTGCATTTGAAAATTACATCCAAATCACCGGCATGCAGTTTGTTGGCTAAAGGGCCACATGTAATTTTATGCAACAGGTTGAAAGTTGCACTCCTAAAATGGACAGAATAAGTGACTGTTTTGTAGGAAGTGAGACGTTTAAAGAGTAAAAAGGGTGTCTTAAACATTTGAAAACCTTAAAGCACCTATTTTGTTCATTTAAATGTCTTCAGAGCCAAAAAGTGCAAATCAACAACAACAACAACAAAAGGCCAAACTTTTGGGCCCTACCCATTATGGAGGGATTCTAGGCGTCCCTAAAGAGGATCTTGAAGGACTGTATAAGTCCTAGAGGTTAAGAAGACTTACACAGTATGTTCAATATAGCACAAAAAGCCACAGGTCCCAGGGGGTAAATCAGTTTATATAGGATATTGTTCAGTTGTAACTAGAACTTTAGCAACAACTTGGAACTGTCACCCCCATGGAAGTAGTATTCGGGCATTTCATTGACAATCATCAGTTTTCCTCTGAAGTAAGTGGTCTTCAGAACTGACATATCATGCATTATAATTTTTAGTGTCCATTTGCCATTATGTTTAACTTTAGGATCAATTGGGATGAAATTTTTAACCTTATATATTAACTTTATGTGAAATGTTATTGTTCATATATGGCCAAAAAAGCTTCCTTCTCTATATGGAGCATGAGAAATAGCATTTAGCTAATACAAAGAGTCCTTGCTTAATGGTCATTTGTTTAGCAACTGTTAGAAGTTAAGATGGCACTGAAAAATGTGACTTATGACCGGTTCTTATATTTATGATTGTTGTAGCATCCTCATGGTCATATGAATGCGATTTGGATGCTTGGCAACCACCACACATTTATAATGTTTCCTACAGTCATATGATTTCTATTTGCAGTCTTCCCAGCCAGCTTCTAATAAACAAAATCAGTGAGGAAGCCAGCAGGAAGTCACAAGTCATGATCACATGATGTCTTGCTTAATGACTGTGGGTGATTCCCTTAACAACTGGGACTGCTGTAATATGTTCAACAGGGTGATCACATGATATTTATGAAAGTGCAAGATATTTCACTCAACAATCACTTTGTTTTGGGATGGAGTTGCTGGTCCTAGTTAGGGTCGTTAAGTAACATTGAATACCCCTTTATGGTTTTCTTAAGGGTTTTTATTTTCATTATATTGTGTGACTCACTAGTAGCAAATTGAAAAAACAAAATTATTCAGAAGAATTATAAAATACAGGTGGGGAAAAAAATCAATAATAGCCCATGATTGATGTCTGTAATTATTCAGTTAGGGCTGGCTGTTTAAGTTAGTGTAATGAAGACCATAGCATTTTGCCTTTGTTTTTTCTCCCGCTTGTAAGTGTCGTTTTCCTTTTCCATACAGAAAAGTCGCTCTTTTAGAAAATGCAGCATATCAAACACACTTTGAAATGCTAATTATTCCATTTGCTTTCATTAAAATTCAAATTGTTGAGTGAAGATGTGGATAAGAGTTGGTGAATAATCAATCTGTTGTGAAGATATTCCTTCAATTTATGCTTCTTACTTTTAACAAGAACATAGGAGTGCTCGCTAATCATGGCCAACAGTACTGTAAAAGCAAGACTTGTTTTTCTTAATAAGCTGTTTGGAGGACTTTTTCCTATCCTTATGACCACAAGAAAATATCAGCAGTCAATTAAAAAATATAAACGAGGGGGAAAGTAACCTTTATGTCCCCTTAAGTGCCCCTTAGAAAGAAGGGGGGGATCAGACAGAGTAGATTGTATAGAATCATGAACAAGTTTTGCTGTATGTCTTTACATTCCAATAGGGCAGTGATGGCGAACCTTTTAGACACTGAGTGCCCAAACTGCACGCGCTGCGTGCCCAAACTGAAGGGTGTGTGAGCACGCAAATGCATACATGCACAAATATATGTGTGCACATGCACAGACATGCATGCGGACATGCATGCAGACATGCACGGACGTGTACACATGCACAGCAGAGACCCAAAGACCAGCTGGCCAGCGGGAGGTGGGGCATCCCAACACCAGCAGCGCAGCAAGAGGTAAGATCTTTTTCTTTTGTGAGCTTCTGTTTTACCGTTTGCAGGGAAACAGAAGCTCACGAAAGAAACACCACGGAGATCTGACCTAGGGTGATGGTGCGCGTGCCAGCAGAGAGGGCTCTGTGTGCCACCTCTGGCATGCGTGCCATAGGTTCGCCATAACGGCAATAGGGAGACCAGGAGATGAATAATTTTCCAATTAGTTTTCGTTATCTAATAAAACTACCGCTATCCAAATATTATTTGGATAAAATAAATTGCTAAATGTCATTGTAATTGTAATTCTTTTCAGCATAAGTTATGAAAGTGCAAGCTTAGCTTCACTCTAATTTTTAGGCATTAAAATAATGGCATTGTTTTAATCTGGGAGTCTGTAGTGTATGATCTTGGATGTATATAGCTTGGTATGTTTTCATACCAAGAATCAGTTACTATCTTCTCTAATCTGTATCTGTAAATCTGTATCTGTAAATCTGTCTATTCTAGCGGATATCTCCAAAACTGATTTTAGAAATAGTGAGGTTTTAGATTCTCTAACTAAGGGGGTCTTCCATAACCTGCTGCCCTTCAAACTCCTCACTGTTATCTGAAAAATCATGGTAGTTGAAATCCAGCATATCTACTGGACTCGGAATTGGATAAGATTTTCTACTTGGCACGTTTATTTAAATCAAGAAAAAAAGAGCCCTTAAAGGATATCTAATTATGCTATGAATTTTCCTAAATATCTATAACCAATGATATTCCATTTATACCATTGCTTTGAGCGTATTTTCTTTATCCGAGAAAACAAGACGTAAAATATATAAATAATTAGAAGTGTGAGTAAGTTTTTAAAAAGTATAGTTCTATATAGTTAAAAATGTATGAAAGAAAGATACAGAACTAATCAAGAATTTGTCTAAAGGAATTCAATCCTGGGTGAACGTGCATACTATCGATCCTTCATAGTCTGATGTTAAAATTTAATGAAACTCAACGAAACACCTTGTTAACTTTACAATATTCTCCCTTCATTGGTAAATGAAGCAAACCACTGATCCATGCTATTTAAATGCGGAGTGTCAAAGTGAACTTGAAATATGGAGAGATGGGTTGTTCACTTGACAGTAAACTAGTTGTGTTTAATGGAATGAAACAATTATAATGACTTCTTTCTCAGGTTATGTTCTGTTGAAAATTACTGACAGATTGACACAAGTTAAATATTAGCTGTTCTTATTTTATTTTATTTTATTTTGAGGAAGAAAAATGATTGGGGGATGGCTTTAAGATGAAGGCAACAATTATTGGTGAAAACATAGCAATTGTTATTACTGCAGAAGCTCTTTTGCTCTATTGTCTGTAGAGTCACCAGGAATAGAACTCAACTTGACGCAGTTTTCATGATCAGATTAGATGTGTAATATTAGCGTCCCTCTTTTGTTTCTTCATATTTTCAGAACAGCTTATATATAATTAGTTGGTTTTGAGTTTTTCTTGATATAGAAGGATTATTTCTGTTCACAAAACAAGTTGCCCATGCAGAAGAGACTTGCTCGGGATAAATTCGGAAAGATTTTTTATTTTTAATTGATTCCAAACCCACCGTTTCCTTCTTTCTGATGAGTTCCATAAATCCGAAGTAAATTTGTAAGGGTTAGGGGGCAGTCTGAAAAGAGAACTATGGAAATTAATTAGACTTGTAATTATAATATTGCTGTAGATCCCATTATAGCATGTTAATTGATTGCAGTAAAAGATTAGTAAAGTTTTACACTTATTAAAAGCAATGAGATCAGTTAGCCTTATCTGTATGATTATGGCTTGGGAATGGAAAGGTCACACACTATTGGAACAGTACACATTATATAGTTTTAAATCAGATTTTTTTTAAATTTCAAATGTGCTGGGGCTAGTGTGTATGTGTGTCTATTGTTTTCCACAGAAATCTGGTTTGGGAAGTGGCTGCACAAAGGTGCAGTTTGTCAACCTAGGGTAGAAGGTAAGCAGAAGACTGATGAGGATGAATAGGACTCCCTTTGTTATTGGAGGAAATAAATGCTTTCAAGTATTTTTTTTTCAAATTTCTGGAAAGTATAAAAACACAGACACACATAGACAGACACAAACAGACACACACACACTTTTACATGGTATACTACACACACATATGCCGGTATACTGTATGTGGTCCTCAAAATCCCCATATTTATAGGTAATCCTCAACTTAAAACCATTCCTTTAGTGATTGTCCGAAGCTAAACTGGCACTGAAAATGTGACTTATGACCAGTTTTCATATTTATCACCATTGCAGCATCCCCATGGTCATGGGATCAAAATTTGGACACTTGGCAGCTGGCATGTATTTATCATGGTTGCTCTATCTCAATGATGGTGAACCTTTTTTGGCTCGCATGCCAAAAGGGTGCGCGTGCGTGCGTGCCCACACCCATGCCCCCCCTGCGCATGCACACAACCCCGCACATGCGCACAGGCTTCACTGAAGCCTCTGGACTCCTGAAGCCTGGGGATGGCAAAAAACGGCCCAACCGGAAGTTCGGAAATGAACTTCCGGTTGGGCTGTTTTTCGCCATCCCCAGGCTTCAGGAGGATTTCCTGAAGCCTGGGGAGAGTGAAAACGGCTGAAGATCAGCTGGCCAACGCACGCATGTGCGCTGGAGTTCACACAGGGCAACGCCTCGCGTGCCCTCAGATATGGCTCCACATGCCATCTGTGGCACGCGTGCCATAGGTTCGTCATCACTGCTCTATCCTGAGGTCACGTAGTCGCCTTTTGGAATCTTCTGACAAGCAAAGTCAATGGACAAGCCAAATTCACTTAACAGCCATGTGACTTAACTTAACAACTACAGTGATTCAGTTAAAAAACTGTGGCAAGAATGGGACAAAACTCACTTAACAACTGTCTCGCTCAGCAACAAAAATGTTGGGCTCAATTGGGGTTGTAAGTCGAGAGCTACCTGTAAATATGGGGATTATTCTCCTTGGAGAGAGCAATTTAAATATGTAAAAGGGGTTTCCTTACTGAAGTTGCAAGGTAGAGTGGCATTTCCATCTTGCTTTCTTAATATTGAGACTGTAATGACTCCAGGAAGAAAGGATCAAAATCTCTCCCTAAATATCAGGGACAGCATTTGGAAAAAAACAAGAACTGCTAGTGTTCTAATGCCTGAAATACAGAGGTAAAATAGTTTCCTGATTAACTTTCTGTATCATTCCATTTATTTATTCAGCTAATTAAATCATGACTAAAGAGGTGTGGGTTTGGGATTTTTCCATGTGGGTGTATTTTCTAATTGGTCTTGACTTTTGGGGATTGCCCTGCAGTTTTCTTGGAAATATTTCGGAAGTGGTTTGCTATTGCCTGCTTGTTAGGGCAAGATCAGAATTCCCAACACAGTGGATTCTAACTTGGTGCCCTACCCACTGCACCAAAACTGCTCTCAAATCAGTTTGAACTATTGTTGAAAGGTTCTGAGAAAATTAAAATCAGGGAGAATGTTTGCCTGATGAAACACTATAGCAAACTGATACAATTGTGTTTCTCCTCAAAAAATTCCAGGGGATTCAGAATTAAGCTGGAAGCCAGAAGCTGTAGTTCATATCTGCTATGTTAAAATGAACTCTTACAGTATTTGGCAAACTGATGATGGTGGTTTCTGAAAATAGAATATGAGTTGAAATTTTATACGTCTTGCGTGAAAGAATACCAATATCTCTCTTGAAATCTTAAAATTTCAGTGTTGTCGATTGAAATTTTACAGGATCTCAAAGAAAGATGGTCACATTTCATAAAGACTGTCAATCTTCTTAAATTTCAGCCATTTCTTTATTACCCCGGTGACCTTGAATGCTCTTTGAATGTGTGATTTATTCAAAGGTTAAAAAAAAGAAAATCAACAACAAATAATGAAATATGAAGTAAGATTTTTCATACTTTTTGCATGTGGGTGTCTTTGAGTTACTCTTGACTCAAATCTCTGCAGTTGTCTTGGCATCATTTTTGGAAGTGGTTTACAACATGAGCTTTAATAGATGATTGAAAGAGAAAGAGATTTTGGAAATTGACACTCTTATCTTTGGGGATTGTCACTCTGCCCTTTCCCCATCAATATTTACCCTTACCAAACAAAGACTCTTCAGGGTGGTTTAATTTCACAGGGTTGTTCCCCCCCCAGTTTTGTGGTGTAAATTGTTTTTATTAGTTTTATTCTTGTATTTTAATGGCTTTAACAATATGTTAAAACAACAACACGTAACTGCCCAGATTGGGTGGGACTACAAATATTGTGTTTTATATTCAGGGACAGAACATTCTAGTTGCCACTGGATTCAGTCAAAAGCAGCAAAATCTCTTAGATCAGCCATAACTGTACTTCTTAACGAGAAGAGTAATTTATTTATTTATTTGGCAACATCAAAAGAGAGTCTGGGCGGCTTACATTTTAAAACAAAACAATGATCTGTAATGTACAAAACACAATGGAAAGTATACAAAAGCAATGAACTACCCACAATAGAAGAGTGGTGTCAGGGCTCCAAGTAATATGCCCATAGCAAACAGGACTCTGAGGCAGGTAGGTTCCTCAAATAATAGTTTTATTGGACATATCATATTGGCACAAGCTGGTGAAAACAGACACTGAATGTTCCCATGGTTTTCACCTAATTAAAAGTTTTCCCCCTTTCCCACACAGTCACATGATCCAATCAAGGTGCCGTCTGGTTGCCTGGTAACTTCACTCCTCCTCTCCCTGGCCACCTGTGGGAATGTCCTTGGTTCCCAGGAGAAAGTATTTTGTTTTGGCTACAAAACCACAGCTTTTTCTCCCCCCCCCCTTCCCTATCCCTCAGTTCCAGTGTGGCAAAAACACTGAAGCTTCAAAATGGCTTCGGTCAAGTTAGCTTCAGGGTTGACAAGTGGATTATAAAATTAACTAAACTTGCAGAAATGGAAAAACCGACCAGTTTGGTGAGAAAAAAAATGACAAAAATCGTTTTGAATTTGAAAAACCTATAGATTTTTTGGTTGAAAGAAGAAAAGATTGAATCTATCATTTCGGAATTTGGAGATTAGAAAGGCATGAAGTGGATGGGGAAAACATTATGATGATAATTATTTGATAGGGCGAACAGTGAAAGGCATAATTCTGTTTTTTTTCCTCATTTCTTTCTGCATTCTTTTTTTCTTTTTACCTTTTTCTTTCTTAATTTTTACTATACAGTATTTTAAAATTATACACACACATACAATATAAAATATAAAAATTTCTACCTTTACAAAACTTGATAATTCTTTACCACATTTGGTATCTATTGATTTTGATTTCCTCCTGTATGCATGCTACCAGTAACTTGTGTATATATATACATACAAATAGACACTTCCAGTTTTTATTATTTATATTGCGGCCCACAAGTGAAGACAAGTATTTCTGTACCTGTTTATCACTGAGGGAAACATAGCTAAAATGTAAGAACCAGGTATGCAGTGATGTTCCAAAAAATACAATTTAGCACCAGAAGTGCTGAACCTCAGTTTTTAGCAGTGACACTTTAATGATAGGAAGCCTGCAAAATTATTTGCTATCAATTGTGAAGGCAATAACAAGCCTTGGTGGTTTTTCACACTCTCTGTATTAAGTGCTTTCAGAATGACAGCGTAAACTGTGTTAGAGAACTCCAAGGAAGTAAAACTGATTAAAATGTTCATGCTTGAATGGTGCTGATGGAATAGTTCATTTGGACTTTCTCTACCTCCTGCAGCTCAAGCTGAAATATTAAAATTCAGTGGATTTAAATCTCTCTCCTCTAAGCTCAGGGAAAAAAAACATTACATTTTAATAGGTTTTAAACTCATAATTCACTGGTTTGGAGCAGTGCTATTAAATCTATTTAAATATTACTTGTATTACTAAGGAAATGATTTAAATGATTTTGCCTGTACTATTTCTGATTCGTATATGAATATGAAATGTGTGTGTGTGTGTGTGTGTGTGTAGCATTTTTTGCTGATAAATGAAAATAAAGGGAGACTATTATAGATCTATTTCGAGCTATTTAGCTCTCGTCAGATAGCCATACCCTTACTGGGATTTGAACCTGGGCTGCCTGCCTTGTTAAGGCAGCAGCTTAGCCATTAGGCCACAGGCTCTATTCCCTATCAGATCTTTTCCCTATCGGGGAAAATCAGCTCTATTCCCTATCGGCTCTATTCCCTATCAGTGTATACACACACACACACACACACACACACACACACACACACACACACACACACACACACACACACACACACACACACCATGTATGAATGTATCATTTTAAAAAACATCATTCTGGCTCTGGTATTTTTTTTTCAGTGTTTTGCTTTATGAATTTAAAATATAATGATTTGGAATATGTTTAAGAATTGCTAAAAACTTTATAATAATTCTCCCTTCATATTGCACAATGATTAGCTGAAGGAATTTATATTTCTGACTGATTCACTAGTTGTCAACATACCAGATTCATGCAAGAGAAAGCAATGCCCCCCCCCCATTTTGTAAGGTTTTCTGCTTCCTTAACAAGTAGCCCATCGGTCATAGCTTGGGCTTAATAAGGCTGGGCTAAAAGTGACAGTCAAACGGACAATACATTATCTTAGCTTGATAAATTTGAGCTTTGGGAGGGAATAGAAACCTTTGGATGGTCATGTGGGATAGATAAGTGCATAGACATTCTAATAAAAACTTAGCATCAGTGCATGCTATTATCCCCACGGTGCCACTGGTCCCTGGCTCATGCTGCTAAATGCTAATGCATTTTTGTACTGGTGCTTAACACAGGAAGGGATTTCTGTCTCTGTGTGTGAAAGGGTTGCCTTTTGCTTTTCAAATGAGTTTACTCTTTGGGTCTCTGGTCTGAAACAAAGGTTAAGAAATAAAGGCTAGGCTTTCGGTTGGCATAATTTGGCATAGCTCCATTGATTTCATTTGATTTCTCCCGGTTGAGAGTGCCTGCTCCTGAATCTGTACTAGGGCAGAGAATTTGATTGTGCCCGCTGATTCAGAACATTTTGATTTAATGTGGAAGGGAAGGAAGTGAAAGCCACATTTTCTCTCTCTCCTTCAAATATGGATGATTAAATCTGACTCTGTTTAGTGAAGTCATTCCCACCAAATGTGCGTGTTTTTAGAGCTGCCACTTCTCCGAATCAGAGAAGGTGTAGGGTAAATTAGTAATAGACTATGACCTCTGTGCAGTGATTACTTATTTTCCTGGCTTTTTATTGTTTGATCAAAGACTCTGCTTAGATTACACTGTGCTTGGAGCTTTAAAGCTGTACAATAAACTGGCCACCTGTTGTATACTGTACACAGATAGCTGTGATGGCAAGTCCAAAAAAGAGGCTTGGCTTAATGAGGTACCTACTTCATGTTATTGTTATTTTACATTGTAAGCAATGCCAAAATATATCTTATTTAATCATAATACTGTGCATGGAACAAGGATGATAACTTGGCTCAGATTTGCCCTGGGATTGGTTATTATGTGATTTGGTACCTATTTCTCTTGATTCTGTTTCTTTGTATGCAGCGTAAATCGGCTTAATGCATTCTTGATGAATCCTATTTTTTTCCCAGTGAGTTTTATTTATCCTCTGTTTCATTCTTATTAACTTGAAAGCAATGATTGTTGGGCGACGAAGCCTTCTGAAACTGCTTCATTTGTGGTGACACTAATTCAGTGTGCAGAGTATATAAATTCTCAGTAATCTAGTTTATGGTGTTGTAGTATTGTGTATGTGGATTAATATTATCTAGAACAGGGTTGTCCAACCTTAGTAACTTTTGAGACCTGTGGACTTCAACTCCCAGAATTCCCCAGCCAACTATGCTTTTCAAATGAGTGAATTGCTGGCTGGAGAATTTTGGAAGTTGAAGTCTACAAGTCTTAAAATTACCAAGGTTGGACATCCCTGATCTAGTACATTTAAAAAATATATATAATGCCTACTTTATTGTAATTTTGGCACCAAATACCTTTTTGTTTTCCATTACTTTTCATGTATAAGTTTCTTCTATTTTTCCACTGTTCGATTATGCTTTATTTTTCCTGGTGATTTGTATTGTAATCCTTATCTGATTTAATTTATATATTTTATCTTGCTTTTGTTCTCCATGTGAGCCATTGTGGAAACTTGGTTATGGAAAGGAGTGCCTGTAGTTGTGTTTAAAAGCCAACCAAACAAAGATATGCCTGCTTTTATTGATTTTTTTCACTTTGCCTTTGCTTACTTTAAGCAAACTTTGCCAGTTTCTCCATTGTACAGTATCTCCATTGTATAAAGAGAAATAGAAGTAAAGCCATCTGTTTTTTGGGATTTTTTTTCCTCAAAAATTCAGTCCTACTGAAAAAAATAAGTAGCGTAAAAGTTAAAAATGACCCATTTAGATTCATAAGGAAAGCAAACAATCGGGACAAACTGTTTAGCTCAATTACTTCAATAAACCCAAATGGAAAGGTTCAGCAGAATATTTTTTTTCAGATCGTATCTTCCCAGATACAAACTTTCATACATGCATGCTCAATATTCAAGTTTTTTGTTCCATGATGATCTCATATTTGATATTATTGGCTTTAAAACTGAAACATGTATTTCTTTATCATGATTTTCTTCCATTTCAGACTGAAGTATTATTATTTTTTAAAATAATGCATAATGATTCCACTTTGAATGGAGAAGAAGGTTAGTAGGATAACCATCACATGAAATTATAGGGAGCCTTAACAGCTCTCTGTGAATCTTTTTTCTCTCTCCCTTTGAAAGGAAACTACAGCCACCTATCTCCACAACCTCCATTCCTGACACACCAACAACAGCCAAACCTCCTACAACTGACCCCATCTCATTGGGTTCACAACCCCTGGTGATCACAGAAAAGGAAGTGCAAGATCTATTTCACAGACAGAAGCCAGGAAAAGCACCAGGCCCAGACAAGATAACTCCTTCTTGCTTAAAAGTCTGTGCTGACCAATTGGCCCCCATCTTCACCCAAATCTTCAACAAATCACTAGTGATATGCCATGTTCCTTCTTGCTTCAAATGCTCCACTATCATCCCAGTGCCGAAGAAGCCCTCCATCAAGGAACTGAATGACTACAGACCAGTTGCTCTAACATCTGTAGTCATGAAAACCTTTGAAAGGCTAGTGATGTCCCACTTGAAAACCATCATGGATCCACTGTTAGACCCCCTGCAATTTGCATACCGAGCAAATAGATCGACAAATGATGCTGTTAATATGGCTCTGCACTACATCCTACAACATCTTGAATCTCCAAAGACATACGCAAGGGTCCTCTTTGTAGACTTTAGTTTAGCATTCAATACCATCATACTGGACATTCTTCTAACTAAACTAAATCAGCTAGCGGTACCTGAACACACTTGTAAGTGGATCACAAGCTTCCTAACAGACAGGAAGCAGTAGGTGAAGCTAGGCAAAATCACATCAGATACCTGTACAATTAGCACAGCCCCCTCCCCAAGGCTGTGTACTCTCACCACTTCTCTTCTCTCTATATACCAATGACTGCATCTCAAACGATCCATCTGTTAAACTACTGAAGTTTGCAGATGATACAACAGTGATTGGTCTCATTCGAGACAACGATGAAACCGCATACAGACGGGAGGTTGAACAACTAGCCTTGTGGTGCGACCGAAACAATCTGGAACTGAACACACTCAAAACCATAGAAATGGTGGTAGACTTTAGGAGAAACCCTCCCATTCTACCACCTCTTAGAATACTAGACAACACAGTATCAACAGTAGAGACCTTCAAATTTCTAGGTTCTATCATATCTCAAGACCTAAAATGGTCATCTAACATCAAAAACGTCATCAAAAAAGCACAACAAAGAATGTTCTTTTTGCGTCAACTCAGGAAGCTCAAACTGCCCAAGGAGCTGCTGATACAGTTCTACAGAGGAATTAATGTCATCTGCACCTCTATAACTGTCTGGTTTGGTTCTGCAATCCAACAAGACAGACACAGACTTCAGAGGATAATCAGAACTGCAGAAAAAACAATTACTGCCAACCTGCCTTCCATTGAGGACCTGTATACTGCACGAGTCAAAAAGAGGGCCGTGAAAATATTTACAGACCCCTCACATCCTGGATAATTGTTTCAATTCCTACCCTCAAAACGACGCTATAGAGCACTGCACACCAAGACAACTAGACACAAGAACAGTTTTCCCCCGAATGCCATCACTCTGCTAAACAAATAATTCCCTCACCACTGTCAAACTATTCACTAAGGCTGCATTACTATTACTATTAGTCTTCTCATCGTTCCTATCACCCATCTCCTTCCACTTATGACTGTATGACTGTAACTTGTTCCTTACGATTTATATTAATATTGATAGTTTTGTGTACACTGAGAGCATATGCACCAAAGACAAATTCCTTGTGTGTCCAATCACACTTGGCCAATAAAGAATTCTATTCTATTCTATTCTATTTTTGCAAGATTTGATTTATTAATACAAGGCTGGCAAATGGGTTCCAACATCTTGTAGTCAGAGATTTGAAGGAAAGAGGTAATATCAATTTTGTTTGGGATAGATTTAGGGGAACGGGAGAATTCTGGGCCAATTCTACATATGTAATACAGCAACTCAGATTATTTATCTGTGAGAAATTTTGATACTTAGATGGACTATGGCATGATAGCAAGAGCAAGAGCATTTAGACTTATATACTGCTTCACAGTGCTTTACAGCCCTCTCTAAGAGATTTACAAAGTCGGCATATTGCCCCCAACAATCTGGTTCCTCATTTTACTGACTTCGGAAGGATGGAAGGTTGAGTCAACCTTGATCCAGTGAGAATTGAACTGTTGGCATTTGGCAGAATTAGCCTGCAATACTGCATTCTAACCACTGCGCCACCACAGCTCTTTGATCAAACTACTGATCAAATTGTGCCCTTCCTAAAGTAAATGATTCACAGTTCCTAATGCCAGGCAGTACTAGCCAGATTATGTCATTTTTCTATACTTCTCTAAAAACAAACATTGATTGTGACAAGGGTAAGGGAACTGGATCAACTTTGTTCTCCTATATGTAAATCTCTGACACCTTTTAATCAAGTTAGTATTGGACAGAGGAGCCAGATGGCCCAAACAAATTTTTAAAGCTGTATTGTAGATGAGAGAAAAATCAGTCATCCAACAACGCAACATCTCCTTGGTTGAAGAAAACCTAATCAGGCATTTCTTAGATAATTAACATGTGAGTAAAGGATCCAACAGTTAGACACAGATTTACATGCGCCTTTATTTTCTATATGCTGACGTTGAGCATCTGCAGTGATGAACCTTTCCCATTCATATAGATTTTCCCATATAATTTAAAAAGTAGAAAGCTAGGGTTATAACTTCCATCTGAAAAGTGAAAAGCAGCCCAGATTTGCAGTGTCAGTAGCTATATAGTAGGAGCTATATATTAAAACATTGCCTGGAGGAAGACTAAAATATTGTTAGTTAAGTGTTCCTCCCCCCCATGAAAGTCATACACAGAAATTGTGTTTGTGGATAAAGTCTGTGTTGTGCAACTTGACTGTTGCATTGTGTTTGAGATTGGGATATGCTCTTATCTAGAAATACTACCAGAAATAGTCATTTGATGATTTTTTTTAAATGCTCCTCAGCTCTGCCAGGAATGATTTTGGGAAAGATGTGATAATTTACTTCTAATATCTGAAGGGGGCATTGTCTTGGAGGCCATGACCTGTTCTCTGTCATGCCAAAAGGCAAGACATGGAATAATTTTCTCAGATTACAAAAGACCAAATTCTGATCGAATGTTCAGAAGTCTTTTTAGTGATAAGAGCATATTGATAGTGGAACCAACCCCTTAACAAGGTAGTAGATTTCATCCAGTACAGGTATCCCTCGATTTACTACCACAATTGAGCCCAAAATTTCTATTGCTAAGCGAGACAGCTATGAACTGAATTTTGCCCCATTTTGCGACCTTTCTTGCCACGGTTGTTAAATGAATCACTGCAGTTGTTAACTTAGTAGGATGGTTGTGAAGTGAATCTGGCTTCCCCGTTGACTTTGCTTGTCAGAAGGTCGTTAAAAGTTAATCACATGATCCCGGTACACTGCAGCTGTCATAAATATGAGTCAGTTGCTAAGCTTCTGAATTTTAATCACATGACCATGTGAAAAATGGTCATGCCACTTTTTTCAGTGCCGGCGTAACTTTGAAAAGTCACTAAATGAACGGTTGTAAGTCAAGGACTATCTGTATATGCCATCAGAGGTTAGGCAGTCATGTTGGGGATGCCTTACACCAGCAGTTCTCAATCTGGGGGTCGCGACCCCTTTGGGGGGTCAAACGACACTTTCACAGGGGTCAGGAGACTTCACCCGGATGCCGCCATTTGGGTTCTTTTACCCTCTGTGCATGCGCAGAATGCTTTGCGCATGCGCAGAGGGTAAAAGAACCCAAATGGCGGCGGTGGAGTGGAGGTCACGGCAGCGGGCGCGGCGGCAGGGTGGTTCGTGGTGGGGGCGCAGGGGCGGGGCACGGGTCGCGGCATTAGGAAGGTTGAGAACCACTGTCTTATACAGAAACCTCTCTGTACTGAGCTTTGGGGGAAGGTGGGTGTTTGCTGGTCTAAATATCCCTTTGCAATTTGTGATTGTATGAATGCATAATTTGTGCTGACAGGGCTTTCATTCAGTGTTTCGGATTAAAGTGCATCCAGCATTCTACTCTTACTTTACCTTGCTGTTTTCATAACACGCTTTCCAGGTTTCCTTATTATTCCACCTTACCCATCTAATACTCATACTCCTCCCCTCCCTTTGTAGCTGTTTTCATATGCAGCGTGATTTGAATCACAATACCGTTGGGGATATTTTTAATTGGATGTTGCTCTTCTTTTTCCCAGCAGTGAGGAAAGGATGTACATACAGCATGTATGTGGGTTGAGATATGAAGTGAGGTCTTTGTGAGATTAATTTGTCAGTTAACACTGAAGTGTCTTTGAGTTGGAAGAGGATGTTAGGACTGTTTGGATAATGGCAGTAAGCTTTCAGGGTCTGTAAGGGGAAAAGCACTAGATTACTCTGGCATGGAGCTGGCTGGAAGACATCCAGTAGAAACCTGAATACTTTCCAGGAAAATTGGCTTCTGAATGTGCTGACTCCAACTAGAGAACATTATCAGCTAATTTGTCCATAGGATATGTGTACATTGTTTTTTAAAATTCGTTAACTTTTTAGATATGGGCAGAAGGCATCCTCCAAACTTCTGTTATCAATATTTCAGATTTCACATTAGGAAATGACAGTGAAATCAATGTTAAAAACTTTTAAAGATTCTTTTCCCCTTTGTATGCTTTTCCTTCAAATATACCAAATGTCAGCCCAGTTTATTATCTCTAGATTTTTGTACCTAGGGATGGAATGAATTGCATGCCATGCGCTGATACTTAGATATTTATGGATGCATTTAAACTCTATTGTCAAATACAAATGTTGCATGATGGGAAAATTGGAAATATTTCTTTTAAAATACTTCAAAATATTTATTATCTATTGAAAACATGGTGTAACTGCTCATCTTATATTGAATTTTCGGTGTTTCCCAATCAACAATAAAAAACAACATACCGTATTTTTTGGAGTATAAGACGCACCTTAGTTTTGGGGGAGGAAAATAGGGGGAAAAATCTACCTACCAGGTATTCATCTGGCTAGCGTCCTTAGTCTGTTCAGCTTCAGCACATTATTTTATCCCCTGGTTAGGGCTGAAAAAACCTTTTTTGGAGGGAGTAGCAATGAAAACAAGCCTGCAAAGACTTAGGGCTGGAAAAAAACTTATTCGGAGGGAGTAGCAATGAAAAAGCCGGGAAGAGCCGGGAAGATTGTTAGCACCCCGTTAGGGCTGGAAAAAAAATGCTTCGAAAAAGCTACATTCGAAGTATAAGATGCACCCAAATTTTCTCTTTTAGGGGGGAAAAGGTGCGTCTTATACTCCGAAAAATACGGTAATTCATATATCTACTAAAAACATAAGCATTAAAAAACTGGCAGGAAAGTTAAGTTTCCAAAATCCTTGTTAAAGCCTCTCATCCAACTCACCCTATCCTATCGCTTGGAGGAAAAGCCAGATCTTAAGTGGTTTCTGGAAAGCTAGGAGGATAGAGAATTGCCAAACTTTAAGGGAAAGGACATTTCACAGAGCAGGCTCCATCACGGAAAGGTTACACTTCCTGGATCCCATAAGGTAGCAGTGTTTAAGGGAAGGGGCTAGGAACATGCCCTCCCTATCTGGTCCAGTAGGACGAATAGATGCCTTTAGGGAGAGGTGGCCTCTGGCCTTGTGCCACATAGGGGGTTATAGGTAATAACCAGCACCTTGAATTGTACCCAGAGGGAAACTGGGAACTACTGCAAGTCACACAACAGAGATGTCGTATGGGTAAACCCATCACTTCCTACACTGCCTCATTCTGGGCCAGTTGTAGCTCCCATGTAGTCTTCAAGAGCAGCCCCATGTAAACCACACTGCAGTAATCCACACTGGAATGGCCGTCCAGTTTTGTTTTGTGTTTTAAGATAAAATGTGCCATCCTTAATGTGCCCCTTGGTTTAAAGATATTACTTAAAACATTTGATTCCAGAAAATAAAGCCATAAATGATTGCCTTAATTATAAACCGTTTAATTATCATGTAGAATACACTTATTCTGCAAGAATAACAGAGGGATGGGGGAGGAATAATCGAAAGATTGCTCATGATGGTAATTATGATCAGTCCATCAAAATGGAACAGTGATGAATTATGGGAAGAATTAGGTGAAATTCTTTTAGTCAGTAAATGCGGAAAAACCGCCCTTAGACTGCAATTAGGTGAAGGCTTGGAAAAACCCAATATAATATTTATACATTATTGACTAGAGCAGAGGAGAGTGGTTTTGCATTGATAGCAGGACGGGCTGATTTAATGGAGCAGAAATGCTTAAATTAAATAAATAAATTCATATCTTTGAAATATTGGCCTGGTAATTCTGCTGGTGTTTTAAGATTTAATATTAATTTAAACAGATGCCCACTGTTGGCTAACTTTAGAAAATTTGGCTTGAATTTATTTCTTTGGCTAAAGCATACTCTTTCATTTAAACAAAAACTAAGCACTGATTAATCTTTCCCAAACTTTAGAACAGTGGTTCCGAAACTTTTTCAGTCCACTGTCCCCTTGGTGCTAGAAAATCATCCTCAGTGCCCCCCACCCCCACCCCCTATAAATAGCATTGTTTGGAATAGCAGTTTGCACGACCCACTAAGGAAGATAGTAACAGTAAAATTCAAAACTGTAACAATTAATTGCAAATTTATTCAAAATCCAATTTAAAAATCTTTTGTTAATTCAACGAAATTGTTGAGCATGATCCAGTGATACTGTTTTCAAAGTCTGATAGTCATTTATCAAGAACCTTAGTAACTACTAACTTAATAAACTCAGTAAAATTTAGTAACTACTTCACTGTTCAGTAAATTCTTATTATGATGGATGGGCTTGATGAAGTGATACCAGTTTCCCAAGTCTGTCTGTCTGTCTGTCTTCCTTCCTTCCTTCCTTCCTTCCTTCCTTCCTTCCTTCCTTCCTTCCTTCCTTCCTTCCTTCCTTCCTTCCTTCCTTCTTTCTTTCTTTCTTTCTTTCTTTCTTTCTTTCTTTCTTTCTTTCTTTCTTTCTTTCTCCCTTCTGTTCCATTCCATTCCGTTCTCTTCCCTCCCTCCATTCTTTCTTTCTTTTTCTTTCTTTCTCTCTTCCTTCCTACCATCTTCCTTCCTTCCTTCCTTCCTTCCTTCCTTCCTTCCTTCCTTCCTTCCTTCCTTCCTTCCTTCCTTCCTTCCTTCCTACCTACCTACCTACCTACCTATGTACCTACCATCTTTCTTTCTGTTTTCCTTCCTTCCTACCTACCTACCATCTTTCTTTCTTTCTTTCTTTCTTCCTTCCTTCCTTTCCTACCAACTTCCTTCCTTCCTTCCTTCCCACCTACCTACCTACCTTCCTTCCGTCCTTCTTCCTTCCTTCCTTCCTTCCTTCCTTCCTTCCTTTCTTTTTTCTTTCTTTCTTTCTTTCTTTCTTTCTTTCTTTCTTTCTTTCTTTCTTTCTTTCTTTCTTTCTTTCTTTCTGTCCTTCCTTCCTTCCTTCCTTCCCTCCCTCAATACCTCCCTCTCTCCCTCCCTCCCTCCCTCTCCCTCTCTCTCCCTCTCTCTCTCTCTCTTTCTCTCTCTCTCTCGTGCTAAGATTCATCAGGAGTTGTGAGTTTCCTTTTCTCTCCCAAAAAGGAACTGGGCAGGGCAGGGAGGCATGGCCAATTGTCTCATTCACGGCGCTGTGGGGTGGATGGGTTGGAAGAAGAGCGGTTTGGCGGGGCCAGGGCAGCGCAGCCTATTGTGCCTTCTCTTGCCCCGCTCTCCATCCTGGAGGGCCGTGCATCCCCCCTGCCAATCCTCCATACAAACTGCCCGCCCCGTTTCTGCAAAACCAGAGCCTTGCAGGGCGATCTAAAGAGGGAAAGGAGATGCTGTTGAAAAGGCTGCCTTCCACCTGTGCCTCCCATGCCGGCTCCGCGGGACTTGGGGCTCCGAAGCAGCCCACTAGCTTCCAACCCGGCGCCGTGGGCTGAGTTCCCAAAGAGAGCAGGCAGCTGGCTGGGTTAGAAGGCAGTGGGCTGCTTCAGGGCCCCAAACGCTGTAGAGCCGGCATGGGTGGAAGGCGGCCTTTTCTGCAGCATCCCCCTCCCATCTTTGGATCGCCCTGCAAGGGAGGGGCTCTGCCTTTGCAGAAATGGGGCGGGCGCATGTGCAGCAGCCCGGGACATCTGTTTGCCCTTCCGCTGCCCTTCTCAGCATCTGCATTTCCACCAAGGGCCACCCGCTCACCCACTGGCCGGGCCGGGCCGGGCTGGACGCCGACCTCGGATGGCAAGCGGGCATAGGGGACTGCGAGGAAGGCCACGTGAAAGGCCGCCAAGCATGGCAGGGCTGCGGGATAAGGAGTAGGCTGCTACCTCACTTACCCGCTGCCTCGACATGCTTTCCTGCCTTCCACGTGGCCTTCCGCTTGCCTGCTGACTGGCGGCTGACAGAGCACCAGGCAGAATTGTGCCCTGCGAGGGGCCCACTTCCAGCAATCCTGCCACCCCCTTGCCTCTTAGCGCCCCCCTAAGTCATCCCACCCACTTTGGGAACCACTGGAATAATGTTGGCTTGACAGATTATAAACCCAATTATGAGGTTTAAAAAAAAAACTCCAGATAAAAGAAGGGTCCCATTAAATGCACTTCTTTCCAGTTATGAATTTGAAGGGCAGAAGAAAAATGAATACGTGGAGAAAATTGAGACAGTTTTGAAGCAAAGGAGTGGGTGTATTTTTTTTAATGTATAGCAAGACAGTTGTTGGCCCTCCCTCCTTTGAAAACAGTCTTAAAACAGGAAGGAAGGAAGGAAGAGGAGACAGCAAAATGAGACTTCATTTGTTTAAATAGCATGGTTTGGGAAAGCGAAAGCCGATTTTTAAAGTCATCTTGCGAATTATTGTGGGTGCAAGTGTGAAGTGAAAGAGTTCCCTGTTTGGGGAGATTGAGTCTGACATAAACCCTCCCTCCACCCACCTTCCTTTCCTTCCTCCCACCCTCCTCTCCTTCAGCACCGACATCAACAAACCATCTAGGCCACAATGGTTAGTTCAGCAGAGAGCTTGAAGCAGCTTGGGCTGAGGTCAAGCACTCCAATTCTAACCTCTCAAGGGCTTTCTCTATGTGTTGCCAGTGTACTGGTAAAAATGACTTTAAACTCTTGTCAGCGCAGCTACTGGTGCATGCATCGCAGTCCCACTCAAATAAACCTGTCACAACACAGAGTCAGCAGCTAGAGAAGAGTACAAGGGCAGGCCTCTAGCTTTTCATTCGAGCATCACTAAACGTGCACAGAGTGCCCAATTATTTCAGCATTATTGAGCAAGCCTACAGGAGGACCCAAGCCTTGCTACATTAGATTTTCTTTAGTAATTTGCTCAAGTACCACTGAGGACACTTAAAGGACTTTAAACGGTGGCTGCAACCAGTTTCCCTTTCTGGATTGTTAATTCAGGTTTCCTTTTTTTCAAATTAACTCTTGCTGCATGCTGGGTGGCTGCTTGGGGAGAACAGCTTAATGCTTGCTTTCTCAATTTTCAGCTTTCTTTTCCTTCAATAAATAAATAAATTAAAAGCAAAATTTAATGGCTGCCTTGATAGTCAACTTGTGCATTTCGATTAGACTTTCGGTGTCCTTACGAGAGACTGCTCCTGGAAGGATAAGATTGAAGGAGTTTCACTTCAAACGGCAAGGTTTTAGTTTCCTTTTGAATATAGCCCACGAAAAATAATATCGTAGAGCGAATAACGTTGCAACGTCTCCCCCTAATCTTGACTTGAGCCAGAGTTATTGTTTAAGGCAGGCGTTCAGAGGTAATGCGTTGCATAAGCTTTGGTTATAAGCATCGGTCATGTCCATTCTTTACTCTCACGTACACCGTGTTTCTGCCCTTTTGTTTCTTCAAGGGTTGGGATAATTTGTAGCAAATCAGGATCATCGATTAGTTGACAGCCCTTGAAGACACACGAGTCCAGGACCTGCACATAGTTAGCCACGCTGAAAGTTTCTCTTCCTTGGGACGAATGCAATAACTCCGTTTCGTTTTTCACAGCAGCAGCAACTCCAGGCCCAACATTTATCACATGGACATGGCCTTCCAGTGCCTCTCACTCCACATCCTTCCGGATTGCAGCCGCCCACCATTCCACCCATTGGCAGCAGTGCGGGCCTCCTAGCCTTGTCAAGTGCCCTTGGGGGCCAGTCTCACCTTCCAATCAAAGATGAAAAGAAGCATCATGATAGTGATCACCAAAGAGGTAAGTCTTGTTTTCTAGGTTTCAGCTTTCAGAGCACGTGATTATTATGTTCCTAGTACGCATGTGTACATTCCTTTCTTTTGTTTCTCTCTTCTTCTTCTGCTTCTGTAAGGAGCAGGACCTTTTTTATAGCCAGGATGTGATTTATTTGTTTTTGTACCGAAATAAATATTTTATACCTTAGTATTTAAACTGCGGTTTTCTTTCTATAATGTCAGAGTTTCAGGAAAAGATCTATTTCGCCTCTGATGAGAGTAATTCTTATCTAACAGGGAGCTAGAGTTCAAGATAGCCAAAAGAATCCAGATTTGGAAAGGGCATTCTTTTAGTTCTCCGTTTGTCCCTTTTAGACTCTAGGTTTTGGGGCAGAGCCCTGCCTATTTAATGGAGAAACGTTAAGGGTGTATCTTGATTCTTCTAAAGCTTGGTTGGTCTGTAAGTGGAACGGAAGAGAACATGGCATTCTTCTCTACAAACGTCCAGCCTGTTTTAATAATGGGAGGCAATCAACATGCACTAGATCACTTTTTGTTCTCAGTGTTTAGGACCATAAAAGAAAATGGGAAGAGCTAAGAATTCTTTAAGATTCCACGATATTGAAAAGCCCTGATCTTATCCATTGAAGGGAGATTCTCTCTGACTTTAGCTTCATCTCTACAAATGTCCAGCCTATTTTAATAATGGGAGACAATCTGATCTCTGAGTTCAGAACCATGTTTCCAACCTCAAAGAGGGTTCGCGAAAGAAACTTATGAACCAAAGTGACTGTCCCATGACCCATTCAGCTTCATACAAAGTCTCTACAAGCTGCTATGGCATCTTTTGAAACCGACTTCATTTTGCAAGGACTGATCTGGGTCATCCTTACATGAACAATTGTTATTCTTCCACCACAGGAGAATATGGCCAATGACTGCCAGTTACTATGTTCATGTGTGCAATAGTTAATATACAGTAATAATGGCTCAAAAAAACTATGAATTGTCTAAATGAAAAAATAAGCCATTTTTAGTTCCATGACAATGGAATAACGGAGGAGGAGAAAGGTGTGAGGAAAATGTGATCATAAATAAACCAATGTATCTCAATGTGTGTAATTAAATAACTGTGACATTTTGGCAATTTATAATACATAGGTGACAATTTGGAAGGGTAGTGTTACTAAACATTAAAGATTGAGGAGGCCTATGTGCTACGAAATAAGGATCAAATGCAGAAGTAAGAAGCATGCAACTGGTTTACAATTCTCTCTGAAAAAGATGCTCAGCCCTATATAATTTTGTGCTACTGCTATAGCATCTTTCAAAGGCTCTTGATCGACCAGTTGTGGTTAATAGAATCAACTTTAAACATTGGTTGTGCACGCTTAATAATTAACTTTATAAAAAAGGTAATACCTTTGCCATTTATCTTTTAATGGAGACTAAGGTTGTGGTATGTTTATGGAAATATACAATCTTGTATAAAATATCTTATATTTCTGTCTCTTTCCTTCTCTTATTTGCTCATGTTGCTGCTGCTGTTCTGCTTGAAGACAGAGACTCCATAAAGGTAAGATTCTATTTCACAGATGGAAGGAGTAGGCTAAAAGAATTGCAGTGCATTTATTACAATTGAACTAAAGCATAGGAAAAGTTATTATGGTAACTAGATGGTGATATCCATATTGATTAGTCTTGGGTAGACAATTTTAAAACACTATGTAAAAGTGAAAATTCACTGCTGGACTCTGAGCTTGTTATGTACCATATCATCACAAAGGTTTTCCATTGTCAGTTGGCATGGAGATGCTTCTACTTTTGTTCTGATATACAGAAATCCCTTCCACTGGGAAAGGGCTCTAGCACATCTACTGTGAAGAACCTCTATATCACCTGAGGAGAACATTTTTAAACCTTGTGCAGACAGGGGAGAAAAGTGGCCTCATTCTGCATAGCTGCTGAAAGCAGGCTGGCTTATGCAGCTCTGGATCTCCCACACTTCCATTCCTTCCATTCATGAAAATCCCTCTAGACCAAGTGTCAGCAATTTGCGGCTCCGGAGCCGCAAGCGGCTCTTTGGGCCCTCTGCTGTGGCTCCCTGTCGAGTGATCCCACCACTGGCTGGCCCCGCCCCTCGCCTTCCCCTCCCAGTCACTCCTTGCCTGGCCTGAGAAGGTAAGGGCGATGGCGGGGGATGGAGAAGCGGGAAGAGACAGAGAGATACAGAGAGAGGGGGAGAGTGAAAGACATAGAGAGATACAGAGAGAAAGGGAGAGAGGGAGGGAGGGAGGGAGGGAGAGAGATGTCAAAAGGGTTTTGTGGTTCCTGGTGTTTTTTAACAACCTGTTCTCTGCCCTAATGATCGGCTGGGTAGGCGTGGCTAGGGGGGTCCTGTGACTGGTGGAAGTGAGTGACATCGAGTTGGCCACGCCCACCCAAGTTTTGTGGCTCCCAGTGTTTTCTTTTCTTTGGGAAAGGAGTCCAAATGGCTCTTTGAGTGTTTAAGGTTGCAGACCCCTGCTCTAGACAATTGTAAATATTAATGTAAGATAGGTTGCTGGATTATCTGTTGGTCAGTGAGTGAAATATATATACAATCTACAATCTACTGTTGTCAGAAATTTACTGGGGAATAAAGCAGGAGAGGAAGACCCTTCTGGGAGATCTTTTGTGTTCCATCGCAGGAAAGATTCATATCAGAGTCTTCCTGCCTATCAATCTCCAAGGAGTTCTTATTTCTAGTGTATGTCTCCATGAGGGCTGAAATGGCAGAGAATAAATATATCATGGGCATGACTTTTATCTGTTAAATGGATTAAGTCCCATACTATGAACCCTATAATGCATATTTCAGTGGGGTTAGCATTGGCATCTGGAAGATTATTTATATTTCAACAGGCCGGTACAAAACACTGCCTTTCAGAATTTTTAGTCAGAAATGCACCCTAGATCTGGCACTAATCTATTGCTAAGCAGGGACATCTCAGCTTGTATACGATGTAAAGCAGAATATTGAAGTCCTTTTAATTGTTCTGAAGTCTGTGGGTTTTTAAAACAATGTTTCTGCCAACTAGGTTCAATAGCGACTAATATGAAAATATAAGTACTAAGACAATTTCATTAATCAAAGAACAAAAAAGGCTGCAACAAATAAAAATCTGCCCAAAGCACAGTAAAATTACTTAAGCCAGAAAATAAATTAAAAATCTTTATTTTCTAAACAAAACCAATGAACCCGCCAACTCCTGTGGCATAAGGACATCAGAAAAAGCTTTGGCAGAGCATAAAATGAATTAATTTCATGCCATCTACATTTTATGCCATCAACATTTGAGAGCAGACTGCACATCCAGAATGGATTCTACATTTCATTTTGGTTCTTTTGAAGGAGATCCATAGATGGGAAAAAGCCAATCTCGCCTCCATTGGTAACAGAACCCATATAGGTTAGCCGTGGTGGCGAACCTATGGCACGCGTGCCACAGGTGGCACGCGGAGCCATTTCGGCTGGCACGCCACGGGTCCGGCACATTTTACTTCCGGGTTTCTGGCGCGCATGCGCAGAGCTGCTAGAGCTACCCGAAGCAGAAGGAGGAGGGGCGGTTGCGCAGGCTGGGCGGCTCGCGTAACCGCTCCCTCCTCCTTCTGCTGCCAGCCTCATGTTCCTTCTTCTGCCCGGAGTGCCAGGCTTGGAGCAGAAGGAGGAGGGGGCAGTTGCGCGAGCCGCCCAGCCTGCGCAACCGCCCCCTTCTCCTGCTCCAAGCCTCGCACTCCGGGCACCAGCCGGAACGTGAGGCTGGCAGGAGAAGGAGGAGGGAGCGGTTACGCGAGCCGCCCAGCCTGCACAACCGCCCCCTTCTCCTGCTCCAAGCCTCACACTCCGGGCACCAGCCGGAACGTGAGGCTGGCAGGAGAAGGAGGAGGGAGCGGTTACGCGAGCCGCCCAGCCTGCGCAACCGCCCCTCCTCCTTCTCCTGCCAGCCTCACGTTCCGGTTTGTGCCCAGAGTGCGAGGCTTGGAGCAGGAGAAGGGGGCGGTTGCGCAGGCTGGGCGGCTCGCGTAACCGCTCCCTCCTCCTTCTCCTGCCAGCCTCACGTTCCGGCTGGTGCCCGGAGTGCGAGGCTTGGAGCAGGAGAAGGGGGCGGTTGCGCAGGCTGGGCGGCTCGCGTAACCGCCCCCTCCTCCTTCTGCTGTCAGCCTCACGTTCTGGCTTGTGCCCGGAGTGCGAGGCTTGGAGCAGGAGGAGGAGGGGGCGGTTACACGTGCGCAGTAGATGTGCGCATGCGCAGTGCGGGCGCGTGCGTGGTGCAGGCGCGTGCATGTAGGTGTGGGTGCGCATGCGCAGGGGGGGGGTGCGCATTGCATTTTGGGTAGTGGCACGCGGGAGCGCTGGTGGGTGTGCGCGCGCCTATTTTTGGCACGCCGAGAGAAAAAGGTTCGCCACCGCTGGGTTATAGCATTTAAAGGCCAATACTATCTTTGTTTGTTTTAATATTTATATTCTGCCTATTCTGGACAAAGCTCAAGGCCTGGCTGAAATTTAAAAAATATAAGAACAATAAGGGCAAACAGCAGAGAACTGAAATTCACAGCAATACTGCTGTAAATTATGCAAGTATGGATGTAATGTCTCTTCTCTTGAGTTAATTATTTGGCTGTTAATGAAGTTCCAAGCATTTTTTCTAAGACAGCTATTATTTAATTTGGACATAATAAAGATATGTATTGCAATGACTAGGCCAATGTTCCAAAGAAGACACATTGTTGGCAAACAAATCTTAGATAGTAAAGGTTTTTAGTTGCCTAAAAATAATTGATGTTTAGATTGAACAAGGAAAAGGCATGGGGAAAAGCATCGGGGGTGGGGGGGGAGAGAAGAAGAAAATTCTGATTTCCATCATAAATACAGCAAACTTTCTCTAGTCCTCATATTGTTTCTCATACTTCTCAGTCTGTATTTGTCAAGCACAAAGAATCTTACATTAAGTTGCAGTTTATTATCAAGCCTATATACAGGAATCTAGTCAAATAAAGTTCAATACGAACTTGGCACCAGATAAAGGTCAATGGAATTCAAGAGGGGGTTGTATTTAGGCCATTTGTCGGATTGTAACATCTCTAGGCTGATGGATTATTTAACTCCGCCCCCCTCCGCTCTTCCCCTAAAATATTACATTAAAAAAAGCCAGTTCTGCATGTTAGAACAGATATTAATCAGGTACCTATATTTATTGAATATATCTGATACAGGTAATCCTCAACCTATGACCACAATGGAGCCCAACATTTCTGTTGTTAAGTGAGATATTTGTTAAATGAGTCTTGCCCCATTTTACGACCTGTCTTGACACAGTTGTTAAGTGAATCATTGCATTTGTTAAGTTAGCAACATTGTTGTTAAATGAATCTGGCTTCCCCATTGACTTTGCTGGTCAGAAGATCTCAAAAGCTGATCACATGATCCCAGGCAGTAGTGGGTTCTAAATCCCGTCGCTACCGGTTCGCGTGCGCACTTGCGTGTGACGCTTCTGCGCATGTGCAGAAGCGTCCCGGGCGGGTGGGCGGAGCCTCCTGCCACCTCCGCTACCAGTTCGCCAAACCCACCACTGATCCCAGGACACTACAACTGTATGAACTAGTTGTCAAGCATCTGAATTTTGATCATGTGACCATGGAGATGCTGCAATGGTAATAAGTGTGAAAAACAGTCAAAAGTCATTTTTTCAATGCTGTTGTAACTTTGAATGGTCACTAAAGGAACCGGTGTAAGTCAAAGACTACCTGTAAATAGTATAAACCACTGAAGTTGTACTTTTGAGTTGATCATGGAATTATGAATGTATTTTACAGATGGGGGAAATAGGTTTATGTTAACCAAATGAAGGGTAGAGAAATGAGATACCTAAAAGCTGTTCCGTGGAGACTTCATGGTTTCATATTTTACCAGTTCTTGGTCTCTTTTTTTAAATATGATGACAAAGGTCTGAAGCTTGATTCCCAAATAAATCCTTTGCTGGTTTTGTTGGCTATTTTGTTATGTTATAACAGAGTAGAATTGACCTTGTTCTTGTCAACTTCAGAGTTAACCTCAGGGTTCCTAATAGCTACAAACTGATAGGAACTGTCAGTTTTCAATCCGCAACAATTTTCAGTATGTGTAGCAGTGGCAGATTAAAAAGAGGGAGAGGGAGAGGGAGGGAAGGAGGGAGAGAGGGGGGGGGAGAAACAACATGCCCTCACACAAACATGCAGGTAGTCCTTGAGTTATTGAACCCAAAATTTATGTTGCTAAGTGAAACATTTGTTAAATGAGTTTGCCCCATTTTATGACCTTTTTTTGCCACTATTGTTAAGTGAACCACTGCAGTGGGTAAGTTAGTAACCTGATTGTTAAGTGAATCTGAGTTTGCTTGTCAAAAGATTGCAAGATGTAATCACATGACACAGCTACGGTCGACTTTTCTTGTCATAGTTTACGACTTTTTCTTGCCACAGTTCCGAATAGGCTGCAGCCCCTTAGTGGGGCGTGGCTCTGGGGTGGAGACCCCTGATGTAAAGAATAAATCTTATCAACTGTCCCCTTCGGTGGTGACATATGCTGAATGCATCCAGCAAGACCTCACTTTCCTTTGAGGTCTGAAGGTAGGATTGATGTAGCGAGTCTGAAGACTTTCATTGTTGTGAAGTTTATATGGCCAGGTTGTCTGCTTTCTTATCTTTAGAAAGCCATTGGATTAATGAACTAATGTGCTATTGCTGCTTTTGCTATGTTTTTGTTAATGTTTTATATTTGTTGTGTACCAAATTTATTTTATTATGTATTAGGAGATTAAAGTCTGCTATTTTTTCAGTTGCTTCGGATGGGGGTTGTATAAATACTTAATGAATTGGCTAATGAATGCTGAATACACTTTTCAGTTTTCTTTGAATGTGCAACCTTCTAATTCCAATTAATATTATGTCTTCAATATAAACATTGACACACCCTTCTTTCCCAAATAAGACATCTTGTGACTAATCAAGAATCTGCATCTTTCAGCCATTCATAGTGGCTCTTCCATTTTTTTCTGGTTACCCAGAAATGCCAAACCAGTAGTTGTCAGGCAACTACCAGGTGGCTAATTGTATACAACTGAACAACTTTAAAGGGTAGTCCTCAACTTACAACCATAATTGAGCCCACATTTTCTGTTGCTAAGCAAGACAGTTGTTAAGTAAATTTTGTCCCCATTTTACGACCTTTCTTGCCACCGTTGTTAAATGAATCACTGCAGTTGTTAAGTTTGTAGCATGGCTGTTAAGTGAATCTGGCTTCCCCATTGACTTTGCTTGTCAGAAGGTCGCAAAAGGTGATCACATGACCCTGGGACACTGCAGCCGTCATAAATACCTGCCAGTTGCCAAGTGTTCAAATTTTGATCATGTGACAGCAGGGATGCTGCAGTGGTCATAAGTGTATGGTCAATGTAACTTTGTGTGGTCACTAAATGAATGGTTGTAAGTCGAGGATTACAGCTATTGGATCACAAGTGACGGTAGCTATTTCCATGCATTTTTCCATAGCAGGATGTGCAAGGCTATTTGATTAAAATAGCAAACTCTGTACAGTAAATTCTTTAAAAGCTAAATATTATGAACTACTATGCTTGGTGAGTCATTTGTTTCATTTTTCCCAGGGTAGGAACACTGAGAATTTATGGTTACGTATACTTTGAAATTAAACCTAAGAAAGGTGTATTAATAAATTGCTGAGTGAGTTGTGAGTGTGTATAAATTCTCTTGCTGGCTGGCCAGCAATGTTCAAAAAGTCAAGAAAGGGCAATGGAAATGAACCAATGAGGTGTGTCATTGTTTGGTAGATGAGACTAATTCACCTGCCATTATTTGGGTTCCTCCTTTCTAAACCATTAGGTGGGCATGCAGTGTGACAGCATACAAAGTACAACTCTTTTTCCACTGATTTATTAGATGATGAGAGCTATAAATAAATGTTTGTCTTGTACAGCCATCAAGTAGCAAAGGTGGATTGTCTCTGCATCTAGGGCTTGTTGCCAGCTTTGCAAGGTGAAATAGTTTGCTAATTTCTTTAAATGTTATCCATAATACCCAGAGTAGCAGTTAGTTGCTTGTTCTATTGATCTGTTCTCTCTTAAGTGGCTCCTGGTTAAGAAAGGCTTTTTATGATTGTCTGCTATGTGACTTGAGATGGTTTTTATTGGCCAGAACGTGCCAGTTGCCAGCAGCTGGAGACTGTGTGCTTGTATGAAATAATTTATTCATGCAAGATAATGCTCCTTAACATTTAACAGGTAATGAACGTGACATAAATTTCCTGCTTGCTTTTAATTTTCCCTTTCCTCTTCTAATGTGCAAACAGGCAGCTCTGGTGCTCTAAATAATAAGTAATTTTTGGCCATCTGTCAAAAGGAAATTTCAATACAAATTTAAATTAATGGTGCCTGAAATTTTTTATAGCTTCTCTAAAAGCCTCTAATGTGCAGAAAATTCTGAATCTGCTGGTAGTAATTAGTGTACCATGTAATGAGGATGTGGGCAACATTATGCAGCCCCAGTGTAACATTTTGATATGGTAGCAAAAGTTTGATTTATACAAGGTTGTGGCTGGGTTTAATTGTGAGAGACGCTTTCAAGTGTTTTCTTGAAGATACAGATTATTAAGCAGAGCAGATTTTAGAACAGCTCATAAAATGTAAATTTAGGTGTTGCTGTGAAATAATTAAGGTAAGCGACTCACTGGTATGCAAAGGAGAGAAACCTGTCCAATTATATTTATGTTCTAATATTTTGGAAGAGTGCTATTGCCCTCATCACATGGTTGTCAACTTTGTCATTCATTCCTTCCCTTTTATGTTATTATTACACTATTACTGAGTCCTAACACCACCACCCCAATTCTCCCCAAAATAAAGGATTTGTGAAGTAGCAAAAGAACTAAATGTTTATTATTACATATTTCATTTATGAGTTGCTATGTAACTGAAACTATTTAGGCAATGTATGCAATAAAATTCATGAAGAGGTATCCTTACGCTAGATTGCAAACTCTTAAAGAAAAGTAGGATGTTAATTATTCATACTAAAAAAATGGATACAGAATTTTTTCTGACCGTTTTAAAAAGAAGGGTTAAAGTTGTCCTAAATCTTAAATTGATATCTATAGCATAGTTCAGATAAACTAGAATGATCCTTACATATTTTTTTATTTTATTTTACTCACTGTAACTCTGAGTTTCTATCAGTAAGTTAGCTAATGAAATGAGTAATATGAGTTTTAGAAAGTAATGGGACATGGTGAAATTTACTTCCAAATGAATATGCAGAGAATAGCATGGCTCTTGGTTCTTGTGCATGAAATATTCTTCATGCATTCAGCATGTACTGCTAGGCTTTTTTTTGAAACCGTGTGGCTCCTTAATCTGTCCTCAGCACTTGTGAATTGGCTATCATTGGATTACTGAGGTCCAGGAAAGCCATGGGAAACAATACCCTGTCCATACACTTAAACCTCTGGTGTTTTTTATTCTTGAAAAAGCAATGTGATCTAAATACTGGCACTTTCCTGTCTATGCAGTCCTTGATCATATAGATCCCCTCTCATGTGGGTTAACATATACAGAATACAGAATAACAGTTAGAAGGGACCTTGGCGGTCTTCTAGTCCAGCCACTGTACCATCCTAGACAAATGGCTATCCAATCTCTCCATAAAAATCTCCAGTGATGGAACACCTATAACTTCTGGAGGCAAGCCATTCTACTGTTTCAAGTGCTGTTCAGTCATTATGCAGTGATGAATATGCAGTTTGAGAGATATCTATACAGGGGATAAAGAATGTTGGTGATGAAAGATTTGGAGGAAATTAGGGAGGTGTGTGTGTGTATGCTCACTGATCTGTCAAAAGCTCTTCCCCGGGGTGGGGTGGGGTGGGGGGAAACATTTGTGTCAAGAAGGCCATCAGCAGGATGCAACACATTTTCTGCACTCAGTTTCTCGGTCTTAGTTCAAATACATATTTTTTTTTCCATGACCTTACAGCTACTGTGAAACTTTTTAAAGAAGCCAACTACTAACTGCTACAGGATGCTAAAGAAAGAGGGGGGATAGGACTATCAGACTGCCTTGCCAAATAACTTTGGAAATATCTTTTTGCCATCGCTTAAATACTACATCAGTCATCATACCAGCCACAAGAAACCAGGAGCCAGGATAAAGTTTAAAAGCACTGCAAATTTATTCTATGCAAACATACACTAGAATCTGATCTACCAACAGTTGAGGCAAATTGGTGCCAGAAAAGAGTCAACGGACTTCAAGGGGGACAGGACTTAGGTCTCTTTCAAGGGCTTAAGGACTCCAGACTGATGATGCGTTTGTCTTTGCCCTCGGGCTCTGCCTGGTATTGTCTGGAATAATAATAATAATAAATTTCTAACCTCAAAACTCACAATGGTTTTGAATATCAGAAAGGCCTTTTCTACAATAATAAGCTGCAAATATTTTGCTAGACAATATTTTTTTATTCCATGCCATGCTACAACCATTGACCATTAGATGGAACATCTAATTAGATCCCATCCTGTCTTTGAAACCTCAATGGTTATTTTGTACGGCGGAGGTTTCTGTAAAATATTCAGCAGTATTAATGGAAGAGGCACCAGTTAAATTTGCATTTTCTAAACAAGTTGCAGTGTGACTGTGGTCAAATTATGAGGATTTGGCCAACAATGAACTTAGCTGCTGGCAGTAGAAGAAACACACTGCTGTCAGGCCTATTGTATCAGTTAGTGGTGAAATTGTTGTATGCATAATTGGACAGTTGTAGCAGATATCAATGTGTATGTAGTGAGAAATGCCATGCGTGTGAGTAACATAGTACACCATGGTTGCAAGAACAAGAGGCTACTTGGATGATGAAAAATTGTGGGGATCAAATCTATCTATGCTCCAATGAACTGCAGCAACCTTGATGGGTGAAGGGAAGATTTGCAAAGGTGGTCTCACAGCCCAAGAAATTCCTGATAGTGTAAAATATTATGGGATATTTTTTAGCAAGGCACTTGGGGAGCAACTGAAATCCATTCATCTACAAATGCCTTTTGTCTTATTTGTCTTTCAGACAGAAATAAGAAATTGTAGCCATATATTTTGTGAGGACTTGTGATGCTGTTGAGAGACTGAACAAGGTGACATAAAATAGTCTGGGCCTACTATAAATCTAACCTATTTCTTGTGATGCAGCTGAATGAAAATAGTGCCTTGAATTCTGTAGAGATGCACTAGTTTCCATAGCGGAGCAGAGGTGAAATACCGTTTAACAATTTGAAATACAGATGTATTTGTTTTTAATTGAAAAAAGCTAAAATGGCACAAACCCTGCTATTTTTCTTTGTATGGAGAAATAGTGGGAATTGAATCTGGTCTCACAGGACTTGTAGGGATTAGCTCCGTTGGTCCCCTGCTCAACATAGCTGAATCTCTTGAAGTAGTAGTTCTGATGATTAGATCAGGAAAACAAGAGTGCTGGAAAATTGTGCTGTGTAATTAGAAGAGATTATTTTAAGAGCCCAGGAGTCTGGTGATTGTCTTGCTCTCTGTTTAGAAATATGGCAGATGGTCAGAAACCACAACGAAGAACCCCACAATTTATCAGGCAGGCTGCTATTTACTCCAACTCAAAGGATGACATGAATTTAGGACTGATTTTCCAGGATTTGGCAAAGAGACCCAGGGTGAATTACCCTTTCATTTAGAAGGAAGTATTACTTCTAATATTGGAAAAGGAGGGGCTGGTCCTTTCCTGCAAAATAATTAGGGTTTATTTTTATTTCAATTTATTCTGATCTCTCAGTACAACATGTTGTTTGACAATTGATACCTGCCTTGAGACATATAGACTGTGGGGAATGTTACAGGTGCTCTAATATCTGTAATGTAATTGTTTGTGAAGCAGATGAATGAATATCTATGGGGCTCAGCCAATTCTCTGATGATGAAACTTGAGTGGACTGATGATGTGATTGGGTGAGACAAGCTGGCTTGTTCAGCATCACATCTACTAAGCACCGAATATTAATTAGCAAAGCTTTAGTTTTTATATTAGTTTGTCTTAAATGACTAACACTGCGTTTTTCTTCAAAATGTATTTTCCTGTTGACTTAATATTATATGCATATGTATGCATACAGAGACATATATGCATGTATGTAAATTGTGATTTAATTTACACTCTGGTAAACTGACCTTTCTACCCCCACCTGTTTTGTGTTTTTTTACATGTCTTTCTTATGGTGCTTGTTGTATATTGATGTTTTTTATGCATATTAAGTAAGCATGGACTGTTTAAGGCTACAACATATAATCTAGAATGACTTATTTGACTATATACTTAGTCAATTAATTATTTAGAATAGGGACATTGGAGCCCAGGGTACAGATGTTCTAGTTACCCAGAAGGCCTCTTAAAAGGCCTTAAATTCAAATATTGAATAGACCCGTCAAATTCATTCACTAGGAACAAAATATGATATTGGCTGTGAGGGACTGAAATGTGAGTAAATTTGTTTCTGGGCTTCCAGTACTTCCAACTGTTACTTTTTCATACATCATGGTAAATCAAAGTATAATGTTTTGGTTTGGATTTGTATGTTGTGTGAATCTAGCCCACTTTATTTTCTATGCCATAGTTTGTGGCCTATGTTGATGCATGAATCTGGCTATGTTTGGCTTATTCATACACTATGATTAAGCAAACTATAGCTTATGTTGATGTATGAATCCAGTCTGAATGTGGGTTCTCATTACTGAATGATCCTCCCCACAGAAATGTAGTGACGAGGACAGTAGGTCTACTGCAGGGGTGGGTTCCACTTACCTTCGCCACCAGTTTGCATCGTGACGATTCGCACGTCCCCTCGCACAATTTGGCTTCCGTGCATGCTCAGAGCCCAAAACACAGCTGAGGAGCTCATCAGCTGTGCTTCGGGTGAAGAAATAAAGGTCAGAATTCACCAGCGGGCGGGCTCTTTTCAAGCGGAAGGGGAAAAATTCATATTAAAAAACCCCCAAAAAGATGGTGGCGCGCACGGACCGGCACCGACAGTGACGTCACCAGCAGGTCGCTACTGATTCGGGCGATCCGGTCCAAACCTGGAGGAACCCACCCCTGGTCTACTGTGCCTGACATAACTTTACATTTGTGGGAAATCCTTCTTGTGTAATGTAAGAATCAGTTAATCTTACTGAGCAGAATTAAGGTGAGGATAAGATGTGATTTATTGAGTAAAACAGTTGTTTTAAAAATGGGTAAGCTGTTGCCCAGTTCAAAGTTTTCTACCTCCGAATATTTATTTCTAAGAAAAAAGGGGGAAAAAACTACTGAACTGTGTCTTGAGATTACCCAAACTGTCATATAGTTTCACTATCACAATTAGCTTTTATCAGTAGTGGGTTCCTACCGGTGCGGTCCACTCTACCGCACTGGTAGCGGCCCGCTGGTGACGTCACAGGCCCGGTGCAGTCGGTTGCCGGTGCCTGGGCGCCGCCATGTTTTTTGTTTTGAATATTTTTTGAATTTTTCGGGGGGGGTTTCTTCTGCGCATGCACAGAAGCCGAATTTCCGGCACTGCGCATGTGCCTACATCTTGTTTCCGCCCACTCACTCACTCCTCACCGCCTAAGCTGCCTTCCCAGTTCCCACGTGGTGCCTGCCCTGCGCTGCAACTGAGCTGCCTTCTCCTGCCTACAGGTAAGTCGCGGTCGTGCTAGGGCCCCCCCACCCCATCCCTGGAGCTTGCTGGAGCCCACCCCCACCCCCCGCCTCTCCTTGCCGCTCCGCCTTGAGTAGGGGCCAAGACTCCGGTAGAAGGTTTTATTTCTCTTCCTTCTGGCTGGCTAGCTTCTCTCCGCCGTCCAGCTAAGGACTCCCGACCTGCCATCCCATGTGAGCGGTTCCACGCCCTCTGCAAACCTCCCCCGTGGGATTTCGCACCGGCGGGCAAACTCTAAGTCATGGGGGGGCAGACGGCATGGACGCGCCCTTCGAAGATGGAAGCTGGGACTGTTTTCTGCTGCCAGCCAGCGACCAGTTTATAAAGCACCGCAACTGCCCCTTTCCGATCCATCTATGCCCCAACCTGAAATTTAGGCAGCTTTTCGGCCTGAAAAGAGGGCAAAAAGCGTTGTGACTGACCCGGGCGCTGCCTCTCTGGCAGCGGCAGCAGCAGGAGGAGGAGCCGGCAAGCCAGGTCGCTTTGCATGAGGAGGAGGACGCGGGCTTTGGAAGGGGTCCCTTCAGGGGTGAAATCCTCCCGGTTCGCCCGGGCCAGTCCTTTGGCGTATAGCCGATGGAACTGGCGGCGGTTGCGGCGCGGAGCTTCTCCCGCCCGCTTTCCCGGCCCGGCTGAACGCCGCCATTCCGGTTATTTTTCCCTCTGTACATGGAAAAATAACCCGAATGATTGTGGTCAGCCGGGGAAAGCGGGCGGGAGAAGCTCCGCGCCGCGACCGCCGCCAGTTCCATTGGCTATACGCCGAAGGACTGGCCCGGGCGAACCGGGAGGATTTCACCCCTGGGTCCCTTCCACGCTGGTGCTCGGGGGGCGCAGGTTCCCTGGCGGCTTTGCGCTTCCAAAAGCAGCAGCCGCAGTGTCTTTAAATCACCCAGGGCGCTCAGTGCCGCCCCCGCCCCCGCCCTAGAGCAGTAGCGGGCAGTCCTTGATTTAAAGAGGCCAGGAATGAGGGGGAATGGCTCATCTGGAGCAGCTCTCTCGTACCTGGGGTCAGCAGGGACAAGCCACGGCCTCAGCTGCAGGGGAGCAGCTCCAGATGAGCCATTCTCCCCCTCACCCTGCCCGAACATACAGCTGCCTCTCGCCCGCCCTGCTCCCTCGCACCCAGGGGCAGCAGGGATAAACAGCAGGGGAGCAGCTCCAGACGAAGCCGTATTCTTCCAAAGACGCTGTAGGTGCTGGGGCGAAGGGCTGGGGTTGGAGAGGAAGCCAGAGACGCTCGCTTATCTTGCCGCCGCTTGTGCTTTTCTGGCGTGGGAGGTGTGGGGGGGATGGGACTGGGGATATGGAACTACCCCGGTGGCAGGGAAGGAAAGGATTATTTAGGAAAGGGGGAAGGGAAGGGAGGCCCCAACTCTGGAGCTTTCCTGCCCCAGCAGTCCAGAGCGAAAGAGCGATCCGGCAGGAGCTCCGCCTGTGCCGCTGGGGCTCCCGTGGCTGCCGCAGCTGCTGGCCCACCTGGCTGGGGTGGTGCTGGCTGCAGGCGAGGGGCTTGGAGGGCGGGGGGAACGCCTGCAGGCGAAGAGGGGTCCCCGGGCGCCTCTGGGCTCCACTTGCCTTGCGGGGAGAGTGCGCAGTTCCCATCATCACCCGTTCTGCCTTCCCTGAATTGGAGTCCAGCTCAGCCTTGCGATTCTCTCCCCCTCTCCTGGATAAACCTGGGGGGGGCTCCTCTCCCCTTCTTGCTTCGTTTGGAGCAGGGGTCTCCAACTTTGGCAGCTTTAAGACTTGTGGACTTCAACTCCCAGAATTCCTCAGCCAGCAAAGCTGGCTGAGGAATTCTGGGAGTTGAAGTCCACAAGTCTTAAAGTTGCCAAGGTTGGAGACCCCTGGTTTGGAGGGAAGATCCTGCAAATATTGGCTGTCAAAATTACCTAATGATTGGGGGAAGGAAAAAGGAAGGAGTTGAAAAGAAAAGGAAGGTGGGAGAAAGGGAAAGAAGGAAAAAGAAAGATGAAGGAGGGAGGGAGCAGATGAAAAGAAGGAAGGTGGGAGAAAGGAAAAGAAGGAAAAAGAGGAAGGAAGGAAGGAGATGAAAAGAAAAGGAAGGTGGGAGAAAGGAAAAGAAGGAAAAAGGAAGGAGGTGAAAAGAAAAGGAGGTGGGAGAAAGGGAAAGAAGGAAAAAGAAAGATGAAGGAAGGAAGGAGGGAGGGAGCAGATGAAAAGAAGGAAGGTGGGAGAAAGGAAAAGAAGGAAAAAGAGGAAGGAAGGAAGGAGATGAAAAGAAAAGGAAGGTGGGAGAAAGGAAAAGAAGGAAAAAGGAAGGAGGTGAAAAGAAAAGGAAGGTGGGAGAAAGGGAAAGAAGGAAAAAGAGGAAGGAAGGAAGGAGATGAAAAGAAAAGGAAGGTGGGAGAAAGGAAAAGAAGGAAAAAGAGGAAGGAAGGAAAGGAAGGAAGGCTGGCAATGGGGGTGCAATTGTTTCTTTTAGGGAGCACAACTGGCTGGAAGTTGTAGTAAGATATCAGTTTAATGGACTAATGGGGAGAAGACTTGTCTGTTAAAACAAAATGTCTGTTAAATTCAAATGGTAAGTGGGATTTTTCTTAAGTTAATTTTTCATTTTTAGCCAATGGTATAAGGGATTTTTATGCAGAAGCATAAATTCCATAGGCAGATTTTGTCTGCTGCATCTGAAGTCACTAAACTAAGGGTCTGTTAAACCAATACTCTAGAGGCATACTTGTTATTGTTATAGCTTTATTTTGTTGTAAATAATGCATCTTGCAAAAAGAAGCATATAATTCCTATTCCTATATCTTTGGTCTCAAAGATCCCCATCCAACATACAAGTGAAACAATACTTCCTGGACATCGGAACAAGAGATCTGCAGGGCAGAGAAATACTAACTTGTTTTCTGATACTTCATTATGATCTCTGCTCTCACTGCAAAAAGCAGCACATTTGCTAGCAGGAAGGTTCTCTAAAATCCTGTCATATCCATACCATCCGTAGAGAATGGGAGGGTGATACCTCCTCTCCAAGAATCTATCAACATTGTGTAGCATAAGTTACACTTTTCCACAGAGATAAACATTTGATGAAAATCTGGATTTTTAAATAAAAGAATTCCAGGAAATGGTACAGAAAATGCAACAAAAATATCCAGATCCTTCATAAATCAAAGTGTAGCAAAACTTTGAAAGAAATTTCCTTGATTTTTAAAAAGTTAAAGTGGACTCTGGGTGCGTTTTTCCAAATGCAGTAGGTAAGGTTGAATGTGTATAGTTTTAGAAGAGGTGTGTGTGTGTGTGTGTGTGTGTGTGTGTGTGTGTGTGTGTGTACATACACATACAGTATATATAGTAGATAATGTATATTTTTGTGTGCCTGTGTGTAATATGTATGTACACATTACATAGGATTAAATAGTATATTTTGGATGTTCAGTAGTAGTAAATAGATAGGGAAATTGTATCTCATTGAGGCCTTTGAGGCGAGGAGAGGCCAGGCACCCTAACCCTAACCCTTGACGTGAGTGACGTCAAGTTGGCCATGCCCACCCAGTCACATGACCCCCCCAGTCACATGATCACCAAGCAACCCCCACCCAGTCACATGACTGCAAAGCCACTCCCACCCGGTCACATGGCCGGCAAGCCACTCCCACCCGGTCACATGGCCGGCAAGCCACACCCACAAAATAAGCCACGCCCACAGAGTGGTAGTAAAATTTTTGAGAACCCTCCACTGGCTTTTATGTTGTAATATTGAAAAGTGCTGAATCTTATTCACACACAAAAAAGTTTATGAAAAGAGAATAGTTATATTCCAATGCAAATGCAGTAAAAATATTTTTTTACTCTGGGCCAAGGAAATAGGTGTTATTGTTTGGCAAATTTTAAAGTGGTTTCTTTTTTCTCTTTCCTATATTAATTTTATAATTAATCTGTAAGTCTCTTTTGAGTCAATCTAGAATACTCATGATATTATCGAAATGTAAAGTAAATTTATTGGCAAATATTCAGAAGTTGTTTGCCATTGTGTTTTTCTGTGCTATGACTTCAAGGAACCCAGGCAGTTGCTTGGACTGTACTTACATTACAACTGAGTATTGTGATCGTTCTAGTTCAATATCTTTGACAGTGATGCGAAACATCTCTCCAGATGTTTTAGACAGGAATGTTTCCCATCTTTTCCTGGAGGGACTTACATTGAGTCTGGGACAGGGGTGGGTTCCACTTACCTTCGCCACCGGTTTGCATCGTGACATTTCACACACACGCTTGATGCACTCACGCGCATGCATGCGTCCCCTCCTGCAATTCTGCTTCTGCGCATGCTCAGTAGCTAGAATCAGCCCGAAACACAGCTGAGGAGCTGTTCAGCTGTGCTTCGAGCAAAGGAATTAAGGTAAGTATAAACCCGGGGGCGGGCGGGAGGGCCCTTTTTCAAGCAGCAGCAGAGGAAAAAACTTCTAAACAGTAAAAAATTCGGAAAAAAATAAAAAAAAGATGGCGGCGCCCACAGACTGGCACTGACCGAACCGGATGTGTGATGCCATCATGATGTCACCAGCGGGTCGCTACCGGTACAGGCGATCCAGTCCGAACCGGGAGGAGCCCACCCCTGGTCTGGGAACATGTACATATAAAGCATATGTGCTACCATTGAAACATAAGGCCTTTTCCTTTAAAGATCTCTGCTGTTTACTTTCAGCACATTAATGTGCTATATTATGGGGAACTAGAAATTTATGGTGGTTGATAGGCTGGTCTTATTTCTAAGAGTGAACAGGGACTTGCTCACTATCCATGATATTTAAAATATTGTTTTTTTTTATTAAAAGGAGGACCTGTGGCTGCTATTCATCAACATTACTAGTTTGTACTGCTAGAAGAAAATATTTGTAGCTCATGGTTGAACTTTGGGGTCCTTGGTGCTCTCTGAGCTTGGTGGTTTCCTTGCAGAGATTTCATTACCAAACGGGGTAACATCATTAGTTCTGATGATGCTTCCTAGTTTGGTAATGAAACATTAAGTTCAAAGACCACCAAGGTCCACATTGTTATTTGATTGTTCCTGCAGGGAATTCTTATAGGGGCAGCCACATTTAGTAAGGCCATGTTTTCTTTACTCATGTAATGAATGTTTCAATACAGTGAAAATATATGCTTTCCCCCATATGGTAAATATCTGTTAAGATCACGGGAAGTAGAATTCTTAGTTTTGTGAATGGTAGATTCAGAAAAGTCATTTTAACTTTTGCAATTCCAGAAAACAAACGTATCCCTAATTAATTCAACGTGCTTTAAAAATAGTGGAGGAAAATAGTGGGCTCTAAATGTTCGCCATTTGGAAAAATCTGATAAGAAGGAATTAAATTATTTCCTATTCAGTTTTTCATGCCTAATTCTTTTAATTAGGCTAAACAAACACATCTTGGGTGACCCATTGCTTCTGGCAATTTTTGAAGTACTATATTTTCCTAAGCAACATTTGGCCTTTTGAAGAACAAAATAAAAATGGAAATGCTAATGGATTTTTTTTTCCAGCCAACTAAAGGGAAGAAAATAAAAATGTCACCATGGTAACAAAGCTGCTTTCTAGATGGCTTCCTAAGATATGCCTGAACTAGAAGCAGATGTCTGATTTAAGAATCTTGCCTCCTTCAATGTAAACAAATAACTTCTAGGCAGGTGTTGGAAATAATATGGAAATCCTATTAAGGGGCCCAGAGTTCCTGTCAGTCAGGAAACCCGGGCCACAAAAGAGCTGGTTGTTTGAAAAGAGGCAGAGTAAATTCTCATTAGGCTTTAACTTTCCCAGGAAATGATTGTCTTTGCATGTTATTTCTCCTGTGAATCTATTGATCCATTCTGCCAGCCCTCTTTTCTCCCCTTCCCCCCCTCCCTCTCCTTTGGGGGGGATTAACACTTGATAGGGGCTGCTGCTCCAAGATTTGTGACATTTGTGATTTTAACCCTTAGCCTCTTCAAGGAAGATGGGAAAAGACCCTAACAAAACCTCTTTAGTCCTAAACCCTTGCTTGTCTGTTGAGTGTGAAAAAACAAATTAAGGGGAGAAAAAAAGGGAAGATTCTAGATAAAAGCCACTGTATTAGGGTATTGGTGGTGTAACACTTTTGAAACAACTGCTTAAAGTTCAATATCATCGATATCAAATGTTTCTGGAGAGTTTGAAATCACTTGCAGGAGGACAGCTCAGATTAGATTAATTTAAAAAGTGATTTAAATGAATGAAGGCTCTCCCCCCATTTTAAAAAAAAAAATAGGATTAGGAGCAATTGACCCCCATACAAATTTATTTTATCAAGGACTTATCTAAATTTATCTTTAGGAAATAATGTCAACGTATCTTAGATTTGGTAACTGACTATCTTTCCCATCCTATTTATGAGTATGTTGACTGGGGTGTGTGTGTGCGCGCGCGCGTGCGTGTGCCCACCATGGCTGTGCATAACAGTGTGCTTAATAATACTCTGAGGGTTAAATGTGGATAAACACAAAACAAGGCTCTGAAAAGCCTTGCTATTATCATGCAGCATTTCTTGGCCTATAGTCCCTGAGACGCACTTCATAAAGCCAATAAAGCACACACTGGTGGTCTCCTGTTGCCCTAGCAACGGGCCATAGGGCACAGTGTATGTGAAATGCATGAACATCTGTGAATTAATCTTTTTTAGTTTGTTCTTTTCTTGGCCCTGATTGGGCCATTCTGGCTTGCGCTTGTGACAATGCGTGAGGAGGGATAAACTGAAGAGTTCCCCTGGGCCTTGCCCTAAGTGGTTGGCAGAATGGAAAGTGAAGTGAGATTTATCCAGGCAGTGCTTTCAGTAGTTGAGGGATTTAGTCTGACAGCCCTCTCGATGGGATGTTATTAGCTTACTTTCTTCCTGCATTGGGGAAATGAATAAAAAAAAAATCTCTAGTAAATCTAGGCATGATGGGCTTGATTGGACGACCACGAAAGAATAATCTGAGGAGAACATTGAAATAAGCACTAGGGTGTATGCTATAGTCTACTGGACCTTAACACACACACACACACACACACACACACACACACACACACACACACACACATACACACATGGCTTTTATTGGGCGAGGTGGGGGGGGGAAGGAAAAACACATTCAGGAAAAAGCCCAGATGGAAACACGGAAGACTGAGTGCTGCCCTTTGATTAGAGCGCATGTTGGCGTCTCCACTCAGATCTTTAAATGTGAGAGCTGAAATGGTGGCGGTGGTGAGTATTGTTTTAGTATTGTTGGAGCTGGAGCGCAGCGCTTCGTAATTGCAAAGCGGATCGACATCAGCCAGCAGTGAGCTGTTCAGATGAGCCTGCGCGTTTGTATGTAGTGCATCTTTCCAGGGCACCCCTTGGGCACACTACAACGTAGATCTTGTGTTCGGCTCCTAATGTCAATACCAGATGCTCACTTGTAAACTGCTTGGCTTACCCTTGTTGTTTTCCACTGTGTCGCTGAGAGGACTGTAGGGGGAACACTACGTACGTCATATAATCAGTTAATGCTGCATGCAGTCAGTATCTTAATGAAGTGAAATACAGCTTTAATCTGCTAATTGCATTAAGAGGGCAACAGATTGCTCTGTATTTCTCTTTCCTCTGAGCTATAAGCTTATCAAAGAATACCGAGTTGTGTTTGAGCGATGCGTGTTGCATTGAGTCAGCCCTTAACTATTTATATCTAAATATCAACTGATGGAAATTTTACCTCTCGGCGGTCTGGATCTCCTGAGATGGAATATCTTTCTATGAATATTCTTTGTCTGGGGAATAAATAAAAGTGGAAATTGCCGCTGCAGTAGATTTTTATCCACATGCAAACTCAATGCTAGTTTAATTGGAAGATGAACTACTGTACTCAATGGGGCTTCTTCTGTAGGAAATGTTACAAATTGCAAATTTTATTAGCCATCAAATTTCAATTATATGACAGGTATCCAAATACTACAGATTATTGAATTAAGGATAAGGATATATTGTCCTTAATAATTTTTACTTTATACACACACACACACACACACACACACACACACACACACACACACACACACACATATATTCAGCATGAATCACTTTTAATGGTGGAAGAAAATATCCTGTACTTATTAGAACAGACAATAATAGATGTGATAATTACTAATGTAAACTGTTATAATTATACCATCTGATGTAACTCCGTTGGCATTTTTATTTCATATTTTCGCTATAGTGAAACACAAGACATTTGGGTGTGAATCAAATTAATGATTTATTTTTGTTTAGAAGGACTTTGTGTGAGTCATTTTTAGCTTGTAAACTAATTTGTATTTTCATTTGCTGCACTGAATTGATTTTATTAAGAAGGATATCTTATTTGTTGATGGTTGATGCTGCTGTCATTACTGTCTTTGATTGGTCGCTTTGTTCATTTTTTATACTCTGCTTCTACAAATTAATTTTTTTGAACTATTGTTTCTCACCTAGAACTTAAGCAGAAGTTGGGGTACATCTTTATTATGTAACTAAGTGGCTGAAATGCCATCTACATTTGTTTTTATATTCCTATGTTATACTAGCTTTGCATTCACATTGCTAATAGATCCAAAACCCAATAGATAACAATAAAAGCAGAAGATGAAGAGTAACCACATAATTAAAACAGTGCATTAAACTCTGTGTGTGTTTGTGTGTGTGTTTGTGTAAAAGAGAAAGAGAGAGAAATATATTATGAGGATCAGCTGAGAGAGATTAGGAATTTTTTCACAAACTCAAAATTGTTTATCAAAAAGGTCACGAGAATGAATAGCAAGTGAGTCTCCTGGGAAGACATTTCAAAAGGAGAAGATATAGTCAACAAGGTCTCCCCACTGATTATCAGCTGACTGCCTTCAGAGAATAGAGGCACCCAGAGAAATCCTCTTGCAATGGCCTTAGTACATGAGTGGTAGTGATGGGGAATGTTTACTTAGCAATGCTTAATATACATCAGTATTTATGAGACATGATCTGTTTCACATATATTTTTCACATATTCATGTACTATTCTGTTTGACTTAACAGAGGCAATGTGTTGTAGTATTTCAAGTACTCCATTATAAGCTTGGATAGGTTTCTAGCTATCTCTGAGCCATGGAAGCCACGAGTAACTGTGAACCACTCACTGCCTCTCAGCCCAACCTAATTTGCAGGGTTGTTGTTGTTTTAAAAAATGATTTTATTGAAATTGTTAAAAAGGAAGATCAAAGCTAATGTAAACTAGTGTAGAATAAGGGAAGGAAGGAAGGAAGGAAGGAAGGAAGGAAGGAAGGAAGGAAGGAAGGAAGGAAGGAAGGAAGGAAATAGCCAAAAGTGCAGAACACAGAAGCAAAAGAAAATATAAAGAAGTAGCTTCTGATTTCTTTATAAGAGTTATAAAAATAAGAATAAATTTACCCCTTACTCTAAGGTTACAACATGACTCTCAATTTTGCTATAATCAATTTTTTTCTAATCATCAAACCATGTCATGTTCCTTTTTTCTGTTTCACGCAAAAACTAAAGGGGTTTTTATCTATCAGCAATAAACATAAATAATGTCTTCTCTCTAATCGAAGAAGTCAATTTGCCCATATCAGCAAGTTCCATCATGTTTATCATCCACCTCTCCATTGTGGGTAATGTCACATCTTTAAACCATATAAAAATCTTGCTGCAGTTATCATGTATGGAAAGCAAGTTCCGTGATCTTTTTTTGCAATTGTTTATCCATCAGTCCCCAAAGAAAAACCTCTGATTTCAATTGTATATTAATCTTTAACATCTTCTAAAGTAGTGTATGCATTTGAACCCAATACTTTCTGGCTTTTTTACATGTCCACCAAGCATGATAAAATGCCTCTTTTTGTTCTTCACATTTCCAGCATAAATTTTCAGTACCTTTATACATTGTAGACAATTTCTCCAATGGCATATACCTGTAATATATCATTTATAAAAACTCTCTTTAAGATTATAACACACAGTGTAACTTTCAGTCCTTTCAGCCACATATTCTCTCACTGTTTCATTTGTAGGTTCTGTTCAAAATTTCAGTAAAAGTTTATACATTTTAGCAATAACACTTCCAACAGTTGTACATGGTTTTGTTTCAAACTGAATCTTGTACTGTTCAAAACCAAACTTTATTTTGTCTCCTTTAAATCTTTTTAATCATTGTATATAAGAAAACCATTGACAAGTATGTCCTTCTGGCATAAGATCTTTCCTTTACTAGTTTACATTTCCCTTGATAAAACTCTGTTATCTCATAATAAGCTAGCCATTTGTGCTTATTTATCATTTCTCATCTATAGAACACTCTTGGGCTGAGAAACACAAAAGTGTTTTGGGCACAATCTGAGTTTATATCTATTCCATATTTTCAGTATGGCATGCTGACAAAATGATTTTTAAACTTTTGTCATATTATAAATATCCATGCCACACGAATCTCAAGTCATGCTCTCTTAGTTCTAAAAACCTTTTACTTCTATTTTTCAACAACATCCAATTGTTCATCCAAACTATACAGCAAGCTGTAAAATATAATTTCAGATCAGGTAAAGCCAATCCTCCTTTTTCTTGTATTGTACATCTTGTAATATTTTATATTTAACTCATAGTTTTTTTTCCCCTGCCACAGAAATTTAGATATATTCTTCTTGCCAATGGTACATCAGTTGTCAAAACAGATACTGTCTGGAACAAAAATAACATTTTATGTAAGACATTTATCTTAATCACAGATTCTCCCCAGCAATGACAATTGTATTTTCTTGTATCTTTTTTAACTTCATTCCATGTGTGATATGGATAACTATTTTGAAATAAGATTCAATTCATATTTGTCATAATGATATCCAAATATTTTACCTTCTTCTCCATCTTAAAACCCATTTTATTCATCAATTCTGTTTGATCTTGTATTTTCATGCTTTTGTTAACAACTTTCTCTTCTGTTTATTATTAAGATTAAAGCCTGCTAATGTGCCAAAAATTTAATTTACCCATTAATATTTCAACTCACTTAAAGCATCTTCCATAACCAGCATCAAGTCATCTGCAAAAGCTCTTAACTATAATAAGTCTTTTTTTTAATTCTTGCTCTCATATGTCTCAGAGGTACTGTTCAAAATGTAACTGGACTTTCTTGTTGTTTTTTCCTTGAAAAAGTTTTGCTTGTTATCCAAGAAACTGCTTGGATGGGAAACAATTTCAAGGAAAAAAAATAAGAAAGTCCAGTTGTCTTTTGAACAGCACCTCTGGGACAACCATGACCTGGATGACTGAGAATCTCCATAGACTTTTACTCCAATCCTCTCATCCTGTTTTATGACTCTGTTCAGTATTTCAACAACCAAAATAAACACAAGAGGAGACAGTTAACAGCCATGTCTTGTTCCTTTTTTGTACCTCATATGGTTTTGTTAGATCTCTATTAACAATAAGGTATACTTTCTCTGAAGCTAAAATTATTTTACCCATTTTAAAACATCCTCTCCACCTTTCACAGCTTCCAAAATGTTAAGCAGAAAAGTCCAGTTCAAATTATCAAAGGCCTTCTCTGCATCTAAAGACGTCAATGCAGCTTGTTTTTCATTATACTGTTCCAAATATTCTAAAATGTCCAATACAATTGTAATACTGTCCTTTTAGGTAAGAACCCACATTGGTTCTCTTCAATAAATTCTCACAAAATTATTTTCAATCTATCACTTAGAATCATTGTGAATTAATATTACTTTAGTTTAAATCTAGCAATTTATTTTCTGTTAGATTTCTCCCTTATGTTTTTCTCCAAGTATTATTGTATCAAAGAACTGTAATGTTGAAGTGGGGTGTGCAACTCTTTTATTGCTGAGTTCAGAACATAATAGAAATATTGTGAAATTCTACTTCAAAACTGTCCTATTTTCAACAATTATCTATCTTGTGGGCATATAAAAAGTATCCTGTGTCGAAGACGAGATAACATAAAGGTTTCAATGTTTATCAAAGCAAGCAGTATGAACATACAAAGAGAAGCACTATTTCATCTTATATCTAGACAACACTCCTAATAATAGCTAGAGTATATTTGGTCCTGAGAATCTTTCCTCATAAATACTTTTATTGCTTCATTGGCTGTTTTACAATCCCTCCTTTTCATGTCTTCTCATTCCCCTTGATATCATTGTATGATTTTCTCAACTCCTATCTTTCATCCTTGTTTCAGCCAACCTTTTATTATACTCTCTAAGGTCCTGCTGTACATTAGTCTAACCAGGTCAGTCATACTTTTTGGAAGTTAAGGGAAGTGATCTCACTTAATTTCCAGAAAATTAAGGCTATATATGACATGGTTAGACTCAATGTAAATACAATCAGAATGGCACTACAAAGCTTGAAGCTAGTGAATACCAAAGAAGAGCTGAAAAGCAATAAAAGTAGAAACAACTTCAGGAAAGCATTGTTATCAGAAAAACATATGGAGTTCTTTAGATGATTCAAAAATAATAACTTCAACAAGGAGCAAATCTGAGCAAGGAGATCTCAGTTCAACATTGGTTCAGCATCTCAACAAGAGGAAATATTTTGTCTGATACTTGTCTGACTATGACAATTTGTTTAGTGTTGAAATATTGCATTTTTATACAGTATTTACAACTGTGATATACAGGTAAACCACACATTTTGACTATAATGGACCCTGCCCATTATGGTTGTGAGTCATAATGGTCACACCAAAACAGGTGGGTCACATGGCCATCCTGATTTTACAATATTTTTTGTGGTGATCATTAACTTAATGTGGCAGTCATAAAACAAAAGCCTTGGTCCTTAAGTTAACTCTACACTTATTAAGTGAACTCATTGTTCACTATGGTGCAGTTTTGCCAAAAACCAGAACTTCTAGTTTTTGGCAAAACCATCATAAAACATGGTTATTTGACCATGGGACACTGCAGATGGTCATAAATGCGGGTGTGTTGCCAAGCGCCCAAAGTGACCAGGAGGGGCGACTGTTGGAAATTAAGATCCAGGTCATAAGTCCCCTTTTTTGCATCTGTTGTAATTTCAAATGGTCTCTAAGTGACTCATCATTAGTCAAGGACTACTAGTATGTTAAAAGTACTTTTATGTGACTGAAATTGAGCAATTAAGCAGATTTGAAGATATTTGAAGTCTTGTAGCATAGGTAAATGTCCATGTTGTCAGTTGATCAGTAGGCCACAATTACTACTCTGGTTAAGTTTTAAATTTCCTTTATGGAGATGCTTAACTGATTTAAGTTACATCTCAGATGGTTACCAGATAAACAAAATATTGATGCTGATGGAAAAATCAGTATTTTACTATGACTTTAATTCCAGTATCTCTCTAACCACTCTTTAAATCAACACCTGGGTCTTTCATAAATAGTAACATCATACATTCTGTTGAAAGAATTCTTCTTTTTGTATTGATTTTACCTTTAAACAGAATGCAAACAAAATGGAGCATACTCCAAAAAGGGTAGCAAAAGTAATCAGAAAGTAGAAATAGACCTCCAACGAGTGATTGACATTTAGCCTTGAGAGGGAAAAAAAGATTAAGTGGTACATGATAGCATTCTTTGTATATCTAAGAGTGTATCATAAAGCAGGTAGGTAGAACTTTTTCTTATATTGTTCCAGAATACAATGAAATTAATTACAGTGGCCTTAAGTGATAGTGAAATAATTTGCAGGGAATATTAGGAAAAACATATCAACAATAAAATAAGTTTAACAATAAAACCAATTACTGTTAAGTCCACTGGGTATATGTCCAGGAACCTGGACAACCATTTTTTTAAAATTCTAAACCTTGATTTGAGCAGGCATTAGACTCAATGGCCTAAGCCAGTCATTTCAATTAAGCTCTTGGGCATAAAACTACTTTAATACTATAACAGCTCAGCAGTTTTACTGCCAATCATCCTGACTTAGAATAGTGATATTTTCCAGTTGAATTTAGATGTTAATGAGCATCAATATTGTATACTGGTTAAGATGTTGGACTCTGCCACTTTGACCAGTCATTTTCTTTCAGCTCAGTTTTGTTGCAGAGTTGTTATTATGGAGAAAAATAGTAGGAGGAAATTTTCTGTAAACTTTTTTTTTTCCTTTTGTGAAAGCTGGTCTAAACTCTCCACTATTTAGTCTATTCCCCCTCCTCCTTTTTGGGAAAAGAAATGAATGCATAAAGGAAAAAAATAAAAAAGTGAAAAAGCTAATTGGGGATGAAAAATAAAATATCAATAAATAAAATGTATAGTTGACATAACATTTTAAATTCATTGTTTCATTGATTAAATAATTAATTGAATATATAATGCTACACTGATCTTAAGAAATAACTGAAAATTACTACAAAACTCTAAACCAGTGATGGCGAACCTATGGCACGGGTGCCACAGGTGGCACGCGGAGCCATATCTGAGGGCACATGACACGTTGCCCTATGTCAGCTCCAGCGCGCATGGTCAGCTGATTTTCGGCCTTTTCGGCCGTTTTTGCTCTCCCCAGGGTTCAGGAAAGCCTCCTGAACCCTGCGGATGGCGAAAAACGGCCCAACAGGCCTACCGGAAGTCCGGAGGCTTCAGTGAGGCCTGTGCGTATGCGCGGGGGGCAGTGCGGGGGGTAGTGCACATGCGCAGGGGGCAGTGCGGGGGTTGTGCACATGCATGGGGGGAGGGCATTGCATTATGGGTGTGGGCACGCACGTGCACGCTATCGCGCGTGCACACACCCTTTTGACACCCGAGCCAAAAAAGGTTCGACATCACTGCTCTAAACATTAATATTTATATTGTTACTACTATTTGTCATTATTCCTAAAATAAATGCACATGTAGAAGGAGAGCAAGCTAAGCTGGAAGGCGGGCTTAAACATTATTGTGTGCCACAAGATATCCAAATCCAACCTACCCCCATGAATTCTGTTGACCCTTATTTAGCACCAATCTAGTTTTGATGGTTAGTTGACCAGATTCTTGTATTAGATGTAGAAATAATAAACTCTTCTGTGCTTTGAACTCAACGAATCTCCCTGGCAACACATGATCTTACAAAAATAAATAAATAAGAAATAACTTTAAAAATGAGTAAAACAATGTTAAATTCTAAATCCCTTCTGATTGTACATAACTGGTAGTTACATCAAAATATTTCTAAACAATACAATTGCTTCTGGTTACTTTCTTTGCATCAAATATTTTCTCCTTAAAAAATACCTACCTTCAATAATATCTGAATTTGCCTTGTTGTGTGACATGTGATTGTGCTATTGTTGCTTAAATTTCTGTTCTGGATGTGTACTGTTAGTTTTGCCATTGCTGCAAAACTAATAGTACACATTAGGTTAGGTTTCACAGTTAATCTTCCAAGTCTGATGTTATCAGCAAAATATCTCTTTTCCAATGCTGGATAAAATTTGTCCTTGTATGTAAACTTCCTTGAGTTCCTGAGCAAAAAGTCTATAGTGTGTATAAATCTATGAATAAATATCCCCTCCCCAATTGATGACTTTAAGAGACTTTTGACATCATCAAATTATTTATGCACTTACATATTGACTTTTTTTTAAAGGGAACATATATGTGATGAAAATATATGGGAAATGGAAAAAAGTACCATAATTTCATCCATATGCAGTGCTTACTCTGTAATAAAATCTAAATCATTATACAACATTTTGTAAGTTTATATATTTATCTATATATTTATTTACTCGTAAGTAACGTTAAGTTCAGTAGTATTTATTCTTAAATAACTTGAATTGCAGCCACCTTGAATAGATTTTGGATCATGAATTGGTTTATGATTGCCTAAATTAAGATGGCTTTTAAAATTATTCCAACATTTAAACATAGGGCTGCAGAATTAAATACATTTTAGAAAATCCTAAATCCTGGATTATTTAAAAATTATGTATATATGTTTTCCATTATATGGTATTAAAATATGTTTAGATGACTTGCTTATTTAAATGCCATATCCAATACTGCTAGATTAGCTGAAATATTCAGTTGACTTAATAGACTTACTCACAAATATAGTCAATTGTAGATACCTTCTCTCTATTCTATAAAAGGATTGTTAAAATACATTTTAGTACCTACTTAATGAATTACCATTACCAAGTTCTTGCTCTCGCCAGGTATGACAACATTTTGATAATTGAACAGCTTCAGTATAACAACTCAAAATAGTTTTGATAGGAAGTTGAATCCATATATTTATTGCATTTATATCCTACTCCTGTGATGGTGAACATATGGCATGTGTGCCACAGGTGGCACGGGGAGCCATATCTGAGGGCATGCGAGGCGTTGCCCTATGTCAGCTCCAGCACGCTGGCCAGCTGATTTTCAGCCTTCAGGAGGGCGAGGGCGAGGCTGTTTTCGCCCTCCCCAGGCTTCAGGAAAGCCTCCGGAGCCTGTGGACGGTGAAAAATGGACCCAACGGGCCTACCGGAAGTTCATTTCCGAACTTATCGTAGGCCCGCTAGGCCCGTTTTTTGCCATCCACAGGCTCCGGAGACTTTCCTGAAGCCTGGGGAGGGCGAAAAACAGCCCAACTGGCCTTCCAGAAGTCTGGAGGCTTCAGTGAGCCCTGCGCGGGGGTTGTGCATGCATGCATGGGGGGAGGGCATTACATTATGGGTGTGGTCATGCACGCGCCCTTTTGGCACCCAAGCAAAAAACTGTCCTACTCCAAGAACACAAGGTGATGTTTAGAGGATTCCCAGATACTCTCTCATCAAGGTTGCAACATTTTTACGTCTTTCATTCAATTGTGTGAAAGGAAGCCGATATTCTATGTATTTCTTCAGTATGTTTTTAGATAATTTATTAAAATTAAAACAAGTTCTTGGAGAAATATGAAAGTTCACCTTTTTCTTATTTTGTGTGTGTGTGTTGTTTCAACCCCCAAAATTAGCTACCATACAGTTATACTTTTATTAAAATCAATAGATCTAGTCCTCAAGTTGCTGTGAAATAGTTAAATGGTGATATTTGTTCATAGATTCTGTTGATTATTATACCTGATTACTACACATGAGCACCATCTTACTAAATATTTGCAATATACAGAGATATTGTATGTTTGCTCAGGGCTCCCTGTCGATTAACCTCCAACTAATTTTGGCCATATAGAACATAACAACAACAACAACAACATATCATTATTAGCTTGTTAATTGATAGTTGACTTATTGTACCTTGTACCTTGTTTCTGTAACGGTGACTCAATGAGCAGTTTGGTTGTTTAGTCCAATTTCTAACACATTTTCTTAATCTAATAATGTCAACAAAATACTAGTCCGATACCTTATAATATATTTGATACAAGACATCATTTTATTGCCAGTATTACCTAATTTTCACCAGCAATTTCCTATTAAGTTTAGAAAATAAAGAATATTAAATTCTTAATTATGCTATTTCTTTGGAAAACCAAATATAAATCACCTGTTCTTTGTTCCTTTTATACTTTCTCACTCTGGCCAGGCGCTCTGGATCGCAGACGTGCGTCAGTGCCGCGGGCTTAAGTGCTGAGGCCAAGCAAGAAGCCCACAAGGGGAGGGAAGCCCCAGCTTGCCTGTCCTGGCTGGCAGCTCTGCTCCCCTTGCTCTTCTGGGTTCCTGCGTGCCGGCCACCTGGTCTTCATGCATGCATGCGTGCCAGAAATCAGAAGACCAGGTGGCCAGCGTGCATGTGCGCGGCGGAAACCGGAAGATCATCTTCCCAGTGCACGCATGCGCACCGGGCAGCTGCTCTTTTTGTTTCTGGCACTCCAGCGCGTGTGAAGACCAGCTGGCCGGCAGCCAGAACCCGGAATAGCAACGGGCGACGGCTCTGCTTACCCAGACAGATGGCTCTGTGTGCCACTTCTGGCACACATGCCATAGGTTCGCCATCACGACTCTATGTCATAGTACATTTTTGCAATGGCAAGCATTTAGTCCTGAAAAATTCAAACATAAACCAACCATAAATGGCAATTATCCATTGCTACACTTGCCTGGCACTTATATTAGAGTTTTGCTGTAGATTTCATGACTTCAATTATTAAGCATCTTAATCGTGCTCCCACCTCAAATGATGCTGCCCAGTATAAAACTAGGTTGCAGTACTAGGCATAATTACTGCTTTCCCTCTTTTAATAAAATGTTATACAAAAATTTTATGTTAATATGACTTTATATTAGTGATTTGGGATGGATATTAATCTAATCCTTAACAAGGGAGAGAAGTGGAACAATTGGGTCAGTGTTTCAAAGAATATGCCATAAATTGGCACATATGCAAGATACATAATGCTGCATCTCCTCATATTTTTATTATAGATATGTTTGCCTTAGTAATTCATTTTCTGTTCTGAAGTTAACATTGTCTTGTGTATTTCCTCAAGCCATTATATGTAGATGACAGACTAGAGGCGTGATTTTTACAAAATATTTATTTTGTGCAGTATGATTTTACCAAAGGGGAAAAATATTCTTTATATTCTGGAATGTGTGAGAACATTGGGCACAACCAGGACACTTCCTTCCAATCTGTGAGTGGACAAAAAAATACATCCTGGCATAAATCTTAATTCCCTCCGTGCTGATCCATATTATCCCTCAGTATTAAGACTGACAAGTGGTGCCGACCTTACTGGTGTAATGCAGGACAAGTTAAGAAAAGTGATTGCTGGATTCCCCTGGCTGGTTTTCCCTTCCTAGTGAGGGTCACCTACCACCAATCACTCTTCTTAATATGTGAAGATGGGTAAGTATAGATGAATGCTTAGGACAGTGAGCCACTTGTCACCTCGCCTGACTAACAGGTGACAGGTGAGGAGTTGCTCTGCATCTGCTATCTGTCAGACTTCTTCCGAACACAGGTCTGGTGCTCTTCTAAATGAACACTAGGCCCATGTCCAGGAATAACCTGGCTGCAGAACACAGGTCCATATTAAGGCATTTGGTACAACAGAAGGCAGCAATCAATAACAAGCTGTGAGAGCTGGTCTTCACATGGATAGGATGCCTAATGGCTACTTTCAAAATGGTCTACAGATATATTTCAACAGGAGAAACTGTTCCTCTCCTTTCCACCAAAAAAATCCAAAAAACCTTCCAAAATCCTGCTGGCAGCACTTGGAAACAGCCTGTGGAAGAAGAGGGAAAACATAACTACATGAAATAGCTTAATATAATGTTAAGGTACTTCAACATGGGCCTGGATATGATGAAGAAAACAACATGAAGACAGTCGAATAAAACACAAGAATATTTTAATGTGGCACTTAGGAAGATGAAACCTTTAAAGTATATACTTGATTAATATTGTTCTGACCTAGGCTTCCTGATCAAATAATACAGCACAAACGGCGTCCCAAAAACCTCCTTTATTTTAACAGCTGCGGATTATTATCATTTCCAGACGTAATAAGTCCCAAACAATGATAACAAGTCCGACAACAGTCTTTTGGGGAAAGGCAGATAAACACACGAACCTTTGTCTTTCTTGACAAGCTGCCAAAGACCAATTAGCAAGAAACTTGGCAAGGCCAAACAGAAGCACGGAGTCAGAGTTAAAATGATACGAGTTGAACAAAGTTGCTTCCTGCGATGAGCACTTCCGTGTGCTCCACTTATATAGCCTATGGGAGGGGCCAATTATCTCCAAGTCTTATTCCCAAGTAGTCCTTCTCCTCTGTAACTGTTCTTGCCTTCTCCTTCTGTAACTGTACTTGCATGCGCGCATTGAGAACAGGCTCCCCCTATTCTTCTGCCTCGCTCATGTCAGCCTCTGGAGGCTCTGGAGTCGGGACAGACCTCCCAGATGGCCAGACTCCAGGCCTGGCCCATGTTCCTCCCCAGCCTCCTCACTGTCTGACTCTGCAGACAGTTCCGCAGGCCACTGGCGGACCACAACAAATACTTTTTTTCAGTACTGTCATTGTTATCAACATTCACATATTTAGCTTGACTGTGCAAAGTATGTCACTGTTTGAGGTGGTTCCTTCCTGAGAAATCAATATCATCCCAGGGAGGTGAGATAGAATTTGGGCCTTGGTCTGTTCATTATGGGGTGCTTTGTTGTTGTTGTTAGTTGTGAAGTCGTGTCCGACCCATTGCAACCCCATGGACAACGTTCTTCCAGGCCTTCCTGTTCTCTACCATCCTCTGGAGTCCATTTAAGCTCACGCCTACTGCTTCAGTGACTCCATCTAGCCACTTCATTCTCTGTCATCCCTTTCTTCCTTTGCCCTCAATCTTTCTCAGCATCAGGCTCTTCTCCAGTGAGTCCTTCCTTCTCATTAGGTGGCCAAAGTATTTGAGTGTCATCTTCAGGATTTGGCCTTCTAAAGAGCAGTCAGGGTTGATCTCCTCTAGGTTTGATCGCCTTGCAGTCCAAGGGACTCGCAGGAGTCTTCTCCAGCACCATAGTTCAAAAGCCTCAATTCTTTGGTGATCAGCCTTTCTTATGGTCCAACTTTCACAGCCATTTATTGCAACTGGGAAAACCATAGCCTTGACTATACGCACTTTTGTTGGCAGGATGATATCTCTGTTTTTTAGTATGCTGTCTCACACATTTGTATGGGGTGCTACAAGTCTCATTACTTTCCCCTTACTATTAAACATCTGTATGAAGCCATGAGGTGAGATCATTTGTTGATACCCAGGTCTCCATCTCTGCCCTTCTGTGTTTATAGACAGTTAAGGCCTTGATAGGAAGAAATAGACTCATGCTGAACTCCATGAAGCGACTGAGGATCCAAAGCCTTCTGAATCAGAGATGGTCCATCTATACCTCTGGTTGAGGTTGTGTTCCCTCATTACAGGGATTAGTTCACAACCAGGACTCACAGTTCCTGCTTTAGCAGCAGGTGAAGGCTGTAGCAGAACAACCTTTGTACAATATCATGTGCTGCTTTTGACCTTTCAAGGGTCAGGAAATGTTGCATGCCCAGGTTACTTTACACTTTGCCTACTGCAGTTTGCTCTATATTGGGATGCCCTTGAAGGTCAACTGGAAGCTGAAACTGATTTAGTGTGTGACTACCCCGAATTAAATTAAGGACACCTAAATTTTCCCATGTTAACACCCTTTTTCTGGGAGCTGTATTAACTTCCAATAGGCTTTCTAGGTGCAATTGAAAGTGTTGGTTATTAATTTTAAACGCAAGGATTAAAATCTCCATGCTTCTTATGGAATAAATCTGCCTGTCCAGTGAGATAATTGCCTTTTGCTAGTAAATATTCCTTTTAGGATGTATGAGCATATATGCTTTCTATACATGCATGTCTACTCAGAATGTGCAATACTTCAGATTCACTTTAATCATAGATGTAGGGATGTAATTCTTCTTTGTAACTCTTTAAAGCAGCCATTTTCCCAGCAGCATGTAGCTATTCCAAAGGACATCTGTTCGACCCTAAGAAAATATGAAGCTGCTTTAAAAAGTTGTAGACAGGTGGCTATGTCTATGCTTTTACCCAAACCAGAGGCCTGTTTTGGAATGGAATTTAGACAAAATACAGTGTGAAATATAAATATCTCCCCACCTTCACACATAACATGCTGTGTTGAAATAAATTGGAGGACATATGTTTTTGTCATGGTAAAATGCAATTTAATAAATGACAATTTGTATCCATGCCTTTTCCTCCATCACATGGGAACACTTTTGTAGAGTCAGTGATTAAATGCACGCACTGTCTATTACACTGTTGTTTTTAGATTCTTTTCCATTTTCTCCTAATCTAATTATATCCTTGCCTTCTAAGTAGTGCTGGTAGGCTACCTTGTGAGGTTCCCAGCTGAGCAGAAGTTAGAACATTAAGGATCTACTACCTTACTCTTTCATCCAGTACTATTCAAACACGATGCTTCTTGCTATTCTCCATTGTGGGTAGAGCTAGCACTCAGGATGGGTTTTCCTCGTCCATTCGAATGAGGACCGAGTCTGACAATTTTGACAGGATCTGCCTTTCTAGTACAACCCAGCTTTGACTCGGTCCTCAGACTGGACAGACATGGCTAACATTGGCTCCTTCCTATTTTGCTAGTTCCACCTGTTACCAACTGACCTATTTGTTTTGGACAAGCATGAGTTGCTTTACCGAAACCCCGGCTAAATCGTAGAGGAGCGGGGGAGTTCAGCAGTGGGTCTTCGGCCCCTGCTGAGGCAGTTTCCTTCATGGCATCGACTGCAAGGGGCTGTGGCCCGGTCTGCCACTCGAGCTTCATGGTCAATGAGACTTACGAGGCACTTGTTTATTGAGATTCAGGGGTTCTTTGGCTCCGAGCTATTGAGCGCCGTGGCAGTGGTCTGAGAGTGTCGGCTCCTTCCTCTTGGCTTTTTGGACTTTCGAGCAGCCAGTTGAGGCATTTGGGTACTTAATCAAATCAGACTTGGGCCAGTGCGATCGCAGGAGACTTGCCTCTCGAGCGACTAGACCACTGGGGGCTCCCCCCATCACCATTTTATTTATTTGTGAGATTTATATACCACCTCACAGTGCAAGCACTCTCTAAGCGGTTTACACCAGTAAGCAATGTATATTTATATTGCCCCCAACAATCTGGGTCCTCATTTTACCTACCTCAGAAGGATAGAAAGCTGAGTCAACCTTTAGCTGGTGAGATTTGAACCGCTGACCTGAGGATCACAGTCAGCTAAAGTGGCCTGCAGTACTAACCGCTGCGCCACCTCGGCTCTTATTTGGCCATGTTTGTTGCCGCTACTGAGGTGACCCGTCACCATCCGCTCACTATCTGGCCAGGGGAGTGCAGGACATCATTGTCTACAGAGTCAGTCACTTGCGCGGCTTTCCCATCGAGGCGGTCCTCGTCTGGCTGCCTTCCGACAGCGACCCGGCCAGATAAAGGGGCAGGCACCTCGACCTTCAGAGCTCGCTCTGCTCAGCAAAAAGGGGTGAATTAGCCCACCAAAACTGACATTAGCTGTTTGGTGGCCATTTTGAACACATTTTTGCTGTCAGTCGGAGCTTCCAAAATGATGGACGCACACAGCAAAAAACATGGCAAATGCCATAAAAAGTCAAACCACCAAGCTCCTGAAGAAGACCAGCTGGGGACTTCTACTCAGCTCCTGTCAGGGGCTTCTCGCAGCTCCCATGGCTCTAAGGCCATGGAAAGGATGGAGAAACGCAGGCACAAAGTCCTGCAAGAGCTGTGTGAGAGGAGTTCCGGCCATAAATCCTCTGATAATTCTGGCCCCTGTCTTTCCGATTCTACTGCCAATCATATCTCCACTGGGGATCAGTTGGCCCTGGATAACCCATCCTTGCCTCTGAACACCCCCAATCTCTGGGGAGCTACCAGGTTTACAGCCCCTGCCTTGCAACTTACCAGCTTGGGCTCCCCCCCACTGAGGCCATGACTACGGGTCCTTCACAGCAGTCTTCTTCGGGAGCAGGCCCTTCTGAAAGCACATCAGGCAGCAGCCTGGGCGATACGAGCTTCATCTTCTGCATCTTTCTTCACCCGCACATCGCTCATATGGCTCCGACAGATCCAGGAGCAAATTCGTGCCTCAAACTTGCGTGCTCAACAGGACCTAAACAAGGTCTTCGCGGCCACTCAATTTTCGGCAGATGCCACCCTGCATGCGTCTAGGTTCACCACCAAGGCAATCACTGCTTCTGTAGTGGCCAGACGTATGCATTGGCTCCGCCAGTGGCTGGCTGACACCCGCCACAAGTGGCGCTTGACTTTAGCATCCCTGCGGGGTCCGAACTTGTTTGGTGAGTGCTGGATCCTATTTTAGTAGAATCCCGGGACCGGAGAAAGGTCCTCCCATCTTTCTCATGGAAGGGCAACTTTCGCCAATCTCCTTATGCCCATGGCCCTTTCGGGCACCTGACCAGGGTTTCAGCTTCTCCCGACCCCAAGGTCAGTACGGGTCTAGACAGTGCCAGGATAGACCCGGGAGGGGAGGCAATTTAAGCGCCCATACACGGGTCGTCCTTACTGACGCTCCCGATAATTCCCTGGATTCTCCCATAGGGGGTCATCTGGCCCTTTATTCCACTGTATGGGACCAGACCACACAGGATAGGAGGGTCCGAGAGCCAGTCAGCCAGGGTCTCTCTCTGGAATTCCTCTCCCTTCCCCCAAGGTTTTTTATCAGATGCCCCATCTCCAAAGTGCCCTCAAAGAAAGCACTCATGGATGTGGCGGTCCAACACCTGCTGGACATTCGAGCTATCCAGCAGGTGCCTCGGACCCAACAGGGGCGGAGCTTCTATTCTATCCTATTTGTAGTCCCCAAAACCTCGGGGGGATGGAGGGCAATTCTGGACCTTAAGTGTCTGAACTGGTACATTAAATATAGGTGGTTCCGGATGCATTCCTTGTAGTCTATCCTGGGGTGCATCCCCAGGGGGACTATCTCACATCCCTGGACCTGACTGAAGCCTACCTGTACATACTGATTAAACATCTTCATCAACAGTACCTTTGGTACTTTTATGCAAGTAGGCACTTTCAGTATAGGGCCCTTCCCTTTGGCCTTTCCTCAGCCCCCAGGGTGTTCACAAAAATCCTAGCGGCCTTAGCGACTCATCTTCGGTCCATGCCCATGCATGTCCAATGTTACCTGGATGATATCCTTGTGCAGGCATCTTCTAGGCACCTTGCAGTGCGCCATCTCCAGGTAACGAACTCAACTCTATGGCAGCACAGTTTTTCCATCAGCATGGACAAAAGCCATACATCAGTACCTCTGCCCTGCCCATTCCCCAGAGCGACTCGTCGCTCAGCCAGGGGTCGTTGGTACACCCGGATCCCGAGTGGTTCCAACTGATCGCCTGGTGATTGAGTGGAGCACTCTGAGTTGTCAACATTTTGATCCTGATGTCATTGCTACCATCCAGGCCTCGCGACAGCCCTCCACAGATCATATATATTTGGCGACATGGGCCAAGTTCTGTGAATGGTGTGATTCCAAAGGCTGTTCGCCTCTGCATGTGCCGCTACCTAAAGTCCTCAAGTTCCTCCAACAAGGATTGAACAAAAGTCTTTCTCCAAATACCATCCATCGACAGATAGCCGCTCTATCTTCAGTGCTGTCCTGCGGGCATTTCAAGTCCTGGGCTAGGTACCCACGATTCATCGTTTTCTCCAAGGGGCTACCAATACCTGTCCACTGGCGGTTCAAAACTACCCCACCTGGGACCTTCCTTGAGTATTACAATCGTTGATGGGTGAGCCTTTTGAACCATTGAGATCAGCCAGTCTTAGGTTCCTATCTTACAAAGTGACCTTTCTTGTGGCCATTACCTCCACCCAGAGGATTTCCAAACTATCTGCCTTGTCCGTTCGCAAGGATTTGTATGTGTTCCATCAAGACCGGGTAGTTCTACGGCTTGACCCTTCCTTTATTCCCAAGATTAATACTGTGTTCCACAGAGCGCAGGAACTCATCCTTCCCAATTTTTGCCCAAATCCCAACCACCCTTTGGAGGGGAAGTGGCACACCCTAGATGTGCGGAGAGCCCTCTGTGTTTACATCAACCGGATGGCTCTGATTCGTAAGACTGAGGCCCTCCTGATTGATTTTTGAAACGCGATCTTTGGGTCTCAAAGCTTCCTCATCGACCATTGGTCCCTGGATTAGAGGCACAATTTCCAAGACCTATGAGCTCACTTCTGTCCGGCAGCCGGATGGCATCACGGCACACTCCATGAGGAGCGCTGCGACTTCTGCAGCCTGGGCTACTCAGGCCTCTCTCGAGGACGTCTGCCGGGCAGCGACCTGGGCATCTCCATCACAATTCATCCACAACTACAGAATTTACTCCTTTGCCTCGACGTAGGCGGCATTCAGCTGCAGGATTCTCCATAGGGTTCACGAGGCCAGTGAGATGGACTGACTGTTCCCGTCCAAAGGGACTTTTAGCTTGGGTATGTCCCAACCTGAGTGCTAGCTCTACACACAATGGAGAAGGGGCATTGGTCTTACCTCTTCTTGTGGGGTGGAGCTAGCACTCAGTCCTGCCCTTGCTCTGTCCGTCTGTGATATTTTCTGAGAGTCATCTTGGGAGTTGCCAACAGTGACTGGTTGCTGTTCTAGACCATCGGAGTTGGTGTCCAAGAATGGCCATGTGTAGACTGTGTCTTCGGATTCATCAAAGCTGGGTTGTACTAGCAAGGCGGATCCTGTCAAAATTGTCAGACTCGTCATTCTGAATGGACGAGGAAAACCCATCCTGAATGCTAGCTCCACCCCATGAGAAGAGGCTTATCAGGTAAGACCAACACCACATCACCCACCTCTGAATGTTAACACATACTGAGAGTGTCTCAATGTGTTTTCTCATCAAACTGTGGAGTATAAATATAACCTCAGATAGTTACCACAGTTACATATATACCAGAATCCCCTTTGTCTGTAATTGCACCCAAACATACATATGTGTGTGTGTGTGTGTGTGTGTGTGTGTGTGTGTGTGTGTATATATATATATATATATATATATATATATATATATATATATATATATATATATATATATATATATATATATATATATATATATATATATATATATAATGTGTGTGTATGTATATATATACATATACATATACATACATACATACACACACACATATATATATACATGCATACATACAAACATACATACATACATACATGCATACATACACAGTATATATAATCAAATCAATTGAAAAGTCTCCAGCATTAAGTTGGTCTTTTAAAATAAATAAATGAAGTTTACTCCTGTCCTCTGTGTTAGGATTTGCCTAATGCGCCTTCCGCTTAACAAATTGGACAGCTGGTACTTTCTCTGAAATATTTGAGGAGCTGTCCTTTAAGCAGTTTATGTGACGAGCCTTGAATAATTCATGCACGACAAATGATTAGACAAGGCCTCATCTATCTGGCTGAATTATTCTGCATGTTTGCTGAAGCAGTAGAGCGGGAGAAGAGCATTTCCTCCTCCAGAGGGTTTTACAGTGGTAGTATTGACCCACCCCTGGTTATTGGGTTTCAGCCTTTTGTTGACATTGTTGTAAATGAAAGCGGCCTGGACAGGCCTTGAGCAGCTGGGGTTGGATAATTGTGAAGGATTTGCTGTGCGTTGCTGTTACCCCCAGTGTTTGTAGTGGGTTGTTTGCTTTGCCTTGTGTTGAACTGTTGACAAAAGCATTAGATACAAATGGGAACAAATAAAGTGGTGAGGTGCCAGGAGGGCCTGGCAGGCACGCCAGTTTACAGACTGACTGAGATGAGAGCTGTCGGCACTTAGCTTGGATGGGAAAGTGCCTAGAAAGTTCCTACACTGTTTGCATCTCTTTCTCTCTCCCTGTCCCTCCCTCCTTCTCTCCCTCTCTCTCTCTCACTCTCTCTCTCTCTCTTGCCCCTCCCTTCCCTATTTCAATTGCTGTTAATATGTCAGAGTAAGACTGCTTCTCCCCTTTCTCTGCTTTAGCATTTCTTTGTTTTTATTCTGGGTGGAGTTTCAGTTTTGTCCTTGGCTGTTAATGTGGGTGAATCTCGTTCATGACACTGTAAGAGTTAAGCATAAAAAAAGAGGGGGGAGTGGAAGAGATGGAGAGTTGAAAAGAATAGTGAGGTGGGAGGGTAGTTGCAGGATTAGACTATTGCCCATTGGAATGGTATAACCAGTAAAATTGAAGTCATTTACTGGAACGCTTTTAATTTGGTTTAAACAAAATGCTCTTTTGTATATTCAAATAGGGAATAGCTCAGCTGTTGTGAAGCCAGAAAATTAATGGTATTTTTAGTGAAATAGGGAAAAAAGCATGTCAACAACATTGCTGGGGATGATAATGCCGGAATTTTTATTCATGAGGAATTATCAATTCAGTTTACTGGACAGCACAGTATGACTGTGAGTGACAGCTATTCTCCGTGTTTTAAAAGGAGGATGAAATTTGAATTCTCCACCCCCTCTTCCATTCTGCTCTTTCTGATCTTCATAAAGTGAAAGGAGTCTATTACAGAATTTCTGACTGAGGAGAGTCATAATGTAGTGATGGGGAAATTATTAGTGGATTTGAAACCAAAAAAATTGTGGTGTGTGAGAGTGGGAACAATTCTACAATATAAGGGATCTACCTCTTAAAGTTAGATTTGTTCTTTACAGTAGAATTGTGACAGTGATTCACAAATAATAAGACATAATCATACTTCTTGATCAGTTACTGCTTATGAATATATATGTACACCGTGTGCACAATTATTAGGCAAGTGAGTATTTTGACCTTATCATCATTTGTATGCGTATTTTCCACCTCCAACTTGTAATACTTAGTTGGCATAAGTATATCAGGTAATATGTATTTGTGTAATGAGGGAGGGTGTGGCCTAAGGAGATCAACACCCTATATCAAGGTGTGCATAATTATTAGGCAGCTTCTTTTCCTCAGGCAAGATGACCCAAAAAAGAGATTTAACTGACTCTGAAAAGTCAAAAATTGTACAAAGTCTTTCAGAGGGATGCAGCACTTTTGAAATTGCTAAGATATTGGGGCGTGATCACAGAACCATCAACCATTTTGTTGCAAATAGTCAACAGGGTCGGAAAAAACGTGTTGAGAGAAGAAGGTGCACCTTAACTGCCAAAGATTTGAGACGAATCAAACATGAAGCTACCAGGGACCCATTATCCTCCAGTGCTGTCATATTTCAGAACTGCAACCTACCTGGAGTGCCCATAAGTACAAGGTGTTCAATGCTCAGAGACATGGCCAAGGTAAGGAAGGCTGGAATCCTACAACTACTGAACAAGACACATAAGTTGAAACGACAAGACTTGGCCAAGAAATATCTGAAGACATATTTTGCAAAGGTTTTATGGACTGATGAGATTAGAGTGATCCTTGACGGACCAGATGGCTGAATCAGTAATGGGCCCAGATGCCAGTAAGGTGGAGGTCAACTCATATGCCAGCAAGGTGGAGGTGAGGTACTGGTATGGGCTGGTATTATTGAAGATGAGGTAGTTAGACCTTTTCAGATTGAAGATGAACTCAAAATCAACTCCCAAACCTACTACCAGTTTGTAGAAGACACTTTCGTTAAGCAGTGATCCAGGAAAAAGTCTGCATCTTTCAAGAAGACAATAATCTTTATGCAGGACAAAACTCCATCGCATGCATCGAAGTACTCCACTGTGCGGCTAGCCAATAAAGGCCTTAAAGATGAAAGAATAATGACATGCCCCCCCCCTTCCTCACCTGACCTAAACCCTATTGTGAACCTGTCGGCCCTTCTTAAATGGGAGATTTACGGTGAAGGAAAACAGTACACCTCTCTGAACAGTGTCTGGGAGGCTGTGGTTGCTGCTGCCCAAAAAGTTGATCGTTAACAGATAAAGAAACTGACAGACTCCATGAATGGAAGGCTTATGACTGTTATTGAAAAGAAGGGTGGCTATATTGGTCACTGATATGTTTTTTGAACTGTCAGAAATGTTTATTTGTAAATTTTGAGTTGTTTCTTTATTATTCTCACTTTAACAGATGAAACTAAATGGGTGAGATGGGAAAATGTTCATTTTTCATTTAGTTGCATAATAATTCTGCACACTAATAATTGCCCAATAATTGTGCACACATAGATATTCTCCTAAGAAAGCCATAACCTCACTTTTACTTTTTTAAATATTCAGGTTTGAGGTTTATTAACATTTTGGATTGACCGAGAGCACTGCAGTTGTTCAATAATAAAAGTAATCCTCAAAAATACAGCTTGCCTAATAATTGTGCACGCAGTGTATATATCTATATCATCTACCTATCTACCTACCTACCTACCCATCTGCATCTTATACACCTGATTTTTCTATTGTATACCTAGATGTTACCCAACTATCATTCAAGCAATACTTTTTCCACAGCTGTCTTTTTTTAATCAGAAAAGACTTAAAAATGCTCACAATAAGCAAATATGTAAAATGCAGACAATAATATTAGCTTGGCTCACACATGTTGTAAACTGTTTAGTTCTAAACATAGTTGTTTGTATAAAACACAAACATTCTACTAACATAGGCACCATGGATAAAAAAAACTATAGAGGCTGGATTGACAAAACATGCCAAATCAAATCAAATCAAAACAAACCACATTATAAACTCAGTCATTGTCACCTTTCACCATGGATGGTAAATATGGTCAAGAGCTCCTAATCTAAAATGAAAACAGTCATAGAAGAAAGGAAATCTGCAACAAATTATTGTAGAGGGGAATATTCCAGGCTATTTTTCCAGAAAGTCATGTCTTCTTTGATGGCTTTCCCCCCCCCCACTACTCCTCTTCTTATCCAATTCCTATCCAAACTCTTCTTATCCAAACTCTGCTGAGCCTCCTAATCCTTCCTGTTTATGTGTGAATGTGTGCTTATGCGCACACATGTATGTATCGATATAGCGGTAGAGTTTTTGCTGCTTAGTAGCCTTTTATAGAAAGGAAATGGTATTTCAGTGCAAGGACAACATTTTTGCTACTTGAAGATTTGAAGCCTTACTGGACAATTCAATTCTGTTCATGTGAGCCTTTGGATAGAGGTATTAGCTAAGTGATGTGCTGGATAGTTTTAACTAGATGCAAATTTAGAAGCCTTTTCTGTGTGTAGTAGTTACAAGTGAACTTTAAAATTTTAAAGCAAAGCAAAGCAAACTGAACTACTTCATAATGTAATATCCATTTCCAACTCTCTCTTTAGAGCCAGCTGTGCATGAGCTATAGTATTCCTTTGTTGATTTATAGACTAGGTTCATATATTGTTTTAAGTCATGGTTGAACCCTGGTTTTATTGAATAAACTGTAGTTGATTATGTTTATGTAATACAGGCTGACAAGGTTTGCTCATTTTATTTATTCGTTCACCCTCATTTGCATGTCATCCCATCTAGCAATTCTAGGAGGCTTGCATTATAAAACTGTCATATTAAAATAAAAACCATAAATAAAATAAAAGTATATCAACATGAAACAAACCAAACTCCCTATCAAAACAATTAGAAATAATCATATTGCTGGAAGACAGCAACAGATGGCAAATGCAAAGAAGCTGAAGAAACTGGACCACCAGCTAGCTGCTACAAGAACATTACACAGACTAACTACAAACAATGGCACGACAAAGTAGCAACAATGGTACATAGAAATATCTTCGAGAAATACCATTTGCCTGCAATCAAGAACTGATGGGACCACAAAATATACAAAGTAATAAAAAATGAAAAAAAAAACCTGAAGTGCTTTGGGACTTTAGAATTCAAATAGATAGGCAACTACCACATAACGCCCCAGACATAACAATAGTCAATATGAAAGACAAAAAATTCTGAATAGTGAACCTAGCAGAACCTGGAGACAGAGAAGAGAAAGAACTGGAGAAAATCACAAAATTCAAAGACCTGCAAATAGAAGTAGAATGACTGTGGCAAAAGGAAGCAAAAGTAGTACCGATAATAATAGGCGCCTTGGGCGCAATCCCAAAACAACTGGAGTACCACTTGAACCCCATTAGCGCTGATAAATTCAGCATTAGTCGGTTGTAAAAGGCATCTTTATTTGGAACAATTTACTTCCTGCAACAGTACCTTTAACACCATCAAACAACCACATCTGCCTATTCCAGGTCAATAGGGGGATAAAAATATCAGACTCCATCCAAACATCTGGCTTATTGTGTGGAAAACCATCATTTATTACATTTATGTGCCACTTGACTTCCAGTGACTCATACATAGCACATGATCATTAGAAAGTGGAATTTGGATTTTGTCTTGTAAAAGTTATCACCTTTAAATTGTCCAGTTCACATCTGAAGTCTGATAACTAAGGATGTGGTTTCCTAGACAACGTTTATGAAATGTTAACTTTTGCAAAGATCTAAACCTACACTAGAAACATTGTTATCTTGGTCCCTGCTGGGTTATTTGTATACTGGAGTAGCTTGTTTGGAAACATGCCTACACTCCTTAAAATGATATTGCCAGATTGCTACCGAAGCATATTTTTCTCCTTCTGTTTATACAATTTCATTTCTAAACTATTTAAAATGAAGAACGTGAGGCTATATAGTGCTCAAAAACCCCTTCCAGATTATGGTTTTGTTTTTACTTTGTTGTGTTTAAAATGCCTATTCATTATGAGAATGTTAGGAATAAAGCTAAGAAAAGCTCAGCTCCAGTGTTAGAGCTATAATACTAACACATTAAATCCCCTTTCCTTGAAAGTGATTGTAACAGCTGGATTGACCCTCGCAAATTATATAATTTAGGACTATATGCCAGAACACTGTTTTACTGGGATTACTATAATTCATTGTTAACAAAAGCAAAATGAAATATGGATTTTCTTATGGAGTACTCATCAAAAGACATTTTCAAGAATCTAAAGATAACTCATTTGAATAGAATAGAAGGTTACATGTGTAATATCCAGCTATGACACTATGACACTTATTGTGTTGATAAAATTTGGGGAGGCGTAGACAACAAAACCTGCTTTTCAGCTGTTCTGTTGTGAAGTAAAAAGTTTATTGGCCACTCAGTGCTGACATATTTTTTCTTACAGAAGCAATCTCCTTTCCTTCTTTTTCATTTTGGCTGAATTTAGGATCTTGTGGTTGGGATCAGGGTCATAATAAACCAAGCAATGTTTGAAAATTATTTAATATTTTCCTTTGTTGACTGTATGACTGTAACTTGTTGCTTGTATCCTTACGATTTATATTAATATTGATTGTTTCCTGATTGCTTATTCGTACCCTATGACAATAATTAAGTGTTGTACCTCATGATTCTTGACAAATGTATCTTTTCTTTTATGTACACTGAGAGCATATGCACCAAAGACAAGTTCCTTGGGTGTCCAATCACACTTGGCCAATAAAGAATTCTATTCTATTCTATTCTATTCTATTTGTTCCGAATGTAGTAACTATTTGTTCTAGTTTAGATAATGGAGAATAGTATAGCTAATCAAAAGCTTTCTGGTTTGATCACTCGTGCTGCAGAAGGACTAATTCTTACTCAATTTATTAAGTTGTGAGATATGACTGTACAGATTGGGATAATATATCTAACAATTTTTATCACTACTACCAAATTTTATTTAAAATTAGTAATATATGGGATGTGCTTTCTTCTTTGCTTTAGATCAGCATTTCTAAAACTATGTCAAAAGCCATCACTAAAAGCAGTTCTGTCACAATTTATTAGGGCAATCTTTGATAAGCTCATGAAATGTTCAAACTGTAAAAAAAAGGTTGTACCCCATGATTATCTTAATGTCTTCAGAATTGCATTTGGAATAAATTATCTGTCTTTTCTCTGCAAAAACTTTAAAAATGATTGTCTCACTAGAACAATAAAAATATATTTCTACAGTTCTATAATTGCTACTGATACTAACTCAAGGGAACTGTTTTCTTTTTTTAAAAAATGGCAGCATGGAGTTTTTTTTTGAAATCAGACAAAATAGCTATTAAGTCAGTGTATAATTGTTTAGAATGAGCCAATTATTTACACATTTAGTAGAGCTACAATAAATAATTACTCAGTTGGAGAATCTACTACAGTTAAAAGTACAGCACGTGAATGAACTCAAATTCTGTTAACTTATTTACAAGTTACTCTTAAAAAAGAATGCTAATAAAGTTCATAACTAAACATACTAGAAATGTTTAGAACAGATTCATTACAATGCTGGAGAAAATCACTAATTACAGAGTTCATATTGTGCATTAAACTGTAATAAGATATGTTTGATTTTAATTTAGCAAAGGGATTCTCAAACTGTGTATCATGATTCCTAACACATTGCAAATGACTTAGATTAGGGAGGGTCACTATCTTTTTAAGGCTACTGAAGCTTTAAAAGTGGCAAAGCCCATCATGGATTTCATAGCACTCATGCTTTGACAAGGCAAAGTGGCTTGCACACCAAAATGAAAACACTTAAAGTTCACTTCCACTTTGTGTGGGCAAGTCACCAGGGAGACTATCAAGCCATGCTTGGTTTTGATGGGAATTCTTCTTTTAAAAAAAAAATCAGTGAAACTGAGAATTGGCATATATATAAATAAGAAATCACTTTTCTTTTAATGTAAGAATACTTATTCTTAATTCTCTTGAAACCTCATATTTCATTAACAAGTAATTCCCAAATCCATGTTATTTGAAATACAGTGTTTTCCAGGCAGACTGCCATTTGTTTATTGCAATGCTCCCCAACCTTTTGTCACCCTCGGCACACCATAGCCTCTCCCAAAATTCCACGGCACACCACATACAAAAATTGGATAAAAAACAAATATAATCTTCAAAATATCGTTTTGAAGAGTATAATAGTATAGGAATGTCAAACTGGGCATAACAGAATTACTTGATTTATTATTTTATTTGATAATTAGGTTACTACGCGAACTTAAAAATTAGAACACAGTGCAGAAAACGACAGATAGGTAATACCTAATAATGAACACTGCTCTGTCCAGGCCCTGTAGACTTGTGATCAGGACAATCGTGAGCGGGGGAAGAGGGGGATAGAACTTCTCGGACTCAAAGCTGTAGGGCCACGGCCACACATCGAATGCAACAAAACGTTGCTGGGCAAAATCTAGCATTCGGTGGGCGGCAGGCCATTCTGGATATGACGCGAGCTTTTGCCGCGGCACACTTGGCATGGCCTCACGGCACACCAATGTGCTGCGGCACACTGGTTGGGGAGCACTGGTTTATTGTATATAGCAAAGCTTATTTCTGGGTGTTCTCTTTTTTAGCCAGAGCAAGAGAGAGGAAGTTTCATTTTCCGTAGGAACAACCACGTTTTGAATGATCAGTCAAATAAGTTGCCATTAGCTACAGTCTTGGAACAAAACTCTTCCTACTGATCACTCTCCCAAAGTGGGTGAAAACAGAAGTTGTGTTTAGCCTATGGACTATTAGCCTTGAAATATACATTGGCAATTATTTCCATAATCAATGAGTCATTGTTGTTCATCAATATCAGAGGGAAATGCTACATTTTCATGAACTACTGCAGTGCATCGTATAGATATGTGGGGTTCTGCAGGGGTTAGTGTTGTCGTCTCTCTTATTTAGCATCTACATGAGACTGCTGGGTGAGATTGTCCGTCACCTTAGGATGAGGTATCATCAGTGTACTAATGATACCCAATTGTACATCTTTGTCCCTGGCAAATTAATCATTGCTGTGGCTGTCTTATCCTGGTTCCTGGAGGCTGTGAGGGCTAGGATGGGGAACAACAAGCTTCAAATGAACCCTGGCAAGATTATGTGGTGCTGGGTTTTGAAACACTCTGACTTTGGGATTATTTGGTGCCGGATGGGCTTACATACACGATATTCCTTTTGAAATCTACAGTTAAATTGTGGCTTGGTTATATCTCAATCACTGTTAAATTTCCCTTGACCTTCACATTTGGGCTTAGTTTGCAGGAGTACAAGATCAGTCATTGGCATTACCAATTAAAAAGGCAGATAGCAGGTGATATGGGAAGACGTTATTCATGTCCTTGTTCCTAGATATTTTGGGTCAAGTATATAGAATATAATCCTATATAACCAGATTCTACTGTCTCTACTTTATGTACCCCTTTCACTGCAGCAGCCAACAGGTCATCCCAGGGAGCTCTTACTTATATTGAATTGGTTTGTGTGTGTAAACTCAGGATGTTCAGGCAACAATGACATCCTGTAATTTTTGAGATTGTCAGAGCCCTCCTTTGGGTCTAGACATGTTGTTTCCTTTATACCACCACTATCTTGATCCCCAGGCTTTTTCTCTTTGATGAAATTGTGTATGTATCTGTTGCCTAGATTTATTAGCTTTTACCTACGCTGACTGCACACCAACTCCTCTGGAACTTGCGCAAAGACTTATGTGTGCAGAACTTTGCCATCCATGCAACCAGAAAGGAAAAGGAAGTGTGTATTAGGAAAGCACTATATAGTTGCAAAATACTTTCCTTTCATAGAAGACACCAGTGTGCTCATCACGTGCAAGAAACAGGGCCAAAGCTCTCCATATGCACAGATACATGCAGTCTTTGGTTAGCTACCATGACTGGGACTGGCAGCTCCTTCATTAAACAAAATAGTCACTAAGTAAAACCACATCTGGGCTTCAGCCTTTCTTTGCTTTACAGACCTGTGAAGGTGATAAATGGTGGTAAAGTTACTTTTTCATCGCCATCGTAACTCTGAATAGTCACCAAACAAGGCAGTCACTAAAAATAAACCAACTGCCTGTCAAGACTGTGATTCCTGGGCATTTTGGCCTTTTATGTGGGCCTAAATGTAGCAAGTTCTTTATCACTAACAAATAGAGAAGGGGGGGGGGGGTTGGACAAGGGAAGTTCTTATTTGTTTCCTTCTGTAGAGATCCTTATTATTATCTTGTGTCGCTTTATTTCTATTAGCTTTCCACCCCATGATGATGTTCCAATTACTCTTTCCCACCAGCTTTGCTGCTGAGGTCTTGGATTCCCTTCATTGCGATATTTCAAGCATGGTTGATTACTTTTCCACCCTCCGTTGACTTTCACATTTTCAGTACTGGAGTAACTGTACCTCAGCGGCGTTGCCTGTTTTCAAGTCCACAATTGTAGAGGAAACTGGCCTGTAAAAGGATTAACATTAAACATTCATCCTGGCAGTGACCCTAGCTGCAGCTTTAAGCTATCTTCTGTACACTTGCGCCTCAGGACGAACGAAAAGAACCACATTCCATTCTGTTAGAATTGTGTTATACAATAAAGCTGGTTATCTTTACTTAGTTGTGAAAACTAAACCATCTGTATGGGCTGTACAGATGATCAAGACATAAGATAAATTCATTAAATACATGTTTTTTTTAAAAAAGCAAACTCTCTTTATAACTTCATGGATGAATCCATTTAGTTTTCTTGGCAATATTTTTCTTTCCTTTTTTTGTTTATTTTCAACTTTAGCCCAAGCCCTACAATTCCTTGGAGGTCTCCCATGCAACTATCTAAATGTCAGCTATCACACCTGAGCTCTTGAGGCCTTCTGAGGTTCCCCCACCCATCCTATTATTATGCAGTGCTATTGCTGGTGCCACTTTGTTAGCAATTTGCCCTATGTGGGTTTTCTAAATTGAAGCAAACAAAAAGAAAGCTTATTTTTTTCCCAAAATTCAACTTTATTGAAGGGAAGATTTATATTCTTGTTACATAACACTGTGTTCTCTGTTAATTAATTAATTTCACTTAATCAGCAATTAGTGAAGTTAATTAGTGGGTAAAATGTCATATAAACATCAAATGCCACCTCTTAAAAACCAGAGTTTCTATTAAAAAGTAATGATCATGTCCTTGAATTACTAACATCAATCTAATTATCTGAGAAAGCCAAGGAAAAATGATCCAGGCATAGGTGACTTGTTTATGAATGAGAAGGCATATACACCAATGCCCAAGTGGCTTCAAATATATTTACACTCCAAAGGCCAAATTATTTTGCATGAGGTTACTTCAGAGTAAAACAGAATCCGTCAGCAATGCATTTCATTCTGGAAAACCTCCACGGAAGTGCAAAATCAAGCCACATAGCTTTCTTTGAAGGTCATTTTCCTGCTGCGCATACTTTATCACTTTTTATAGTTTCTTTTATACTTTGAGCAGGGTTTACAACCACAATAATGTCATTCAGATAATTATGGTGTAATTGACCATTGAGCTGAGCATCCTTGGCTTTTACTAGGGATTGTTTAATACCTCAGGATGGTCAATTATCTCATAATCCTGACTTTGTTGGGAATTATTGTTTTAATTATTGCACTCTAAATACATCATTGTCCCAGTGCTGTAAAGCTTCACAAGGGAATGATTACACTTTGCAGAGGTTTTGAGTTCCCAGCCTTATTGCATGGAAGACTCCCTGCCTGCCTTTAGTCATTATTTCTAGTACTAATTTCATTGCCTTACTTTTTCTTCTATGCCCACCTGAGGTCAACTGCCTGATGCTTTATCAAATGGCTGAACAGCATGGTGTGGCAAAAGCCGGTTGCTTAGTTTGTTCTTTATTCAGCTGTATTGCTTTCCTCCCTCATTGCCCTTGGAGCCATGCATGTTAATGTAAGTAATCTTCAGCAGACATTGGGGGTTGAAGGGTAATAATAATTTTTGGCTTGTTCAAGTGATCTGAAGGACTAATTATTACAAGCAGACAGGACATCGATGCTTGCCCTCATACTGATGAGATATTTATGACTTTCTAAGAGAGGTTCTATCACCTTGTTAATGATCAGGAAAAATGAGCCCAGTCATAATGGGACTTGTTACCATCAATGTGCTGATATCTAAAACTATGTTAACAGACAGTGTACCAACTCCATTCATAGATCTGGTTAGTACCATCCTCTAGATCACATTTACATTCACCCTAATTGGTGGTATTACACTTCGCTATGCTGGGTCAGTGTGAAAATTTCTAAATGAAGTAGTTCCTCTTATAATACACTTAACGGATCATAGAAATCAAGTGCCTTAGCAAGAGACTGGATTGGCTACACAGATACCATGTGGATGGAAATGTCATTTATTTATTTTTTTATTTACTATTAAATTTCTGTGCCGCCCATCTCGCTGAGTTAACTCTAGGCGGCTTACAGCCGTAAGCCATTAAATAGTCCTGACATAGTTATTGTAACTGTGATGATAAAGAAAACACACTAAAGAATGCTTAGTCTTATCAAACTAGATAGGAAAAAACCCTCTAAATGTAGCTATGGGTATCCATAGTATTAGCTAATAACCCACTGTAATTTCATCTGTGCTTTTAAAAATATGCGTGTCTTTATCTTTGATTAAGATTTCCGGGTAATGAGCATGGAACATTCATATAAGAAATTAAATCTCCATAAAGGATAAAGGAAGTAATTTGACTGTTAGATTGACCCAAGACCAATTGTTTTGTCCGATTGCCTTTGCCAGACCTAATTGCAAAAGTCCTATTGCCTTTGCTAGACTTAATTGCAAGTTTGATATGAAAACAAAATTAGGAAGATGATATGGGTGCTTCTTACAGGAAAGGTGAAATATAAAAATAGGGGGGAAATGGGATTTATATTCAAACCACAAGTCTGCCATCAGCATACTACATGATCTTTGCTAATTCAATTCTTTTAGTAATTAATTCGTTTCCCACCAGCAGCATATAGAAAGCATTTTAAAAATAACAATACAGGGATATTTCTGTGTTTTCAAACAACAGAATTTTTTTTTCAGAATTATAATATTGGAAGAGACAAGCAGATGACTGAAGTGGCTCAGTAGATTGAATAATAGGAAATGGATTTGCTGTCCTGTTGTTCAGTCTACACAACCAGCCTTACATTTTAATATTTTTGTAGTTTTTACAACTGAAGCTTCCACTGTTGCTTTTAACCCAGAAGCAAATTCTGATACCTTGCTTGCAAAGTAAGGCAGTGTTTTTCTATTTCCATCATTTTACCTATTTAATATAAAGGCCGAATGCTTATTTATATAAAGAAGTGGCAGGTATATTTTCCATGAAACATTTTTATGCTGGGGCAACTTTGAGAAATTTGAGCATGATGCATGAAACATCACTTCACAGGGTATATAGCATTAACTCTTTCACTCTTCATGTACGTTTGAAAAACAAAGTTATTAAAACCTGCAATGCAAAAGAACTTTGTTATGTAGGTTAGATTAGACTCATCACTAATTATAATAATCATATAGAGAGTGTCAGTTTGGTCTAGTGCTTAAGGCACTAGTCTAGAATTGGGAAACAGTGAGTTCAAGTCCCGACGTAGCCATGAAAGCGAGCTGGGTGACTTTGGACCAGTTATTGTCTCTCAGCTCCACCCACCTGACAGGGTTGTTGTTGGGGAAAAGCACGGGGAGGCGGGTGATATGTTTGCCATCTTAAATTATTTGTAAAAATAATAAGAGACAGGATAAAAATAAATAAATAAATAAATAAATTTACAAATTGGGGATATCCTTGTGAAATATGAATGTATTTCCTATTTTAACAAATTTGACTGTGAATTGATTCAGATCAGTAAACTGTGAGGAACAGTTTAATATATATATATATATATAAATATATTTGTTTTAATATACATAAAAGTTTAATATATATATATATAACAAGTTCGTGTTAATAAACTCCTGTTTACCATATAATATATGAACCTTGTTCCATGGAATTCATAAAACACAGAGAAAGAGATGCGTTTGTAATCAAAATTTTGTAGGCTTTCTAAAAAGGAGATAACTGGCTGTATTAAACCCCAGTGTTCCTGACCTGCATGTTTATATATATTTTTGATTTCTGTCCCACTATTTTTTTCCAGGAAATCAAGGTAATATTCATAATATTCCCTTCTAATAACCTTTTTGTCCCTCACACTTGCCTTTGACACAAACATAGTGATGCTTTAAGGTTACATAGATAGATAGATAGATAGATAGCTTTTATTGCGGTCGGAGACCAATTTAAAATACACATAAAAAGGGGGGGTAAATTTTACAAATATAGATAGCTCATGTGACAGTATACCATCTACTACAATCTATACCGTCAATACTAGTGATCCTCTGCCGTAGGGGTTACCCGTCTTTTCCTCCGTTTTTCAGCCACGACTGCAGCAAATTTTTTTGCCACCTTTGAGGTTATATTAGGGTCTATATCCTGGAGTAGGAAATAAAGGCTGAACAGATCCGGTGAACCAGGGAATCTCTGGGAAATAGGGGAGATGAATCTTGATCTTATGTCTCGATAGTGGGGGCATACGAATGTAATATGGAGCAGAGATTCCGGGGATCGGCCATCACATGTACAATAGGTGGATTTTACTCCCCCTGAGAGCCTACTGTCGAGGACATTCGAGGGGATCACATTAAATCGTGCCTTTATTTATTTATTTATTTATTTATTTATTTATTTATTTATTTATTTATTTATTTATTTATTTATTTATTTATTTATTTATTTATTAGGTTCTTCTATGCCGCCCTACTCCCGAGGGACTCAGGGCGGCGTACAACATTGTGCAAGAACACTAAACAATAAACAACGATTAAAACAATTTTAAAAGATTTAAAAAGTTTAAAAAATATTCACCAACATACATACAGGGGGAGAGCTCAGATGGAACTAGTCTCAACCCCCTGCCTGCAGGAAGAGCCATGTCTTGACGGCTTTTCGGAAGGCCAGCAGGGTGGGGATAATTTGGATCTCTGGGGAAAGTTGGTTCCAGAGCACGGGGCCCCCCACAGTGAAGGCCCTCCCCCTAGGGCCCACCAGCCGGCATTGTTTGGCTGACGGGACCTGGAGGAGACCCATTCTGTGGGCCCTAACTGGTGGAAGGGAAGTGTGAGGCAGAATGCGGTCCCAGAGGTAACCTGGTCCTAAGCCATGTAGGCCTATGCAAGCCTATGTTTAATGCTTTAAGGTTTAGACCTAATAAGTTTTCATGTCAGATTTGGACTGGATCACACCAGCCTTAGTTCATTCTAAATAATATAGTTACTGTAATTTATTTTGGGGTAACGTATCTAGTGCTGGCTGGGTCTAGAGGGTGTCATTTTGGTGACTGAAGAATGCCTTAACAACAGCAACAAAAACCGTAGGATGGGCAGAAACAGATGTGTTGTTCACCCAATTCATGTCTGTTTCCAAATCTATACTGTCCAATAACGTTTTCCTCCTTACTATTTCCAATTTTGGCAATTCCGGTCTCTAACCCCAAGCAGCACATCTTGCTTAGATATTCTGTCAATTTCAGATTGACTTTAAGTCACTTTAAAAGATCTTTTTCTTCTGTATCAGTGGTCAGAGGAAAACCTTGGATAATTGTTACACAGAAATGATCTTCTGACTGAAAGTGTCCAGTTCCCGTACATTTCAATTTGCTGATGCCTAAAATGTCATTAATTCATTTCTTCTTCCGCTGGGTTGAACTTTCTCATATTCATGCTTCTTACCTTTCAGCGTTCCCACTCTGTTTCTGTTTTTGCAGCTTCAGGTTTTTATTTCTCAAATGGCACATCAGCAACTAGATGTTGCAAAGAGGTTAATTTGACCCTGTCATAAGCTCCATCAAAGGATCCTTAATTCTTCTTCAGCAACATGTTGAACTCCATCTGACTTTGGAACCTATAATCCAGCACCTTGACCCACAATCACAATGGAGCCCAACATTTCTATTGCTAAGCGAGACATTTGTTAAGTGAGTCTGCCCCAATTTACGACCTTTCTTGCAACAGTTACTAAGTGAATCACTACAGTTCTTAAATTAGTGACATGGTTGTTAAGTGGATTTGGTTTCCGCATTGACTTTGCTTGTCAGATGGTCAGAAAAGGGGATCACATGACTGTAGCCATCATAAATATGTGACATTTGCCAAGCATCCAAATTTTGATCATGTGACCATGGAGATGCTGCAATAGCAATAGCAATAGCACTTAGACTTATATACCGCTTCATAGTGCTTTACAGCCCTCTCTAAGTGGTTTACAGAGTCAGCATATTGCCCCCAACAATCTGGGTCCTCATTTTACCCACCTCGGAAGGATGGAAGGCTGAGTCAACCTTGAGCCTGGTGAGATCTGAACGGCTGAACTGCTGAACTAGCAATCAGCTGAAGGTCGCGGTGCTGCTTTTAACCACTGCGCCACCTCGGCTGCAATGGTCATAAGTGTGAAAAATGGTCATAAGTCACTTTTTCAGTGCCACTGTAACTTTGAACGGTCACTAAATGAACTGCTGGAAGTCGAGGACTACCTTTATATTGTCAGTCACTTCATACTGTCCACCCATATGGTTCTCTTGATAAAATATAGGAGTGGTTTAGCAATGCTTTGTCCTGCATTTAAAATTAGCTCCTGTGTATCTAGAAACAACATTATGTTCACTATGGCACTTAATTGTAGCCTGACAAGTAGAATTCATGATTCCGGAACTAGTGTGGCTATCCTTCCTGTCAGTAATTGATGTCACTCAGATTTCTTGATATAACTTCATATCCACTGCATCAGTGGTGGGTTCCTATCTGTGCGGTCCACTCTGTCATTCCGGTAGCGGCCAGCAGTTTTGTGTGTGACCCCTCCGGTGCCGTCTTTGGCGGTCCGTTGCGCGCATCTCCATTTTTTTAAAGAATTTGGGCTTTTTTGCTTCTGCGCATGCACGGAAGCAAAATCTTGCCGAAATCTCGCGATGGGACGCGCGTGAGAGAGAGAGATTTCGGCAAGATTTTGCTTCCGCGCAATTTTGGTGAGATTTTTGCTTCCGGCCCGGGTCTGTGAACCGGTAGTGGCGGGCGGCTCTGCCCACCCATCCGGGACGCTTCTGCGCATGCGCAGAAGTGCGAGCGCGCACACGAGCGAACCGGTAGCAATGGGATTTACAACCCACTACTGATATAATTGTCATACTACTTCTTTCAAAATTCAAATGCACGCAATCTTTTCTTAGACACTCCCAGCCTGGCTTTCTGAACTCATCAGAAAGCTAATATGCTCATTTTAAAATGATTTTCTTTTTCTCAGAACTGCCTCTCTCTGCTTATTATACTCTGATATCAAGGTCAGGCTTCAGGTACCATAACAAGAGCACTCCTCGCAATTACATATTTGTCTACACATGTTCCAAATTGTTAAGCTACTGAGCAGCATAGATCGGCACAGTGCGCAGCTCATCCTTTAAACAGCTAATCATAATTAGCTACTTTATCACACTAGTAGGGTGTTCTAAATTATAATTTTATTAAGCACCACAATCAGAGATCGCAACACTCTTTGTAGCAGTGAAGCTAACTAGATTGAGAAAAATATATCTATTTCAAATTTATGAAAATAAATACTTGGGTTGAAATCAGAGTGGTAGTTTACTCTTGGCTCTTAAACCATCATTCTAATTGTCATTCAGTAATTAGTTTTCTCCTTTATTGCAGCCAATTACAAAGGGAAAGAGAGAGATGAGTCATAGTGAATTGAATTCAAATTATAATCTGTCTTCTCTCCATTTGTACAATGAATATAAATGGAGCAAGGGTATTTTTAAGACATGCATAAGACAATTTGCATAAAGATGTGTAAAAAAGCTACAGATTTTAATAGCACTGGGATAGAGGGAACTGGCCCTGCTCCTAAATGTTTCTTCTTATAGATAAAGGAAGCTTAAAACATCTTTCTATTGATCCCTTCTTTAATCAAACTCTCTCAATATAATATTAAGAGATAACAAGGATGGGGGAAATAAAGCTATTATCTAGGAATGGAAAATGGAATATACATAAATCCTACTTATTAAGAGGTATGCCAAAATTGTATGTTTCTGATGTAATTTTTATGGTCCAATCTATGTTTTTATTTACATACATTACTGGTGCAGCATAGGACCAGACCACTTGGAAATCACTTCTGTCAACTAATGCTAAAACATGAATCATAGGATATATATGTATTCAGATTCACACTTTCTGTATGCATCTCATGTTTCTTTGTACAAAACAATACATTGTTAGGGTTTAGTTTTTGATATCTTTGTTGCAGAGTTTGAACAGGCATGATATTCTTACATGAAGGAAATATAATCAAGGACTTGGAACACAAAAAGTTGCAAAAAATATTGACTGCATCATTTTCTTCCTACCAATTAATGTTAGTTATGTCCTTACTTTTTAATTATTCAGAAAAGTTCACTAATAATTATAAAGTTAATTTTGGCTGAGTTAAACAGATTGTTTTGTATTTCTACATTGGAGGATGTCTATCACGTACTGTTCTCTGTTTTATGAAGTGCAGAGTGCAGAATAATGCAATTAAGTTAGAAGAAGGAACAGTTTCACCATGAAACCAATTTGTTTAGAGAGGAGCTATGCACTCCTTCACTAGAAGATCATGGAAAATGTAGATCAGAGGTCTTCAAACTTGGCTACTTTAAGACTTGTGGACTTCAACTCCCAGAATTCTCCACAAGTGTTAAAGTTGCCAAGTTTGAAGACCTCTGAGGTAGATAGTCACCTCTCAGGGATGCTTTAATTTTGATTCCATTCCACTGAGTGAAGGATCTGAAATGGTGTTTTGCAACCCAGTGAATCTCTGATTATTTGTTTTTCAGGAATCCAGGTCATTGTAGAAGTGATCCTTTTTTAACAAATAAAAGTTCCAATTCTTTCTTTCATACCTGTCCTGTATCTTGCAGAAAATTTACTAATGGTATTATTTAATAATGGTATTATTTATTAAAATTTACTATGGTATTATTATGATATAGTTTGCTAGATAGTTTGTGTGTGTGCTTGTGTGTGTTTGTGGGTCTATAAGCATTACAGTGTGGGGTTTTTTTGGGGGGGGATTGTGTGTGTATGTATTGTGGCACTAACGTTTGTGCAGCATTCACACATCAGAGGAAATACTGTTTTCTCTCAGATTTTGTATTGAAACCAAAACACAAAAAACCCTGCACCAGCACATGGATCTGCTGAGGCAAAGGTACCCCAGCTTTATCTTTCATGTAACAAACTGAAAAGTGGCTACTTGAAAAGTAACTAGCATAGTTTTTTCCATTGATATCAGAAAACTAAGGTGCCTATTAGGAATTGCATCCTCTGGGGAAATCGGTCTTACTAGCTTATTGCAAAGGTAACCTGGAAACGTTTCCTTTCAGAGATCTGTTCACAAGAAATGGTTCCACTTTGCCATGTTGCGTTGCAGGTCTACTTTTCAGTAATGTAAGCGGGCCAGCCTATTCCTTTCAATAAAAGTCAGATGGCTCTGTTTGTATCTGCAACCTGATTCTGAAGTGGTAGACTAGCATTTTGGTTGCTGCTGTGTTGATCCAGGAGCAGCTCATGGAGAGATCATTTATATCTGCTTATTTTAGGAAGGCATAGATGGCTCTGTCCATGCTGGCATGCAGTAGCTTTTGTCCTCTCATCGGGATGTGATATAAGCAAAACTGGAAGACTGTGCCATCGGTCATCTTTCCTTCTCTTCCCTCTCATTTTAGAGCTCATCTGTATCTCCATCAGCAAGTTTCAGAACCTCTGAGAAGCACAGAAACTCAACAGATTACTCTTCTGAAAGTAAAAAACAGAAGACAGAAGAAAAAGAGATAGCAACTCGTTATGTGAGTGAAACCATGTACAGTATATTTTTCCCTATTATTTTTTTTATTTTATACTGCCGATAAGGATGCACCAATTTCACCCCAAAGAGTTTTAGGCTGTTTAGGCTGATCAAAGGGATCCTGTCTTTTGTCTCCAAAAACCCTTCTCAGCTGAACTTAGGTCAAGAAAAAGAAAATATAACAAGCTTGGCTTTCCTCCTCAACACAGATGGCTTCCATGTTGAAAAATATGCCAAAATGGAAACCACACCATCTCCCAGTACTCTGACAAATATGCAAACTTTCCTAAAGCTGTTGCATTTCTTTTATACACCTTAACTTTATATTCTGCCTTTTTGTTTAAGCGAGCAGTTAATTTTTTAAAAAAAATAACAAAAACCTGATATTAAAAGTAACCCATAATTAACAGACTAAAATAAATGTGTATTTACTGATCTTCTAAATGTTGGGGTTATTTTTTTGTAAAAAAAAATTAAATGCCAAATGCATTTCTCAAAAAAAATTGTTCTATAACCTAGGAGTGATGCAGTAGGAAGTCCTCTCCCACACACCAGATAGACAAGCTTTTTTCTATCCAGAACTGAAGGGTCTTTCTACAGATATCAACATTCAGAGAAGTTTTGCCGTGGGAGAGGTGATCTCTCAGAAAATCAGGTTTTAAAGTGTTTAGCCAATACCAACACGTTTACGTCTGCCACACAAGTAAATCTTTTGTTATAATATAAGCACTGACTGATTCCTGTTCTTTACTCAGTTATCTATTCAGATGTTGCATTTGCAACATCCAGTTGCAACTTCCAGAAACATAACATGCTAAATTAGAAAGGGAGGGATACTCATTGCCAGCTTAAAATTCCTGACGAGCAATCTGATGAGATTAGTATTCCCAAGCTCCTTTTTTATAAACTCATCCAAATTTTGATTCATCCTCTAGTCTGTATTACTCCAGAAGCAATGATCTACTAACCGCATATTTAAAAATATAACTGTGGCTTGTTGTATTACAGCCCAAGACCAGCTATATGGATTAAAATGAATTTTAAAAAGTCCTAACTGATGTTGTTACCCATTTTGCATTGCATTTCTAGAGCTTTTGATATTTAAATGAAAAGTGTAGCTTTGACAAGCAAGTGTTTTTGGGTGCTTAACTGTTTTCTTCTTCAATGCAGGATAGTGATGGTGAAAAAAGTGATGATAACTTGGTGGTTGATGTATCTAATGAGGTATGTGCAATTTTGCTTTGGCAGGCATAATTTATTGCATGTATTCCTCAGGTAACATTGAGGATGCTTAGAAAATGGGGGAGTGCTACGCTGCAGGTGGCTGATACACTAATAGCAGATCCTACTTCACCTCCTGCACACCTTGTTCCCTCCCACCCCATCTTTTTACCATCATTTAAACTTTTATTGCTACATATATTTGTATGGTTTACTGCTTTTAACTTTGTATGCCACCCAGACTTGCCTTGTGCTGAGATGGGTGGTGAATCAATATAACAAATAAAACATAAAAACAGTTTTGCTTTGCTGTAGTAAAGAGGAATCATTTTATTAATCCATATCTTGAGATGGAAGTATGATTTCTTTGTGAATAATGATTTATGCAGGCAGGGGAATATAGTATACCATTCATGAACTTCACTATGGGATGCAGTCACAAAGGAGCCATATGTTATTCACTGGAACAAGTAGGAGACCTTGATAATCATTACGCTTCTTTTTTAGGATCCGTCATCTCCACGAGGAAGCCCAGCACATTCTCCAAGGGAGAACGGCTTGGACAAGGCTCGCCTACTCAAGAAAGATGCACCAATTAGCCCAGCCTCAATAGCATCTTCAAGCAGCACTCCTTCTTCCAAATCCAAAGAACTTAGCCTTGTAAGTGACTGTACAATCCACATTCATCTTCATAACTGTGTGTGCACCATTGGGTGTCCAACTTGAGGTGGAAGATAATGAGATGTGTCCCAGTAGTACATCAGAATATAACACTAAATTCAATATATTTCTACCCAAAAATATATATTTTGCACCTCAGGATCTTTTGGAGTGATAGAAAGTATTTATTCAGCTAGCCAGGTGTGAAAATAATGTAACTATCTTTTATTGTATTTTTTTTTCCTATCAGGAAGCTTGCTATTCTGTGAATAAATAAGAGTACACAGGGGTTCTTTGAACCTTATTTTATTTTATTTTGGTATGACAATTTACAGTAATTTTAGCTTCCTGCTTGCTTGTGATTTGGTTCTTGGCTTTATTTGTGTTACTTGGCTATATTCAGCTACAGTCATATTCTGCCTAAGAAATAATATGTCATTTACAATAGCCTTTCTTTTCTTGCACAAGTCACAATTCAGAGAAAGGCTGCTTGCAAACCGAGAACAGTACTGACTTCCTTTGATTGATATTCTGTGTGCGTATATGAACTTGCATGAGAGAGACTAGTTGTTTTTCTATCTCGATCTGCCACAATTTCTTCACAACTAGTCTCTTCACCTGAGATTTTCACATGAATATTTTAAGACTGAGGCGTGCAATTTAATATTTTCCTTGAATAATGAGTTAATAATAGAAGAAAGCTGGTTTGGTGTAAAGGTTAAGATACCAAGTTAGAACTTGAATCTAATCCTGCACTAAGCACAAAGCCAGTTTGGGTGACTGTGGGCCAGCCACTCTTTCTCAGCCCTAGGAAGGAGACAATGGTAAACTACTTCCAAAAAACCTTGCCAAGAAAACTGCAGGGACTTGTCCAGGCCAGTAATCCCCCTGCCACCCCCTAAAAAAAGAGTATAGGGCCGGTGGTCTCTACCAGGAGATAAGCAACACTGTTGCAATTTCAGGAAATTAATAGGCTAGACCAGTGATGGCGAACCTTTTTAGGTTCGCGTGCCAAAAAGGGGGGGGTGCTCGCGCTCGCGTGCCCACACCCATTCCCTCCCCCCACGCATGCGCACAACACCCCCCCCCTATGCTGCCCCCTGCGGATGCGCACACACACACACTCCCGCGCAAAGGCCTTACCGGAGCCTGGGACAGTAAAAACCGATGAAACGGGCAAACCGGAAGTTCGGAAAAATGCACTTCCGGTTTGTCCGTTTCGTCGTTTTTTGCATTCCAGGGCTTCAGGGAGCTTCCCTGAACCCTCCGGAGTGCAAAAAACAGCTCACCGGCAAACCGGAAGTGCGTTTTTCCGCACTTCCGGTTTGTCCGTTTTGTAGTTTTTTGCATTCCGGGGCTTCAGGGAGCTTCCCTGAACCCTCCGGAGTGCAAAAAACAGCTCACCGGCAAACCGGAAGTGCGTTTTTTCCGCACTTCCGGTTTGCCGGTGGGCAACGCTCGGCTGCCCTCCGCTATGGCTCTGCGTGCCACCTGTGGCACGCATGCCATAGGTTCGCCACCACGGAGCTAGACTTAGACAAATCACTAAGATCCTTAACTTTTTCTAAGGTTACACTATTGTTTCTTACAAATTCAAAAATACAGAAGATGGATTCCTATTTAATGTAAAGAAAAAATTCAACTCTAATAAAAAGAGTTGACTACAAACATAGTATATAATTAGGAAGATTGTTAAACTTCTTCCTGCTGCACAATTTCAAGCAGAGGTTGGGTATCCATCCCTCAGGGATGCCTTTATTTAACTGCTACGTGGAGCTTAAAAGGCGTCTTCCAATTCTGTGATTCTATGTCTCATTTTATTCAGTTTTAGATAGGCTCTGGGTAAATATGCATAATCTGCGAAGCAAATATGCAAAGGAATTATGACAATCTAAAGAACTGAAGTAATCTAATACAGGATTTTTAAAGGTATTGCTTGTTTGGTTATGTTGTATGGTTATAATACCATGTTCTAGTTTATAAATTAGGTAAAGGGATTTTTCACATTCTGAGTATTTAGAAAAAGCTGATGTCTGAATATTATTAGTTTCATATTACATGTTAACAATAAATAAGGCTGAATTCTCATGAGCATAATGTGCCATTAATATTTTGCAGATTTAGATTCAAACAATCACTGCTATTTCTCAATACTGTCTCAAGCTTCTATCATGCAATTTGCTTGAACTCTATTGTTAGCATAACCCAACTGCAGGTTCGATAATATAATATCCTGCATCTTGTTAAATGAAATATTGTTAGTTCTGTTCTGTTCTTTAAATGAAATATTGTTCGTTAGTTCTGTTTGTTATTCTGTTCTTTAGGCAATATTCAACTTGGCATGTTCTGGATGGCGAGTGGCAAGGAAATGTATGAAATATCAACATTCTTGGGTTCAAATAATGCAATGGTTTTATATTCATTACAATAGCCAAAGAAGTGCTACATCATACATGTGTTCCTTGTTTTAATACTAAAAAGTACACCAATGTACACCAATGTAGATCTCAATAAAATCAACTCATGCAAGTTTCATTCCCTGTGATTTTTTTGCCTAAAATCTGCTTCTCTCCATATCAGAATGAGAAATCCACCACCCCTGTGTCTAAATCAAATACCCCAACTCCACGTACTGATGCTCCAACACCCGGAAGCAATTCTACACCTGGATTAAGGCCTGTTCCTGGAAAGCCACCAGGAGTTGATCCACTAGGTTAGTAAATGTAATTGGAGAGGGGAAAGGGTAGATTTGTCTGTCAAGTATATGCTGCTTGTTGCATGCACACAGCTGTAGAATATTGAATGTAGATCTAGGGTCAGATCTTATGTCTTCCTTAGATTTGCTACCTCATCTTGGGCAAGTCTCGTCTGGTTTTTCTGGTCTGACATTGTCCAAATGGGCTGATCTACAACTTCTGTAATCTGCAATCAGCATAGCTAACTACCATTATGATTGAAGATTATATGAGCTGTAATGCAACACTTCTGGAGGGAATCAGATTGGAGAAGAGTGAAATACACCTAGTCAGGGATATTTCTTACAAACTTGTTCAAAAACAGGATTAGTCTTTCTACTCCGCATTATAGGAGAAATACTGTGTCTGAATAACTCTGTGTAAAAAAAAATTGCTATTTGCACTCAACATAGGAAATGTCTGTGACATTTTTTTTCCAAAAGGCAACTGGACTGTTTTTTATTTGAGGAAGAAGAAGACATTTTGCTTCTTACACAAGCACGAAGCTTCTTGGATAAGAAGCAAAACATCTTCTTCTTCAAATAAAAATCAGTCCAGTTGCCATTTTTTGGGGGGGGAAGCACTTTTGAGTCAACATTTCTTTTGTTTCTGAATATGGCATTTTTAGAGGGACACGGTGGCTCAGTGGCTAAGATGCTGAGCTTGTGGATCAGAAAGGTCGGCGGTTCGAAACCCTAGCGCCACGTAACGGAGTGAGGTCCCGTTACTTGCCCCAGCTTCTGCCAACCTAGCAGTTCGAAAGCATGTAAAAATGCAAGTAGAAAAATAGGGACCACCTTTGGTGGGAAGGTAACAGCGTTCTGTGCACCTTTGGCGTTTAGTGTAGCCGGCCACATGACCACGGAGACGTCTTCAGACAGCGCTGGCTCTTCGGCTTTGAAATGGAGATGAGCACCTTCCCCTAGAGTTGGGAATGACTAGCATATATGTGCAAGGGGAACCTTTACCTTTATTGCATTTTTAAGTGGAAGGATAAACTCCAATATTGTTAGCAATATGTATGATTTCAGGGAAGAAAGCTAATAGGATGGGTGAAAGTCCTTAAAAAGGATCTATATATTTAAATTTAAAAAATCCAAGGGAAACAATAGGAGTCAGTCTAGTTCCATTATTTTAGGTGTGCTATCTGAAAATAAAACAAAGCAAACTATACCTCAAGAAAATACCAGGTACCTCACAGCACAAAGGTGTCAGAAGGACTACTGTGAATGTATGTTGAGATTAGTGTAGGTTGTTGAGAACTACCGGTACAAAATAAATGTTTAAAAAGGGAGGAGTCAGTTTATTTTAAAAATAAAAAGAAGAGAAATGTTACTCAATGTTAAAATACTAACAGATAATGAAAAACGGCTCTTTTTTCTTTGCCAAGAAAATGTGTCCCACCCAGCAGTGGTCAAAGGATTGATAGGGATTTGGGACACCTCAGCTTAAAAAAGGGTTCAAACAAAGTTTAAAGAAGAGTAACAAAAAGGATCAAAACCCTGGAAATTAAATCACTTAATAAGAAAGGGAGCAAATGAGTATCTTCAGTTTTGAAAAGACCAAGCAGGAATATGTTATCATTCTTTTCATTCCTAAAAGAACGTTACATTAACTAGCACCAGGTCTGATTGATGATTAAATTATAGTTTTTAGTTACAAGAAGACAGATATCAGTCGAATGTAAGGTAATACTTTTTAACAGAAAAAGTAATGCAATAGGGGAAAACAGTTGACTAGGGAGGTGGTGAACTTCATTCCTATCCATATGTAGAAGACTAGATAGTCACCAGGCAGGGATTTCTTCATTTGAATTCCTCCACTGAACTTAAATAGCTTCTTCCAGTTCCATGATCCTAGGTCCAATTCCTTCAATTTTATTTGGGACCTCTTCAATCATGCAGAATTAGGAAGAATCTCTTTGAGTAAATTTGCAAACGAATGATAACACACTATCATACCATCACTGTCGAGATGGTGCAGTGGTTAAATGCAGCACTGCAGGCTACTGCTAGTTCAGCAGTTCAGCTGTTCAAATCTCACCGGCTCAAGGTTGACTCAGCCTTCCATCCTTCTGAGGTCGGTAAAATGAGGACCCAGATTGTTGGGGGCAATATGCTGAACTCTGTAAACCGCTTAGAGAGGGCTGTAAAGCACTATGAAGCGGTATATAAGTAAAGTGCTATTGCTATTTTAGCCCACTGAAAACTGAGGTAATCCAGTTCAGAATCCTTGTAATGTACTGCTTGTTTTTCTTTTCTTACCCACCTGAATTTCCCTTTCCTCAGTCCAGCATTTTCTTAGGATATGATTTGTAAATTGCCTTTCTTTTTCTCCCATTTCTTACCTTTTGTAGCTTCAGGATTAAGAACACCCATGGCAGTCCCATGCCCTTATCCTACCCCATTTGGAATAGTACCCCATGCTGGAATGAATGGTGAACTAACCAGTCCTGGAGCCGCATATGCGAGTTTGCATAACATTTCTCCTCAGATGAGTGCAGCAGCTGCAGCTGCTGCTGCAGCCGCCGCCTATGGAAGATCTCCAGTGGTACGTTTCTTGCATATTATACAATAGTCAAAGGTGATTATGCTGGGAGGAGCTTGTTTTCAATAAGACGGTGGCTTATAAGATATGAATAAGACCTCACTGTTAATCATTTGCTGGGGGGAAATCTGAAGTGTTCCTTGAGAAATGGAACTTGCTTGGCATTATTTAAGATAATGGTTGCTGATAGTATTTTGTGAGTTAGAGTGGCTAAGACGCTGAGCTTGTCGATCAGAAAGGTCGGCAGTTCAGCGGTTCGAATCCCTAGCGCCGTGTAACAGAGTGAGCTCCCGTTACTTGTCCCAGCTTCTGCCAACCTAGCAGTTTGAAAGCACGTAAAAATGCAAGTAGAAAAATAGGGACCACCTTTGGTGGGAAGGTAACAGCGTTCCGTGCACCTTTGGCATTTAGTCATGCTGGCCACATGACCACGGAGACGTCTTCAGACAGCACTGGCTCTTTGGCTTTGGAACAGAGATGAGCACCGCCCCCCTAGAGTCGGGAACGACTAGCACATATGTGCGAGGGGAGCCTTTACCTTTACCTTATAGCAGTGGAGGCCTCTGGACATTATAATGACTTAATTCCAATTACTGTAATCCTGAAGTATTTGTCTATTTCTCTGTCGGCAATACATTATGATTTCATGAGTTACCACTTGTCAACCTTTGTGCTTATCTAGGAACTGATTAAGGGGAGTGGGAGAAAAGGTGGACGTTGCATTCTTTGTCCAGATTATGAAAGTTTTGAACACAGGTAGTTCTCAATTTGCAACCATTCATTTAGCGATTGTTCAAAGTTACAATGGCACTGAAAATAGTCACATATGATGGGACCTTACACCTATGACCATTGCAAAATCTCCATGGTCGTGTGATCAAAATTTGTGCACTTGGCAATTGGCATGTCTTTACAAGGGTTGCAACATCCGAGAGTCATGAGATCCCCATTTGCAACCTTCCCAGCTGACTGGTGACACAGGACCTTCCTCCCACTTGTGACACTTCCCATAGAGGCTCACCTGGTGCATCAAGTTTTCCAGGCACCAGTTAAATGCTGTTCCATTTTTATTTTCCCAGGCATCTATCGAACGGTTAGAATTTTGAATTTCAGTTAATCTCCCCAGGGCTGCTTTCTACTTCTGTTGACCGTTTTCCTGATAATTGATGCTTTAAAGGATTTCCTTGCCACTATCTTCAGAGGCACTGTGTCTCCGAATATTATTTGATGAGGTGGAAAGTCTCTTTGAAGCAAATGAGTGGCTAGTTTTAGAAACAGGATGTTGAATTGTGGACCTTGGCACAGTCCAGTATGGTTTTTAATCTTTGTAGAAGGCTCTCCATAGTAACGTTTGATGTAAGACTGAAAAGCAGCGTTCCAGCATTTTCCATTAATGCTTAAAACTTTCTTTGTTCTGTTTGTGGGAAAACTCCAGGTTGGTTTTGATCCACATCATCATATGCGAGTCCCAGGCATTCCTCCGAATCTGACAGGCATCCCAGGAGGAAAACCGTGAGTGTTAAACACACTAACTCAATCATATTATTAAGCTTTTGTTCCCTTTGCTTCCTCTCCATACTGAATTCCATGTGTAGCAGAGGGTGGTTAATCCTCCTTTTAATCTTAAAAGCCTATTTGGCAGTTTTTCCTGTAGGAGACTATATGCCAAGGGTATCAGATGCCATGGATAAAAGAAGGGCATAGGGAAGGGGTTATGTTTCTGCAATGGGGTATGCTGGACTAAGGTAACTCTGCTTGGCACAGAAAGACACATTACAAAAGGCTCTGTGGTGTGCATGTCTTTAGTGTTCTGCCCCTCTGTTTTAAAAATAATTCCTTTGTGCACAAAAGAAGCCCTGCGATGAAATGCAGACTCACTGGATTCCATAAACAACAACGTTGCACAAAAGAACACTGGAGTTGTTCTGTTTGATTGAAAATACTGAAAAAGAATTATGATATCATAGTGCACAAATGGATCTTTGAGGAAATTGACTAAAAAAGTTGCTGACCGACTGTAACTAGCTTGGCTGTTAAGAGAAACAATTATAGAAATAAGGTGTTAGAACCCTGTTCAAATGATTGGGTGTGATAATATATGATTAAGCCACAAATCATTGTTATGTGTATATTGCTTTAAATGCATTGTGGATGATTACTATATAAGCAAGCAAGAGAGCATGCTCAATGTGGTTGGTAGTTTAGTGTGGTTTAGTGTGGTGAGTGGTGTTTGACGGTGTGTTCCAGATTGAAGACTCTCTGCTGTTTTACTGATGAGTAGATTACTTTATGACTGTGTGGAATTGCTGTGAAGAACAGAGTTACTGTGATAGTATAGAATTAAGTGATAGCTGTAATCTTTGTGAGTTAAAACAAAGATAGGCAAGAAGAAGAAACTTCGCATTGACTGAATACCTGTGTATGACTTGGACTTCCTATTTAACTTTGCTACTATTCAAGTAAAAACTACTTTGTACATACTAAAGATATTCTGTTTATTGACTGAATAGCATTCATATCAAACTGCAACACTATTACCAGAACACATTTCGCTGTGTATGTGCTTAACAGCCCAATAACTCATTAACTCCTTAACATAAGGTATAGAGTTTTCACCTACTTTACTTCTCAGCAAGAGAAAAGTACACAACAAATCCAGTATAATTATTTGAGCTCTTCCTATGAAAGCAAGCAGCAGCTTAAATAAAGTCCAATAAGACTAAGGAGAATGACTTGCCCAGTTATATAATGGGTGTAGGGTGATCGTATATAGAAAAGATCTATATATAGAAAATAGATTTAGTTGACCTATCCTGAATAATACAGTTCATGAAATATTAGAATTACCATGTTCAGTTGGTAACTTAGCACTTAGATCCTTTATAAGTAGAAGTTTGGCAGCCATGGGTGAATAGTTTAATCTCCTCAAATTCTTGCCTTTGTAGCTTAAGTCCTTTCAGATATTTTTCTATAATGTGATTACATTTTCAATCACTAAGTAGACTATATGATAGTATTTATTTATCTGAAAATAAAGAACAGGCAATGTAAAACCCTCCAGCTGTTTTGGATGGCAGTTGACGTTATCTCCAGCCAGTATGAGCAATGGTTGGAATTGATAGATGTTTTAATCCATAACTTCTATATAGCACTAAGTACCATTTCTTTGACATATTTTAATTAAGTTTACTTTCTTTTACTGCAAAAAAGGAGACAGGTTTTTGTTTCAAGGAAGAAATTTGTGAACTATCTTCGCTATCCTAAATTAGATTTCCATGTGGACATTATATCTATTAACTATACATTTCCTTGCAGTATGCTCTAAATCAGTGGTCTCCAACCTTGGCAACTTTAAGACTTGTGGACTTCAACTTTGCTGGCTGAGGAATTCTGGGAGTTGAAGTCCACAAGTCATAAAGTTGCCAAGGTTGGAGACCACTGCGGTCTAGATCAACTTTAATAAAGTTTTATCTAAGGACTTCAACACATGATACCTTAAGCATAGCAATTTTAAGCACTGGAATGCTCTCTCCCTGGAAGAACATTTGCAGAACACTTGTTGATAAATTATTTGCAGGTGACATAACTGCCAGTCATACAATGTCCTATTTCTGATTTTTTTTTAAAAAAAAAACTATTTTCCTGACTGTATAGAATGCCCCAACCTGCCTTGTGTTCCATTCAAAATAAAAATATCTTTTCCACTCAGCGACAACCTAAAATATAACAGTGTAACATTATGTATTTTACAAACTGTACATTAGCGTTAACCATGTTTAGTAAGTTTTCATTGGTCAGTAGATGAGGAATTAAAACAGGGTTTCTCTCTGCTTAACCTAGAGCGTACTCATTTCATGTAAGTGCTGATGGTCAGATGCAACCTGTACCTTTCCCTCCTGATGCCCTCATTGGGCCAGGAATTCCACGTCATGCTCGGCAGATTAACACCCTAAACCACGGGGAAGTGGTATGTGCAGTTACTATTAGCAACCCAACAAGGCACGTGTATACTGGTGGAAAAGGATGTGTCAAGGTCTGGGATATCAGTCATCCAGGAAACAAAAGTCCTGTCTCTCAGCTGGATTGTTTGGTGAGTAAAAATAACAAGAAATCTTGAGTGGGGTGCCCCATGAGAAGGATAGCCTTAGATTCAGGATATCTGTGGCATGTGTAAATAATTCAGTGGCTGTGATATTGTAATGTGTAGATAGATATAAGGGGCCAAGAATTATTAAGCTTTACTAGTTCATTAATTCTTTAATCATAACTATGGAATTTAATGAATGTTAAAAGGACCTCTCCACTTTTTAATAGAAATATCATGCTTAAGAATATTGGTTACATGGCTAAAGGTAGGCAATGTAGTTAAAACGAGAGGTACCGGTAGAAGGATCCTTGTTTATAAATGCAACCATATTCCTCATGCCTCAAGACCGTCTCCTAAAAGTCTTTCTTGCCTGTCCAAATTCGTATTGGAGGATTCCCAATCCTTTGGGACATTTCTTTTTTAAAATTTCATCAGGTTTGCCATTGACTGAAGCCAATGTGACAGTAGGATAGCTTAATAGAAACACTATTAAGCATAACTAGCTAGAAGTAAGATTTTAATTCCATATTCTTCACTTTAAAGCTTGATTCACTACACTTCAATAGGTCAGTACTTTTTAGAACAGGGAGAAATAATTGCGTCTGTTATTTTCTCATCTTCAAATAAGAATCACCCAAATCCAAATGGCAGAATTCTGTTAGTACACTGAGGCAAGGTAAAACTCCCACAATAGATAGGAGAATATTAATTAATTCTATATGATAGCCAGAACCCCATTAGTGAGCATTTTCTGATTTCCCTATTTAACATTGTTGTTTTTACTGAAAACGCTACCAAATGAAAGTATGCTGAACGCTATGAGTAGATTACAAAAGGTACAGGTGGGCCTTGTTATTAGCAGTCTCATCCATGGTTTCGTGTAGCTGTTAATTATAGGCTAGAACCCATTATCCACACTAAACAATTTAATTTATCTTTGGCTTTTGACTGCTGTTCTGATCTGTTTCTCATTTTGCATATGTGCAGAAATCTGCACCCGTCCTCCACCCCCACAATTTCCCAGTGATCTGCAGCATTCCTGTGTTATCTTCATCTTCCTGCATGTTATTTCCTCCACAATGAAAATTAACAAATGCATAGCAGAGAACTGTGATGAAGTAAGGGGCAGATTTAGCACAACATTTTGGGAGAGAAAAGGAAACTCTCACAACTCCTGATGGATCTTAGCACCAGAGGGGGGGGTAGGGAGGGAGAAAGAAAGAAAGAAAAAAGAAAGAAAGAAAGAAAAAGGAAGGAAGGAAGGAAGGAAGGAAGTAGAAAGAAGAAGGAAGAAAGGAAGAAAGAGAAAGAAGGAAGGAAGGAAGAGAGAAAGAAAGGAGGGAGGGAGAGAGAGAGAAAGAAAAAGAGAAGGAGAAGGAAGGAAGAGAGAAAGAAAAGGGAGGGAGAGAGAAAGAGAAAGGAAAGAAAGAAAGAAGAAAGAAAGAAAGAGAAGGAAGGAAGAGAAGGAAGGAAGAGAGAGGGGGGAAAGAAAGAAGGGAGGGAGAGAGAGAAAGAAAGAAAGGAAGGAAGAAAGAGAAAAAGGAAGGAAGGAAGAAGAAAGAAGAAAGGAAGAAAAAGAAAGAAGGAAGGAAGAGAGAAAGAAAGAAAGGAGGGAGGGAGAGAGAAAGAAAGAAAAAGAAAGAAGGAGAAGGAAGGAAGGAAGGGAGAGAGAAAGAAAGAGAAAGAAGGAAGGAAGAGAGAGAGAGGGAAAGAAAGAAGGGAGGGAGAAAGAAAGAAAGAAAGAAAGAAAGAAAGAAAGAAAGAAAGAAAGAAAGAAAGAAAGAAAGAAAGAAAGCTATTTCTCAGGGCTCTAGGACCAAATCTTTCTCCTACCCATAGATGTGGTGTTTTGTTATTTGAGGTTTCATGATCTGTAGATGTATGCTGAATGAAACCTCTGTGAAAGAGATCCAAATATCACAGATATTTTACCAGATCACCCTTGCTGGAGCATTCAGATTTTTGCAACTTATTAGTCGTGGGGGACATATTTTACAAAGATAACTCTTTGCTGAGAATGTGGCTGCATCTTAAAGAAAAACAAAGCATTGTTTCAATTTTTTTTTTTAGCCCTGCATTCGAATAGTTCACGAGCTCATTAAAACCAAGAGGGAATACAGTAATTTTATAGATTTCTGTTTCATTTTATTATGCTTTTCTTTCTTCCGAGTAATCTCTTGGTGGTGCTTTCTGTGTCTACAGAACAGAGATAACTACATCCGCTCCTGCAGATTACTCCCCGATGGCCGCACCCTGATCGTTGGTGGGGAAGCCAGCACGTTATCTATTTGGGACCTGGCAGCGCCCACTCCACGTATAAAAGCAGAGCTGACATCCTCGGCTCCTGCCTGCTATGCTCTAGCAATCAGCCCCGATTCCAAGGTGTGCTTTTCCTGCTGTAGCGATGGGAACATTGCAGTATGGGACCTACACAATCAGACCCTGGTCAGGTAGGTCAATCAAGCCAGATTAAAAAGCATTGGTAGAAGGAGCTGTTGCCATGTTACGAAGTTGCTTAATGTGCCTTACCTTTCAGAATCTTTCTCCCATCTTTGATGTTCTTTCTTTTAGATAGGGAAGAGTGTGAGGGCATGTTTTGTGCCTTTTCGTTCCATCATGGAAGAAATTCATCAGCAAAGTGCTGTTTTCCAGCAGAAACCATTAGCAGCTCTTTCAACCTTAAGCTGAGCTTGAGTGTGTGTCTGTCTTTCTGCCTGCCTGTCAGCTGGCAGTGAAGAGCTAGATTTCTGATTTGTGCAGGACTCCATTGATTTTCCAAATTCATAGGATGCCTCAGGGCATCCACTAGAATGTCAATTATATGTAGATACTGTTGGGAGATTAAAATAAAACGGTGTCTCTGTAACTGGATAAAGAAGAACGAGATGGCAATAGAAAATATATGCTTGCAGATGGTAATAACCATGTAGATATGATTTTGGGATCCTGCCAAAGAGTGTCACTAGTATACCAGTCATTTGTGTTTTTATTCTTTTTTTTTTAATCCATCTTTGCCTTTGTTGTTTCTTCTTTGTCTCATTATGAGTCCTGGGGGAAGAAGGGGGAGAAAAGAAATGTTATGTCTGAATTTAATTTGCTCCTGAGATCTGAGGGCAGGGCAGGTAGTAAACCTAATTAAATAGAGATAAGAGTATGAGTAGCCCCAGGCTGGGAATTCACAGAGATATATTGGTTTGCAGTTATCTCTAGTGGAAAGGAAAACTAAATGAAAACGAATAGCCTGTGCAGAATCTAAAGAATAATTCTCTGTGAAAACATAAGATGTCATCAGCTCATAACCAAATGGAGGATATTCTGTATTAAAACCACTTTGAAGTCCTGCTTAGACTTTCACAAAGCCTATGTGGAAGGAAAGCGGAGAGAAAAAAGCTTATTCCATCCATCTCCCACTTTTTTTTCAACCTTTCTGTGTAGATGTCTTTGAGTAGCAAGATGCCCATTCTGTTTTAGGATCCTGGAATACCAAACAATATTAGGCAGCCTCCATGGAGGCTCTGTAAGGATAGTTGTGCCCTAGGCATGATGAGTGACATGGATGGCAACAAATGATAGAGTTAACAATTGGTCACATGCAGGATGTACTTGTCTTATCAATGATTGAAGGTGCTTAAGAATCTTGGTTGTTGTTTTTTTAAAATAAAGAATTGGTTTTAAATATCTTTTTAAAAAAAGGTCAACTCAAAACTCAAAAAAAAATATTTATTTGATTATATTCCCCAAAACTCATAACTGGAACATTCTTTGAATTACCGTATTTTTCGGACTATAAGACGCACCTAGCTTTTGGGGAGAAAAACAAGCAAAAAAAATCTGCCTCTGCCTCCCAGCAATTTGCCTCCTTGCAGCAAATAACCTGATCCGCTTCAGCACAGCCTGATTTAGCACGAGCAACTGATTGGCGGTTGGATTGGCCTCCCGGAATACCACCTATCAGCTGTTCCAGGCTATAGGGATCGCCACCGCCCATTGCCGCCTGGAACAGGCCAAAAATGGAGCGTGTGGAGGCTACAAAATGGGGCAATTGGAGGCAGAAAACGGGACGTGCGGAGGCCAACAATGGGGTATGCAGAGGTGGAAATTGGTGGGGCGGCGATGGGGTGTGATGGCGGCGACGGGCAGTGGCCATCCTGGCAGCCTGGAACAGCTGATAGGTGGTATTCTGGGAGGCTGATCCAACCGCCAATCAGGCGCTCATGCTAAATCAGGCTGTGCTGAAGCTGACCAGGCTGTTTGCTGCAAGGAGGCAAATTGCTGGGAGGCAGAGGCCGAATGGTGGGGGCCGGCAGGTAAACGGGGCTTCGGCAACATTCGCTCTATAAAACTCACAGACATTTCCACCCACTTTGGGGGGGGAGTGCATCTTGTACATCGAAAAATATAGTACATAGACTTCTGCAGAAAAAATATCGCAATAAGAGGCATTATTTTATTGAAACAGCATTTAAAAAGGTGGAAGTGAGGGCTATTATGATACAGAACTCTTCTCCAAACATAACCCTTTATTTATTAATTTATTTATTGCTGATATTTCTATGCTGCTCTACGCCAGACCTTTAAAAATGTGTTAACCTTATAATGTAATAAAACACATATCCTTGCTAAGGGCCTTTAAAAATATCAAACCTCATTGCATTAATGCTTTTGAAAATGTCCTTTCCTTTGTAGTCTTAATCTATACAGATAGTCCTTTACTTATGACCACATTCGGGACCAGAATTCCATTGCTAAGCTAGGCACTTATTGAACCATGCCTAATTTCACAATTTTTGCCATGGCTGTTAAATGAATCACTGCTGTTGTTAAGTAAATCATATGCTCGAGATGCAAATCTGACTTCCCCCATGACTTTGCTGATCGGAAGTCAGATGGGAAGGTTACAAACGGGGAATCACATGACCCTGGAATGCTGCAACCATTGTAAATGCATGCTAGTTGCCAAGCGCCTGAAATTTGATCATGTGACTATGGGGGGGACAATCGTAAGTGCAAGGATTGGTCACTCTTTTCAGTGCCTCTGTAATTTCAAATAGTTGCAACAATTCAGAAAAGTGCTTCCAACATTTGAAAATTCAATGGATGTCCTTCTCCCCTTTAAGAAATCATGGCTTTGCTTTCTCCGTCATTTGGGGGAAAGCTCTTTAAAATCACCATGGAAGCTTTTGCAATGTTTTAGCAGAAGAAAGTTTTCCAAAGTGATTGTCTCCCAACTTGGCATCTTTAGGCAATTCCAGGGCCACACAGATGGCGCCAGCTGCATTGACATTTCTAATGATGGCACTAAGCTCTGGACGGGAGGCCTGGACAATACTGTGAGATCTTGGGACCTGAGGGAAGGGAGGCAACTGCAGCAGCACGACTTCACATCCCAGGTACTCTTCTACAGAACCCATGCCATATGGAAGTCATTGTTCTCTTCAGTTTTGTTTTCTGCATTCTTTTACTAGATTAGGCCATGAAAGGAAGTATTTTTTAACATTGTAGATTTGGGTAGATAACAGCTCTTTCTTGATCCCCAAGAGGTTATTGAGTCTTCTTCACAAGCTGTCAGACTGAATGAGTCCTCTAGTGATGTCCAACCTTAGCAACATTAAGAATTATGGATTTCAGCTCCCAGAATTCTCAAGCCAGTCATGCTGGCTGGGGAATTCTGGGAGTTGAAGTCCAAAAGTCTTAACGTTGTCGAAGTTGGACACCACTGTTCTAGATAATCATTATCCTTTCTGTAGAACTTACTCTAAGATAATTTCTTCGAGAATATTACTTTAGTCCATCTGAGCAATAGCATTTAATATACATATTACCCAGCATGAATTGGGTTTTAGTTATAGGAACTTATTATCTTGACCTACTGCAATAATACCATCTTTTGAAAGAAAACCGTAGACATTTTTTTCTTTTATTTTGGTTTTTTGTCTTTCAAAGAACAGTAATTGTGTCAACAGGTACCTAAATCATAATAATCTGTGTGCATTTATAATTTCAGATTTTCTCACTGGGCTATTGCCCTACTGGAGAATGGTTGGCAGTAGGGATGGAGAACAGCAATGTTGAAGTGTTGCATGTCACAAAGCCAGACAAGTATCAGCTCCATCTTCACGAGAGTTGTGTGTTATCCCTTAAATTTGCCCATTGTGGTAAGCAATTTAGTAAATGCTGGCTTTATCGTCTATTTGCTAAACATATTTCTAATAGATACAGAAAAGGAAAAATACTGTTTAATTTTGCATGTGTGACTGACTGTTTGTGAAATCTTGGTGCAATGTATTGCTTTTACCAGAAGAAAAAACAAATGGGAGACAGGGAGATAAGAAGTGGAGCTTTGCTGATGTAGAATTAATCAATTTCCTCTAATTATAATATAAAATGTGTTTTCAGGCAAGTGGTTTGTAAGCACTGGAAAGGATAATCTTCTGAATGCATGGAGAACACCTTATGGAGCCAGTATATTTCAGGTAAAAATCATTACCCAGTCCTTCTCCCTTCAGCCCCAAATCATGTAGACCCATGCCAACTTTAAGAACTGTGAACTTCAACTCCCAGAATTTCCCAGCCAGTCATGCTGGCTGGAGAATTCTGGGAGTTGAAGTCCACAGGACTTAAAGTTGCCAAGGTTGGACACTCCTGGTGTAGACCTAACGATCCAGCATAGAGCAGTTCAGGACAGAGAAATGGAGGAAGATAATATGAATATTCTCTGAGCAAATCAGTCCATACTGATATCATGAGTTTTAAGTGCTTCATTTGATTTTAGCTTATGTCCGATAATAATTGCACGTACTGTATAAACTTTGTCAGTGGTAGATTTTACAAAGCACATCCGTTGGCCAAATCTGCTCTCGGTAGTGTTGCAGTGTTCATCCTTTGAGAACATTATATAACATTTTAAAGCCTTGCTGTTTTTAAGCCTTTCATTTTATGCGGAATCCATTGGCAGCCCCGTTGCTGAAATTGCTATTAAAGAGTAATAACGGTGGTTTTTCTTCCGCGCCTATTACAAAGTGGCATCTTCGTAGCAATCGGAACTTTTTGTGATGGGCATGCGTATGTGTACACACAATAACAACAGTGTCGGAGTGAGAATTAATCTCACAGAGGCGATGTTTGATCTTTCTCCCGGAATTTAGACATTAGAAATAAAGCCAGAGTTTAAAAGTCTAATTAAAATATTTATTTTGGTACAAAAACAATAAAATCTCATTGTTTACATCTCTGCTATAAAATGCAACTTCCTCAGTCGGAAGCCAAAAGCAAGAAGGGAAGAATGGAGATTCAGGAATGCACACATGCGTACAAGAACATATCAATCATGTGCTCAGGAATGTACCATTATATTAGATAGGGATGCAGCTCCCTGCATATACATACAACTGACAATAAATCACACCGTGACAAACAGTATGATAATCGCAAGGATAAATGCTATAATAGGAGAAATCCGTGCAATATTGAACAAAACAGTAGAAACAGTGAAAGAGAAATAAGGCATATGACTCACTAGGGAGAATTTAAAGGTGCTTTTGGTGGCTTTGGGTAGTACTCTGAAACCAAGTATGGAGACTTTAATCATTTGTCTCTGAAGCATGTGTGGGCATGTTTCCCACTGTTTTCTTGATCCCAAAGATCTGTTTTCCTGATCCCAAGGATCTGTTTTCTTGATCCCAAGGATCTTGTTTTGCTACTCTGGAGTCTGGCCTTCCTGAGCCTTCCTTTCACCCCATTCGGTCTGCCTTTTGCATTTTTCTCATGCCACGCCTCTAGTTGGTTTGAGGCCTGTTTCCCACAATCAGGCAGCAAAACCACAATTGGCTGACAGGATCACTGAGGCCTAATTGTTCCCCCTGTGAAGCCTGAATTCAAGCTAGGTTCAAAGTTTTTCTGCACCGCATGGAGCGTCTGACTGATTTTTCAGCTAAAAGTAGGCTTTGAACTGTATTTAAGCAAACCAAACCATTCATTTTCTATCACAAACTGCCTCCTCTGTGGGCTGCTTTTAGACATCTGGTTATCCCAATTGGTTACGAATACACATTAGGTCACTTCTGTTTTATTTAAACTCTTCAAGGCTGCAAGAAAGAAAATAATATTGTGTAACAAGTGTGTTTTGTTGATTTTAATCTCTAGAGAAGAGTACATGCATGCCAAGTACAACCTTATTATTCTCTCAAGCCTGGAGAGTTAACTGCAATTAAGTTTGAAGATGCACAGACTGGAGAATAATACCAGACAGGAAGCAGAAATGTATAATTGAACCATCCTGTAACTGTTTTATTTCTTAAAAGGAACTAATTTACTATTTCATCTGATTTATGCAGAGAATGATTAACACATGCTTTTTTTTTCTTGTTTTAGTCCAAAGAGTCATCTTCTGTACTTAGCTGTGATATCTCTGTGGATGACAAATACATTGTCACTGGCTCTGGGGACAAGAAGGCTACAGTCTATGAAGTTATTTATTAGAGACAAATCTGAATGAAAACCGTACTCCTTCTAGTAGCACTTTGCTGTATATTATTTTTATTTTTCTTGTTTCCCAATCTGAGGGATGAAAATGTTCAACACGGTTGTGGAATTTTCCCACTAGACTTGCTATTTAATAGCAAGCACTCATTAAGAACATATAAAACCAAATCTTCAGCTATCTACTTGGAAGAAGATGGAATAAGCATACTTAACAGGGAACTGACTCTTTTAATTATGTAACATAGCTGTAATGTATTTATTTTGTTAAAGAAATCTTTCTAACAAGGAACTGACTAAACAAAGTAGTCGGTGTCTGCCTTGGATTTGAAGGTACGTTGCGTTCTTGATGACTTTACATTTTTGGGTTGTGTGTGACTGTTGGGAAACAAAGGGAAAATATTATGTGTGTGTGTGTATGTGCATGCTAATTATGTATATCTGCATAGGTTATGCAGACATTATTTAAGCCAATAGTTTCATTAAGTCATGTAGTTTAAAAAGTATTACAAATGGCAATAATCTAGTTCACATTAGCCTGTAGGAATATGAAATATGAAACATGCTAGAGAAACAGGATCTTTCCTCCATTACTTATCATGCCATTCAGATATGGATGGTCATAATGTCTGAACAGGATACAGAAATTTCAGTAATGATAGGCCCGCCTCCCAGACTATGGATTTGTCCAGAAATAACACTAATCTATTATTAAGTGTTGCATGTATAAACCTTCCAAAAACCACAGGCTTTTTCTGTAGTGCATTGCAATGAAATGAAAAGCATTCATTTTCATTATAAATAAAGTATGGCTGCTTATGTCTACCGAGACAAACTGGTTAATATTGAGTGGGATTTATAAAAAAAGCATACTTCAAATCATAGTTGATAATCTTGTGTTTATTTCTCCTAAACTAGCTTTCCTCAACTTCAAGCTATTCAGCTGTTTTGGATGTTAGCAACTATCTCAACCAATACAGCCAATGATCAAGAATGATTTTTGATCTCCTTGAAGTTGCTCTAGAATAAAAGGAAAGGGGAAGCTTGTAAATCCAAGGCTTAGCCAGGTTTATTCCCAGACCAGAGTCTTATGCAACTTGGACACTATCCAGTTGAGTTGACTTTCAACTTCCCAAATTCCCAGCCACTGCTTTATCCTAAAGTTTACACATCTGGAGGGAACTCAGGTCAGGGAAGATTGCCATAATTACAGTTACCAAACTGTAATTGAGGTTTATGTCTGAAAATAAGCAATAATGGACAACAAATCTATAAATTTGATCAATCTATACTGCATTGTATTCTCTCTCTTTCTCTTTCTTGCAAAATATGTATCCATCAAAAATTAGAAGGGAGTGAAATCCTATTTTACCATGTTCTATAGCAGGGGTGTCAAACTGGCGGCCTGCGGGCCGGATGCATCACATGCAGGCCACGCCCACCCCAGCTCCGTGAATGGGAAAAACATCGCAAAATGTCACATGATGGCAACGTGACGCGGCGAGTTTGACACCCATGTTCTATAGCCTCTAGTCATCTGCAAGTTTTATTTAATAAGACCACTTTCTTGTTATTTTAGCCTGAGTTGTCAGTCACTCATGTTTTCTCTGGTGGTTTGGTATCCTAACTATATTCTTACAATGTTTTACAAACCAATTTCTGATTCAAATGAGTATTTCCTTAAGTCCTGCTTAAAAATAATATTGTTTTGAGGATGTACTCTGTTATGAGAGGCAACCACATGCAGAGGCATGAGGGATCATGCATGTTTTTGTGGACCCCATATTTTGAGCAAATTCAGTAAGTTCATATTTCTAAGGGAAAATTAAATACAAGAAATTGTGAAAATACATGCCAAAACCAACTATACTCTTAACAAGTTATTTTAAGCAGCCATTTGACTGTGTTTTGTCAATCTCCTGCAGAGTATATAATGGCTATACTTTGAGACGTTTAAGTAGAGCGCATTGGTCAGAATTTTTAATATCACTTTTATTTTGTATATTTCAGAGAGAAGTACAATAATGTGTCTCTAAGATCATCTTCATTCCTTCTGGATGTTTTTGCTACATTTCTTTGAAAAGAAAGATACGCGCCTTTGGGCAATTTTGCAGTTCTAAAGATTACAGAAAAAAATATTTGATACATACATTGGAGATGGCACTGAGAAGGGAATGGATTCCGACACGAATACAAACTATAAAAGTGAGGACCTCAGAGTTAGAATTCAGAAGAGCACTCATTCTGAAGTGCAGAACAAAATGGATTTTTCACTCGGAGAAGGACTTGCTTTATTTACCGCCAGTTCTATCCAAGTCTTAGTTGAACGTCTCTGAAATGGACGCAGGCTGAGCCATTGTGCCAGAAACCATGTGTTATCTTTTTATGTTGTTGTTGTTGCTGTTAAACTATGACCTGTGACATATTCCTTTTGAATGCTTTAAAAAAAAACCTTTTAAGTCTGTGGATCTGCTGATGTACAGTGCCTTTGCTGCTATGGATCAAAATCAAAAGAACTGTGTAGATAAACCTTTATTGTGTAAGTAGAAAATTACTTAATTTCATACTAGAAATGGGTTAATGCTGCAAGTTAAAATGGACTGTTCATTGAAGTTCCAAATGTGGTAGCAAATAATAATATTAATAATAATGTGTTAAGTGCTCAGTGTTTGATGTCATTAACAGTTTCGTAATACTCTACAGTGTAGAAAGATTTTGATACTAAACTGTGTCATTGTACATAGTTCTAATGCATTGTATTGACCACAAGTACTTCTATAATGGTAGGTTATTGTTTGTGCATTCAAACTTTTAAGCATTAAACATAAGTAAATTGTAAGAAAAGATTTTTTTCTAGTTTTTTCTTCTTTTGTGTATGAAACCAGCAAACAGATGTTATTGCTTTTTCAACTTACTCTAAGAACATATGATGTATATTAAAAGGTATTTCCCATTCCATAGGGGTTTTTTTTTCTCAATGAGTTTATTAAACAAAAACATTGTGTGATTATATGAAGTGAATTGTTTGGCAACTTTGTAGATGTTAGTGCCAGATACGGTTTCAGCATACGGTTTCCATTAATATATCTTTCTTCCTATAGTACAGCTGTAGTAACCCGCTTTGCATGTGGCAGTAAACCACAGTGTGTTTGGTTGTTAACTTAGGGTGGCATGTGAGCCATACCATTCTGACTTGTTCAAGAAATCACTGCTGGGGGGGGGGACTTCTTAGTACCGATGGAAGAGAATATTTGTATTTCAGAGTTGAACTGTGGGGTCCTTGGTGCTTGCAGGGAAACAACAAAGCTCAGAGAACACCAAGGACCCCACAACACTCTTAGTTCTTTATTCAGCCTTATAAAAACACAAGATTCCTTCCCAGGCATGAATGGGGTAGGTATATGCAATTATCTTACATCGGCTGAAAAGAATGAACGTTGCTGTTAAAAAAAATGAAAACAAATGGATGTGAAGTATAAACAGTTAAAATATTGGTGCTGAAGTGCATGAAAATATTTGAAGATTATTCATATTTAATAGAGTTGTATGTTGCATCAGATTTCAAAGAGACGACAGCAACGAAAGGCTTCTAAGAGTGTTGGACATTCACATGGCAGCTGCCAGAAACTCCTTAAAGTAGCTGCAGCTTTTCCCAGGATCACATGACTGCCCTCCATCCTGTAACATAACCCCAAGAAAAGACATATTTGGTCTAAGATAGCAATAGCACTTAGACTTACCGTATTTTTCGGAGTATAAGAGGGTGGAAATACCCTAAAAGGGGGTGGAAATGTTGGTGTGTCTTAAACACCGAATACAGCTACTTTTAGCCTCCCAAAGCCCCGCCCCCATATCCCATTTTTGTGAAAAATGGGCCCGTTTTTCCCAAAAATGGGGTGCGCAGAGGATTTGGGAGGCCTGCAGAGTGCTTCTGGGGGATGGGGGAAGGCAAAAACGCAATTTTTGCAAAAAGCGGGCCATTTTTTGCAAAAACGGGAGCGTTTTTGCCTTCCCCCAGTCCCCAGAAGCACTCTGCAGGCCTCCCAAACCCTCTGCGCACCCCGTTTTTTTTTTTTTTTTTTCAAAAATGGGCCCATTTTTCACCCGTTTTTGCAAAAAAAATGGGGTGTACAGAAGGTTTGGGAGGCTTGCAGAGTGCTCCTGGGGGCCGGGGAGGACCAAAAAAAATGTCTTACTTATCTCTTCAAAATCTTGGTGTGTCTTATACACTGGTGCGTCTTCTAGTCCGAAAAATACGGTATGTACTGCTTCATAGTGCTCTCTTAAGTGGGTTACAGAATCATCATATTGCTCCCAACAATCTGGGTCCTCATTTTACCAACCTTGGAAGGATGGAAGGCTGAGTCAACCTTGAGCCGGTCAGGATTGAACTCCTGGCAATGAGCAAAGTCAGCCTGCAATGCTGCATTCTAACCACTTCACCAACACGATTCTATGTGTGCACACATGTGCCCATTTTTCTCTCTTCCTTTCTCAATTCAGCTACCTTTTAACTATCTATCTTTATCCTAGTCCAACCCCCTCATTTATTTATTCATCCATCCATCCATTCATTTACTAATTCTGATGAAAGGGGGGAATAAGAGAGAGAGAATGTGTATGTGGGACAATGGTTGGTATATGTGGATTGGCTCAAATTATTTTTTAAGCAAAATATTTTATGAACAATTTTAATCCAAAATTATTTACTACATTTTGTAATGCTATGCTTACATATACATTTATCGGGGAGGGGTATATTTCCAGTTCAGCAAAAACCACGGAATTATAGTCTTTATCTACAACTACAATTTTGGAAGGTCTTGATGTGTTAAGAGCATCCAACAAAAACTTTACATGTTTTTTTTATGACACTGCCAAAAGGCATTGCTAAACTTAAACATAAACCTGACTTAGGTTTATGATATAAATACATTCTTGCACATCGAATTTTGTTTTGGTAGTATTATGAATAGATTAAAAAGCAGATCATATCCCAGTGTATGTCATCCTTAGATATCCAAGACCATAACGGATGAGAAGTTTCAGAAGTGAGTGAGTCAACATAGCAATAAGACTCTAAGGCTGTTTTATCCATGGGTCCTCAAACTATGGCCTTTCGGCTGCATGCGGCCCACCGAGGCCATTAATCCGGCCCGTGCAGGACCACGAGGCTGCCCCACCCACATCACCCCGCCCACCCTTCAGCATAGCTAGGACTTGCCTTCGGGAGCCCTGCAGGCTGGAATTGAAAGGTAATTTTGGCCTGCAGAATGCTTCTGGAGGCGGGGTGTGTGTGTGAAAGACCAAAAAATGGGTGAAAACAGCCTGTTTTTGGTTTTAAAAAAAGAGCCATTTTGTCTGGTTTTGGACTGCAGAAAAGTACCAGAGGTGGGGGGGGGGGTGAAAGGAGACCAAAAACAGGCAAAAACAGGCCGTTTTTGGTCAAAAAATGAGCTGTTTTGGCCTGGTTTTGGCCTTCAGAATGCTACTGGAGGTGGGGGTGGGGGTAAAAGGAGGCCAAAAAATGGGCAGAATGCTACTGGAAGTGGGGAGGGTGAAAAATGGGGTGCATGAGATGCCCAGGAGGCCAAAAAACAGGCGAAAATGGCCCGTTTTTCATCTCCCCTGCCTCCAGAAGTTAGAGAGAGAGAGAGAGAGAGAGAGACAGACAGACAGACAGACAGACAGACAGACAGACAGGGAAAGGGAGAGAGAGAAGGAGGGAGGGAGAGACAGAAAGGGAGGGAGAGAAGGAAAGAGGGAGAGAAAGAGAAAGGAGAGAGGGAGAGAGAGAGACAGAGAGAGATTTCTAAAGCTCCTTGGGGCTGAGAAGAATTGCTGCAAAACTGAGTTTCCTGACTCGAACTACTAGACTCCTAAACACCTGAAAAAAATGATCTAGTAAAAAGAAAAAGCAACCAAAAGAGCAACATGCAAACAAAAGCAAATAAAACACCCCCAGGAGCAAAACAAATTAAAATTTAATTTGTGTGCATTGTTCAATGGACTCTTAAATTGGCCATGACCACCTAGTCACATGACCACCTAGACTAACCCACCCAGCCGGTCCGCCCCCCCCCCCCAACAGTTTGAGGGACCCTGAATTAGCTCCCTGTTTAAAAAGTTTGAGGACCCCTGCTTTAGGCTCTTCAAGGTTTGATTCATATGGTGAGCCCTTCCTTCTATTTATAACTCTCAACCTAGATTTTGAGGGTAAAATGTTTGTCTCCCTTCATCTGGCAAAGTGTTCAGTAAATTTCAATGCTGCCGGAAGTGGAACATTCAAGTATGGCATGATCATCATAGTATACTCACACACTGGCTTCAACTGCACACTGAATGGAAAAAAATAGCCCACTGGACATTTTGGGATTGCACTGGTCAATTCTCCATGAGATGAGGTGTGATCCCAGTTCCCATCTCACCTTGCTGCTGATTTTACTGATGATAAGATGAAGTTATCCTTAAAAGGTTGTTTTCTTTTCAGCATTTCTTCTGCTGTCATGCTTCCAAGTGGCTTTCTAAAGGTACAGTATAGGTAGTCCTCCACTTGCAACAGTTCATTTAGTGACTGTTCAAAATTACGACACTGAACATAGTGACTTATGACCATTTTTCACACTCATGACTGTTGCAACATCCTGATGGTCTCGTGATCAAAATAAAGACGCTTGGCAATGGACTTATATTTATGACGGCTGCAGTGTCCTGGGGTCATGTGATCACTTTTGCAACCTTCTGACAAGCAAAGTCAATGGGGAATCCAGATTAACTTTTTTGGGTAAAGTTGTTGAGAAGGTGGTAGCTCTCCAACTTCTTCGGCTATTGGAGGAAACTGATTATCTGGATTCCTTTCAATCAGGTTTCAGGCGCAGCTACAGCACGGAAACTGCCTTGGTCGCCCTGATGGATGATCTCTGGCGAGCCCGGGATGGGGGTCACTCCTCCATCCTGGTGCTACTTGACCTCTCAGCGGCTTTCGATACCATCGACCATGGTATCCTTCTGCACCGACTCGGCGGGCTGGGAGTGGGAGGCACCATTTTGGGGTGGTTCTCCTACCTCGCCGATAGGTCGCAGTTGGTGTTGACAGGAGGGCAGAGATCGTCTCCTAGACCCCTGACCTGTGGGGTCCCTCAGGGTTCGGTCCTCTCGCCCATCCTGTTTAACATTTACATGAAACCATTGGGGGAGATCATTTGTCGACATGGGGTGAGTTTTCAACAGTACGCTGATGACACCCAGCTGTACATTTCCACCCCGTCGCAATTCAGGGAGGCAGTGGATGTGATGTGCCACTGCCTGGACAATGTTAGGATCTGGATGGGAAGGAACAGGCTCAAGCTCAACCCTGACAAGACTGAATGGCTATGGATGTTGCCTCCTAAGGACTACACCAATTGTCCCTCCTTGGTCTTCGGGGGAGATAAATTATCTCCCTCAGACCGGGTTCACAATTTGGGGGTGCTCCTAGATCCACAGCTAAAATTAGACCAACATCTTATGGCTGTGGCTAGGGGTGCCTTTGCACAGGTTCGCCTGGTGCACCAATTGCGACCATATTTGGAGAAGGAGGAGATCACGGTCACTCATGCCCTTGTCACCTCTCGTTTGGACTACTGCAACGTGCTCTACATGGGGCTACCCCTGAAGAGTATCCGGAGACTGCAACTGGTGCAAAATGCGGCTGCGCATGCTGTGGTGGGTGCCACCAGATACACCCACATAACACCTATACTCCGCCAGCTGCATTGGCTGCCCATTGGTCTCCGGGTGCAATTCAAGGTGTTGATTATCATCTTTAAAGCCCTACATGGCTTAGGACCAGGTTACCTCCGGGACTGCATCCTACCTCATACATCCCTACGACCAGTTAGGTCCCACAGAGTCAGTCTCCTCCAGGTCCCGTCAGCCAAACAATGTTGGTTGGTGGGACCAAGGGGGAGAGCCTTCTCTGTGGGGGCTCCGGCTCTCTGGAACCAACTACCCCCAGAGATCCGAACTAGTCCCACCTTGCTGGCCTTCTGGAAAGCCATTAAGACATGGCTCTTCCTGCAGGCAGGGTGAGAGATCATTGAACATCTCAATCTCCCCCTTGGTATGAATGGTGTTTGTTGGTTTCTTTTCCTATTTTTAAAAACTGTTTTTATGACCATATTTTTCATTATACTATTGCTGTTCTTGTATATGCTGTACGCCGCCCTGAGTCTCTCTGGGAGTAGGGCGGCATATAATAATTGCAAAATTAATTAATTAATTAATTAATTAATTAATTAATTAACAGCTGTGTTACTAATTTAACAGCTGCACTGATTAACTTAACATCCGTGGCAAGAAAAGTCATAAAAAGGGGGGGTGCAAAGCTCACTTAACAACGGTCTCGCTTAGCCACAGAAATGTTGGGCTCCATTGTGGTTGTAAGTCGAGGACTACCTGTATATGCTCCCCCCTGGGCGCCATTGGGTAGTTCTCATTTGCTTGGGTATATTTTTATTTGAGGTATATTTATATCGTATACAAGGTTTTGAAAAAAAAATCATGTGTAATCAGAATTGGAATTCTAACACAAATAAGTTGCCAGAAGATTAAGCTCTTTGGAATGGATGAAGAAGTTATAATCCTTATTTGTACAAAGGATTGTGCACTAAGATTTTAAGGGGTTGGTGAAGAATCTGCTTATGCAATATAGTCTGGGGCAACAACAGAAGCATTCACATGGGCACAACATTGATTGATGCTTTCAGCTTCCCTTTTTCCACCGTGGGCCCCCTTTATGTTTAACAGGAGAGATGAAGCGTGAAAAAATATGCTACAGAAGTTTCTCTTTCACAAGCTCTTAAATTATGTACCTGCCACATCTGCTTTTGAACCAAAAGTTTCTTAACCTAACCTTTGAGACCGTGTTTTTGAGCACAGTAGTATCTCTGCTTCACGGTAGTTTTCCTTTTTTTTTTTTAATGTCAAACCCAATAAATGTTTTTTTTTACTTTTACCAAATGATTTTCTGTCCCAGTTACAAGGAAACAGTATTACGGTGTCTTTTTCATTATTAAAAAAGGTGTAGTCTGACATTTACAACTTGTCCATAAAACTGCTCTTAACTGCGGTAAAGCATGTCTGTCATTCACTTGCTTTCGTATGGATTGAATCAAGAATGTTTTTCCCAGTCCTTATAAAACTATCTTTTTTGTAGAGACCAAGAGGATTATCTTGCCAGGAAAGGCGAGTGTTTCCCCATTTCTCAAAATAGAATGTTAGATGGAAAAAAGAATTTCCCCGAATATGCTGTTGAACGTTTTTGAATAGCACCTTCTGAAAAATTGAAGCAAAATGTAAGATGCGGCATTCTGGGTGCAACATTTGAGACTGTATTATAATTAGTGTTCCATTCTATATAAATAGTAAAGTCTATGAATTGTCACTCCCCCCCCCCCAAAAAAAGATATCCAATGGACAATTTTGTGTGGGTGTACAGTATACAGGCAGTCCTTGACTTACAACCATAACGGGTGGGTTCCTCCCGGTTCAGACCGGATCGCCCGAACCGGTAGCGACCCGCTGGTGACGTCACTGTCGGTCCGTCTGTGTCGCCATCTTTTTTGGATTTTGTGTGAATTTTTCCCCTTCCGCGGCTTGAAAAAGGGCTTTCCCGCCTGCCTATGGGTGAATTCTGACCTTTATTTCTTCGCCCAAAGCACAGCTGATCAGCTCCTCAGCTGTGTTTCGGGCTCATTCCTGCTTCTGAGCATGCGTGAAAGCCAAATTGCATAAGGGGACGCGTGCGAAATATCGTGATGCGAACCGGTGGCGAAGGTAAGTGGAACCCACCCCTGAACCATAATTGAGCTCAAAACTGTTGCTAAGCAAGACAGTTGTTAAGTGAGCTTTGCTCCATTTTCTAACCTTTCTTGCCACAGTTGTGAAGTGAATCATTGCATTTGTTAAGTTAGCAACACGCTTGTTGTTACATGAATCTGGCTTTCCCATTGACTTTGCTTGTCAGAAGGCCGCAAAAGGTGATCACGTGACCCCAGGATACTGCAACCGTCATAAATATGAGTCTGTGCCAAATGTCTGAATTTCGGTCACGTGACCATGGAGATGTTGCGACGGTCATCCATATGAAAAACTGTCATAGGTCACTTTTTTCAGTGCCCTGTAACTTTGAACAGTCATAAATAAATGGTTGTACATTGAGGATTACCTGTATATGTGTACAGACTCAAAATTGCTTTTGGGGAAAGAATTTGGCCAATGAAAAAAGTGGTTTTAAAGGTATATAAATTTTCTATATTGGGAAATGAAACAAAATTCAAATTTTAACAAAAAGAAAAAGGCAATGGGGAGATGACACTAGGTATAATACTTTAAATCAGTGTTTCCCAACCTTGGCAACTTGAAGATGTCTGGACTTCAACTCCCAGAATTCCCCAGCCAGCATTTGCTGGCTGGGGAATTCTGGGAGTTGAAGTCCAGACATCTTCAAGTTGCCAAGGTTGGGAAACACTGCTTTAAATGTTCCTTTTTGATGACAATCAATAATTGCTAAAAACATCTTGTGGTAACCATGCTGCTTCTCAAGAGTGTTATCTATGTCATTTTACCCAAGCTAAATTTTCTGAAGTAGGCCAAATTGCTACACTAAGTTTCCTTTCTGAGCAGGAAGTGGATAGCCTCTAAGCTCAGATACAAAGAGAAAGGCAACTTTATTTATTTCTGAAGATGGGTCCTTGTGGCAAAGTGCCTTTGTAATGCCTCTCTTCCATTATGCTCCCCAAATTAGGGGTTGCTTTGAAAAATTAGATGTCATGAAATCATTCAGAATCATTCCACTAATGGATAAAATGCTGATAGGGACACCTTTAGAATTAGGTTTCTCTCCCTGTGGAGAGCAGGATTTGGTATAATTAAAATCAAAGCACGCTATATAATTCTCATCCAATATAGACTTCCTGGGAAGCCTACCTTTGCATTTAGGTGATTGGACGTGAAGTGGAAGATCTGTTAAGCTGATGGAGGAGTGGAAGGAAAGCAAAAGCCAGAAAAATTCCCTTTTTTTTCTTTTCTTAAACTCATAAAATACTATTCCTTAAATATGTATTGCTCGTCTTGTGTGTACAGAGGTGGGTTCCTCCCGGTTCGGATCGGTTCGCCCGAACAGGTAGCAAGCCGCTGGTGACCTCACGATGATGCCAAGGAACTGGTTCTGTTGGTGCCGGTCCATGGACGCCACTATGTTTTTTTTAAATTCCAGGGTTTTTTTCTTCTGTGCATGCGCAGAAGCCGAGTTTCCATCTTGTTTTTGGCTTTTTTTTCTTTGAATTTTTTTTGGATTTTTCAGCACTGTGCATGTGAGGCACCGCCATGCAGCACAGGAGGAAGCGAACCAGCAATGAGATAAGTTAGAACCTACCCCTGTGTGTGTAGCCGATGCATTAAAGCAAGGGTGTAAGCTTATGTCTGAAAATTGCTCTTTTTCCAAAAGAGGTTATTGGTTATATGTCATTGAACTTCCAAGGCATCAGCATTTGATGGACTTGGACAGACTTCATGAATAAAGTTGAAACTAATAATACACTTGTCGTCACTCTTTCTGTTGGCTCTCCTGGCTTGTGAAAAAAGACCATTAACCATATCATGGTGATAATCGTGATGGATTAAAAAAACAAAAAGAGTGAAACACCCAAAGAATCATTGATATGAAGTGGGGGTATTTTATCAACTTTTTAACCTTGAGAAGAGTATCCGGAGACTCCAGTTGGTGCAAAATGCAGCTGCGCGTGCTGTGGTGGGTGTGCCAAGGTACACCCACGTGACACCTATACTCCGCCAGCTGCATTGGTTGCCCATTAGTCTCCGGGTCCAATTCAAAGTGTTGATCATCATCTTTAAAGCCCTTCATGGCTTAGGACCAGGTTATCTCCGGGACCGCATTCTGCCTCATACTTCCCTCCGACAGGTTAGGGCCCACAGAGTTGGCCTCCTCCAGCTCCCGTCAGCCAAGCAATGCCGGCTGGCGGGTCCTAGGGGGAGAGCCTTCTCTGTGGCCGGCCCCGCGCTCTGGAACCAACTCCCCCCAGAGACCCGAACTGTCCCCACCCTGCTGGCCTTCCGAAAAGCCGTTAAGACATGGCTCTTCCTGCAGGCAGGGGGTAGAGCTTAATTCCATCTACACTCTCCCCCGGGTATGTCTGGCGGTTGAATGGTGCTTTTATATTGAAATTTTTAATTTTTATATTTTGATTTTAAATTGAATTTATTGGTTTTCTTGTATTTTTCCTGTGTTGTAAGCCGCCCTGAGTCCCTCGGGAGTGGGGCGGCATATAAGAAACCATAAATAAATAAATAAATAAATAAAGGTAAAGGCGCTATAGAAGGAACTCTGTTTGAGCTAATTTGAGCTCCAAGCCATAGCTAACTTTTAGAAAGTGGCCACATGGAAACCATGTGAAAAATGGAAGATAAATGTAGGTTCTTTCCCTCAACAGAGCTATTGTCCTTTCAACTAAGCAAACTTGTAAAACTATACATTCCTTAATAAAACTGGAGATGAATTGGAATTATGTAGGGATTGTAACTTCTAGTGTCTTTTCCTTTTGCATAGAACTCTGTGTTCATGTGTTTCAAAGGGTGAGAGGGAATGCATTTATTTTTATTTTATTTATTTATCATATTGTCTTTCCCTCAGAAAGAAGCAAATCTTACCTAGACAGAAGGGGTGATTCTGATTTATACATATAGGGAACCTCAGTGAGCCCAAGTTATTGTGTAAAGCAGGGGTGTCAAACTCGCGTGTCACGGCAGTGTCACATGATGTATCAGAACTTTTTTCCCCTTTGCTAAACCGGATGTGGGCGTGGCCAGCACGTGACGCATCCGGCCTGCGAGCCACAAGTTTGACAAGCCTGGTGTAAAGGATCTCCTGGGGAAATAAGACATACCATATTTTTTGGAGTATAAGACGCACCGTGATATGGTTAATGGTCTTTTTTCACAAGCCAGGACAGCCAACAGAAAGAGTGACGATGAGTGTATTATTAGTTTCAACTTTATTCATGAAGTCTGTCCAAGTCCATCAAATGCTGATGCCTTGGAAGTTCAATGACATGTAACCAATAATGTCTTTTGAAAAATAGAGCAATTTTCAGACATAAGCTTACACCCTTGCTTTAATGCATCGGCTACACACACAGGGGTGGGTTCTAACTTAACTTGTTGCCAATTCGCTTCCTCCCGGGCCGCGTGGCCGCACCTCACATGCACAGTGCTGAAAAATCCCAAAAAAATTCAAAGAAAAAAAAGCCAAAAACAAGATGGTGCCGGAAACTCAGCTTCTGCGCATGCACAGAAGAAAAAAACCCCGGAATTTAAAAAAACCCCGGTTCCGTGACATCATCGTGAGGTCACCCTAAAAGAGGCTGAAAATTTGGGTGCGTCTTATATTACAAATGTACCTTTTTCGAAGCTTTTTTTCCAGCCCTAATGAGGCACTAACAATCTTCCTGGCTTGCAGGCTTGTTTTCATTGCTACGCCCTCCAAAAAAGGTTTTTCAGCCCTAACGAGGTGCTAATGATCTTCCTGGCTCTTATCGGCTTGCAGGATTTTTTTATTGTGACTCCCTCCGAAGGAGGTTTTTTCCAGCCCTAAGTATTTGCAGGCTTGTTTTCATTGGTACTCCCTCCTAAGAAGATTTTTTAAAGCCCTAACCAGGGGATAAAATAATGTGCTAAAGCTGACCAGACTAAGGACGCTAGCCAGATGAATACCTGGTAGGCAGATTTTTCCCCCTATTTTCCTCCCCCAAAACTAAGGTGCGTCTTATATTCTGGTGCGTCTTATACTCTGAAAAATACGGTAGGTGGGGTTTGGTTAACAAGTCCTTGCTCCCAATTTAAAGTTTCCTTTGATTTCTCTTTTTCCCCCTCATGTTTTATCACTATAGATATATTCTCCTGTTATGTGGAAGGCAAAAAAAATGCAAACAATTGAAGGAAGGTCAGCAAGACTAGCTTAAGCATGCATACTTCAGTTTTAGAATTAACCATGAAGAGTCTTCTAAGCCCTCAAGAATGATGAAAAGAGACAAGATTCTACTTACATTCGGAGGGGGCTTAGGGCAAGCATACTATCCTGCCCCTTTGCATCACCTTCCATACAGAGAGAATAAAAAGCTATAGGAAAGAGCCTCTTCTGTGTCAAGAAACTCGGGAGGCTCAACTAAGCGGAGAATCTCTATCATCAGAAGAAGCTTTCTCCTCCAACAAGTCATCCTCTAGTTACGGAGGCTGATGTGAAGAGGGTAGGTAGGGCTTGTTCCTGCTTTCTCTGAACATGAGTAGAATCTCACAATTCCTTATAGAGTGTGAGGAAAGCTAGAGTTAAACCAGAGTTCAAGAGGAGGACTTAAATTATGGAAAACAGCGAAAGACAGGAAGGAGAAAGTCTACTTAGCGCAACAGGGAAGCCACAATAAAGCACAGGACCTGCCATAGCATTTAGGCAGAGCAAATTAGTTGGGTATCATGAAAGGGCAGCACATTGTTTGCTTAATGCTATTATTACTATATTTTTAACACCAGGGAGGGGAAGTGGTGCTTAGGAGATTTTCCTCACCTGCCAAAATAATTTAACTAGCTTTGGTATTATTTGGCTTGACACAGAAGGGGTGGCAGGAGGGAGCACCATTGGCTGCTGCATTCTGCCAAATAGAAGCAAAATTTATTGAGCCAGCTTTGCATTTCTAATATGAAGGGTTTTTTTTAAAAAAAAAGCATCTTTTTTAAAAATGCAATTCTAAACCAGGAATTAAAAAGGTGCCATCAAGATGTTCTTTGTGTGTGTGTGTGTGTGTGTGTGTGTGTGTGTGTGTGTGTGTGTGTGTGTGTGTGTCTGCATGCATTCTAACAAATTTTCATTCCTTAACGTTGAGGGGCTATTCTATTTGGAAGATGTTTGGCCAACTTTAAAACAGTCACACACCCTCTTTCAAGCCTGGGATGCTTATGTTCAACAGAAAAATAATCTTCCTGATCTTCTTTACAGGGTTGTTTTTTGTCAGTGTGTGAAGTCCTTCATACATGGAGAGTGCTGTGTAAAAAAAAAGAGCTAAGCGTTATTAAGTTGGCTGGGGTGAGTTCAATAAAAATTTATTGCCAAGTAATTGTGCCTAGCATTGCAGTCTTAGTCACAGATGGCTATCACTTGCATAATTTCATTAGAAATGTGGATTGCCAGGATTTGCTCTTTAGGCATTTCTGCTCTGGTTCACAAAGTTCACACTTGCTGCAAATACAAGGACAGTGAGCGTAAAAGCAAATTTATCATCAGGTCTTTTCTCCCATCCAACCAGACTGCATTCATCACTTAAAGTAATCAGTTTTGTTAGCTGTGGATTTCAGCTGATTGTGTGACTTTTTGTAGTCCATTAAAATTCCAGCTCGGTGAATTAATGTAAGAATAGCCCTTGACTACAAACGGCCTGACACGGGAGATGTATGAACCAAGCAACACTTTCCTTGTAATCTACAGCCACTCCAACTTCTGGCTGTCTTTTTTTTTTTTTTGGTCCAGCTCTGCTTTTATATGTCTAGTTAAAAATCTGTTAGGATTTACTGCAGGCTTTGTTTATGCAAGGATTGGAGCTTTGGATGGTGTCAATTAGGCAGACGCAAGGAAGTGAAGGCTTCGGAGGTGAAAGCAATGGATCACAGAGCAGGTTTGTCGGTGGGAAACCAGCTGTAGGATTAGCTGGGAAAGGAAACCACTGCGCTGCTCTGGCACTCACCGAGGGTGTCAAACAGCAGTCTGGAAAGAACAACTCTGATTTGTTTACATGAAAGCGAGTCGAGCTCTTCACCGCTGACAAATTGTGTGTGGCACATCACAACATTAAAGTTTGCCATAAATCACTTAGTTCTTGCCAAGATGAAAGGAAAGTTTATCCTTTTGGTGCGTGTACACATGTGTCAGGGTGTGTGTAGCAGTCTCACCCATGACAGCCTGATGGCTTGTAACAGTTAAAGAGGCCATCAAAGATCCCTTTCACATATGCAACACGTTCTGTTCTGTTTCTCTCCCACAAAGCCCTAGGGAGGACTTATTAAAAGACAGAATCCAGAAACAGAACGACAGAACGCCCCGGCTGTCACAGTTCAGAGCTCAAACCATTCATCACTTTATTAATAAACTATAGCCCATTCTGGACAACAAACAACACTGCACTTTCTCTGGCATCAGGCAGTGGGCCCATATTTGCATATGAACAACAACCCACCTTGAAGCCGATTCTCACAGGCAACAAGAAACAATGATGCTAACATGGGAAACAGATCCTGCAACAAACCAGATATCTACTTTGCACCTCCATCTGCAGCAACTATCAATGGCCCCACTAAGTACCCCCCATAAGATTAAATGCACTATCAGAAGGTAGTCCTTGACTTATGACCACCATCGAACCCAAGATTTCTGTTGTTAAGTGAGACATTTGTTAAGTGAGTTTTGCCCCATTTTATGACCTCTCTTGCCTCTGTTGTTAAGTGAATCACTGCAGTTGATAAGCAACGGTCATAAATATGAACCAGTTGCCAAACATCTGAATTTTGATCCCACGATCACGGTGACGCTGCAAAGGTCGTAACTGTGAAAAGTGGTCATAAGTCACTTTTTCCAGTGCCCTTATAGCAATAGCAATAGCACTTTTCTTATATACCGCTTCATAGTGCTTTACAGCCCTCTCTAAGCGGTTTACAGAGTTCAGCATATTGCCCCCAACAATCTGGATCCTCATTTTACCGACCTCAGAAGGATGGAAGGCTGAGTCAACCTTGAGCCTAGTGAGATTTGAACAGCTGAACTGTTGAACTAGCAGTCAGCCTGCAATGGCTGCATTTAACCACTGCACCACTTCAGCTCCTTATAATTTTGAACGGTCACTAAATGAACCTCGAACTAAGTTGAGGACTACATGTATATGCCCTCCATTAAGCTCTCAGAGCAAAGGGATGCAGGTGTCTATTTTATTTAGTTATTTGTTCAATGCATATAGCTGCCCATTTCATATTAGAGTGCAGCACTGCAGGCTACTTCAGCTGACTGCTAGCTGCAGTTCAGCTGTTCAAATCTCAAGGGCTCAAGGTTGACTCAGCCTTCCATCCTTCTGAGGTTGGTAAAATGAGGACCCAGATTGTTGGGGGCAATATGCTGACTCTGTAAACTGCTTAGAGAGGACTGTAAAAGCACTGAGAAGGGGTATATAAGTCTAAGTGCTATTGCTATATACTGGACAAAGCTAAGCACACACGCACACGCACACAGACGCACACATAATAATTCAAAACAAAGCATAACACTATTCAAAGAATGAAAATATAATCAATAGTAGAGCACCATTTCTTTTCCTAAAATTACAACCGCTTAGCAGACTCTCCACCAATATAACCTGATCCCCAGGCCAGATGACAAACTCATGTCTTTGAGCCAGTGGTGGAATTCAATTTTTTTTACTAATGGTTATGTGGGCATGGCTTGGTGGTTATGTGAGTGTCACTCAATGTCACTCCCACCCAGTCACATGACACCCCCCCCCAGCCACACCTACCCAGGTTTTGTGGCTTCAGGTGTTTTCTGTGGGAAATGGGTCATGTGACTGGGTGGGTGTGGCCAACTTGATTGGTCTCACCCTTAGGAAATTTCTCCTTAGTCCAACTCACAATAAAATAGCACAATAAAATAGCACTGTTCCAATATTTAGAATAGAATAGAATAACAGAGTTGAAAAGGACCTTGGAAGTCTTCTAGTCCAACCCCCTGCTTAGGCAGGAAACCCTACACCACTTCAGACAAATGATTATCCAATCTCTTCTTAAAAACTTCCAGTGTTGGAGCATTTACAACTTCTGGAGGCAAGTTGTTCCACTGATTAATTGTTCTGTCAGGAAATTTGAGGGGCTCCTACAAAAATGAGGGAGTCAATCTATTTTCCAAAGCACCAAAAGAAGAAATGACGGAAACTAACTGAAGAGAGAAGCAACATAGGACTAAGGAGAAATTTCCCAAGGGTGAGACCAATCAACCAATGGAATAGCTTGTCTTCAGAAGTTGTGGGTGCTCCATCACTAGAGGCTTTCAAAAAGAGTGAGGGAAGTAAACCCCAAAAGGACAGTGCCAGGAACCACTAAAACAATGCAGAGAACTTAAAACAGCCATTCCCCCTTTTAAAAAAAGTCAACCCCAAAGCAAACGCAGCAGCTGAGAGGGAAACTAAGAGCAGCTGCTCAGGCTAATTGAAAGCCTGGGCATGCTGCCAAAAGCCATTAACCCTTCCAACACTATTATTCTATGTTCTCTGAGTTCTAAATTGGGTGCTTCACAGCAGAAGCAATACATCTGGCTAGACCACACATGCATTAAATTCATGGCGTGTATGATCAAGCCTCATCATTGTCCCCTCCTGTATCTTTTCCCCCAGGAAGAAACAAGAAGTAGCCAACACTGCAGCAGCTATAAAAAGTCTTGGGAAACTCCGGGGAGTATCAGCTGATCACAGAAGTGTTACTTAATACCCTTTATAATGAAAATGTTTGTAATCTTTTTTTAAAATAAATTTTTATTGTGTTTTTCTCCTTATACAAATACTCATATTTTATACATGACTGTGCTCATTTACATATTATTTACATACCATTACATTTACATATTATTTACATATCATTACATTCAAATCCAGGTATATTCCATACACTTCAGTTGGGCGGCATACAAATCTATTTAAATAAATAAATAAATAAATATATATATTTTACTTCTCCTTATATTTTGTCTCTCCTTTTTTGTTTTTTCTATTCTCAATCCAATTGTACCATTTCTTCCATATTGCATGATATTCCAAATCCATTTGTCCTTTCAGTTCAATTGTTAATTTGTCCATTTCGGCACAATCAAATATTTTTTTTTAATTACTAAGCTTTCAGAGGGTATATTCTTTTGTCTCCAACATTGCGCAAAGGCAATTCTTGCTGCTGTTATAATATGTAATATAATATATATGTTGTTTTATTATATTCCCCTTTCGCAATCCCTAACAAAAATAACTCTGGAGTAAATTCTACTTGAAAGCCTGTTATTTCCTGTATCCATCTATGAATTTTTACCCAATATTTTTTTGTTTCCATGCATAACCACCATGTATGATAGAAGGTACCTTGCTTTTGACCACATTTCCAACAATTTGGTTCCAGGTTTAGATAAATCTTCGCTAATCTAACAGATGCCTTATACCATCAATAAAACATTTTGTACTGGTTCTCTTTATATTTTGCTGATTTAGTTATTTTATAATTCCTATTCCAAATTTCCCCCCAATCGTCTAATTCTATACTATGTCCAATATTTTTTGCCCATGCTATCATAACTCCCTTCACTATGTCTTCTGCTCTATCAAATTCTAATAAATAATTATAAATTTTTGTAATTAATTTTTCATCCGGGCCAATCAATATTTTATCTAATTGTTGCGGGACTGTCTCAAATCCATACTCTTCTTTATCTATTTTATACCGTGATTGAATTTGCATATATGGCCACCAGTCTATAATTATACCAAGATCTTCCAATTCTTGTCTACTTTTTAAATTTCCTTGTCTATCAAGCAGTTGCTGATATGTAACCATTTTGTTTATATCTAAAGTGTTTGGGTGGATTATCACTTCCATTGTGGATACCCACCTAGGGACTTCCATATAATGTTTTCTCTTAATCTCTTCCCATACTTGCATCAAAGCTTCTCTTATTTTATGTCTTATAAAATAAGTATGAAGTTTTTTTTCTCCTTGTCCTATAGGAAGGCATGCCAACCTTTTTGTAAATCATGTCCCTCCAGTGTTAGTAATCTTTTATTCCTTAAATTAATCCACTCTTTAACCCATACCAAAATTGCAGCTTTATAATAAAGTCGCCAGTCAGGGAGCCCCATCCCACCTCTGCTTCTATCATCCTGAAGATTTGTTAATTTTATTCTTGCTTTTTTACCTACCCAAATAAATGTTGTTGTAATTTTATTCAAATCCATTAAAAAAATTTTATCTACCGTATTTTTCGGAGTACAGACGCACCTTTTTACCCCCCAAAAGAGGGTGAAAACTTGGGTGCGTCTTATACACAGAATGCAGCCCCACCCACCCAGCCACCCCCACCTTCTTCCAGCAATTTACCTGCTTGCAGGAAAGAGGGAAGAGCCTGTAAAGCCAAGCAAGTCAGTAGCAGTTTCCCGATCTACAGCTGATTTGCCACGTGCTAAAATGAAACTGAAACTAGCTGCAAAGAGGCAAATAGCTGGGAGAGACACACAGATTTTTATATTTTGCTGAACTGGATGGAAGGGGGTAAGTGAATAACTATAAATGTCCGTAGAATGTTCAAATTATTAGACTTATTTTTTAAAGACTGCTTTATTATTGTTCTAGAGCCAGGGGTCTCCAACCTTGGCAACTTTAAGACTTGTGGACTTCAACTCCCAGAATTCAACAGCCAGCTTTGTTAGCTTTGCTGGCTGTGGAATTCTGGGAGTTGAAGTCCACAAGTCTTAAAGTTGCCAAGGTTGGAGATCCCTGTAAATCTAGACAACTTAACAAAATAAAGAAGCTTTTTAAAATAAATGCTTGTTCTGAAGAGGCCCAGTGCTATTGTATCTTCTTTTAAATAATAGAGAATAATGTATACTTCCAGAAATTGTAATTAATTTTAACAGCTCTGTACAAGTATAGTATGAAATGTAACAGTGTCCTGTTTAGTATTAGAGTTTAGTTACCTTGGAGTAGATCTATTTAAATAATTGGGAAGAATTAGTGTGACTACATTTAAGAAAACTTTCTGGCATAATGTACATTTCTCCAATTCTTTGCTATTTCTATGGGTCAGGCACACATGCACAGAAATACACAGCAAACAGTGTATATCATCTGTGCTGTTTGCTGTTTGCTGTTTGGCAAATTGCTTGGAGGCAGAGGCCTTTTTCCCTTGTTTTCCTCCCCCAAAACTAAGGTGCGCCTTATACTTTGGTGCGTGTTATAGTCCGAAAAATACGGTAATTTTATGGGTATAGTTTGACAAAATATTCATTTTGATGGTTGCAATTTGACCTAGTATAGATAGTTTTAATGTTCCCCATCTTTCCAAATCTGTTTTTATTTGTTGTATTAATTTCCCATAGTTGTCTTCTTTAATTGAGGAGCATCTTGCTGTTAGCCAAATACCTAAATATTTAATTTTTTGGTATATTGTAGTCCCAATTTTCCCTCTAATTCTCTTTCCTCTTTTAATGTTAGATTTTTCACTATCATTTTTGTTTTTGTTTTATTAATTTTGAGGCCTGCTACTTCTCCATATTTCTCTATTTCCCTTAATAAAATTTGTCTTGTCTCCTTTGGATCTTCAATAAAAAATACTAGGTCGTCTGCAAATGCTTGAGTTTTATACTCTTCCTTTCTAATCTTAGTTCCTTTAATCTCTTTATTTGCTCTAATCTTTATTAATAAAGACTCTAATGTTAGGATAAATAGCAGAGGTGACAAATGGCATCCCTGACGGACTCCTTTTGTTATTTCAAATGATCTTGTGGTATCTCCATTTATTATTATATTTGCTTTTTGAGTGGAATATACAGTTTCTATCATTTGTTCAAATCTATCTCCGAATTTCATTCCTTTAATCTGTCTAATCATATATTCCCAATTTAGATTGTCAAATGCTTTTTGCGCATTCAGAAAAACAAGTGCAACTTGTTTTTCTGGATGCACTTCATAACATTCTAATATATTTAATACTGTTCTTTTATTGTTTCTGATTTGCCTCATTGGGAGAAAACCGTTTTGATCGGGGTGAATTATCTCATTTAAAAAAAATTCATTTGTCTTGCAATGATGGTCATAAAGATTTTATAATCCACATTCAAAAGAGAAATTGGCCTATAATTTTGAATTTGATTTGCATCTGTACCTTCTTTTATAATCACTGTGATATATGCTTCTCTCCATGATACAGGCATCTTAGCTTCCATCAACACTTCATTGTAGAGTTCTATAAGTATTGTTTCTATCAATTCCTATGTATTTTTGTAGAACTCCCCTGGTATACCATCTGGACCCGGAGATTTATTGTTTTTCTGCTTTTGAATTGCTTCTTTTAATTCACTTACTGTTATCTCTTTATTTAACAACTCTCTCTTTTCTTCTTCCAATACAGTCATACTTTCTTCTTTTAAATAATCCTCTATTTTATCTAGATCAATTTCCTCCTGTCTATAAAATTTCTCAAAATAATTAGTTGTGATCTTTTTAATTTCCTCTTCATTGTTTTGCAAATTCCCTACTTCATCCTGCAGTTCAACATGCATATTTTCAAACACAATACATTTAAATGTGAAAAAACCCTGATCTTCACTGCAACCATTGCCATATTATCATAGTTTTTGCAGTTTAAAATGAATTGATTCGACTCTTGATAATGCCATGTGAATACATTTTCCTGATTGCATATTAATTCAGTTGAATATGCATTCATGAAATGACAGTGACAACCATTTTGTTTTGTTGGAAATAAGAGGAAAAGGAAAACCAAAAGCCTCAATTGCTTTCCTGTATAGGCAAATCTGGCCCCCTTATAACATGTGGACTTCAACTCCCAGAATTCCACAGCCAGCTATGCATTCCTGAGTCAGGAATTCTGGGAGTTGAAGTCCACAAGTTGTAAAGGGGCCATAGTTGCCCACCACTGCCATACAGGAAGATAATATGTGGCATCTACTTACTTTCACCCTTAGGGGAACAATGATGAACCTTACAACCAACTGTAAGAAACTGTTTTCTTCTATTTTACCTCCCTTTCTTGATGAGCACAGGGATGTGCAAAACTTCTGGCCCTGGTTTGATTGTAAATCACAGTTGTCTAGAAACTCAACCTTACATTCTGAAATTAGATAGCAGCAGTTTCACTGACTCATCTCTCATAATTTGTTTTTCTGCAAACAAGAAGGAAGATACACCTCAGATCAGTTTACTGCAAAAACAGGAATAAAACCCTATATAGCTCTCTGTCTGAAAGAAATCAGTAAACGAGTGAATAAAGAATCTTTAACTTCTTAAGACACAGACATAATAGTTGAAAGACAGTATTCAACATAGATCTGAAAAATAATTTTAATCAAACTAAAAAGCATTTTGGAAACAAAATTGGAATGAGTTGTTTGCACCACAATTCAAAATAAAAACTTCACAGATTTGTATACTTTTGGAATTCTTCAAATCTTGACAGACTTCTCAAAACAGAAAAGCCAGACTGTAGCTTGTTCTCTACATTTATGTATCTGAACTGCAAATATTCACACCTCTTCCATCAGCTCGGATGAAGCCTGGTTAGATTGATTGCACAGTTGCTCTGATCAATGTCATATTTCGCTCTATTAAATATTACTCTCTATTAAAATATTATATGGCATGTTGATATGCTCAAAGTGCCAGCCTTTTTCCTCATTCATCCTCTGAATGATATGAACAGTGTGTCCTTAATAATGGGGAATTGAAATTCAGAAATATAGTTATTTGGGCAAATGAACTGTGATATTATAGCTCATGTATTCCATGCTCTTTTAGACAAGAGGCAACATCTGCTTTTGTCTTTGCAGACTTTTCCGAATTGCTCTGACAGGGATTTTTTTTTTTACTAACCACAATTCTAGTAGGTCATGATGTGGTTATATTAGCTCATGATAAAATCAATTCGCCAATTAGTGATATTTATTTCTGTTTATTATTTAATTTTTGTATCACCATTTCAGGCACAAATTCCCATTCAGAGTGATATGCAAGCTCTTATAAAATATACCTGTAGAACATTATAATAGAAATCCATTTCAGTTCACGTTGCCAGTTTTTAAGATGGAGCTATTGCGGTTACAGCATCACTCCCAATTAATAAAAACTGTTAACAAAAAGGAGACTCACAGGTGTAATAGTAATAATCACTGAAATTGTCATCTATTGAATGAATGAGTCTATTTCAATTCACTGGAGCGTACAGAGTACTAAGGCGTCCATACAGGTTGCATTTGTCAAAAAATAAAGATGGTGATTATGACTGTGTGGTTGCAGCCCCATTCTCTGTTTATAAACATTGTAGTGGTAGAACATTAAAAAAAGAGCTTCACACACTTGCAACTACTAACTTGACATTTTAACCAATTAACATGCCTGCATATCACACTACAAAACATCCACAATAAATATATTCAAATGACCCCACTAAACAAACATAAATGGAGCCGTGATGACGCAGTGGTTAGAATGCAGTACTGCAGGCTATTTCTGCTGACTGCCGGCTGCCAGCAGTTCGATTCTCACAGGCTCAAGGTTGTCTCAGCTTCCATTCTTCCGAAGTCGGTAAAATGAGGACCCAGATTGTTGGGGGCAATAGGCTAAACTCTGTAAACTGCTGTAAAGCACTGTGAAGCAGTATATAAGTCTAAGTGCCATTGCTATTAAAATATCTTGCTATTGCTGTTAAAACAACAATAGAGTTTGGTACCCTTAGCCAAACTTCATTGTTGATCGCTGTCAGTGATAATTTTCTCACAATGTTGGTGCTGAGTGATATTTAAAAAAAAGACAGATAGATTAGAGCCAAGTAATGCAGATCCCAGAATGACTACCAATATTCGTCACAGCAAGCCTATTGCTGGGCAGGTAGATGATGCTTCATGGAGACATTTTGTCAAAAGGACTGGAGAGACGAGATGGCTCTGAATCTGGTCTTACTGGTTTGATTACATGTTGATTACATGGCTATAATTTGCAAATATTCTGGAATGTTCAATGTATTTTTAATGAATAAAGGAGGATCCGATCCACACCTACATACATTTCTGTCCTACCTTTGCTTATGTATGCACCTGCTTAGCTAACCATGCAAGAAGAGGCTTGCTCTTCTTGCATGGTTAGTTCCCTGAACAAATAAACCACGGCTGTTCCAAGGATCACAACCTCTAGAAAAGCATGTTTATAATATATGAAATATCTTTAGTTTAAAAAGAAAGAGTTATCTAACGTAAGTTGTAAAGTTCTACGTATCTCTCTGGCTACCATTCAGTTCACTAAATTGAATTCTGGACATAACTTACACTATATGAATGAAATTAAGATTCACTTTAGGAACTGGGTTGGGAGAAGTTACAGTCACAGTCTGTCTGTCTTTCTGTCTCTCTATCTATTCATCCACCGTCTATCGTCTATCTACCTCATGTGAAGGACAGTATTTGTACCCTAAGGTTCGTCTCCTCCTGAAGAGAGGGCTGAGTGTTAACAAGATTTAGCACTTAGACATCAATCCTATTTCTGCTTGATATCAGTGGCATCCCTTTACTTAGTATAGAGCATTCGCTGGCTGGGGAATTCTGGGAGTTGAAGTCCAGACATCTTCAAGTTGCCAAGGTTGGGAAACGCTAGTATAGAGAGTAATGTTTTGATACCATTTAAGGTTTCACTTCTACATTAAGATGTACGCAATTTGTAAACATGTCTTCTCCAATTTCGTAATCATTTAAGCACAGTTATTCTGGTGAATCTCATGATATTATTGTCCAAATTTCACCCATTCTAGAGGAATGGGCAAAGTGACACATTGTAGCTTGGCGCATGCTGTTCTATTCAAGCTATGCTATGCAACAGATATAAATTAAAATTCACCCCAAGCCATACTTGGAAAAGACCTTCCAGTATTCTTCTTTGCCTAAGCAAATGAATGCATTACTAAGCAATTTATTACAATACACACCCTAATATTGCTGCTGGCCGCTTGCCAAGGGCCAAATGTTTCCGGGCAGATCTGAAAAAGGGAGCCACAAAAGAAAGCTGTTAAAATACTAGCAAAATACTAGCCTTGGAAAATATAAATCCTGCTGTGTGTAGAAACCCAATTAAACCCAATTATCACAGATCCTGTCTTCTCCAATCCCATTCCTTCTCACCACTTTCTTGCATTATGAGTAGTATCTTTCTTCCTCAATCTCAGGTCCTCTACCAAAGAGACTGGGAGTTTGAGGTTCTGTGCAGTATCTTAGTTGTTGCCTTCTTCTGGACAGACAGTTCTGACATTATTATCCTGAGATCTGTTGGAGACACTTTTCCAGTTTAGGAATCACTGCTCCAAGTACTCCTACTGCCATTGGGACTACTTTGGCCTTGACTTTCCACATCCTCTCCAGTTCCTCCTTCAGGCCCTGGTACTTGTCCAGCTTCTCATGCACCTTCTTCCTGATGTTGCTGGCACTGCTATATCTATCACCACTGCTGTCTTCTGGTCTTTGTCTACTACTACAAGGTCTGGTTGATTAGCTAATGCCTGCTGTCTACCTGGATCTGCAAATTTCATAGGATCTTAGCCCTATTATTCTCCAAAACCTTCTCTGGAATCTTCCATCTGGACTTGAGAAGGTCTTGTGCATACACTGTACCGACGTTCAGTGCCAGTTACTTGGATGTGCCATTCAGCATATGCAGTTCCTGCCTACACCTCACATCCTGATTCCTGCCACTTTCCAATTGTCACTCCATGGTTTTCTTTGATCACTGCAAGTAGTCCGTGGGACAGTACCTTTGTCTCTTCATGCCCTCCAAAGGCTGGCCACAACAATCATGAAGAAGTCATGCAAAATGAGAAAACAATGTGAGATAGCAATAGCACTTAGACTTATATACCACTTCATAGTGCTTTACAGCCCTCTCTAAGTGGTTTACAGAGTTCAGCATATTGCCCCCAACAATCTAGGTCCTCATTTTACTGACCTCAGAAGGATGGATGGCTGAGTCAACCTTGAGCCAGTGAGATTTGAACAGCTGAACTGCTGAACTAGCTGTCAGCTGAAGTAGCCTGCAATGCTGCATTTAACCACTGCGCCACCTTTGAGATTTGAGGCATGAGTGGGTAACTCCATCAGACCCCAGTTGAGCAACTCACTCAGACCAGGGTTAGTGTCATTGGGAAGAATCTAGAGCTTTGCACCCGGGTTGACTTAGCAAGATTTACAGATTATTAGAGTTGGAAGGGACCTTGTAGGTCATCTAGTCCAACCCCCCACTCAAGCAGGAGTCCCTACACCATTTCGGACAAATGGCAGTCCAATCTTCCTTTGAAAGTCTCAAGTGTTGGAACTCTCACAACCTCCTTAGGCAAGCTGTTCCACTGGTTGATGGAACCAGTGGTCTGCTCTCACCGTCAGAAAGTTTCTCCTTATTTCCAGGTTGAATCTCTCCTTGGTCAGCTTCCATCCATTATTCCTTGTCTGGACTTCTGGTGCCTTGGAAAACAGCCTGACCCCCTCCTCTCTGTGGCAGCCCCTCAAGTATTGGAACACTGTTATCATGTCACCCCTGGTCCTTCTCTGGGCCATGCCCAGTTCCTGCAACGGCTCTTTGTATGTTATAGTTTCCAGTCCCCTAATCATCCTGGTTGTTCTCCTCTGCACTTTCTCTAGAATTTCAATGTCTTTTTTGTAGTGTGGTGACCAAAACTGGATGCAGTATTCTAGGTGTGGTCTAACTAAGGCTTATTAGTACCTCCCTAGTCCTAGATTGTATCCCTCTATTAATGCAATTTAGGATTGCATTGGCTTTTTTGGCTGCCGCTGCACATTGCTGGCTCATATTGGTTGTCCACCAAGACTCCAAGATCCCTCTTGCAGTCACTGCTATTGAGTGTGGTTTCACCTAGGTTTTTCTTACCTAGGTGTAGGATTTTACTTTTCTCTGCATTGAATTTCATTTTATTAGATTGGGCCCAGTGTTCAACTCACACTTGAATCAGAAGAGGAGCCACAAATGAATCAGAAGAGGAGCAAATCCAAGTTCAATTATTCTTATGGGAGAAAGAAGACAATCATAAACTTCTGAATCAACCCCCATAGACTCCAGATCTTGTTATTCATAGTTGAGTTATTTGTTGTTTCATGCTGGAACATAACCCCTGTGAATAACAAGAGCCACCTGTTACTCTTGTGCATCTTTTAAAATTTGATTTAATTTTAACTGTGTTTGTATCATCTTTAGAAAATGTTCCACATCTGCAAATCTGCCTGACTCTAATGCCTGGAAGCCTCTGACAGGAGCCATAACTTTAGAAGAGCTAAGACAGAGAGGAGAGAATGTTTATAAAGGGGATATTTCATGTTGGAAGACTTGTCCAAATGACCCCTTGACCTGTTCAAGACTCTTGTGATTACATTAGCCACAATGTTAATCCCACCATTCTCCCAGCGATTTGTATAATTTTATTCTAAACATGGCAGAGCCAAGATGGGGTAGGAAATGAACACAAGTGAACCACAAATGTCTGCAGAGATGAAATTCGGTAGCAAGGATATATGTGTGCGAACACTGCTCCTGATATCTCCACACAGCTCAATATTCTGTTCTGCGGTACAGTCCGCACACTGACTATAAAGAGCTGCAAAGGTTTATAAACCTGACTTGCTTATTGCGCTCTCCATAGTTGGTGGCTCTCCTGAATAAAAAATTTCCAATTTGGGGCAAATTTCTGTTTTATGTTTACCTGGAGGAGACCTATTTGTATCCTCCCTCTCTCAGCCATCTGCACAGAGTTTGTATTCAAAGGGGAAAACATGATTTTGGATGTCTAATTGGAGCACAATTAGACATCCACATTATTCAGGTTGGAAGAAACTGCTTTAATATTTTTTTTCTGTGGAAGAATAATTTTATACAAGGAGGCAAGGTCAGATATAATATGCATCCTCATGTATGCTCCAGATTACCTTCTCCCACTGAAACCCAGATTGCAGAACAGCATTGCACACTAATAATCCACACAAAGCTTGGCGGATTTCAGTAGCTGGTGGAAATATTCAGGGTGTGAAGGCAACATCACTCCTGTGATCCCTCAACACTTGTAGATGACTTAGAAGTATGTGAAACTGTTTTGTTGATTATATTTTCCTTCAGAAAACTCAAGGCAGCTTACATCACTCTTTTCCTGTATTCTAATTTTATCTGCAAGCAACTCAGTAATCTGAGTTGGCCAATCCAGCAAGAATTACAACAACTCTGGAAAGATGAATTTGCTACTAATTGAGTGCTTAAACCAGTGGTGAAATCCATTTTTTTAACTACTGGTTCTGTGGGCGTGGCTTGGTGGGCGTGGTGTGGCTTGGTGGGCGTGGCGTGGCTTGGTGGGCGTGGCTTGGTGGGCGTGGCAGGGGAAGGATACTGCAATATCTCCATTCCCACCCCACTCCAGGGGAAGGATACTGCAAAATCCCCATTCCCACCCCACTCTGGGGCCAGCCAGAGGTAGTATTTGCCGGTTCTCCAAACTACTCAAAATTTCCGCTACCGGTTCTCCGAACTACTCAAAATTTCCACTACTTGTTCTCCAGAATCTGTCAGAACCTGCTGGATTTCACCCCTGGCTTAAACCAAGGGTAGCTGGCTGAGGAATTCTGGGAGTTGAAGTCCACTGGTCTTCAAGTTGCCAAAACCCCTGGTTTTGACCTTAACGTCTGTCAGTTCCAGCAAACTAATTCAGAACAACTGGAAAGCACCAAGTGTTCTATCCCTAAATTATATAAACAATGTGAGGGAGCAGCTGAGTCTGCCTTGGGGAAAAATATAAACATGCTTATTTGTTGCCTCCACAGCAAAGTATTTAGATGTACACATTTAAACAATCTTCTGTGTATATCTAACAATGTGATATGTGAAGCAGCCTGCATTTTTTAAAAATCCTCCAGCTCCTATTTGATGGGGGAGGGTGGCAAAGAATCTGAATTTCTAGTGAATGAAAGCAAATTGATAACTTCAGGCAAGGTCAGAAGATTTTGACCCATCCTTCTCTTCTCTTAAATAAGCAAAATATGTGGAGCATGCAACATTTTATATCCAGTTTATTGGGTTTAAAGATAAGACAATGTCCTGGGAATAATCCAAGAAAGAGATTGCTGAAATCATTCCTGCTGCTTTCCTCCTCTTTGTCCTTTCTCTTATACTCTCAGACTTTTCAAATTAGTTCCAATCTTTCATTTATGGACAATAAATTTAGTTTGGCCTAAAAGAACAGCAAACCAATATGAAGTTATACTGCTATATGGGCACCCTGGTGCATCCAACTGCTGTCTCTGCAAGTACGGCTTTATAACGCTTTAGACTGAAATAAAGCACCTTGAATACCTTCCAGTAGAGACTAATAATACAGACTGCTATTTTCTATAGCAAAAGTGCTGAGATTGCAGTAGCCAAAAAGATGTAAATTATTTGAGAAGATGTGTGTGCATATGTATAAAATGGGGAAGGATCAGGGGTGAAATCCAGCAGGTTCTGGAGAACCGGTAGTGGAAATTTCGAGTAGTTCGGAGAACCGGTAGTGGAAACTTTGACTAGTTCGGAGAACCGGCAAATGTCACCTCTGGCTGGCCCCAGAGTCGGGTGGGAATGGAGATTTTGCAGTATCCTTCCCCTGCCACGCCCACCAAGCCACGCCCACCAAGCCACGCCCACAGAACCAGTAGTAAAAAAAAATTGGATTTCACCACTGGGAAGGATTGCATTTCTCTCCCAGTTCCAGCAAATGTTGCAATGTATGCCCCGAACCAGAGGGGACCATGAGATACAGAGCTGGCAGGGCAACCTACAAAAGGAAAGCAGATACTTAACCAAGTCCTGAAATTGATGCTGACAAGAAGTGATCAGGAGGCAGCACGTCTGCTTTGAGATGTTTTCTTCCCATTGCCTAGATATCACTTATCATCATACCAGAGGGCATGAACTTCACACAATCTATTTCAACAACTTTCCTTTTACTTTCTGGAGTTACCTGAGTACATGTAGATAGTTGCTACTGTAGTATCAAGCTGTGAAAGAGAGTAAAGATACACCAGGGCCACTTACTCAATTAATTAATGGTGCACTGTTGTACAGTTTGGGCCTTTTGATAGGTCCATACTGGTTTCATTTCTAGTTTTGGAATGCTGATCGAGGACCTTTTGATAGATTAAAAGGGCTGTACACCAGGACTGTACATGCTTCGAAAAATATTTGGAATGAGTGCTTGGGATATTTAAAAACATAACACTTCTCTGTGTCATTCAGTAAAACATTCCATTATTCACAGATTTCCATTGGAACATAGGGAAAGAAAAAAATCTGTGGTGGGTTTAATGAATCAAATTTTTAAAGCTATAGATATATAAGGCAACTTTTTTTTTTGCAACCTGAACTTTTTACATTATCTATAATTATTACAAGCCAGTTCTAAAACTTGTTATTATATCTTCAAACTAAATTCTAAATGTTGTTTCTTTTTTATATTTCAAGCATAAAAACTAGAAGCAATATTGCAGTAGAAACAAGACCAAATAAAATCTCTTTGTTTAAAACCATTTACAGTACATTGCCATCTTAATCAAATCTATTTCCCCTACACACACACACACACACACACACACACACACACACACACACACACAGTTGTGTGCGTGTGTGCGTTCTCTTATCTTTCTAAGGGGTTGGTGACCCCTGATGTATATTAACAAAAATCACTATACTCTTTGAGATTCTTTAACGTTAAAATGGAAAACTCTTTTATATTCACTTTAAAACTCCAAACATTTCTTAAGAAAGTTTAGCTTTACAATTAAAATCAATTAATTCTAATGCATCCTTTTAAAACTTCCTTTTAACATACATTCTAACAAATTAACAGGAAGCCTAAAAACATGAATGTACCGTACAATTAGAAGTGGAGAGATAGGTGAGGAGGGTCTGAGGTACTTATTCTGAATAATTCTTGAAGCTTGCAAGTATTGATGGTACTATGTGAGTCTGATCCTATACATCAGTCTGAGTCCAATTGAAAGGGATTTAAAAAAATCTGTTTTCTATAGGACTGTCTACAACTGATGCTCAATCACATCTCCCTCCTTTCCTTGGGAGGGAAGACCAGACAGACGTTGGCAAATATTAGGATAATTTTTTTTCTTGAGATGTGGTGCACCACCATCTCCTTCAGGGCAATTGATGTGCCATCTTCTATTCAAAGAAGAATCATCATCTCTCAGATCCAAACACACACATTCATACACAAATGCCTGACGAAGTGAGGTAGAACATGGGCCTGACCTGCAGTTATGTAGAGCTGGTTTACAGAGAATTATATTCCTTATTATCCAAAGCCAAAGTGACTTAACAAATTGTTGCCCTAGTCCATTCATTGGATTCCATTCAAGTGAGTCCATTCGACAACAAATACAAGTGATTTTTTAATCAACAAAATGTCTAGCAAACATGTCACAGTGATCCAAAGAGAGATATGAGAATTAGTTCTCACACAGTCAGTGAAAAACAACATGACAGCAAATCTGAAAATTGCAAAAACAAAGGACAGATGGAGACAAACCAGCCCACTCAAAGGAGGAGGCCAAGTAATCAGTTAGAAAGGGCAGGGAAGAAAATGAATTGCAAGGTTTGAACATGGTTTTCTACATATAAGGCTTATTATTGATTCCCAGCCATTCCTGACATATTTAATTATGGCTTCTTACTTTCTTCCATAAATATTTCTTATCTGTGATTCGGATTCCTGGATTTCTTGTGAGTTTGCCATCATGGCTTGTTTCTGCCAGGAGATAAAGCCTGACAACAGATCATCCAATAGCTCTCTCTATCCAACAAGATACGTATTAACATTTGCTAACCCAGGAATGGTTGAAAACTGCTTATTGTCACAATGTAGGCCCAAAACTGATCTCATATCTGCATTTGTTCCTACTAATTCCTCAGGCTCTAGGCAGTGTTTTTAGTCTTTTATCTCTTAAGAGTTCCTCAGTCAACCAATCAGTTTCCTAGAATTGGTAAACAAACCGAAGCTCCTTAAGGACTATCACGCCCAATGTCCTCATTGTCTCTACATTCCAGAATTCACTCAGACATATAGTTTGCCTGCCAGATCAATGGCAAAATCCATGAGGTATCTGGTTGGACTGGCCTAATCATTGAACCAAAGGTATCAAGGAGCTACACGTTAACCAAGAACTGATGTAGCTATGACAAAGAACTGATCACAATGTCCTTCACTTCACCATCCCAAGGTAAAAGCTAGATCCATTGTGTTATCATCTGTAGGAATTTGGCCTGTTAACCAGGGGACAGGCCCATGGTTACCACAGAGCCACGTCATAAATTTCTGGTCCTTCCCATATCGTAATCCCAGGACATAAAGACTGAAATGCCTCACTGTCAACATTTGAGAAAAATCACCAACATTGTGATGAGCTCTGAGTAAGGAAATAATTCTATTGTGCTGCAGAGCATGAAGTACACCCGCAGAATCTCTTTTGGGCCTCACAGTCCAATTCAGGCATTCACATTCAGTCAGTTGTGAAACCGAACTCCTAGTCCCAACCAAGCTTTCAAAGGATCATCACCATCACCCTCCAGCCTTGGACTTGCAAGATGAACTTCAAATCTAATGGACAAATCTATGTTAAGGCAACATTACCATCCTCACTTAACCAGGACTTAGTTATACATAACAGATGTGCTTGTTCATTTGATTTAGGGCAAATTGATAGATTAGTGAGACTTTATTACCAACAGCTAACTGAGTCCAAGAATACAGCCTCTAGGACAGTGGTTCCCAACCTGGGGGTCGGGACCCCTTTGGGGGTCGAATGACCATTTCCCAGGGGTCGCCCCACCATCCTCAGCTCCCCCCCCAATGCCACAAGCCTGGCCATATCGGCTCAACTCGCCCGAGCCCTCCGATTGGTCGGGAGAGGTGCCATTCGGTGAGAGGCGTTTGTGACACCTGGTGGCCGAGCTGTAACGGCATCAGCTAAGGGGCGGGGTGTCACAAGATTGCACGCTGGAGAGTACAAGGCGGTGCTTAAGACATCTGTGGCCGCCCCTGTCTCCTGCTCGCAGCGGCATTTTCTTCCCACTGGTGTTGAAGGGAAAGGGAGTCACGGGAGGGAACAGCCAGCCAACGACCACTTAAGTTTCACAGCGCATGACGGTGGGAAGGAGGACAGCTGGGTCGGAATCGTCTGTCTGCCCTCTCACCCTCGGCTGGCACGGAGAGCCAGCGAACAAAGAGGCAAACAGGGAGGGAGGGAAGAGAGAGACTGAGAGATATTAGCGCAGGGCTAGGCTGATCATACAGCCTTGGTGCTGAGGACGCCACTGCCGGAGGCAGGAGGAGCTAAGCCGGAGGGAACTGGAGAAGGAGGTGGTGCCAGAGCATGGTCCATTGCAACCGCCCTGCTCCATATGATCAGGCTAGCCTTGTGCTAATATCTCTCAGTCTCTCTCTTCCCTCCCTCCCTGCCTCTTTGTTCGCTGGGTCTCCAAAATAAGTTTATGGTTGGGGGTCACCACAACATGAGGACCTATATTAAGGGGTCGCGGCATTAGAAAGGTTGGGAACCACTGCTCTAGGACAAGGAGAAGGCTGTTGGACCAGAAGAGGGACCAACACCAAATTGCCAGTTTCTGTCCTGGAAAAGCTGATCAATACTTTTTGTCATATCTTCTCCTGTTTGTCAATGGGGAGATGCACAATGAAGAATCCTAGATCCTTTCACCATCAACCAATCATGCAGAATTCCTGCCAATGAATTGCTAAAATGATTCACTACCTTCTACCTGCTAACAAAATAATTCAGCTATCTGGCCAAAAGCCACTTCTGCCAGCCCACTCTCCATCTTAACAACCCACCCATCGTTAACTGTACCCCCATATTAAAACCAGGCTCATCCATCATCCTACTCCCATTAGAGTCCCAAAATTAGGATGTATACTCACCCATGGCCCCCCTCTGCCTCTCACAAGAAGAGTGACAAACTTTGCCAGCAAGACTTTATAAAAGAGGAGGACGCAAATTCAAAACCAAGTACATTTGGACTGTGTTGATTGAAGGTGGATGACCTTCTACCATGAGGTCACCCCATCATCTCTTGGTTTATAATTAGCTTAAGCTCTGCTAATAAAAGATCTAACTAATATTAGAAAGAATCTATCTTGCAATAGCTAAATTCAATAGTTATATTTTATACTCCACCTCCCAAAAATGGGGAGGATATCAATTACTACAGTATATCTTTAGTTCTTTTTCTTAATGTGATCAATGGCACAACCAAATATTGCTTTTTTCTGTAACAAGGACCAATGACCACATTCCATGTTCTATGCTGGTATGGACATAGTTTTAACAGCTATCATATTTTCTTTATTCTCCTGCTTTTGTCTAGATTTCCTTAACTATTTAGTTGATGAATAGTTTTTGTAAACTCCAAAGCTTATATACTATTTTGTAAAACTCCAGCTATTAACTTTATATGGATTTGGATGCATGTCTCTCTTAATAATTCTCTTGGGGAGCATTACTGGGTTATCATGACATTCTAAACTGGTCATAGCAAAATGCCCTATATGTGGTTTAAAAATAACATGGATTCACTAATGCTCTGGAATGATGCTCTTAAACTTCCATTAGCTATCAACTCCACACTAGCAAGGAGTGTAAAGTTACAGCGAGATGTCAGACTGAACTAGCTGGGAATGTGGTATGCAATTTAGAGGAAAGTGATTCTAATGCTTGGACTCTTTGCTTAAACCATCTGAAAGGAGCAGAAAAATGCTACCATCACACTCAAAGAGAGATGCAGAATATTTAGTTTGATCAAGACAGTGCCAGTAATAATCAGGATTGCAGTTGATTGGGAAGCAAGACAGACAGACAGACAGACAGACAGACAGACAGACAGACAGACAGACAGACAGACAGACAGACAGACAGACGTGGGAGGAGAGAGAGAAGTTGTAACTTCTCTTTTAGGTCAGAAAGTGAGGAATGAGGCTGGATTTTTCACTGCATGCAAAACATGCTAAGAGCATTGTGGATAAAATAAGATGAAGGAGATGAACTCAGGACTATGGGGGAAAGAAAATTTATCTGAATAAGCTCTTTTTAATATGCACGGAGGTATATAAAGTCTTTAAAAGAGTCCAATTATCCATTATGCAGTGGTTAGAATGCAGCATTGCAGGCTAATTCTGCCGACTGCCAGCAGTTCAATTCTGACGGCTCAAGCTTGACTCCGCCTTCCATCCTTCCAAGCTCAGTTAAATGAGGACCCAGATTGGAGCAATATGCTGACTCTGTAAATTGCTTAGCGAGGGCTGTAAAGCACTGTGAAGAGGTCTATAAGTGCTATTGCTATTATATTAAAGCCACAGTAAGACATTAGATAGATCCTTATTAACTGCCATTTTTATTATTAGTATGGTAATTGACCAGCAAATGTAGACTTTATTTATTTTTATTTTTCCTTTAAATTGGACAGCCTCAAGTGATCTAGCCACTGTACAGTACAACTGACCACACTGTGCAGACCTCAGCTGTGAAGGCAGAGCAGGTGAAGCAAGGAAAGAATATTTAAATCTTTTCCCCATCTTCCACTCATCCTCATCCAAATTAGACATTTTAAAATTGTTATTCCAATTGACTCGCCTCTCTTTTTCTCCTTCCTTCCTTCCTTCCTTCCTCCCTCCCTCCCTCCCTCCCTCCCTCCCTCCCTTCTTTCTTTCTTTCTTTCTTTCTTTCTTTCTTTCTTTCTTTCTTTCTTTCTTTCTTTCTTTCTTTCTTTCTTTCTTTTTTTCTTTCTTTCTTTCTTTCTCTTTCTCTTTCTCTTTCTTTTTTCTTTCTTTTTCTTTCCACATTGATTTCTTGTGCTATCTTTCATCTTTCCTTGTTGCATCAGTTAGTAGTTGTACTTTTACTATCTCTTACAGGTAATCCAACTAATCTGGACTCTTTGTCCTATTGATTTCTCCTATGTATATTTAAATATTATGGTATATTATGACTTGGGAGCAGGTTACCTGAAGAACCGCCTTTTTTCATGAGTCTCTGTCTATCCAATTTGACCTAGCAGACATCCTATAGTGGGGCATGCTGCACATCCTGTTAGCCAAAGAGGATTGGGTGATGGAGACTTGAAGACAAGCCTTTACTGCAGTAGGCCTGCAGCTCAGAAGGCAGCTCATCCTCCCCTCAGAAATTAAAATGGCCCCAGCCTTGATAGACTTTTGTAAGGCTCTAAAAACCTGGCTGTGTTTCGGAGTCTGGGGTGCTGAATATGCTTAGGGCCCCATTTCCTGGCTTCATCGCTAACTGGCCAAGTATGTCATGTGTTGTATATATTTATTTTGGACTTTTTAATATTGTTTTCATTATTTTGAACTGTTTTTATTGCTTTCATTGTAGTATATTTTTTGAATTGCAAGCTGCTCAGGTTCACTGTTTGAGATGGGCAGTTATAGAAATTGAATAAATAAATATTAAAAATTGCTTTCTTGATGTTCCAAGGATGCACCTGAGTACACCTGCTTCAGTTTCCTGTCTCACGTACAAACAGAACTTTTGGGCTCAATTGTGGTCATAAGTCGAGGACAATCTATAGTCATTGAGTTTAGGTAGTTGTTGGTTGTCTTCTGGCCGAATTCCATGTCCCATGGTTGTAACCATGACTTCAGGTCTTTCCATGATTCTGTGTTAAGATGTGACCAGTTTGCATTCAGATGAACAGGGATTATTCAAAGAAAAAAAGGGGGGAAGATGAAACTTTCTTCAGACTTCCCTTGGCTAGAACAGCCAAAGGAGATTAAATGAGCAAACCCCTCAAAATCTTTCCTGGCTCTCAAAAGGGGAGAAAGAGAGTTCACTCTCACCATGAAATCTATTTTTGTTTCACCCCTGGGTCTATGCATCCATATTCACTTTGCAAGACATTTTGCCTACTCTGAATTGCACTAGTTCTGTTCTTCTTCAGCTTTCAAAAGTGTTTATGATTGTTAAAATAAGAATGAAAAATAGGGATGTGAAACAGATGTTATTTTCTCCTGCCAAACTGTCATTTGTTGCTGCAATCCAAGATCTCTCTTCTACAGGGAGAACAATGAGTCCAAATGAAAAGACTATAGGCTGCTTCTGCAAACAAAGGATTTGACACGTGGGGCAGCTGTGTGGTGGCAAAATGTCACACCTCGCGTCTTTGTACTGGCAAATACTGCATTTAATGACCATCTATAGCTTCCTTTTATTTCAAACAGCATCTAATAAATTATAGATATTTGCAGCAAATATGCAGCCAGTTCAAGGAAACAAACAGAATGACAGCTGAATGGTGGGGTAATCCAGAATGCTTTGTCATTATAGTATATTTGTTGAGATATGAGTCCTTTTGCAACAGTTACAATTATCTCTGTATATGATATGACTATGAATTCAGAATTGAATTTTCCACAATGTGCAACCAGAAATTGTGCAGTATTCTCCATGAAGAGATTTCAGTGGGAATGATTGGCCACAAGTCGAGTTGGAAAAGGGCATACATCAGGTGTGAAAGACGAGGTCCATGCATGAAGGTCCAATTAAACTACTGTATTTTTCGGAGTATAAGACGCACCTTCCCCCCCCTAAAAGAGGCTGAAAATTTGGGTGCGTCTTATATTCCGAATGTAGCTTTTTCAACTCTTTTTTTTTCCAGCCCTAATGAGTTGCTAACGATCTTCCCTGGCTCTTCCCGGCTTGCTGGCTTGTTTTCATTGCTACTCCCTCCAAAAAAGGTTTTTTCAGCCCTAACGAGGTGCTAACAAACTTCTCAGCTCTTACCGGCTTGCAGGATTTTTTCATTGCTACTTCCTCCAAAGAAGATTTTTTTCAGCCCTAACCAGGGGATAAAATAATCTGCTGAAGCTGACCAGACTAAGGACGCTAGCCAGATGAATACCTGGTAGATAGGTTCCCCCCCCCTATTTTCCTGCCCCAAAACTAAGGTGCGTCTTATACTCTGGTGCGCCTTATACTCCGAAAAATACGGTACTTTATTGCTAATCATGCCTATGCATAGGGATCTTCTCAAGTAATGGTGAGTATCTGCTTGGAGTTAGATAAGGGTCCATGGAATTCAAAGAGGGTTGGACTTAGTCCGCTTGTGACTACGTAGGGATTCTAGGAAGATCCCTTTTTTAACTCCCTACTTCTGCCGTTCCTTCTACAGCATAGTCTATTTGCTATCTTCAGCTTCTGAAGGAAAGGGACAATATAAATCTAGGCAATCAATAAATAATAAGTAAATGGTGTGATCGAATCTTTAACAGAATCCAGCATACATATCTGGGAGATTACTTTTCTTAGCCTTTTCATTTGCAAATCCTTTTCTCTAAAGTTGGCATGAGACACACACACCCCGCCCCCAGTAGTGTGTTTTGCTTTTTTTAAATTCTGCAGCTTTTTTTTCCAGTATAAGGAATTTTGTTATTTGTATTTTGAGACAATGACAAGATTCTGCAACAGTGGGAAACACCTGGCCCGGATCCATTTTATAGCACCTTGGCCCCCAAGATCACACTGCCAAAATCTGATGACCTAATATGAAACGTTTGTGATATTTGTTTGTTTAATTTGTGTCTATTATGTTCCTTAACTTACATGTTTTATTTTGAAGAACCATCACCTCCACTCCACTCCACTCCAAGTGTCTGAAATTTTGGCTTATTTAATTCAACCTCATAAGTCATCCTGTAAATGATACTAGCTACTCCCAATTGCAAAAGGATTAGCTGCTCCATGTGGATGGAGACAAGGAAAGGATGGAGAATTTGTGCTTAACAGACATTACTGAAACATATACTTTTATACTAAAACTTTGCTTATGTGACAGAGATTGCAGCTTCTGAAAGTGAGATTTGAAGGACCACAGATCCTGTCTTGAGCTGAGAATAGGGACAATTAACACCCTGAAAAGTCAGAAGAGAGCTGGGAGGGACCCTGGAAGTTTTCTAGTCCAATCCCCTCCTCAAGCAGGAGAGTATCATTTCAAACAAATGGCTGTCCAGTCTCTTCTTAAAAACCCTATTGATGAAGCACCCACAGCTTCTGAAGGCAAGCTGTTCCACAGGTTAAGGTTATCTCAGTGACATCTTATACAATTGGCCAAACTTGTATTTGTATTTGTATTTGTTTATTTGTCAAGCATATATGATTATAAACAAAGTATAAACAGTAAAACATGATTGATTGAATATATATGTAATAGTATAAGCATGAATAAGAGTAAAAGAGGTAAGAATATATGTGAACATTAGGACAGGAACGGTAGGCACGATTGTGTGCTTATGCACTCCCCTTACCGACCTCTTAGGAATGGGGTGAGGTTGATGGTAGATAATCTGAGGTTGAAGTTTTTGGGGTTTGGGGAAGAAACTACTGAGTCAGGTAAAGTGTTCCAGGCGTTGACAACTCTGTTGTTGAAGTCGAATTTTTTGCAATCAAGTCTGGAGCGGTTTACATTAAGTTTGTATCTATTGTGAGCTCTTGTATTATTGCGGTTTAAGCTGAAGTAGTCATTAACAGGTAGGACATTGAGGCAGATAATTTTGTGAGCTACACTTAGGTCAGATCGAAGGTGGCGGAGTTCTAAATTTTGAAGTCCCAAAATTTCAAGTCTGGTTTCATAAGGAATTCTGTTGTGAACAGAGGAATGTAATACTCTTCTAGTGAAGTATCGCTGGACATTCTCAATTGTGTTAATGTCTGATATGTAGTGTGGGTTCCAGACTGATGAGCTGTATTCAAGAATCGGTCTAGCAAATGTTTTGTATCTCTGGTTAAGAGTACAATGTTACCAGAGAAGAAGCTGTGCAAGATTAGGTTAACCACTCTTAATGCCTTCTTTGCTATGTAGTTGCAGTGGGCTCTGGCACTCAGATCGTTGGACTCAACATTATCTCCTCTGACAGACTTTCTCCAAGATGAACGATTCTGTCTTTTGTTTATGAATCATTTTTAGTAGTAATGCCAGTTGTCACCAATGGTTTTGCATATTGCACGCTCTAGCATTAAACAATGGGCAATGCCATTCCATGTCTCTCAACCTAACATACCTCCTTGTTTGCTTGGCAAAAATGAAATTATTCCCAAGTACAGCATCTCAAAAGAAATCATTATGATTATATTCCACCTTACTAGTTAACCTAAATATTTATTCCTGCGTGCTGAATTTCACCCTGTGGTTCTTGAGGCTCGTGAGCTTCTATTTTTAATTGCCCTCCTTTACTCAGATTGCCCGTATTCATTTAAATGATCAAATATGAAATTCTCCTTTCCCTGCATACTTTCCCTTTCTTTGTTTTCTATAGATTTAAATGTGACATGAAACTGTGCAGCACATTTGTTATTCTTGAATGCTCGCTGAGAGCATTTTATAACTCAAGAGAATACACATAATTTTCTGCTTTAAAGTCATAAGAAGTTATTTGTCACTCAATCAAAATAAAAATGTCACTTCAGTATGGATTTGCCGAATTGACAGAGTTTTATTTTCCTGAGCAAAACAAATCCCTATTCCTAGCTCAATAATATTTGCAGTTTTGCTAATTCTTTTTTTTTCCTTCCCCCTCTAGCTTGCCAGGAAATGTCACTTAATGGAAGTTTTAAGGCAGACATATAGTACTAAGTTCACACCACGGAAGTGGCAAAATTAACATTATGATAGGCTTGAATCTTTTAATAATATTTGATTTTTTAAAAAACAAAATCTAATCATAATCTGATTAGTTTGTCTCCCAATGGAAGAAGAAAAAAATGTTCTTCCTTGGTCTTTTTCAACAGATCTTGCCCCTGTGAGGGAGGATCTTTTTGAAGTTTGCTCTGTCAGTCACTGGAAAATGATTTGCATGCTGAAGGGATTGTTTCGTATGATCAAAATAGTCCATTGAACGTTGTTGTCTCCATTGATTTAATTAGACAGCAGATCTCCTTAGAAAGTGTTGGGGAAACACCAGTAATTCAAACCACAAAGGTTATCAAATGCAAGTATCATATAAGCTTTTATGAATGAATTTGTCAAATGTATGAAATGGAGCCACTAAAAGCTGTGTGCACATACAACACTCGTTTCTGAACAGGATATCTTCTGCAGCTGATGAAATAGGCTTTGATCCATGAAAGCATGTGATAATAAACTGATTAGGCTTTAAAGGGGCGCAAGCTTCTTGTTTTTGCTGCAAGAGCTAACACGGCATTCTGCTGGGAAACATCCTCATTTCCTCTGCTGTGAAGACAGATTTCCCTCGGTTGGCATCAATCTGCTACCACACTATTCAGGTGCAAGAAATAAAATTAAGCGATATTTGATGAGTTTGCATGTTTTAAGCCTGCGCGCCGCCGGGCATCACTTACGTGAGATGGGTGGCAATATAAATTGTATACATTAATTTATTAATTAGATCCAAATCTGAAGAAAATGTTAAGGGGGGAGAGAGAAAGAGAGGGCAGCTAAAGGTTTTCCAGAAATAAAAAGTGGTGTCTTTTATTTGACAAGAGCTGAGGTTAGAATGGAATGAATGAAGAATGAAGGCTTAGAATTCAGAAGTTAATTAGGATATCACTATGCTGGTGAATATAACAAAAGGGTAGCTATCAATCCTTTGTTACTTATAGGCTGAAGAAAGAAACTTTGGATTTAACCCTCCATTAGGTTTCTCTCTCTGTATGGATTCTTGAGCTCAGAAAAAATACCTTTGGTTCTTTTGAAGTCACTGTGATTCCATAAAAGGGTTGAAATATCCAGATCAATTCCTGGTCTTTGCTGTGACTATGACGTATTTCAACAAGAATAAGAGGCAGTCTTGAATGTATTACTTCTCCCCCATTTGAAGATCTTCTAGATTCTATTTAAATAAATTTGAAATGCTGCATCCAGTTCTGGTCACCATGATACAAAACTGATGGTGAAGCCATAGAAAGAGTACAGAGAAGAGACACAAATATGCTAAGGGAACTAGAGGCTAAACTGTACGAAAAACTGTTGAGGGAACTAAGTATGTCTAGTCTAAAGAGAAGACTCATGGGTGACGTGATGGCCATCTCCCAATACTTGAAGGGCAAACAGATGAAGGCATCGATGTATTCTCCATAGCACTTGAGGGTAGGACAAGAAGCAACTTATAGAAGTCCATTGGAGGGAGATCCAATCGGGAAATTAGGAGGAATTTCCAGATAATCAGAACTATTTATCAATGGAACAGTTTGTGTCCTGGAGTTGTGGGTGATCCATCATTGGAGATTTTCAAGAAAAGACTGGACAAACAATTGTCTGGAATGGTATTAGGACTCCTGCTTTGGGCAGTGGGTTGGAGGTTCCTTTCAGTCTTATGAGTCTATGATTCTAAATATATATTTACCTTTTGAATGTATTGCTTTTCAATATGAAAAGGTGGCCTGATCTGTAGATGTGTAGCATCCTCTGTTTTGGAAGCCTTCAGCCCCATCACATGAAGATGAGGGCTAGGCTTGCCAAGTGCCCTATGTTAGTTCCAGTCCAAGATTGGATCAAGCAGGAGGCAAGGTTTTGTAACATCTTTGCCTTTGATTGTGTTATAAGGAAATATCCTTTTAGGTTCAGTTCCAAGTGGGGAAAAAGACACTGGATTCATGAAGGTTGCTTGGAAGGAAGGTTTAATGGTGGACAGGAGCACATGGCAGGAGCCCCTGTACAGAAAAGGTAACTTACATGGTTGTGTGGTGAAGAGAAAAAAAAGGAGGAGATATATTGAGTTCCTGGTTTTTATAGTGTAAGTTGGGTCCCACCTCTTAGATTTCCTTTTCCTGTATAGAAATGTATCCCATTGGCTCTCAGACCCCCCAGGGGCATGCTGGGGTGGCTCTTGGCTTTTGTCTAATCCAGCTTTGGCTGAAATGGAAGGGCCTTGGGCAAATCCTATTGTGATTTTGTCATGCAAAAGACTTTCAGCCAGGTGAGAGGAATATGTGAGCTTAGCAGGGGTGGGGGTTTCCAAGAGGAGTCTTTTGTTTGTTTAAAAGCATGTTTCCAGATGTGTTCCACAGAATTTTTCCTACATTTTAATATCTCCTAGGATATCTCATTTCCTAGGAGAGGGGTGGGTGCTAACTTCCTACAATCCCTCATTTTTTTTTTCAAAACATGTGAGTGCAACACATGTTTTGACACAAGCTTCAAATTGATCAGGTCAGGGAGATTTTATGGGTGCTTTCAATTTTCTCTGATGCAGAGGGAAAGATGTTGAAAGAGGCAGTTGAAAGAGGCAGCAGAAGGATTCCTTCAGTGGCTCCCAAAAGGAGAGCTTTCAACCATGATGGTCAATGGCCAGGGCAAAAGTTCTGGAAATAAATTTACAGTATCCAATTTTCCATGCCAATTATGTTCAGATGTGTGATAACACTTTCGATGAGCTCCCAGACAGGTTTCAAGCAAGCACAGGCCCCACAATATTCCCACAGCCATGGTTTACCTTGAAATCACAGGCTGCCCATTTCCAAGGGATGGTTCTTGAATCTGCCCTAGCTCTTACTTTAGTGCATCTAGGATTTGTGAGTCCAAATTGAAGTTAGCCAGTGTGCAATCTAGGCTTTTCCTTTTTTTTTTTTTTTTAGAATGAGCCCTGGGACTCTTACTCCTGAGACCACCAGTGCAAAGTACCCTGCTTTACTGGGCAGCAGTCAGGCCTTGGGTTTTCGAAGATCCTTTCTGCTAGCTCTTCAAGTGGGGAAATTGCCTGAGGGGACCTGTCCCCTTCCCCCATGGAATTAGCAGGGAGATATGACTGCCTGGGCTTTAATGCCACAAAGCAGGAGTCAAAACAACAACAACAAAAAAACCAGCAAGTTAAAAGCAGCTTTGGGTGGAGGTAGGTGAGAAAGGGATAACCTCAGTCTAATTCTGAATGGCGTGTCTCTGTGTGTTTGTGTATGCAGCTACAAATTTACCTCCCACTAGACAGAAATCTAAAGTGTACAGAACTCACTGTGGCAACCACTCCCAATACAATTCTTACATGAGTACATTAAACTGATTACAATATAGATGAGACAAGAAAGAGAAACGTTACAATGAATTTCAGTGAATGAAGCAAGGAAAGAAAGAAAACAAAGAAAAAAACTTTACAATGAATTTCTGTGACTGAAGCAAAGAAAGAAAGAAAAACTTTACAATGAATTTCTGTGACTGAAGCAAAGAAAGAAAGAAAAACTTTACAATGAATTTCTCCCCTCCCCCCTAGTCTTTTCAGCTGTCTGCTGGGTATTGAAAATAGATGTTTGGTCTTTATTTGTCCATCTCAGGGTCCTTTCATTCATGTCTGCTGGGTGGCCTTAGGTTTTGGTGGTAAGGCTGGTCAGTCAGGCTTGGAAAGATCTACTCCACTCTGGTTGATGTGATGTCTAGAGGACTAGATTCAAACCCACTTCTGGCTCAAATGGATGGAATGTCTTTACTGGAGGCAGTGTCTGAGCCCATTTGCTCTGCTTCCATAGGCTTCAGGATCATATGTGCAGGGCTGAAAGACATAAGAACAGGGTCCCTTCCCCCTTTTGCTGGTAATTCTACCACGAGAGGCATTGTAAAAGGATTAGAGATTTGGGGGGGGGTAGATAGCTTGCAGGCAGGGTTTGAGGAAAACAATCAACACATCAGTATCGCAGTTAAATCAATTATAACAAAATGGAGACATCACCGGGGAAAAAAATGAACAGACATTTCCATCTTAGCAGAGAATTGGCATCCATTAAACATCACAGAAGAGCAATATTAAAACTGTTTGCATGTACATACAGTAAATGTAAAAATGAAATTTTCCTGTAAATTAACTTAAAACTTTGTCCCTTAAATTTTGGCTTTTCTTAAAAACACCGAGAGGAATAGGAAAATTGAACTCTGTGCCTTGTCCCAGATCAGGTTGGCCAGTCCTAACTGGGCAAAGACATTTTCCTTTCTTTTCAGTGCTTTTAATTTTCTAACAATTTGAAATTCATATCTCTAGGAAACAGAGATATTTTACAGTTGCAATTACTCGAGTGCGCACAAGACAAGACAAAGACATACACAGACACAAAAACATGGACAAAGAGGATGACAGGACACACACACAAGTCCTTCCTGCCATAAATCTCAGTTAAATTAGGAAGGCACAAGTCTTAACAAACAAACCACATGGTTACATATAAGAGAGAGAGAAGAAGAGAGAGAGAGAAGAAACAACAAACACCTCAACATTTTTTCTTTTCTGTTTTCTTAAGTACCTTTATTTAGCCAAATTGGCTGTTTTGTTTTGTTTTGTTTCTCTGTGTCATCCCTCAGCAAAGCCCATTTTCTACACAAGTTTCCTGCTTTTACTTTTGCACATTCCTGTCATACAGATATATTCCTGGCGTCCCAGGTTCCAAGCCCACACGGGTTTCCACCACCCTCGAACTAGAGCTTCCCATGATCCTTTAAATGTAAGGTTCACTTTGGCTTAGCTAGTGGCACGCTCAACAGTTTCAGAGAAAAAAAACTCTGGGAAGGACTTCCGATTCCCTCGTAGAAGTAAGGCCCCCTTCCTGTAGGGAATCTCTCTAGGTTTATCAGATCCAAAAAAGGGATCTGCGAGGACTAGCCGCCCCTATACAGCTAGTACTAGGACCTCCACACTCACGGGCTTCACATTTAGAACTGAAAATTCTGGGGTTTGCTTTTGGGATGTGCACATAAAAACGACAACAACAACAACATTTGCTTTCCCACCCTTCAATCACATACATACACACACACACACAGACATTCTTCCTCCTTCCCTAACAGAAGGTCCTGTGCTCTGTAAACGCTAAACAGAACTTACACAAATCAAAACAGAGAAAGAGAAGACATTGACACATAGGCTGGTAGATGAGAAAGAAACTCTATACTACCAAATGAGGATAAACAAAAATAATTCAATATTATGAAAAGCTGTATGAGCAAGAAGTTTCAGAAAATAAAATTAAAGAATATTTGAAAAAAAGATGGAATTGCCTAAAGTACCAGAAAAGGACAAAAACTATTAAATGAATGAATATCAATGATGGAATTATCAGAAGCAGATCAAGAGACAAAAGAACAACCAAACACCAGGACCAGGTGGGCCAGTGGCAGAATTTTACAAAGATTTTACATACTGAGGTATTGATTGATGTAAAGGTACCACATTCCTGAATGGGAGCAAATATTACTTTGATTCCAAAATAAGATTCAGATTTAATGCAGATAAAACTATAGGCCCATCTCTTCACTGAATGCTGACTATAAAATATATACTTCAATAATGGCAGCAAACTAAAAGGTTTCTAAATGAATTTATACATTCAGCTCTCTTAAGCTATTTCTAAGAGACAGATTAAAAACAAAATGAGAATGATTTTAAATACATAAAAAAAGGCACAAGAAAAGGATGCTATTGATTTTGATACTGGAAGTGCTAAATATAAATATTATGGCAGACACAGAAATTAAAGGCATGGAAACTTTGAAAACTAATTTTGCACCAAGTGAGAAATAAAATATGTTAATAACCAACCTTACTGACAATTTTGTTGTCCAAAAGGTAGAGAAGAGAACTAGAGGAGATAATTAAGTCCATACTTGACTTAATACTTACAAACAAAGAAGTTGTAGAAGGATTTGAAACTGCATCATTAACATAACAAAAACGATTGAACACAATTGAACACACTAAAGTCTTAGATTTTAAAATAAAGCTGACCTTAATAAACTCAAGAGAAACTTGAGAAAGATTCCTTGGATGAAAGTCCTAAAGGAAAGAAGCAACTCAAGAAGCTTTGTAAACTCTGAAAAAACTTGATTATAAAAGCCAATTGCACAAAAGCAATCAGGAAAAAAACCCAGAAATCCAAGAAACACCAGCATGGCTGCACAAAGACCTCACTGACAAATTGAATGAATGAAGGACAGATACAAAAATGGAAACAGGGACACATAACTAAAGCAGAATATCAGCAGATAGCAAGAATCTGTAAAGAAAAATCAGGAAACAAAAGCCTTGAATGAACAACGACTTGCAACAAAGTGAAAGATAATATAAAAGATTCTTCCAATACATAAAAAAAACAAGAAGAAAAATCAAGGAAACAGTTGGACCACTAAGGAGAGAAGGCAACACAGAGAAAGCCATGAGTTGCTTAACTCATTCTTTGCATGTCTTCTTGCAAAAAGAAATGCAACCCAACTAACCAGAAATATAACTGGAAAGGAAAAAATAAAACAGACTGTAAACTAAAGTTAGAATAAGCAAAAACAGTAAGAGAACACCAGGTCCCAGAGTCCTAAAGGAGCTGGTAAATGAAATCTCAGAACCACTGCACATCTTAAAAAAAAAATCTTGGGACACGGGGACCACCTGAGAAACTGGGAAAAAGCTAATGTGGTTCCCATCTTCAAAAAGAAAGAGAAAAAACAACAACAAAATTCTGAGCCCTATCTAAATTGGTGCAACAAATTAAAACAGATTTGGAGAAGTGGAAAAGAACCACCATAAAATGAGTATCCTGCAATGGCTAGCAGACAAAACAGGGCTGGGGGGGGGAGAAGGGGGGGGAAGAGGGGGGGAAGGAAATATCAAAGGATTTAGGAAGATACATTAACTTGGTTAAACAAAAAGCATGATTATTTTTTCCCTAAAATGATTTGTACCCAGACAACACACTATTCAATTGAAATTGGAATTTACATATGCCATAAAGTAAAATTAAAAAGCAAAAATTACCCCCACACACATACACACATGCAAACACACATTTCCCAGTTTTCTATGGTTTAAAGTAAAATTTAGAGGTAGGTACTCACCTTCTTTCCAAGCAGCCCTTGAATTTTGAACTCAAAACCCCTTTAAAACCTACTTCCCAATGGCCAAGGCCTAATAAATTTATTTAGGCCTGGATCATTGAAGAGGCTAGCTTGGAAATCCAGCTGGCTCGCCAATTGTTATAAGGAAATATCCTTTTAGGTTCAGTTCCAAGTGGGGAAAAAGACACTGGATTCATGAAGGTTGCTTGGAAGGAAGGTTTAATGGTGGACAGGAGCACATGGCAGGAGCCCCTGTACAGAAAAGGTAACTTACATGGTTGTGTGGTGAAGAGAAAAAAAAGGAGGAGATATATTGAGTTCCTGGTTTTTATAGTGTAAGTTGGGTCCCACCTCTTAGATTTCCTTTTCCTGTATAGAAATGTATCCCATTGGCTCTCAGACCCCCCAGGGGCATGCTGGGGTGGCTCTTGGCTTTTGTCTAATCCAGCTTTGGCTGAAATGGAAGGGCCTTGGGCAAATCCTATTGTGATTTTGTCATGCAAAAGACTTTCAGCCAGGTGAGAGGAATATGTGAGCTTAGCAGGGGTGGGGGTTTCCAAGAGGAGTCTTTTGTTTGTTTAAAAGCATGTTTCCAGATGTGTTCCACAGAATTTTTCCTACATTTTAATATCTCCTAGGATATCTCATTTCCTAGGAGAGGGGTGGGTGCTAACTTCCTACAATTGCATGGTAATAATAGGGTTACAAAGATCAAGATAGGAATTAACTCAAGCAGCTTGCCCAATCCATGGTTAACAATCTCTGCCTGCTGCTCTTTAATTTTCCATCCTTAGTTTGTTGCAGGTTTCGTTTTCAGAAGCCCTGGCACTGCACCACAGGGTATTGGTAGCCTGGCTCTTTAGTACAATGAACAATACTTGTCACATTATGGGTATGAATTGTCCAGAGCTTGAAGACTCTCCCTGATTGGGGAATGCTGGCTGGAGAATTCTGGGTGTTGAAGTGCACACATCTTCCAGTAACTGAGGTTGGGAGCCACTACCATAGAGACTTCCTGAGACCAACTGTTTCTCTCCTTTCCCATTCCCTTCAAAGTCTGGGAATTTCACACAATATTTCCCCTTAGGCTTTAGGAGTTCAAAGTGGGATTCTTTAGAAGCTGCCGCCTGAAAAATTCCTCTTTGTGTCAGGTGGAAGAGCCTAACTTGTTTGTGTATTTTGCTAGGCAGTCTACATGTTTATTAGTGAGGCACATCTATTAACACATACCCACATGTTACTTAGGGATCTAAAGCTGCCACCAGACTCCAGGAACTTGTGTCTTTCCATTTTTAAGTTGCCTTTGCTGCACCACCTGCTTTTCCACCCTTGTTGAAATATTTATTTTATTCCCTTTGTGCATCTGCGTTTGTTCTGAATGTGTGTGTGTGTGTGTGTGTGTGTGTGTGTGTGTGTGTGTGTGTGTGTGTGTGTGTGTGTGTCTCATTGTTTAAAATCCTTTTGGTGCTGAAAAAACCAGCGCCTTTTCTTGTCAATGTACTTTCTTTTAGCCTTCGGCTGTCAGCGTTCTTTCTGAAGCTCTGTGCTCTTGCACGATCCTTTATTTCATTTGTGAAACCTGTCATTTTATAATGTCTACAGCTCTTCACGAGATGTGGCATCTCCCAGCTTCAGATCCATTAGCTGTTCTACTTTATTCCAGATGATTCCAAAGTGTTTTGCAAGTTCTCCACTTCACTGCACTTAATCAATGGAGACACTAAGCAATAGATGTAGTTGGTAGATATTAACACAAATTGAGTCGAAGCTGCTGGTTTCCCATTTCTCCAGGTAAGCTACTCATTATCCTGTGTGACTATATGCCAACTGATTTGAATGCATGAGAATAAACAGAGATAACTATTCATCACAAACTTTCCTGCCCATCTTTTCTGCTTATATTAAGGCATCTCATTAGGCAATTCTTTTCTGGAAGGAAGAGATTTACAGGAATGTTACAGCAACACCAGCCAAAATGTAGTCATACTGTTTAGTGTTGAAAATATCAGAAGGAAAAAAATTGGAATGAGCTTCCTCTTACCTGTGGTTCCCAAAATTTAACCCAAGATTGGCAAATCAGTCAAGAAAATATTTATTAGGAAAATGTGCAGTAACAAATTATATATATATATATATATATATATATATATATATATATATATATATATATGTGTGTGTGTGTGTGTGTGTGTGTGTGTGTGTGTGTGTGTGTGTGTGTGTGTGTGTGTGTGTGTGTGTGTGTATATATATATATATATATATATATATGTGTGTGTGTGTGTGTGTGTGTAACATTTTTTGCTGATAAATGAAAATAAAGGGAGACTATTGTAGATCTATTTCGAGCTATTTTGCTCTCGTCAGATAGCCATATCCTTAGTGGGAATTGAACCTGGGCAGTCTGCTTGTAAGGCAGCAGTTTTAACCTCTAGGCCATAAGGTTCTCTTCCCTATCAGCTCTTCACTAGGAAAGGGTTATATATGTTTATTCTGTGGAGTCATCCTGGTGTATGGAAGGAAACATCACAGCTTCCTTTTGCCTTTCGGCCCCTCCTGGGGACCATCCAGGCAGTTTTCTATAGTCGACAAACTATATTGTCTATATGTGTAACATTTTTTTGCTGATAAATGAAAATAAAGGGAGACTATTATAGATCTATTTCGAGCTATTTTGCTCTCGTCAGATAGCTATACCCTTAGTGGGAATTGAACCTGGGCAGTCTGCTTGTAAGGCAGCAGTTTTAACCTCTAGGCCACAATGTTCTCTTCCCTATCAGTGTGTATATATATATATACACACACACTAAGTATATATTACTTATAATCTATAGACGAGAATATTAGTAGTTCAGATTTGAAATGAGGGGTCCTTGGTGCTCTCTGAGCTTGGTGGTTTGCTTACAGACAGTTCATTAATTTGGGTATTGAAAGTTCTGCAAGAAAATGATCAAGGACAGAGCGAATGAAAGGACCACCCTTTACTTATTATCTGTTGTTATTTTTGTGATAATAACCGTGTTATTTATTAGTATTGTGGTTATTAGATATAGATCAGGGGTGGGTTCCTCCCAGTTCAGACTGGATTGCCCAAACCACTAGCAACCCGCTGGTGATGTCACTGTCGGTGCCGTTCCATGCGCGCCGCCATCTTTTTGTGGATTTTTCCCCTTATGCGGCTTGAAAAAGAGCCCGCCCGCCCGCGGGTGAATACTGACCTTTATTTCTTCAGCTGAAGCACAGCTGATGAGCTCCTCAGCTGTGTTTCAGGCTAATTCCTGACTCTGAGCATGCACGTAAGTGAAATCACGTGAAGGCGCGAGCGTAGCAGACACGTTCACGTGAAACGTCGCAATGCGAACCGGTGGCGAAGGTAAGTGGAACCCACCCCTGATATAGATGATTAAAATAAAATGTGGAGACCAGAAGATATCCAGGGGAAGTAGATTCTGTCAAAATAATGGGTGTGACCAGGCAATCATAGCCCCATCTCTTATTTAAGGGGTGCACCACACAAACATTAAAAATGGCAGGGGTTGATCAATTGTTGGACCAATGTACCCACCATTTTGTTGCCAATTCCTGGAGGGAGAGGGGGTGCCTTTCTTATCCCAAATATCTCGTGTTCAAATGGAAGCAAACAGTATGCAGAAATAATAAATTATGATTTTTCATCTGTTCTTCTAAAATCAAATAGGTTTTCTTATGTGTTTATTTACTTTTTTTTTAAAAAAAGGAAGACACAAAAAGGATTAGTTTTTGTTTAATAACAAAAAAATAAGAAGCAAACCACACATACTGTATTACCTGTTATGGAATGTGCACGCAGAGAAGGGATAGGATGGGATGGAATCTCAGCAGCACCACAGACAGAGGCCCAGAACAAGAAACTGTACAGTCCTGAGCTGGATAGCAGTGGGGGGAAGAGGTTCAAGATAGTCACATCCTAGAATCTGTCTGGTTATATCTATTAGGTTAGAAGATTATAACTAGTCTAGCAAGATTCTGTCTATTAAGCAAATAAAGAATGGGACTCAATTGGATTTCCTGATGTCAGCTTGGCGATTGGGGATAAAATTACTCTATTTTGAAAACATGGCAAAGTTTAAGGGATGATGTGCTCTTTCATCTTTCATCACATTGTGCATTTCCCATCAAAGCCAGACAACTGATGGGTGCTAGACAGGGGCAGGGTCCTAATTTTTTACTACCACTCTGTGGGTGTGGCTAATTTTGTGGGTGTGGCTTGCCAGCCATGTGACTGGGTAGGCATGGCTTGCCGGCCATGTGACCGGGTGGGCGTGGCTTCTCGGACTGCTGAAGGGAGGGGAACTGAGATAGGTCCTGCCGCCCATTCCCCCTCCCCTCGGCAGCTCGAGAAGCCTCAAACGTGTGAAAATGCCTGGGATCATCACTTCGTGGCTTCTCGGACTGCTGAAGGGAAGGGAATAGATATAGCTCCTGCCGCCCATTCTTTCAGCGTCTCATGCGTTCCCTCAGCCATCCTCCCCTGCTTGGACTCACTGTGGGGTAGGAAGGCAGCGCATGCGCAGTGCTGGAAGCTCGGCTTCTGGGCATGCGCAGAATAAATTTTTTTTTTTTAATTTAAAAATGGTTTTAAAAAAATGGCGGTACCCAGGCACCGGCAATCGACCGCACCGGTACTGTGACATCACCAGCGGGCCGCTACCGGTGCTATAGAGTGGACCGCACTGATAGGAACCCACCACTGGTGCTAGAGTGGGTTGGAAAATGTATCACCAGAACTTAATGCAATAGGGATGCCATTTTTATTAGCAGCCCCATAACTGCTGTAACTTGTAAATATGAGATAATGCAATGCTAAGCTGGTTGTATACTTCTATATAGTCTTGTGAAAATGGGTAGAACTATATTACCTGTTCAAAATGATAATGAACAGGCAAATATGCTAGCTCCTTGTAATGTTTTGTAAGCCTGGCTTCAAGATGTGCTACTGTGTTACTTTAGCAGCTGTGTTCTGAATTGTCAATAGTTAACCTAGATAGTCTTCATTTAGTGACTGCCTCATTTATCAACCATTCACACTTATGACCTTTGCAGATCTGTAAATAAAGGAAAGTTGAAGTATTGTTATGGTTTCACTTAGTGACTGCTTCACTGAACAACCAAGTTTCCAGTTCCAATTGTAGTCACTAAATGAGGAATTCCCATACTTTTTAATATATTGTAACTATTTTGTTTATAAGACAATCATTTTGGACAAACTAGGCACTTGCAGGAAAACTCAATAGAAAATCATTACTAATCATCTTTCTACTGCTGAAATGAAGGCTGATGTCCTTTGATCACAAATATTCACCAATATTATTAACATAAATAAATTAACATTTATTTAGGGGGAAAACATGTTTACATGTAAGCACTTCCATGTAACCACCTTTGTCAGAATTCCAATGGAGGAACAACAAATAATTAGCCTTCTTAGAGACTCATTGGATATGGTGTATTCTCCTCCTCCTCCTTTTGTTTATATTCACCAAAAGATCTTGAGTTGCAACAATTCCAACAGAACTGCCAAAGAAGTCAATGTAGCTACAAAAAGTATCTTAAACTAAGAAAGTACATTCAGAAGGGAAAGGGAAAGGAAGACTATCAACAGTTAGCTTGAAAATGTAACAATGGAAATAGGAATGTGAAAGCTTAAATTGAACTGAAATTATCAAAGGATGCGAAGAGTAGGGTGGGGAAACAGGCTTTTTTAGATGTGGTCACAAGAAAGGAAAAAGAAAGAATTTGTATGTCAGCTGCCTAATAAAGAAGACCAATGTTAACAGATAAAAAAAGAAAAAGATTCCCATTTGACTTGATTTTTTTTACAATGAAAAGATTGCGAAGGCCAAGTTGAAGGGGCAGGAATGAAGTCTGTGATTAACAGAACATGGTCAAAGAATGTCACTTCATTTGGAATGAGTTTTTAAGTCTCCAGGACTAGATGAAATTCATCTTTGGGTACTGAAAATTGTAGAGCATATCACAGTGATGGCGAACCTATGGCACGCGTGCCACAAGTGGCACGTGGAGTCATATCGGTGGGCAAGCGAGCTCAGGTCCAGCGCAAATGTGCGTGCCGGCCAGCTGATTTTTGGGCCTTCTGGGCCCACTGGGAGTCGGGAAACAGGCTGTTTCCAGCCTCCAGAAGGGGTTGGGAAGGCCCATATTTTGTTCTACCCAAGCTCCAGAGCCTTTCTAGGAGCCTGGGGAGGGCGAAAACGGCTTTCCCCACCCCCCGGAGACCCTCCGGAGGGTGGAAATGGCCCATTTGCCAACTTCCGGAAGTTGAGAAACGGGCCATTTCTGGCCTCTGGAGGCCCCCTGGGGGTGGGGGTGGGGAAGGTCGTTTTCGCCCTGGAGCCTGTGAGAGTGAAAAACAGGTGTGCCATTGCATGCTGGGAGCGGGGGGGGGTCACGTGTGCATGCGCACCCCCCCACATGGAATTATGGGTGTGGGCATTCCTGCGCGTAACCCCCCCATGCTCCCCCCTTTCAGTATGCCAACCAAAAAAGGTTCTCCATCACTGGCATATCATAAAGAGACCAATCTGCAAGCTTTTGAAAAGAATGCTCTAATTATGGTAGTCAGCATAGATTTGTCAAAACCAAATCTTGATAGACGGATCTGTTTTGTTTTGTTTTTAATCAGTTATCACCCTTAATGGATTATGGGAATGCTGTAGCATACAAACATACCTTGACTTCAGTAAAATATCTGACAGAGTATCTCAATACATGTTCATCAAAAACCTAGTTAAGTATAATTTGATGTCTTGACAATTACATATATACCGAGCTGGCTCAAACATTGTACTCAAACAGTGCTCATCCAATTGGAGAGACAGATTAAGTGAAGGGCCTTGAAGATTAGTCCAGTGTATTCTTTAATAGTTTTATTAATGAGTTGGATGAAGTGGTGGAAGGAATGCATTATCAAATCTGCAAATGGTACAAAATTGGGTAGGATAGAAGGCAGAAATAAAGCGGCCTTAATGGGCTGGAAAAATGGATGGAAAATGCCTGAACTAAACTTAATAGAGAAACTTAGCCAATAAGAGTTGAACAGATCCCACCGTCAGAGTGCTTTGTCAACCACATCATCAACAAAACATCCTAGATGGTAACCACATTGGGAGAAGACTAAGTTTATTTATTTATTATTTTATTATTAGTTGCATTTGTATGCCGCCCACTCCACAGAGACTCTGGGCGGCTCACAACAGCAAAAATTCACATGCGACAACAAATATAAAAAGCATTAAAAACAATAGATATTGAAACATTTAAAAACATTAAAAACCACAATTAAAAAACCCATACAATAAATCATTCATGGGGCCAAGAGTGATCGGTGTTGTATTAAAATCATTGGCCCCAGGCCTGTCGACAAAGCCATGTTTCTACTGCTTTTTTGAAGGCTGGCAGGGTGGGAATAATGCGGATCTTGGGGGGTAGTGTATTCCAGAGAGCCGGTGCTGCCACAGAGAAGGCCCTCGTTTGTGGGCCCGCCAGCCGACATTGTTTGGCTGATGGGACCACCAGCAGACCAACTTCTTGGCTCTAATCGGTCTTAGGGAGGTATGTTGGAAAAGGCGGTCTCATAGGTAAACTGGTCCTAAGCCATGTAGGGCTTTAAAAGTAATCACCAACACCTTGAATTGCGGTCGGAGACCTATAGGCAGCCAGTGCAGTTCGCGAAGGATGGGTGTCACATGGGTGTATCTAGGGACACCCATCACCACATGCGCTGCCGCATTTTGCACTAGCTGCAGTCTCTGAACGTTCTTCAAGGGTAGCCCCATGTAGAGTGCGTTGCAATAGTCAAGACCTAGTGACCTATGCTATGAGCTAGAGATGAATTTAAGAGACAATTATGGGGACATGCCAGTTAAAAACAGCACCTGTTTTTTAGGCCCACAATGAGAGGGATTTCAGAATGAACCCCTACTGATTTTGGAACAGGTTCAAAGAAGGGCAACACAGATGGTCAGGGAATTAGAAAGTAAGTCCTACAGAGAAAAGTGGGTCCATAAAACCTTGAGAAAAGATGATTGAGGTGGAGTATGATAGTACCCTACAGACAGACCACATAGAAACAATTCAGTGCCAATCTCTCTCATTCCAGAATGCAGAATACAGGTTAACGGGTTTGAATGACATTCTAATTGAACATTACAAAAACTTTCTTTAAAGCAAGAACTCTTTTTATGGTGGAATCAATTATTCAAAAAAAAAAAAGCTTGTGGGCTTCCTTTCATTGGATGTATTCAGGAGGATGTTGAACAGCCTTCTCCCTGGGATGTTCCACTTTGGATTCCTGCACTAAGAATGACCCTTTGGCTTAAATGGTGCCTTTTAACTCTATGCATTGAAATGAAGCCCATGGTTTCATCAGAAACCTTCTCCAATATAGGTTCTCCTAAAAGAGTTTCACCCCTGAAATTTGAGCACTGAACCATTTTAGGATTACAAGTAGTCCTTGACTTAGGACCACAACTGAGGCCAAAATTGCTGTTGTTAAGAGAAACATTTGTGTTAAGATATTCATGAACTGGGCGAGCCAGTGGTAACAAGGTCAGCCAATGAATAGGCATAGCAACTAAGTCAGCCAATGGAAGCTAACCACTTCTGAGTCTGTGCAGAGAATCGAAACTGGAACTTAAGCTTAGGGCTGGGCGTGGCTCAGTCCACTCTGTTCTCTGCCCACTCTGTACTCTTCCACTCTGAACTCTGCTGAAATGAAACTAACTGTTCTCTGCTACCTGTAACTGATTGAAGAAGAATTCTACTTGTGGTATTGTAAATATATATAGTATTATGTTTATAAAGAAGTTATTGAATCCAGCTGAATCAGTCATCTGTGTGAGCTTCTGGTTTTGATTTTGCAACAAACTTTAATAATTTGTTAAGTCAGTTTTGGCCCACTTTATGACCTTTCTTGCCACAGTTGTTAAGTGAATGATTGCAGTTAGTTAAGTTAGTAACATGGTTGTTAAGTGAAACTGGCTTCCCCATGGACTTTGCTTGCCAGAAGGTTACAAAAGTTGATAACATGACCGCAGGACACTACAATTCATCATAAAGATGAGCCAGTTGCAAAGAGTCTGAATTTTGATCATGTGACCACGGGGATGCTGCAACGGTCATTAGTGCCAACATGGCCAAAAGTCCCTTTTTTGAGTGCCATTGTAACATTGAACGGTCACTAAATGAACTGTTGTAAGCCGAGGGCTATCTGTTTGCAGATAGAAAAGACTCCATAGCATGGCGGGTTTGGATGGAGAAATGGGATTAGAACAGGGAAACCCTTATGATGAATTCTCCTTTCTTTCTTATCTGCTCCAGTTGAAATGGCGAACTTTTGCTCCAGTTTAATATACGGATGTCCACAGGGAGAGGCAAAAGTGTCAAATATATATGCTATTACATCATGATGCAAAACCTGCAACTGACAACTCATGACACATGTCAGGACATACAGTCAGTGTGCAGAGGTGGGATTTGCATCATGACATCACTGCTTGTGTGTCATTTTGGCTTGATGTTTGGTTGATTCGTAGTCTGGAGGAGTAGACTCAACAATGCTTTATAGGGATAAGGAGGCACGTAGGCCTCCTGATGAAAAGTTAACTGGATTACAAATTCCATTAATACTGACCACTCTAAACGCAAGGGGAAAGCAATATTTGTGAGACACTAAGAACGAGGAAGTCTTTTGAGAAATCAATCCTGAGTAAATGGATGACTCATTGAGCTAACTGATGTTTTGGCCAGAGCACGGGGAGGGGGGGGGAAATATTTTGAGATAATCTCTTCATCAATTTCTAAAGTTACTTATGGGAAAATTGCAGAGCTGTGTAAGAAACTCTGAGGTCTTCCCCTCTTTGCCAGCCTTTGATTATCCTGGAGAGAAACCATATTTTAAGAATTTTTCATTTCTAGCTAAAATCACTCAAAGGGAAGCTGAGCAGTTGGGCAGCCAACTCTGAGCTTTTCCTGTCCTTGAAAGCTTTTGCTTATCCCAGGAAGTCTCTCTCTGAGCCAACTGAGGCTGAGTCTTCTTGAAAGACTGGATGTGAGCCCAGGCAGTGCAATGACAAAGCAGGCAGAAGCCTGCAGAGGGTCTCACCTAAAAATGGACTTATAGTTGCAGCCTTTAGGAAGCTGCTGAGCTTTCTAGGAGTTGATCTTAATACCTCCAGTGTGATGCCTCCTTAGACCACATCTGCCCAGCTTTTGGGTATCCCTGGAGCAGCCCTACTGAGTTGTGACATAGCCTGGAAGATTTTGTCAAGCTAAGCCCAAGAACCTCCCAAAGGTGCTTTTTCAAGAGGCAACTGGACTTTAAGTCCAGTTGCCTCTTGAAAAAAGCACCTTTGGGACAACCATAACCTGGATGACTGAGAATCTCCATAGATATTAAGCCAGTGTTTCTCAACCTTGGCAGTTTGAAGATGTGTGGACTTCAACTCCCAGAATTCCACAGCCAGCAACGCTGGCTGTGGAATTCTGGGAGTTGAAGTCCACACATCTTCAAACTGCCAAGGTTGAGAAACACTGCATTAAGCCCAAGAATGATGCAGACCAATTCTTTGAGAATTCAGTTCTTTATTTGCATACACACAACATAATCTTTTCAGACTAAATCCTTACTACTCTCACCCTAACAGATATACCCTAGGTCATGGGTTCCGAACCTGGGGGTAATTACCCCCAGGGGGGTAAAAATGCTATTCTTTAGGGGTAAAAAAGGCATCCACTAAATTTTAGTGGATGCCTTTTTTTTTGTTGGTAATAATAAAAAAATACAGTACAGTAACGCATTTGGTTCATGTGGCATATGCTTTTTCTTGCTAGCGAAACAGCAGAGTGCTTTGAGTGTGGGAACGGGGTGAAAAGGAGGCACGAGGCGGGACTGCCGCCCGCGCCGAAGGCTGAGTCCTGAGTCACGGTGTTTCACGCATGTGGAATCCGCCGCGCTCGAAAATAGTACTCGGCATATATAAACCTGTTTGAACTGAGAGCGGCCATATCGCGCCCCACAACCCGCGCCCCCACCGCGCTCCACCCCGCTGCCGCCATTTGGGTTATTTTACCATCTGCGCATGCGCAGCATGCCTTGCGCATGTGCAGAGGGTAAAAGAACCCAAATGCAGCGGCAGGGTGGGTCACGGTGGGGGCGCAGGGGCGGGGCATGGATTGCGGTATTAGGAAGGTTGGGAACCACTGCCCTAGGTGATTCTGGAGAGTGTGTATCCTAACTCTCTTCCTCTTCTCCAAACCAGCCCTGGGCTATGCTGCTTCTTGTCCCCACCCCCCACTTTCTGGAATATACTCCTTCCTTCCTGAGAAACTTCTGCTTCATTGTATCCCATTGCAAAATTATCTGTAAAGTAGTTGTGTACAGATTAAAAAAAAAGAGTTATATATCAATAGTTCTCTGAACTTCCCTCACCTATGCCAAGGTGACCAAGGAAATCAAGACGCACGCTGAGCTGATCCAGTTAAAAGTACTAACAAGTAGCTATTGCAAGGGAACACCAACCTTAATTCTCTTCCTTCTATGAACTTTTGGAAGCCCAGTGTTTTACCAGTCCTTGAGAATCAGGTCTATAGACAGGAAGGTATATGTCCTTCCTTCCTTCCTTCCTTCCTTCCTTCCTTCCTTCCTTCCTTCCTTCCTTCCTTCCTTCCTTCCTTCCTTCCTTCCTTCCTTCCTTCCTTCCTTCCTTTTCCTAGTATTATGAGGGTGAGTCAAAACGTAATGCCATTTTCTTTAGGACAGGTATAATTACCAACACAGGAACATGTAGCATACATCAAAATGAAGCTGATCCTCTGTGGATCACATTCCTACTTCTCAACATAGTCACCATTTCTCTCAATAGCAATGTTCCACCTTCGAATGAGAGCATGTATCCCTGCCTCATAAAATTTTGTTGACTGTTCTCTGAGCCACTTCTTCACTGCAGTTTTCACTTCCTCGTCACTGGAATAATGTTTGCCTCTCAAACCCTCTTTCATGGGGCCTGAATCTAAAGTATTGTCCTCAAACACATTTTGTAATCGTCTGTGAATGTTTACAGGGGTTTCCCCCTCAGCAACAAGGAATTCAATCACTGCTCTTTGTTTTTGATGCAACTCTAAGGGGGCAGCCAGTTTGAATTTTCCTTGCGAGTCTAAAAACCTGAAAAGTAAGAAACGAAATATTTCAGAACATAAATGATATAATCATTTATAACTGGAAATTTTTCAGGTATTTTTATCAAAAACTTCACCTGAAATATAGAAAATGGCATTACGTTTTGACTCACCCTCGTATCTATCTTTATTTACAAGTTGACTTCTCAGTTTCCTTCCTCTTTGTTTACCTTGAGCCTATCTGCCTCTAGGTGAGATTGGCAGCATACGAATGAATGAATGAATGAATGAATGAATGAATGAATGAATGAATGAATGAATGAACAGCTCTGCCTTTTCAGTCTCTTTTTCCTTCCTCTCTCTGCACCCTTAACCCTCAAATTGAATATGACCCTCAAATTGAATTTCTTCTCCCTGCTCATCCAACACCTTCTATAGGAATGGTTTGCACAGACCACATCGCTCTTCCTAAAAACTGCTGGGTATGTATTGACCCATCAGTAGGTCCCCAAATTCTTCATTACTGTCTCTCAAGACTGTTTAAATGCCCTTTCCTGATTGTATGCAATTTCCCCAATGACGGCTACTTCATTGCTATTTCCCACTGACTTGCTTTCCTTCTGCACATTTAATGGAAAACCCTAAACCAACACTTGGAAGCAATTACATATTCTTATTTCCCTCTAGCTTAACTTTCTTTTTGTAAGAAAATCTTTTTCAGTTCTAGGATTTCCTTTCTTTTTTATTATTTCAATGTTTGGTTTCATTAGTAGCACTCTTTTATGGCTGCAGGTAGAAACCTCTGTAAACAGATTTCACTTGGGGGGAAAAACTTATTTAGCATGACTCTGGAGACTAGCTCCCTAATAAATTTCGTATACCCTGCAGTATTTTCAACAGTTAACACATTATCTTGCTTACACACGATCGATAAGAGAGTTAATTTACATCCTGTAAAGGTGGGAAAAATGCCCCCAGCATTAATCTTTCTGGTCTAATGCTAATTGCCAGTGCATGTATTGTAGCAATGTGTGTTAACACCAACACAGTTAAGGGTTTGGCAGCATTCTTGCAATATTTATTACTGTTCTTCTTGATGTGAAAGTTTGTAATAAAAAATAATTTATAGAAATCTGAAGTTTGGCCCAATATTTTTGCAATATATATTCATGCTAATTTTAAGAAATAGTGTCTTTGGTATTAGTATTGGGAAGTATTATTTTATATTCTGGAAGCAAAAAAAAATTAGACTTGTTCATGAATATTTTTTGTTTTTATCCAGTATATCAGATGCTTAAAATGTTATACCCAAAATAAATGTTTTTAGTGTTACTGATAAAAGGAGTAAAGAAGAACGGGAATTTTTAATACTGTCCACCTGCATGGTTTATCCAAAAGACATCCAAATTTGATTGATTTATCCACTTACATAGAAACCTATAGCTTGTTCTATCCAAGTGGCAAAGTGTACATTACAAAAATACAGATCCTTCATGCCCTGACCAAAAATAAAAAAAAGAAAAGAAGGAACAAAATGTCAAAACTTTATATATTTTAGTCATACATCGAGGACTTGATAGAAGCCCTATTAAACATGGTTTTTTGGATCATTCAAAAACACACTTAGGTTTAACATTGTTGAGTCTGTAGGGTCCTTGTTGGTCTCTGTGCTTGGTGGCTTTCTTGCAGACCTTTCATTGCCATACTAGATATCTGATGGTGCAACGTAGTTGATGTAATGAAACGTTTGCAAGCAAACCACCAAACACAGAGAGCACCAAGGACCTCACAGTTCAAACCTGAGCTACAAATAACCTCTTCTATCAATGTTGGGCCTCTCCTTAAAGTCGATAGTTGGGTTTCAATACTGAAGAGGCAGGAGACAGGTTGAGTGATTTCAGCTCTTTATTGGTTACAGTGAACCAACATCAGCAAACCCTAGCCTGTGACCTCGGTTTAAATAGAGAGCCCTGGCCGAGGACAGCCAATCAGGTATTACCTGCTCTGCTTCCAAAGAGCGGACCTGAGTGAAAACTTCCCAGCTTCTATGTAGATTTCAAGACACAACATTGATCTTCAAAGACCAAATGCAAGCCCTGTGTCTAGAGTAGAATAAAAATGAGAGGAGATTCCTTCAAACCAATGTCACAATTTGGATCACACCTCCCTGCACCTCCCATGTAGTTTGCAAAGATATTCATGCACTTGCTAAATAGGTCACATCTCATGTCATATATATTTGGAACAGCATTCCTATATTCTACGGTTTTGGAACCACAACCAGTGCCTTTTTATCATAGGCACATCACTTTTTTTTGAGTTCAAAAGCTTCATTTGAATCTTGTGGAATGTCTTCATCTAAACAAGGGAAAGTTGGACTAGACAAAGTAGAAAAAGGGCATGTTCAGGATAGAAATCACATATAGCATAGCATAGCACTTAGACTTATATACCGCTTCACAGTGCTTTACAGCCCTCTCTAAGCCTTTTACAGAGTTCAGCATGTTGCCCCCAACAATCTGGGTCCTCATTTTACCGACCTCGGAAGGATGGAAGGCTGAATCAACCTTGACTCTGGTGACATTCGAACTGCCAAATTGCAATCAGCCGGCAGTCAGCAGAAGTGGCCTGCAGTGCTGCATTCTAACCACTTTGCCACCACGGCTGTGCCACCACGGTCCACATATGTCTTAAACTCATCATCAAATCGAATTCTTATTACAATTAAAGACTAACATAAGGATCTTCTTTTTCTCATGTTGGTCATGTTGGATTTAGGTTATAAGGTGTAAAATTTCATCACATCTGAAGAATGCTGTTATGCACCTCCTGAGCTAGATCGGATTTGTTGTATCTGCTGTGTTTGTATCTCCAGCTTTATGGGGTTTTCTCAATCTGTTCAAAATGTCTCAGGTTGAGTTTTTTTATATATATCATGTCAATGGCAATTGTATATGAGAATCATGAATTTCTCCAGTGCTTATAATAAAGGATGCTCATGTTACATTTTGAAAAAAAAGAAAGTTTGTCTCAAAATGCTAACCTCCTCCATCTGCATGCAACAATATCTTTACATAGAGAGAGTGGGGTATTATTAAATATGGTATTATTTAAATCTCACTAGATGGATAATTACCAGCGGAAGTAAATTAAGCAGAGACTTTCTGGATCTAATGAATTATTGTGCACCCATTCTCTAGTTCATACACTTTCTGAAAAAGGTGTAAGAAGATACTGCAATTAGTTGACGCACTACAGCTTATTTAAAACCAGTGGCCATTATGCAATAATTAGATATATTCTTCCGTTGCCTAAGGTTTTCTCAACATCAAGTAAATTGCCTCTTGAGTAATTTATTTATTTATTTATTTGTGAGATTTATATACCGCCTCACAGTGCAAGCACTCTCTAAGCAGTTTACACCAGTAAGCAATGTATATTTATATTGCCCCCAACAATCTGGGTCCTCATTTTACCTACCTCGGAAGGATGGAAGGCTTGAGCCGGTGAGATTTGAACCGCTGACCTGCGGATTACAGTCAGCTAAAGTGGCCTGCAGTACTGCCTCTAACCGCTGCGCCACCTCGGCTAATGCATAGCACTGGTCACTACATAAATCAAGATATCAATTTTTTTTGTCTTTCTACCATATGCAAGGCTAGTTTGTAAAGTATGAAATGTATTTTTGTTTATTAAATCAAAATATTTTAATTTTAAGATTGGAAATCTTCCATATTCCTCCTCCTCCTCCTCCTCTTTCTTCTTCATACCAAAAAGTGTAAGAGAAGTAGCAATTTTAGAGAGAGTTTTCTGGCTGAAATAACAAGACATGTTCAGGTGTTCCATTGCACTTCCAGTTCTCTGAAAATGTCTTAAAGGTTTCCTTACTAGCGAGATTCATTCCTCACCCCCTTTTAACTTCAGACACATGGCAGGAAAATGCTCGATGACAAATGCTCCTTTCCCTTCTGGTGATTCATCCTCAGTGTTTTTTAAATAGCAAGACATTGATAATGTCTACCAATCTACGCCAAGTCAAAGTTTCCTACTGTTTCTTCATTAATGGGTCTTTGTAATGAATTGCCTTTTCCCACTGCATCAGTTGAAGAAAATCCAGATAAAGTAAATTGTTAACATTCAAAATGCAAGATTGTTACCATCGCTGTGGCAACTAGATTATTTATTGGGTCATTTTTATATGCTGCCCAACTCCCGTAGGACTCAGGGTGGCGTACAACATAATACAACAACAATTTATAAAAATGATACCAATAATTAAAAAGTACAAACATTTAAAATAAAAAAAAACCATCATTCAAATATGGGGGATTGATCTTATTTTTCCCCAGCATGCAGGAAGAGCCATGTTTTCACGGCTTTATGGAAGGCCAGTAGGGTGGGGATAATCCGTATCTCTGGAGGGAGCTGGTTCCAGAGAGATGGAGCTCCCACAGAGAAGGCCCTCCCCCGTGGTCCCACCAACCGGCATTGCTTGGTTGATGGGACCTGGAGGAGACCAACTCTGTGGGACCTAACCGGTCATAGGGAAGTATGCAGTAGGATGCGGTCCCTGTCTTTGCTGAATGGGTAGCTGCAATTGAACCCTCTTTGAAATATATTCAAATGCTCAGTTATTACGGGAATCAGCTAAAGTTCTTTATTCCAGATATACACCTGGATTGAAAACGATTTAATTTATTGCATTATCTATATAATTTATTCTTGGCAACCCAGATAGCAGTACAGAATGTGAAATATGTCAGATTTCTTCCTAGTTATTCTAATGTAATAAACTAATGTAATGAAAAGTTACGAGAATGATACAGTTCTGCACAACAATAATTTTTGTATTGTATAGAAAAATGCCAAATAGGATGTACATGAGGATCCAAAATCATTCCAATTTATACCAGCTGTAGTAATAATTAGGAACTTTTGTAGAAATGTACTTACAACATATAATATTTTTTTAAAAAAACATTCGAACATTTTATCCTGCAAACCATTCCTTTTTGGAAAGGCAACGTAAAAATATTTTCTGTTTTGGGGGTTCTGTCTATTGGAAGAACAACCAACAGAAAACCTTCCACAGTGCCTTTTCAAGAAGAAAATTTGCTGTTTCAACTTCCTTCCATTTCAAATATATGCATTTTTTAAAATCCAGTTACACAGGCATAACCTCAGGTTGTCTTCTAAAGTAATTTTAGGGGTTCAATCATTATGCTGAAGCCAGGAGGTGGTGGTGGTGGTTATTGCTTTTTATTGTTTTTTATATTGTGTTTTTATTGTTATAAGCTGAAAGTGACTTGGTAAATTTTCTTAAATAAATAAACAAATAAACTTTGTCTATTCTCAGTCTTATCTCGCTGAAGTTTTATAAAAGGCAGAGACAGAAACCTTCACAGCCAATCATTGTGAGGGGTGTGAGTCACTTTTTCTCCACACAATGGTTGTGGTTGGGAAAACAGAAGGCCGGGGCATTAGGTAGGTATTTCCCCTTGAGTTGATCCAATCAATTTATTTTTTGAGGAAAATAAATAAATAAATGCCTTGGTAGATCGCAATGAAAATCCACCCCTTATGTACAGTACCTGCACTGTGATACCACGCCTAAAAGGTAAGGAGGAAAGGTTGTGTTGCAACATATTTTTCAGTACTTGTTCCTCCCATCCTTCTGTAGGTGCCTATAGATAGAGGTCTTCTCCAGCCTCCTTTCTTAGACCAAGAATGAACCAGCTTTTTCAGACTGAGGGCATTTGGTTTCTGTATGATGCGTCAATCATTCTCAAAAAAATGGGTAGGATCAGGGCAACATTGGAAAGGTCAGGACAAAAACAATTTAAAATGTAAACCTTGGTGCTTTTTGTTAACTTGAAGAACATTTAATCTAAATTTAATTGAAATTCAATACTTCTAAAGTGTTGTGTCATGAAAGCCACCAGAATATTGCTGCCATTTTTTGGAAAGGATCTCAGGGTAACATATTGGGGCTACATATCACAGTTGCCTAACTCTAACTAAAAAAATGGTTCAATCTTTATGACATTGAAAAAGGTCAACTTTAGGAAATGAAGGGTGGATTGAAGGATCCAAGAATACCACATATGTGATATACCACACTTGTCTTGTATACCTGAACAAACATTCTACATTTTGAACTTCTGATCAACCTACTTCTGTCGGTCATTGACAAAGGACACAAATTGAAATTTGGAACTGCAAATCTCCTACTTGAATCACCACAACAATTTCTTAAATCATCTACTGTATACCAGGGGTGTCCAACCTTGGCTGCGTTAGGACTTGTGGATTTCAACTCCCAGAATTCCCCAGCCAGCAACTGCGATATGCAGCTCCCAAGAGTGTTACCCTGAGATCCTTTTCTACAAAATGGCAGCAATATTCTGGTGACTTTCATGCATGGCTGGCTAGGGAATTCTGGGAGTTGAAGTCCACAAGTCTTAAAGTGGCTACGGTTGGATACCTCTGACCTAAACCAAGAAGAAAAAGTAGAATAGCCCAAAAGAGTGGAAGGTAGGTGAGACACTTCCATTCTGTGGAAGAATGCTTCTTCTGTCTGATCTGCCTCAAAAACCTTTCCAAACATGACACTCCTCAAATGTAATATACTTTGATGATAAACTAGATTAACTTTCCCCAGTGCAAGAGAAAGGCCACCTGTTGCCAAAATGTCCATGTTCTTGTTGGCTGTCTTGTAACTGTCATCACTTCAATGCAATCTGCACCTAACATGATGGAATATAATGAATATGTCAGGAGTTGGCCGTCAGCCATCCGAGTACATGAAAACTTGGCTTACGTACAGTGTCAGCGTGGAGGCCTTGCCTATCATCTTGTGCAAAGGATTTCTGCACCACTTGATTTGTTTGCTCAGGGTTTGTTTTTCTTGGAGGGGAACACATTTACTGAATGGCTTTTTGACAGCCCATCCAAACATTTGCAGTTTGGGAAACCAGTGCTTCCTCTTGCAAGCCTCTTAACTAATGGGCGGTATGAAATGCCACTGCTGCTGATTGCACTGAGGTGTTTATTCTTGGTATATTACCATGGAAAGGTTTAAATGAGGCTTGAGTGTTTACCTAGGGTGGAATAATCCCATGATGTAAAAAGACTCTTACCGTTTCAGGGCTAACCTTTTAAATCATGCAACCGTGTGTTGGTTTTTATGCGCAGGCAGTTCTTGACTTACAACCATTTGTTTAGTGACTGTTCGCAGTTACAACGGCACTGAAAAAAATGACTAATGAGCATGGTGGCGCAGTGCATAGAATGCAGTATTGCAGGCTAATTCAGCTCACGGCCTGGAGTTCCATCCTGACCGGCTCAAGGTTGATTCAGCCTTCCATCCTTCTGAGGTGGGTAAAATGAGGACCCAGATTGTTGGGGGAAATATGCTGACTCTGTAAATTGCTTAGAGAGGGCTGTAAAGCACTGTGAAGCAGTATGTAAGTCCAAGTGCTATTGCTTTTGTTTTTCACACTTACAACTATTGCAGCCCATGGATTTCTGTAATTAAAGTTTGTGTGCTTGGCAACTGGCATGTGTTTATGACAATTGCACTGTTCCGGGCTCATGTGATCACCATTTGTAACTTTCCCAGCTGGTTTCCGACAAGCAAAATTAATGGAAGAAGCCGGATTTACTTAACGACTGCATAATTCACTTAACAACTGCAGCTATTTGCTTAACAACTGTGGCAGAAAAGGTTGTAAAAGGGCTTTGCTTAGCAATGAAAAGTTTGGGCTCAATTGTGGTCATAAGTCAAAGACTATCTATACTTTCTCTGCTGTGGACTTTATTTTCTTTAAACAAAAAGGGACACATCCAATTTTTCATAAGGGAAGGTCGACTCCTGTGATGGGACTGAGCTTTTTCTCCTTTCATCCCTAATATACCCTCAAAAGCCACTCTGGAGTTTGGTGGGACACTCTCAGGCAGCTGTTAAGGGGTGCAGGCAAAAGACGGGCCTGGTGCACCAATTGCGACCCTACTTGGAGAGGGAGGCCTTACTCATGGTCATTCACGCCCTCATCACCTCACAGCTGGACTACTGTAACGCGCTCAACATGGGGCTACCCCTAAAGAGTATCCAGATACTGAAATTGGTGCAAAGTGCAGCTGCACGAGCTGTACTGGGTGTGCCTAGATACATCCACGTAACACCTATACTTCGCCAGCTGCATTGGTTGCCCATTAGTCTCCGGATGCAATTTAAGGTGTTGGTTTTAACCTTTAAAGCCCTACATGGCTCAGGGCCAGGTTACCTCCAGGACTGCGTCCTACCGCATACCTCCCTACGACCAGTTAGGTCCCACAGAGTTGGTCTCCTCCAGGTCCCATCAACCAAGCAATGCCGGTTGGCGGGACCGCGGGGGAGAGCCTTCTCTGTGGGAGCTCCGTCTCTCTGGAACCAACTCCCTGCAGAGATCCGGATTATCCCCACCCTACTGGCCTTCTGTAAAGCCGTGAAAACATGGCTCTTCCTGCAGGCAGGATGAAATCAAGATCAATCCCCCATGTGTGAATGATGGTCTGTTTTTAAATGTTTTTAAATTTTGTAATTTTTTAATCATTGGTATCGTTTTTATAAATTGTTTTGTATTATGTTGTACGCTGCCCTGAGTCCTACGGGAGTTGGGCGGCATATAAAACGACCAAATAAATAAATAAATAAATAAATAAATAAATAAACTTCTCAATCTCTAGGATGTGTCTATGTATCTCCACACATTGATCAGACTCCATCTTGAGAATTGTACCTAGTTCTGGGTACTACATTTTAAGGAAGTGTCAGAGAACATGACGTATGTAACACAGATGGAGAAGGATAATGAAAATGATCAGGACACTGGAAAACTACAGGTAGTGGTCACTTAACAACCAGTGGTTTAGAAATCAAAGTTACAATGGACCTCCCCAGAACTACTTACAATCTGATTTGGAACTTCCAACAGTTGCGTGATCATTTGATCAGATTTGGAGCACTAGGCAACCAGCTCACATTTACAGCTGTTTGCAGTGACCTGCAGGCATTTCAACATGACTTTAAGTGTTTTTTCTTTTTCTTTTTCTTTTGCTGGTTTCTAGCATGTACTTCAGTAATGGGTTTCACTTACCTTTGCTATCGGTTCGGAGATGTGCGTGCGCGCTTGCTCGCTTCGCTCACGGATGTGCCGCTTCTGTGCATGCGCAGATCATCCGTAATGATGTCTGCCACCACCGCTACCAGTTTTCCCAAACTGGGCAAACCAGTAGCAGCCCACCACTGATGTACTTCAGTTTCTAGTAAAAAATGGCCATTAGGGAAAATGGGTTTGCTTAACGACTGTGGTGCTCGCTGAACCACCACTGCAAAAAAGTCAGAAAATTGGGTGGGTTAATGATCACTTAATGATCACTAAGGTTTACTGATCATTCTTCTACACAGGAATTATTGAGTCTGTCATCTGCACGTCTATAACTGTCTGGTTTGGTTCTGCAACCCAACAAGACAGACACAGACTTCAGAGGATAATTAGAACTGCAGAAAAAACAATTGCTACCAACCTGCCTTCCATTGAGGACCTGTATACTGCATGAATCAAAAAGAGAGCTGTGAAAATATTTACAGACCCCTCGCATCCTGGACATAAATTTTCAACTTCTACCCTCAAAACAACGTTATAGAGCACTGCACATCAGAACAACTAGACACAAGGACAGTATTTACTAAGACTATATTACTATTATTCTTCTCATCGTTCCTATTACCTATCTTCTTCTACATATGACTATAACCTTGTTGCTTGTATCTTTATGATTTATATTGTTTTATTTAGTTTCCTAGTATGATTTTGATTGCTTATTTAGTATCCTATGACTAAATGTTGTATCTTATGATTCTTGATGAATGTATTTTTATGTACACTGAGAGCTTATGCACCAAAGACAAATTCCTTGTGTGTCCAATCATACTTGGCCAATAAAGAATTCCATAATTCCAGGCTCAATTATGTTCGGAAGTCAAGGACTACCTATAAATTTTACAAGGAGTGAGTAAGGAAACTCTGTGTTTAATTCTGAATAAAATTGCTTGGAGCAGAGAGGTGATATGATAGCATATGTTATTTTCATGCAATTGACTGGGTTTCCCATGCACACAGAAATGCTAAAATTACTCTCTATTGTCTTTGAGTACAGGACCAGAATAGCATAATCTGTCCTTCTCGTCTTCATTGTCCTTCATGTTTGCTCTTATTTCATAAGAAAAACAAAGAATCCCTCATACCAACATACATGCCAGGGTTGAATTTCAAATCCAACTCTAGCACATTTGGTTATGATTAGGTTATAAAATCAGAGGAAAATAGTTCAAAGTGGTTGTTAATGAATTGGCCAGGATTAAGATTATCTTTGTGACAATCAGAAATAAAATTAAAACATAAGTAGTTTGCAAAATATTCCTTCGGGGAATATTTGCCACAGATGGGATCACAGAGACTTAGACATGAGTCTTATCTAAATCTAACAGCAAAAGAGAAAATATGAAGGCCGGGAAATTAATAATGGAATGAGATGAGGTTAATTGGCTTGAGAAAGATGTTCTTGCTCGGATGGTAGATTATGGTAATAATTCCTTCCCTTGGGCGGAAGAGGAGGAAGTTATGAACATTGAGGAAACCAACTGTGACTGACTTGCAGCCTCCATTAACATGCTATAAAAATAATCTAGAACAGGGGTCTGCAACCTGCGGCTCCGGAGCCGCATGTGGCTCTTTGGGCCCTCTGCTGTGGCTCCCTGTCAGGTGATCCCACCACTGACTGGCCCTGCCCCTCGCCCTCTCCTCCCAGTCACTCCTTGCCTAGCCTGAGAACATAAGGGCAACGGCGGGGGATGAGAGGGAGGGATACACACACACACACACAGAAACAGAGAGGGGGGAGAGAGCGGTGAGGAGAGTGAGAGAGATACACAGAGAGATACAGAGAGAGAGGGGAGAGAGTGAGGGGGAGAGGGAGGGAGAGAGGATCAAAGGGTTTTGTGGCTCCCGGTGTTTTTTAACAACCAGTTGTCTGCCCTAATGACCGGCTGGGTAGGCATGGCTGGGGGGGGTCATGTGACTGGGTGGGAGTGAGTGACATTGAGTTGCCACGCCCACCCAGGGCTCTGCAACCTGCGGCTCCGGAGCCGCATGCGGCTCTTTGGGCCCTCCCGGTGTTTTCTTTTCTGTGGGAAATGGGTCCAAATGGCTCTTTGAGTGTTTAAGGTTGCAGACCCCTGATCTAGAAGAAAGGCAGCAATGTTTGTTGAGTCTATATACTTACCATATATAAGGCATACCTTCCCCCCCCTAAAAGAGGCTGAAAATTTGGGTGCGTCTTATACTTCAAATGTAGATTTTTCGAAGCTTTTTTCTAGCCCTAACCAGGTGCTAACGATTTTCCCATTTCTTACTGGCTTGCTGGCTCTTTCATTGCTACTCCCTCCGAATAAAGTTTTTTTAAACCCTAACCAGGGGATAAAATAATGTGCTGAAGCTGACCAGACTAAGGACACTAGCTAGATGAATACCTGGTAGGCAGATTTTTCCCCCTATTTTCCTCCCCAAAAACTAAGGTCCGTCTTATACTCCGGTGCGTCTTATACTCCGAAAAATGTGGTACCTGGGAAGCTGGTCTCTGAATGTCATTCAAGCTTTGGTTATTTATGGATGTAAGTAGGTTTGATTGACTTGGTAGAATTAAAATTGTGACTCATGAGCAGATGGATTTTCTCATACCCGTGACACAAGATTCCTGACGCTGTTCTGATTTCTTGAGATCGTCTACATCTGATAGAAGTTAGATCTTGTAAAAATTTCCCCAGCCATACTAGAGCTGCTAATGACATAATGGTTCCCAAGAGTCAAAGGCATTACGAAAATGGTCCCAACGTCGGATACTTTAGCCTTCCCTAGATATTACTGCTCAAGTGGTCATGCTTTTAGACATGCTTGTCATATTTAGTAAGGCTCTTGCAATGACAGATGACTCTATCAATGTCAATTTCTCTTGGTTTCAAATCTGAGAGTCATTTCATCCTCTTCTGCATCCATTACTTCTCACAAAAAAATGAATACATTTTTGTGCATCTTTTTAAAAAATGTACAAATGTTTTAATACAATGTTGCATAATGTATCTATTTTTGCAGTGCGTTTTCATTGATACAATCTCTTTTTGTGTGTTATTCTATGTTGTATGCATAAGGCCTTTGGAAAGAATGACTAGTGCTCCTTTCTTCATTTCTGTTCCTTCCTTCCTTCCTTCCTTCCTTCCTTCCTTCCTTCCTTCCTTCCTTCCTTCCTTCCTTCCTTCCCCTTCCCCTTCCCCTTTCCTTTTCCTTTTCCTTTTCCTTTTCCCTTTCCCATTGTTTTTTTTTCTTTTCTGGTGTTTTTGTGCTTTCTGTATTGTTCTTTGTTTTTCAATTGTAAACCACTAGATGGTAGAAGTAGGGGAGCATATACAATTAACAAGTTGGTTGCACAGTCTGTGAAATGTTTAGACTGGAATTGGCATTTTTGTCCATCTACTTGCTAAGAATCTGAGAAGGGCAGATGTTGTTGCTGAATAATATTAAAGCTACCGTTGCAGGATGTAAGCTGTTTCGAGTAAAGCTGCCTCTTGAAATTGACTGATGGTGATTTTGTCAATGCTGATAGTGTTCAGGTGGGACTCCAGATGTTTTGGGATTGTACCCAAGACACCTATTACTATTGATACTATATTTGCTTTGTTTTGCCACAGTTGTTCTTCTTCTATTTGCAGATCTTTATATTTTGTGATTTTCTCCAGTTCTTCTTCTGCTGTCTACAGGTACTTCAAGGGTTCACTATACAGATGTTTTTGTCTTTCTTATTTACAGCTGTGAGGTCTGGAGTGTTATGTCACAGGTGCTTGTCTTTTTTGAATTCTAAAGTCCCAGAATACTTTAGCTTCTTCATTTTTTCTTACTTTGTCTATTTTGTGGTCCCATCAGTTCTGGCTTGCAGTCAAATGTTATTTCTTGCAGATCTTCCAGTGCACCATTGTTACTATGTTGTCATGCCAATGTTTGTAGTCAGTCTGTGCAACCTTCTTGCAGCAGCTAACTAGGTGATCCGCTGTTTCTTTAGTTTCTTTTGGAGAGGTGGCATTTGCTGTCTTCTCAGTTCTTGTTTTGTATGCATTACTGATATTATTATTTCATCTTTCATGCATTTTATGCACAATCTTCTCTCTTATGCACTTTATATTTCAAGATCCAGTATTAGCCCTAAGAATAGTTGTATTGTGGTATACATATGGGATATACACATAAGGGAGAGTCTCATTAATTTACGAATCAACAGACTGAGGGGCAAATTCTGTGATCACTCGGGCAACAAAATATAGAATTCATTCTAGTCTGTATACTTACAAAGAATCCTGTGTTCAGATGAGTGTATGGATAAGGTTTTTTTAATTTCAAGTTCTAACAAGATGCAAACTATAAATAGGCAGAAAAAATAACCATGAGGAACAGGAAGAAGAACTGCTACCAAGAGAACAGTCAGATAAGAGAATTGTGAGTCCAGAGCAGTACTGTAATCTGGGTAAGCATCTCAGACATGACCCTCTCTAGGACAGGTAGTTCCTGATGTACGACCACAATTGAGCCCAAAATTTATATTGCTAACTGAGACAGTTGTTAAGTGAGCTTTGCCCTATTCTATGACCTTTGTTGCCACAATTGTTAAGTGAATCACTGCAGTTTTTAAGTTAGTAATATGGTCATTAAGCGAATCCAGCTTCTCCATTGACTTTGCTTGTCCAAAGTTCACAAAAGGTGATCACATGACCCCCAGGACACTGCAACCATCATAAATATGAACTGTTTGCCAAGCATCCGAATTTTGATCACATTGTCCTGGAGATGCTGCAACAATCATAAGTGTGAAAAACGGTCTTAAGTCAATTTTTTTCAGTGCCGTTGTAACTTTGAATGGTCACTAAATGAACTGTTGTAAGTTGAGGACTATCTGTCCTCACAAATATAAAGGGAAGGTGTGTGGGAGGGGAGAAGCGCATCCAGACCTGCAGGTCTGTTTACAGCAGGGGTGGGGAACTATGGCCCTTTTATACAGAGGTGGGATTGAAAATTTTTAGAAGCCGGTTCGCTGCCCAGTTGCTTGGTGGGCGTGGCCATGGGGCGTGGCCTACTCAGTCTCCTGCACCATGGTGGGGGGGTTTCACCCTCCCCAGGCTCCGGAGGCTTTCCTCGAGCCTCCAGGAGGGTGAAAACGGCCTCCTCCAGGTACCGGAGGTCCTCCGGAAGTTGGAAATGGCCCCATTTCTGGACTTCCGGTACTTCCGGTAGGCCCATTTTTCACCCTCCCAGAGCATCTGCGTGGGCCCTGAACTTTCTTGGTATCCAAAATGGGCTGCGTGGAGACTCCTGGGAGAGACAGGGCAGGGTGAGTGGGATCAGCCAGTCCTTGCAACAACCGGTTCAGCGAACCAGATGAAAATTAACATCCGGTTCGCCCGAACAGGTCCGAACCGGCTGAATCCCACCCCTGTTTTTATGACTTGTGGACTTCAACTTCCATGCTAGCTTTGGAATTCTTGAAGTCCACAAGTCATAAAGGGGCCATAATTCCTCACTTCTGGTTTACAGTAACCTCATAATAAAAGTGCTACAGTATTAAAGTTTGTGACTTTTGTTTCCTAGTCTGATCTACATTGGAGCACTGACATAAACACAGATAGCTTGAAAAGTCATGTGTCAGTTGTTGGACACAGGGTCTTCTTAAGGTGTGTAGCAGCCACTACCTCAGGCTGTTCTTGGTTCTGCACATTTTGACTGTAGCTATAACCCCTTAGCTTCAAAGGAGACCCTGCCAGTGCAGACTTGACCATAACCATCTTGTTAATAGATTTTTAATTAATATCCCACATTATTTCAACCCCTAATTTGTCTTCTTTTCCCATGGGTTCATTTGAATAAAAGAGGATTTTTCTTATGTCAGATATTACCATCTGGGGAGACCTATTGTACATAATGACAATCTTTTAATATATTCTATTAGATTTTAACAGTCTCCATATCGGCATCATAAAATGAAGATATAATGGCAGTCTATATATAATGTAGATCTTTTTTCTCTCTATTGTCTTCTAGATTTAATATATGCTATTCAATTTAAAAATAGAGAGCGAAAGCAAACTTTCTTAGTTTTCATCTGGCCTCAGCATACAGGTTCCCTGATTCCACACACAAAAGGGCATATTTTGGTTGTTTTTTTAAATAGCCGCTGATAGTGGTAAATTAACAAGAAGCTGAAAGGAATTACTGCCTAGATTACTGTTAGACTCAAGAGCTTTGTATCTTGAGTGCCATGATCACTCTGTCCCATCATGATAGCTGTTTCACAATTTATAACCATTAAAAAAAACACTTCGGTTGAGTTCTGAAGATTTAACTGACGTTTCATTGACATCCCTTTCTCCCACTTTGAAACTTTTGAAACACACAGGTGGTTGGGAACTACTGGCCTAGGGCCATTTTGAGACAAGCATTGATTTTTGGTGACATGCTGATGCTGGAAGAAGTACTTGGGAAGAAAATTTAGAAGCAGGCGGGGACATAAGCAAAAGGAAAAGGCCTCTAAAAAAATTTAGATTGTACTTGTTAGATTTGGCAACATTTCATTTAACTGAAATGTCATGCTTCACCCTTATTAATGTTAAACTTTCTACCAAACTATTGAATGACAGCAGCACCGAGGAAAGTCCACTGGATCTGCCATCTATGGAAAAGCAACACAACACATAAGCTCTGGTTTATGCCTTGTTTAAGACAGAACTGAATCTTAGACAATCTTGGGCAGGGGTGGGCAGCTATGGCCCCATGACAACCTGTGGACTTCAACTCCAAGTATTCCAACAGCCAGCACCGCTGGCTCGGGAATTCTGGGAGTTGAAGTCCACAGGTGGTCAAGGGGCCATAGTAGCCCACCTGTGATCTTGAGGCTATTTCTATTTCAATTGTGAACTTTGGGGGGGGGCAATTGAGGTTCAGAGCTGTCCATTTAGTGTCATCCCATCTAGAAGAGGATGAATAAACATTCTCAAACAAACCATTATGTGACTGTAAAGTAGGAATCACCTTCAATGAAGAATAGGGAGTAGTAGTTACTAGTCACTGCTGCTCTATGCAGCTTGTTTTCCTGCTGTGTGATAAAGGCCTGAGACAAATGAATAAAATCTACCCATGGATCTTCATTTTTCTTTTCATATTTGTACTAGAGGAGGAGGAGGAGGGCATTTAAATATTAAATGTAACACGAGATATCAGATATCAGTGAAAATGTCAGTTCCACAAAAGCATTTGTATTCATTTACGATACAAATGGAAAGTAATAATTCTCTGCACCTCCCTAGCATTTTTATTAAAGGTTCCTGCTGTGCTTTGTAAGCATCCATTAATTAAGCCATGAAGTCTCCTGGAAGAAGGCAGTTTGCTACAGTCCTTTTAACAATCCAACCCAGCAATATGTAGCATAGGTTTTGCAATATGTCTAATTTGACATAGTGCCTTTCAAAGGCGCATTAGAGCTGAACACTTAAATTGTTCCGTAGCTTTTCAAAATCTTATTCTTCAGGGTGCATATTTTCATTTCAGCTTTATACTGCTTTATTGAAGGAATAATGTGCAATTTCCTATTCACTAGAGGATTCATATTTTACCAGGAGCACTTTAAGGTTAAGTCATGTTTTGGTATGTCTGCTAGTTACTGGGGGGGGGGGGGGAAGTTGGATTTAATATGCATAGGTGTAGAACTGAGTGGCATGCTGGCTGCCACCCTCCCAAAAGCAGAAAGTATCTGACAAGAACAAGACAAAAATTCTATTTTAATTCATTTCATTTCAGGTACACTGAATTTAATTTTATAAAGTTAATAGGATCATTGCCCACGTTTTCAAAACCTGTACAAAATTCGCTGCCATATTTTGGAAGGGTTCTGGAGGACACAGTGAAGACTTTTGATGGGTAATTGCTACCTACGGCCTCAGATGGTCTTCTGTCTATATCAGGGGCATCCAACCTTGGGAACTTTAAGACTTGTAGGCTCCACTTCCTAGAATTTCTCAGCCAGCCATGCTGGCTGGGGAATTCTGGGAGTTGAAGTCCACAAGTCTTAAAATTGCCAAGGTTGGACATTCCTGATCTAGATTATTGATTATGGATGCATAATCTGCAATCCAACCAGTGTATGTAGCATCTTGGAAGTTTTTTGTAGAACCTCAGCCCCGGTTTATCTGATTTATTAAAACTAACTGCAAGACTGGGTAAGGCAGGAAAGGATGAATGAAATAACCTTCTTCATACTAAAGCTTCCACATCTTTAGTAATCAGTTTTGCAGAGAACAAGAGAAAGAGCAGATGGAATTAAAGAAGAATGTGGTTGGATCATATCCAATTTTCCTTGTTCCAACAGGTAACCCTTTAGCCACTAAAAGTAGTACACCCATGGTTAAAATGAACGTAGAGAGGATTTAAGAAGGACTGAAACAGTTAATGAATCCATATTAAATATAGTATTTTCTATTTCTCTCTTGCTTCATGGAGTATGAAATGGGAGGGACAGCAGCTGCTGGTGACACCTGATGACATCAGTAGTTTTTACAGCATTTGTATGGAATACATTGTTGCTACAACTTTTCAGGGTGCAGGTGGAAGAAAGCGGCTCGGAGGAGGAACATAGAAGATTCCAAGAATGCACATTCATCAGTTCCCTGTAACAGTTCCATTGGACCAAAAGAGCCAAATATTAAACTTATTGAGTTAAATGTAAACTTTGTAATTATACACCAATTGTTATTCAGACCTAATGAACATTATGTGGTTTCCAGCATAGTTGCCATAGTTAGTGGAATTAGGGCAAAACCACATTTTGGAGGACCATATGTGCTCAGCCACCATTACTGTATCAGAATACAAGTAGGCAACATCTGTAGACTATGGAGCAAATTTACCTGGCACTCGACATTTGAGGAAATGCTTCAATGTGGTGGGCTAAGACTGTGCCATTTTAATATAATTTCTATTTTTCATTTATGAGGGTTGGAAACATCTCCCCCCCACCCATGCACATAATATACAGAGGCTCGATGAATAGCTCAGCTGAAAGGAAGCCAATACAAGCAGTCAAGAGTTGTTATGTAGGATTAATTTATCTGGTTCCCAGGAATCTCTTGCAATTTATCAGCTTGGTTTCAGTGCTTCAACAAAGAAGGTTGAGAAATCCCATTATGGACATTCTGGAAATAGCTACTTGACTAGGACAGTCAGTTCCATGACCCATGTCCAAATTGTTTCATTCGACACAAATTGCTTCCACATCTTTAGTAATCAATTTTGCAGAGGACAAAAGTTAAATGTACCCTAGATATCGGCAGCTTAATTCTTGTGTTGTCTAAAATGCATAACCACTGCTTCAGCTGCTCAAGACTGCTTCATCAATCCACTTCCCATATTTTAAAATTATTCCTATCTCATGGCTGCCAAATCAGCTACATCATACTAGGTCTATAAATATGTCATCATTAGTAAATGTTCTGCAAAATTACTGTTATTTGAATGCTTAGGACAGCAAAACATAGTGGTTTCATGCACCAAATGACAACTCTGATGTTTATCTCCTTTGTTTTTTATTTGCTTTTCTGAACCATTATGACTTACTCTCAATTTTGTTTAGTTGCCCTTTGGAAAGAAAGGATCCTATTCCGCCTAATAGATCTGAGACTTCCCATTAAAATCTATAGAGTCCATGTCCATCTACTTCATATTGAGTTTTGTTCATTAAAGAAAGCATCACCATCAATCAGTGTAGTTATTTCGGTAAAATCTAAAGAAAATGAAATACCACATTTTAAAGCTGTGACCACTTCAGTAATATGCAACACCATCTCCATCATGTATTATTTAGATCAGTGGCCCCCAATCTTTCCGGCTCCAGGGACCAGTTTTGGGGGGAAAATGGTCTTCCACGGATCGGAGGAGGGATGGTTTCATGCACACAACTCAAATCTCGCACATGCTCAGATTAATTTTCACTGACTCACCTGCTGCTTGCGTGGTCCAGTTCCCAACAGGCTATGAACTGGTATTGGTCCATGGGACCCCCAATTTAAATTGTCCAAAAACTGGGAATGTATTAGAACTCCCTGCTAAGAGTTGGGCTCTTCTAAATGTAGGGTGTGAGAATTGAGACTCCCTCTGACTTCATGTTGGACTAAATACAAAGAAAACTTCATGAATCTTACCAGGGGTGAAATTCAAAAATTTTCCCTACCAGTTCTGTGGGCGTGGCTTGGTGGACATTGCAGGGGAAGGGTACTGCAAAATCCCCATTCCCTCCCCACTCCTGGGGGAAGGATATTGCAAAATCTCCATTCCCACCCCACTCTGGGGCCAGCCAGAGGTGGTATTTGCCAGTTCTCTGAACTACTCAAAATTTCTGCTACCGGTTCTCCAGAACCTGCTGAATTTCACCCCTGAACCTCACATGCAGTAATCTCTAAGATGGGAAATTCTACTTTTAAGGCAGGTTGCCAGAATGTTGTTGTTCTTGCTTTAAATAGTAAGAGGGCATTGATGGGTTACAGTACCATGTCTCTATTTTTATTTTAAATCATTTAGCCATAAAAGAAAACAGGTTTTGTGATTTTTTTAAAAAAACAAGGATTTAAAAAGGATAATCATTGTCAAGGTTGTAAAGATATGGGTTGAGAGTCAAGTCTTCCTGTGTGATAGCTATTGTCATACTTGCAGGCATGGGCCAAAAGAATGGGAAATATTATATTTAGGAAAAAGTTCACCATATTGTTTATAGAAAAGAAAATGAATTGCATTCTCATTTGTGGTTGGCAGTAAAAAGGACATTCACTGGGTCCACTAAATCCATCAAGAATGGCTGGATACAGTTTGATAACTGTAGATGGATCATTCTCTTTTAAGCAAAAACAAACAAAAACATTTTTTACAAAACCAGTGGAAACTAGAAATACTGGCACATTGCAAATTCAAATGAAAGAAGGTTTCTTCTGTCTTTAGGAACTTCATCTCAGAGTGAATGAACTAGGTACAGTGCGTGCCAATTAATTTGAAATACTGTACTTGATTTTTCAGTTTATTGTTGTTTAAGTAACATCATTTTTGGTACCTCTTATATATATAAAATAAGTGATAGATTTGTAAGAAGGGAACATCATGAAGAAATAATTAACTTGGTCACCACACTACAAAAAAGACATTGAAACCCTAGAGAAAGTGCAGAGGAGAGCAACGAGGATGATTAGGAGACTGGATACTAAAACATACGAACAGCGGTTGCAGGAACTGGGCATGGCCAGTCTAGCGAAGAGAAGGACCAGGGGTGACATGATAACAGTGTTCCAATACTTGGAACAGAGAGGAGGGGGTCAGGCTGTTTTCCAAGGTACCAGAAGGCCAGACAAGGAATAATGGATGGAAACTGACCAAGGAGAGATTCAACCTGGAAATAAGGAGGAACTTTCTGACAGTGAGAGTGATCAACCAGTGGAACAGCTTGCCTGCGGAGGTTGTGAGAGCTCCAACACTTGAGACTTTCAAAGGGAGATTGGACTGCTATTTGTCCGAAATGGTGTAGGGACTCCTGCTTGAGTGGGGGGTTGGACTAGATGACCTACAAGGTCCCTTCCAACTCTAATAATCTGTAATCTAAACTTAACTATGATCTCCCTGCATGTCTATTGAATTCTACTCTCAGTTATGCTAAGCTGAAATACAGTCTTAACTCTTCTTCCAAGATTTACTGAGGTCACATTCCATTTCGGGAACCACGTGAATTGGAAATGCATAAAGTTGGGGATTGACTTTTCTTTTGGAGAGGATGACTTAAGGCTAGTATAGGAATGTTTACATGAGGAATTCAGGAAACTGCTCAGCATCATTTCCCTTAGATTCTTACCTTGGCGGCCAGGGACAGTCTCTCAAATGATCTGATGTCAACAAATCTATCACTGTCGGGTCTCAGCTGCTCATGATGTCTAACTTCTGCTATGAGGACCATTCAGGGCAGCGACGAAATAAGGTGAAGCAGAAATGTTTGGAATAGCTCTATTTTCCATAGCCAGCCATGCCAGTATTAGCAAGTATTAAAAATGACCAGATGGAAGATAATCCCAAAGTGGCTGCATGGGAAACAAGATCCAAAATTAAATGTTCTTGTGTGATCTTGGGAGGTCTGCTGAAAACTGCCTGTCTTGCGGCATTGATACCAGATGGTTAGAAAGTTCTTTAGAAATGATTCTAATTCATATTCATTTAATAGATAAATAAATAATTAAACAAAATGGAAACTGCTCTATGTGAAATCATAATGGTTGGGATAGTGACAACTGCTACATGTTATATTCAATATCTCTAATTAGGCAGAGAGAATTAAAAACTGCCAAGCAGATGTTCTACACATCACAGTTAATCTCTTATACCATAGAAGTATTTAATGTTCATTTTGTATTTATTAAGTCAACAAATCCCTTTTAAAAATTCAAATTAATTATTTAATTGTCCTCAGAACATGACACCAAAGCCAATTATTGATTTTTTATTGAATACATATTGTACCTTTCAGACCTAATAACTAATAAGGTTATTTAAGATTGGATGTATAAACATTGAATCCCTAATTAAGCATTATGTTTAGCTCCACAGCAATGGGAATTGAGACATTAAAGCATCACTCCAAATAGTTTACGGCTTTTTAAAAAATGGATCTTTCCTCCAATCCCTAAGAATTCCCTATTTAAATTTATACGTGAGCCTGTCAAATATTCTGGGCAATTTTCTGCTCATGGACCAATTCCTGAGAATTGCTGAGAGTAAAATCAAGATTCAATATATCCCACTTTGTCTCTTCTATCATTTTATACCCCAGATAGCAAGATAACTTTATGAAGGCAATTTATATGCAGCATTATGTGTTGTATATATTAGCTGGGGAGCCCACGGCTTGTAAACCTCTATTTGAATAATCTCCACAAGCATTGAATCCTTGATAACGTTCTAAGAAAGTTTTTCCCACTTCAGATTTAAGGCACATTTCCCCCTATTTTTTCTTAAGTATGTATACAAATCGGTGCATAACATTCAGATATTGACTAAATTAACGGCTGGCCTTCAGAAGTTGTGGGTGCTCCATCCCTTGAGGTTTTTAAGATATCGGACAATCATTTGTCTGAAATGATATAGGACAGTGATGGTGAACCTTTTTTTCCTTGGGTGCCGAAAGCGCACGCGCGGCTGCTATCACACGCACACACGTGCCCAAACCCATAATTCAATGTCCTCCATGCGCCCCACCCCCTGAGCATGCGCTCATGACCCCCCTGCTCCCCTGTTTCCCAACTTACGGTGGACCTGGTAGGCCCATTTTTCGCCCTCCCCAGGCTCCAGAGGCTTCACTGGATCCTGGGGAGGGCGAAAACGCCATCCCCTGCTCCCCCAGAGGCCCTCCAGAGGCCGAAAATGCCCACCCAGAGCCTCTGCATGAGCCAAAAATAACGCACATGCACGCTGGAGCTGAGCTAGGGCAACGGCTCGTGTGCCAGCAGATATGGCTCCGTGTGCCACCTGTGGCACACGTGCCATAGGTTCGCCATCACGGATATAGGATCTCCTGCTTAAACATGGGGTTGGACTAAAAGACCTCCAAGGTCTCTTCCAAATTTGTTATTCTGTTATTGTTTAGCTCCCATTGAAATAAACCCAGTAGTTTTAAATATTGAGTAAAGAGAAAGAAAAAAAGAATTAGTTTACAAATTGGGCTAAGGTATTGTTTATTGTTGACTGTTGTCATATTTTTCTAGCCTAAGTTTCCAGAAACAAAATATATGTTGAGTTCACAGACCTAAACAAATCACCTTATACAGATAGAACATACCGTATTTTTCGGAGTATAAGATGCACCTTTTTACCCCCAAATAGAGGGTGAAAACTTGGGTGTGTCTTATACACCGAATGTAGCAATTTACCTGTTTGCAGCAAAGAGGGAAGAGCCTGTAAAGCCAAGCAAGTCACTAGCACTTCCCGATCTACAGCTGATTTGCCACGTGCTAAAATGAAACTGAAACTGCAAAGAGGCAAATAGCTGGGAGAGACAGCAGATTTTTATTTTTTGCTGAACTGGATGGAAGGGGGTAAGTGAATAACTATAAATGTCTGTAGAATGTTCAAATTATTAGACTTATTTTTTAAAGACTGCTTTATTATTGTTCTAGAGCCAGGGGCAATTTTAAGACTTGTGGACATCAACTCCCAGAATTCTACAGCCAGCTTTGTTAGCTTTGCTGGCTGTGGAATTCTGGGAGTTGAAGTCCACAAGTCTTAAAGTTGCCAAGGTTGGAGATTCCTGTAAATCTAGACAACTTAACAAAATAAAGAAGCTTTTTAAAATAAATGCTTGCTCTGAAGAGGCCCAGTGCTATTGTATCTTCTTTTAAATAATAGAGAATAATGTATACTTCCAGAAATTTTAATTAATTTTAACAGCTCTGTACAAGTATAGAATGAAATGTAACAGTGTCGTATTTAGTATTAGAGTTTAGTTACCTTGGAGTAGATCTATTTAAATAATTGGGAGGACTTAGTGTGACTACATTTAAGAAAACTTTCTGGCATAATGTACATTTCTCCAATTCTTTGCTATTTCTATGGGTCAGGCACACATGCACAGAAATACACAGCAAACAGTGTATATCATCTGTGCTTTTTGCTTTTTGCTGTTTGCTGTTTGGCAAATTGCTTGGAGGCAGAGGCCTTTTTCCCTTGTTTTCCTCCCCCAGGTGCGTCTTATACTTTGGTGCGTCTTATACTCCGAAAAATATGGTAACTTACAACCACAAGTGAGCGGAAAATTTCCATTGCTAAGCAAGGCAGTTAAGTGAGTTTTGCCCCTTTTCACAATCTTTTTTTTGGGGGGGATCTTCATAGAGCTTTTATTAGAAAGGATACAATCCACATTTATAAACAGGCGATTAAATCCCTAGGGTTTCCACACGGAAGAGTAGGGAGGAGGGAAAACACCCTCACAGGAGCTGCTGGCAACCTTCAGCAAGTTGGGGTGAAACCTTCCAGAATGTCTCCCACCTTTCTAGGCTCTTTCTCCACAAAGTCCACAGGATGGTGCTTTATGTAACTGAAAAGCTCCCTGTCACGCTCAGGGTAGTAGTAATTGGAGTATCTCTTGATGTAGTAGCCCAAACAAAAGCCCAGTGTGATCATCAGGACTTGATGATGGATGCTGGCTCGCAGGACGGGCCTGCGGTTGAGGCCATTGTCCAGCAAGGTGCTGAGCCAGAAGACGCCCGCCATCCAGACTGATGGGAAGGTGACCAGCGGTGGCAGCAAGCGCGCCTCTTTGGGGATGCCTAAGCGGAGCTGCCCCCTTTTCACAATCTTTCTTGCCATGGTTGTTAAATGCATCCCTGCAGTTGTTAAGTGAATCCATCATTAAGTGAATCTGGCTTCCCCCATTGAATTTGCTTATCAGAAATGGTGATCACATGACTCCAGGACAGCGCAACTATCATAAATATATGCCAATTCAGTTGTCAAGATGTCTGAATTTTGATCATGTGACCATGGGGATGCTGTAACAATTGTAAGTGTGAAAAACAGTCATAAGTCATTTTTTTCAGTGCTGTTGTAATTTCAAATGGTCACGAAATGAATGATTGTTAGTCAAGGACTGCGTGTATGATCTCCAGTATATATTATTGAAACAAGAGGGTTGCTGCTTACAATGATATTCTGTGTTAAGGAGTTATCAGGGACATGCATGTAGAAACGTGGTGTTTTTGTGTGGTAACCAGTGGATAGGAGTAATGATCCAGTCACAAACAGATTCGTTAAAGTGTATAAAGTAGTTTACTTTTAGATAAATAGTACAGACCAATTAAACAGTCCAGGTCATACATGTTCAGTCAGTCAATATCAAGAAGTACAATAATCTTCTTACCAGCCTTTCTTTGTCTTACATCAAACAAAGATATTACAGCTTACAAACACATCAAACTATCATACAGTAACAGAGCTTCACACAGAGCTCACTATCAAACACAAAGTCAATCACGAATGAATCAGCAGAGAGAACGAACCACGATCTCTAGCTCCCTCTTATGGCAATCTTGAAACACTACAGCCAATCAGAATACTGCAATACATTTAAAGCTGTAGTACTTAAATATATACAAACATAGATTGGTGGCTTGTTTATATATTAACAACCCAACCGTTTGGACATAGTCCTAACATTCTGCTTGTTGGTTGGTTGGTTATTGGGAGAAGGAAATAGCCATTCTTTTGGTGTGATCACTGCTGGTTTCCTATCTTTACTGATTTTAAGGGTTACCATTTGTGTCCAGTGTTACTTTTTAAGTGGAGTTTCTCTCTTTCATCCTGGTTCACCTTGTTTCTCTACAGTCCTCGTAAGCTGCCTTTGTCTCTTCATTGGTATGCTCAGCTTTGCCCTCCTAGCTGGTCCTGGGAGTGTAGTAAGAGTTTCCTACAGGCAGTTCCCAAGGAAGATATATAATGGGTAGTGAAATAGTTTTCCCCAAGGCCCTATATATCTGCACACTATTTATCATTCCGAATGTATTATTAGGTGGGGGAAAAGTGTTGCTGGTCTATGAAAAGCTCTCTCTCTCTTGCTCTCTCCCTCCCCCCTCCCTCCCCCTCCCTTTCTCCCTCTCCCTCTCTCCCTCCCTCCCTCCCTCTCTCTCTCTCTCTCCCTCTCTCTCCCTCCCTCCCTCTCTCATACTATGGAATCTGCTCAAATTGAGAGAATTTACTACCATCTCTCCTCATAGGTTCATTCACAGGGAGTTTCCTGTACTTTCAACTCAGTAATTTAGAAGCCTTTGGAAATTAAGGAAACAGCCCTCTAAGGAACTGATATCTTTTGTGTGAAGAATCTGTCTATAGACTCCACAAGTGTAATTTAAAATAAATTAAGTTTTTAATGTCTTCTGGGTCTGTTCACGATAGACACATTTCTTCAGTTTTAATCTATTTGAATTGTGAGCATATATGGGCAAGAAACAACATAGTTCCCTTTAAGGAGAACATTAATGATTGCCTAAGCTGGGAGGAGTGAATCATTCACCATTTATCATCTCATGCTGTTTTCTTCCAAGGATGTTTTGTTGATCATATTATACTTGATTAGGCTGAAAACGATGGCTTTCCCTTCTATCCCATTCACCTCCTTCCCACACTGATTTTGTGGCTGCTTTCTTTTTTTAAAAGGCATATCTATCTGTTTCTGAATAGTAATTCTGTTAAAAGTTATGATTAAAAAGATAAAACCTAATACAAAAGAAGACAAATAAAAAGAAAGAAATGGAAAGTGCGGAAATGAAAAAAAGTAAAAGTAAAAAATATAGTAAAGAAAAAGAAAAGAAACATATAAAGAAGAAAGATGAAGGAAAATTTATACTTGTTCATCCCAACAAGTATAACTTTTAGTAACTTAAATATTAATTTCTCTTAAAATAAAACAAATGATCTCTTAGCAATGAACAAATCCTTAAAGTCTCATTGTTCAGTCTTGATCAGCAAAAGCCCATTAAAGATTATCAGATATTAAAAAGTATCTACTTTAAACTTGATGAAATAAACCACGTTTATATTCCTTCCTTTTATTTTAAACAGCCTTGATGTTTAGGCCCCTTCAAATAAGTTCCTAAAACTGGATTTCTTTTCATTTTGTTTTCATTGTTCCTTCTCATAACATTCTTCAAAGCTTAAATTTTTTTTTTGAAAATCTATTATAGGAAAATTATCCAGGTTAGTTAGTCTCTTGATTTGTTATTTGCATATCCATTTTAACTATTAACACATCAGATGGTTTCTTTTCTATGTCCATGGTAGCATCTTTTTTCATATCATTCTTGTGGGATGTCATTTTTAAATCAACTTTCATGTGAGTCTCAATATCATCAGGTAAAATTTGTTCCCCTTTCATAACAATTTTGAAACATAATCTTCTCATAGAGGCAGATAATCTTAAAATTAACTTCTTGGTCTATGGTTCAAAAATAACCTTCAGTATTTCCAACATTAAAATATTTTGCACTGACGATGTTTCCTCGAATGGTGACGAAACGTTTGCAACCAAAATGCCAAGCTTGGAGCTATTTTTCATTCTGCCTTAATAAGAAAAATTTAAGTGTTCTTCTCCTTTAATTATAATTATTCATTCCTTTGATTATCTTGGGTGTTCAAACTTTAAAGCCTCATCCTATCATTTAAAAAAAAAGTTGTTTCAAAACAAAAGCATTTTCCCACTGGAAGGACTCTTATAATTAATTCCAAAATCTTCTTTTAAATTCATTTGGACCCTTAGCCCATTTTCAATTTTCAAAATCAAAGTTCTAATCAACCTTTTGCTGTTTATTCCATAAGCTTTTTTAAAATGTCTTTAAACTTGTATTTAAAACTTGTTTGGCTAAGGATTGAAGGAATTGCTGAAGCACTGACCTTAGTATGAGCAAAAAGATGACTATTCCTTTATCTTCCAGAGCTGTAAACTGCTAGAGACCATTATCTTTAGGTCTCCTCATGAAAAGCACCTGTATGGAGTACTTGTGGGCAAACTAAAGTCTTCTCCTTGTCCAGAGTGGAATTACGAAGAGCCAGTCTACTCACTGCCTCTTTATAATACTGTGGTTGTGGGTTCCACTTTTAGCACACCCATCTTCAGTTCTCCATGTCTTCCCTGGAAGTCCCAGATAGCTGCAAATAGCTGTTGATGAGTTTGCCATGGTTACTGAACTGAATAACTATAAAATAGTTTCATTTGCATTACTAGCTTTGGTTCCAACATAATTTGCTAACCTCTGACTATCAGATGGAATCAGGGGTTGAGAAGAAAGCTGCCTGCAAAGTAGGTAGGATGACACTCTTGATTACCCTCTCTAGATCCAGGTTTCAGACAACCGTAACGGGTGTTTTGACAACCTCTCACTTATAGCCAGGTAATAGTACAGCAGCCCACATAAGCAAACACTCTTTCCCATCTCACCTCCACCCCGTCCCCTATCCAGCCTCGTGGAACTTCTTGAAATGTGAAGCCTACAGAGGCTCTGAAACCTGAGAATGAAATGGTTATGAAGAGACTTTTACTGGATGATTTTTTCCCTTGCCAGGCACAAATAAACACTCTCAATAGGGTGCTTACCACACAGTGTGTCAGCAGATATTATGCAGTCTGGTGCTGAGTGGATGTGTCAGCTGCCCATTAGACCACACTAAAATAGAATTGCCAGGAGCCTGAAGCATGAAGCATGATATTAGATAAAGTGATGAAATTTCACTCGATTAAAGAGCCAGGTCAAGGACAGTTACCTCAGGAAATTCTTTTTTCTCCCTTCAAATAGTTCTTGCACTTTGATGAATTTATCCCTTTTCTGCTTATTTCTTTATTATCATATTTCAAACTATCTGGGTGATGAATTTTATGCTCTCCAGCCTCTGACAGATTGAGAAAGCTGGAATCATCTGCCTTATTTATTTATTTATTTGGGGGGAAGAAGGAGGGGAGGGGTTACCCAAAGGCCTCCAGAAGAAACTGACTCCAACACTGAGACCCCAGCCCTTGCGTAGAAGATGTTGGTTTGGTTTGTGAATGATGTGTGATAATACCTGCTTTCTTTTCTTTTCTTTTTTCTTTTCATAGAAGAAAAGGGATTAGAGCAAGTTTGGTCTCTCAGCATTTTATTTAGAATAACTGAGAGTTAAGTTTAGTGCGGCTCTTAAAGGCACAAAATGCAAAATCCTTTTATCTTATTTATCTTATTTATTTATCTTATTTATTTATCTTATTTATTTATTTATTTATCTTATTTATTTATTTATTTATTTATTTATTCATTTATTCATTCATTCACTCACTCACTCACTCACTCACTCACTCACTCACTCACTTACTTACTTACTTACTTATTCTTGAATTTATATTGCGCCTATTCGCCCATGGCGACTCAAGGCGGCTTACAGAATATAAAACCAAATTTAAAACAATAAAACTAATAAAAAGAAACAAATAAATTAATACAGTATAATATAATAAAATCACCCCCCACCCCTGCCCCGGTGACAGCAAATCACATTAGCCATTTAATGGGCTCCATCCTGCTCTGAGTGCCCCAGGCCCGCTGGCAGCGCTTCTGGAAGAGTATTAGAGTGGGGGCCATTCTAATCTGTGGGGAGTGATGTTCCAGAGAGAGGGAGCCACCATGGAGAAGGCTCTTCTTCTGGGTCCCACCAGGTATATCTCCATCAGTGATGGGACCCACAGCATTCCCTGCCTCCCCGCTCTCATGGGTCGAGTAGCAATAGCAATAGCACTTAGACTTATATACCGCTTCACAGTGCTTTACAGCCCTCTCTAAGCAGTTTACAGAGTCAGCATATTGTCCAGGGGTGAAATCTAGTAGGTTCTGACAGGTTCTGGAGAACCGGTAGCGGAAATTTTGAGTAGTTCGGAGAATCGGTAGCAGAAATTGTGAGTAGTTCAGAGAACCGGCAAATATCACCTCTGGCTGGCCCCAGAGGGGGTGGGAATGGAGATTTTGCAATATCCTTCCCCTGGAGTGGGGTGGGAATGGAAATTTTGCAGTATCCTTCCCCTGCCACACCCACCAAGCCATGCTCACCAAGCCACGCCCACAGAACCGGTAGTAAAAAATTTGGATTTCACCACTGATATGCCCCCAACAATCTGGGTCCTCATTTTACCCACCTCAAAAGGATGGAAGGCTGAGTCAACCTTGAGCCTGGTGAGATTCGAACTGCCAAATTGCAGGCAGCGGGCAGTCAGCAATCATCCAGAAACCTCTGGAGCTGCCACACAACCACCTTTTCAACAACCTTCCCCAAAAAGGGAAGATTGGAGATAGGTCGGAAGTTATCCAACCAGGTGGAGTCCAGTGATGGCTTCTTAAGGAGAGGGTGGACCACAGTCTCCTTAAAGTGCTGGGGCACTCTCCCCTCCTGTAAGGAAGCATTAATCACCACCAGAGTCCACCAGCCTGTCTTCTCCTGGGAAGCTTTCAAAAGCCAGGAGGGACATGGGTCTAAAACACAGATGCTTGCACACATACTCCGTAGGATCCTGTCCCCTTCCTCGGGAGCAACAGGGTCAAACTGTTCCCAGAGAGCAGGGCAAGAACGTGCCTCAGGGGCTTCCACTGGACCAGCAACCACGCTGGCATCTAACTGGGAATGAAGTGGAGCGATTTTGTCTTCCAGAAAATCCGCAAATTCCTCAGTGCCCCCCTTCAGCTGGACCTCAATCTCCTCCTTCCCCAGGAGGAGGAGGCTCACCTTAAAGAGGGTCACTGGGTGATTATTTGGAGACACAATTAGTGTAAGAAGTATTTACACTTTGCCGCATGAATCGCCACAAGGTAGGCCTTAATAGCAGCTCTTACTCGTGTTCGATCGAGTTCATCCCTTGTCTTCCTTCATGGAACAATATAATTATAAACTGGATTTGAAGAGGGGAGCCCTATTGGTACAGTGGTTGGAATGCATAATTGCAGGCAAACTCTGCCCTTAGTCTAGAGTTTGATCTTGACAGGACCTGAGGTTGACTCAGTCTCTCATCCTTCTGAGGTCGGTAAAATGAGACCCAGATTGTTGGGGGCAATACACTGACATTGTAAACTACTCAGAATATGTGGTAAAAACTATGAAGTGGTATACAAGTCTAAGTGCTATTTCTATTTGTATTTCAGCCTTCGGAAGAAGTCCTGTGACTTCACACAATATTCTACTACTTGATTAGCTCTTACACTGATTGCTATTTCCCTCTTTTTTGCAAGGGTAGTCTAACCCAGCAGTCTGCAACCTTGGCAACTTTAAGACTTGTTAACTTCAACTTCCAGAATTCCTCAGCCAGCTATTCTATGCTGGCTGGGGAATTTTGGGAGTTGAAGTCCATAAGTCTTAAAGTTGCCAAGTTTGGAGACCCCAGCTCTAAGCATTAATGATAATTCCTGATGGTTCTGATTTTTTCTGTATACTCTATACCAGTGATGGCGAACCTTTTTTTGCTCGGGTGCCAGAAGGGCGCATGCCCACACTCAGAATGTAATGCCCCCCATGCATGCACACACAATCCCCCCATGCTGCCCCCTCGCACATGCACACAGGCCTCACTGAAGCCTCTGGACTTCTGGTAGGCCCGTTGGCCCATTTTTTGCCCTCCCCAGGCTTCAGGAAAGCCTCCTGAAGCCTGGGAAGGGCAAAAAATGGTCCAATGGGCCTACCAGAAGTTTGTTTGGATCCGTTTGTTGCCATCTACAGGCTCCGGAGGCTTTCCTGAAGCCTGGGGAGGGCAAAAACGGCCTCCCCCGCTCTCTGGAAGGCTGAAAATCAGCTGGCCAGTATGCATGGAGCTGACATAGGGCAATGCCTAGTGTGCCCTCAGATATGGCTCTGCGTGCCACCTGTGGCACGCATGCCATTGGTTCACCATCATGGCTCTATACAGTGGTGGGATTCAAATTTTTTACTACCGGTTCTCTGGGTGTGGCTTGGTGGGCATGTTGTGGCTTGGTGGGCATGGCTTGGTGGGCGTGGCTTGGTGGGTGTGGCAGGGGAAGGATACTGTAAAATCTCCATTCCCTCCCCACTCCAGGGAAAGGTTACTGCAAAAACCCCATTTCCTTCCGATCAGCTGGGACTCGGGAGGCAGAGAATAGATGGGGGCGGGGCCAGTCAGAGGTGGTATTTACCGGTTCTCCGAACTACTCAAAATTTGCACTACTGGTTCTCCAGAACTGGTCAGAACCTGCTGAATTCCACCTCTGACTCTATAGTAGCAGTAGTTACTACTCTAACAATAATATAGCGTTACCTCTCCAATATAAGGCTCAGTTGCCCAAATCTAAATTGAGATTGTTTTCAATCCAGGAGAGCTCTTTCTTCTTTCTAATTCTTCTCCCATAAATACTTTTCTTCTAATAGCAGCCTTTCAATCTGTTCTCAGTGTATATATCCTTGAAGTGCACAGTAGAGATTGATTTCAGTCCAGAATCTAAAGAAATAAAAACATAGATTGCTTCTAATATGCCTGCACTGATTTAAGCTTTGGGCTTCAACTCACCTTTCTCACCAATACATGACATTTCCTCCCATGTCCCCAGCCAAGCTTATCATTTGAGGCTTACTTCCTACTAAATTGTTATGGTGAGTGGTTGTGGCATAAAGGGAATTTTTAGTGGTAGTATCACATGTGTAGGATATCTTCCTTCCCAAGGATGCATTGGTTGCCTGCTATAATTCCTTCATGGAATCAGCCAAAGACTATTTTTTTAAAAGTTCCTTTAGTACTTTGAAATGTGTTACACAGTATTATTCATTGCCTCTCTTTTTTATCTTGTTCTCTTTTCTGTGGCCTGGTGCAGCAATATTTTATTTTCTTCTTTGTGTCTAAAGTGATTCCTCTTAATATGACAATTGTAGGTTTGAGACATTTTAATCATAGTTTTTAATTTATGTTCTATAAGTACAGATGGAGTATTTTTTTTCTTTGTGTGTGTGCTTCAACTCAATGTTAACTTCCTTCCTAGGGCTAAGAGAGATTGACTGGCACATAGTCACCAGTTGGCTTTGCACCAGGGGTGAAATGCTCCCGGTTCGCTCTTGCCTGTCGGTCGTCGCAGAGCCGATGGAGCCGGTGGCAGTCGCGGCTCAGGGCTTCCCCCGCCCCCTTCCCCCGCCTGCCTGGACGCCACCATTTGAGTTCTTTTGCCCTCTGTGCATGCGCAAAGCATTCTGCGCATGTGTAGAGGGCAAAAGAACTCAAATGGCGGCATCCAGGTGGGCGGGGGAAGCGGGCAGGGGAAGCCCTGCGCCGCGACTGCCACCGGCTCCATCGGCTCTGCGACAGGCAAGAGCGAATCGGGAGCATTTCACCCCTGCTTTGCACCTAAAATGGGACTAGAGTTCACAGTCTCACAGTTTTTAGCCTAATGCCTTAACCACACTGAACTGGCTCTCATATAAGATATATTTACATATACAATATAACAGTGATGGCGAACCTATGGCATGCGTGCCGGCACACAGAGCCATCTCTCGGGGCATGCCAGCCGTCGCCCGTTGCTCTTTCGGGTTCCGGTGCGCATGTGTGCACCAGCCAGTTGGTTTTTGCGCATGCATGCACATCATAAACCAGAAGACCAGGTGACCGGCGTGCATGCACATGCTGAAAACTGGAAGCTCAGCTTCCCAGGGCACACATGCGCGCCAGTAAACTGCTCTGCATGCACACTGGGGAGCTGTTCTTCCGCTTTCCGGTGCCCCCTGCCCGCGTGCACGCTCCCATTTTGGCACTCGGTGCCGAAAAGGTTCACCAACACTGCCATATAACAAGCTAAGTATAGGAAAATTGTTAGTGCGCTGCTTATAATCTGAGTGAATGAGCAAGTGAAGTGGTGAGGTTTATAACCCAGCAATCTCTAGACAGCTTGATGTCCAAACCCTGTTATCCCAGGTTTGGCTGGAAATTGTGGAATTATCAACTCATACTACTACGGAAATAAAATTGAATTTCCTCCTACAAAGTACCAATCAATTTTTGACACAGGGAGTTGTTATCTTTGCAGAAAGGCTAAGGGGGAAGGGGATAGTAGATTCTGCCTGACACAACAGATTATATAATGCCTATGTTTCATATGAGCCTGACAAGGTGTATTAAAGTCCCTACTCCATTTTGTTAGCCATTTAAGGTATTATATTGTGTTATAAAGGTTCCATTATTTAAGGTATTATTATTTAGATTTAGATTTAAATTTAAATTTATATAACTCATTAATTAACACTGAGAGCTTATACACCAGAGACAAATTCCTTGTGTGTCCAATCATACTTGGCCAATAAAGAATATCCTATTTTAGATTTTAATGATATTGCCTTGTTTTATGTACTTATTGTGGTTACCCATAGTATACTTAAAATGATCTGGAGTCTTCTTCTATTTACCGTATTTTTCGGAGTATAAGACGCACCTTTTTCCTCCCTAAAAGTGGCTGAAAATTTGGGTGCGTCTTATACTCTGATTGTAGCTTTTTTGAAACATTTTCCCCAGCCCTAACTAGGCGCTAACGATCTTCCCAGCTCTTATCTTGCAGGCTTTTTCATTGTTACTCTCTCCGAAGAATGTTTTTCCAGCCCTAAGTCTTTGCAGGGTTTTTTCCATTGCTCTACTTGCTCCGAATAAGTTTTTTTTTCTAGCCCTAACTAGGTGCTAACGATCTTCCCAGCTCTTACTGGCTTGCATGCTCTTTCATTGTTACTCTCTCCGAAGAAGGTTTTTTAAAGTCCTAACCAGGGGATAAAATAATGTGCTGAAGCTGACCAGACTAAGGACGCTAGCCAGATGAATACCTGGTAGGCAGAATTTTTCCCCTTTTTCTTCCCCAAAAACTAAGGTGCATCTTATACTCCGGTGCGTCTTATACTCCAAAAATACGGTACTTATTCAATATAGGGCATCAGGTTGGGCAAGCTGAAACAGAACCTCAAACATTACAGGTAATTTAATTCCCAAGCAATTATAATTACCTAAGCAGTTGTGACCACAACTATTTCTAGGCTTAAATACTTTGATTCAGCATCCATAAAAACTAAATGGATATTCTCCTTGGCTTCCGGAAATGGCCTAGACCGCTGGCTACAATATACAATTCTAATTTTTAAATGGTGCAATATTTATTCTTTCTTACAGAAGAGATAAGGTTATGTTTTTAACCACACACATTATAGAATTACGTTACAGATTTTGCTTCTTCTACTTTAATAAATCATTAAAATAAATCAGTCTATGAAAAAAAATATACATTTTTTCTTCTATTTTCATTAATAAAACTGTTCCCAATAAATCTCTCTCTGTTACTTTTAATGAGGCAAATGTCATGATACTTTCAGGCAAGGAATCTGCTGTGTCTAATTATGGACCAATTTCCTTGATAAATAAGGAGGTGGCGATGTGGGCATTTAACCAGATAATAGCCAGTTCAGTCTGGTTTTATATATGTTCATCAGGTTCCTGACAGTGTTAGATTTATAACTGCTGCACTTGCTTTAACTCAAAATAGACAAGACCCAGCAGCAATAACTTTTTTGGGATGCCTGAGTTGAACTTCCTAGTATTTTTTGAAAGCAGATTTTGATTTCTTATGGGTTGAATTCAGTTTCCTAAATCATCAGTGAATACAGGTAGTCCTCGACTTATGACCACAATTGAGCCCAAACTTTCTGTTGCTGAGCGAGACATTTGTTGAGTGAGTTTTGCTCCATTTTACCACAATTGTTAAGTGAATCACTGCGCTTGTTAAGTTAGTAACACGGTTGTTAAGTAAATCTGGCTTCCCCACTGACTTTGCTTGTCAGAAGGTTGCCAAAGGTGAATCACATGACCCTGGGACAATGCAGCCATCATAAATATGAGTCAGCTGCCAAGCGGCCGAATTTTGATCATGTGACCATGGGAATGCTGCAGTGGTCGTAAGTGTGAAAAACGGTCCTAAGTCCCTTTTGTCGGTGCTGTTGTAATTTCAAACAGTCACTAAATGAACTGTTGCAAGTCGAGATCTACCACAAACAAATACAACGATCTAATACACATCAATTTTACAGAAGACAACATTGGAAAGGCACTACGCAGTCTAAAACCATCTCTATCCTGATGAACTATGTGCCTACTTCTTAAAAAACTTTCCACTGCCCTAGCAGAACCTCTGAACATAATTTTTGAAAAATCTTTCAGGACCAGCTCCTTACCCAACTTATGGTCACTAGCCACGGTCATCCCTATCTTCAGAAAGGGAGACCCTAGCCTAGTTGAACATTACAGACCAATCTCTTTATGTTGTGTCACCTGCAAAGTCATGGAATCAATCATTAACCAATCCATTACCCTCCACTTAGAGACAAACAACCTACTATCTAACAAACAATTTGGTTTCAGAAAAAATCTATCCTGTAATCTGCAACGTCTACACTGTAAAAATATATAGACTACACAACTCGACCAGGGCAAAGCAATAGACCCAATTTACATAGACTTCTGTAAAGCCTTTGACTCAGTGGTACACAACAAACTACTTGTAAAACTAAAATCTTATGGCACTTTTGGACCCCTGCACAAATGGATAACTGTGTTCCTGTCAGACAGGCAACAAGTGGTCAAAATGGGAAGTGCTCTATCAAATCCTGTACCTGTTAACAGCGGTGTCCCCCAAGGCAGTGTTTTAGAGCCAACTCTCTTTATACTTTACATGAATGACCTCTGCAATCATATTAAAAGCAACTGTGTCCTCTTCACAGATGATGTAAAACTATTCAATACCACCGACAATGCTGCTACCCTTCAAAAAGTTCTTGACTATGTATCAGAATGGTCAAACAAGTGGCAACTGCAAATCTCAATCAACAAATGCTCAGTCTTACACACTGGCAAAAATAAACAGAACACAAAATACAAACTAGATGATCACGACCTTGTTGACGATCCTCACTCAGTTAAGGACCTTGCAGTACTCATCTCTAATGATCTAAATGCCAGAGCCCATTGCAACAGCATTGCCAAAAGGCAAAAAGAGTGGTTAACCTAATCTTGCATAGCTTCTTCTCTGGTAATATTGTACTTTTAACCAAGGCATATAAAACATTTGCTAGACCAATTCTCTAATACTATTACTTGTACTATTATATAAATACAGTATATATACAATCATGTTTATACTTTGTTTATACTTTGCTTGTTATCATATATGCTTGAATAATAATAATAATAATAATAATAATAATAATAATAATAATAATAATAATAATAATAATAATAATAATAATAATAATAATAATAATACAGCTCATCTGTCTGGAACCCGCACTACATATCGGATATTAATACAATTGAGAATGTCCAGAGATATTTCACGAGAAGAGTCCTCCATTCCTCTGTTTGCAACAGAATACCTTATGCCACCAGATTTGAAATTTTGGGCCTAGAAAATTTAGAACTATGCCGCCTTCGATCTGACCTAAGTGTAGCACACAAAATTATCTGCTACAATGTCCTACCTGTCAACGACTACTTCAGCTTCAACTGCAACAATACATGAGCACCAGAGGCGGGTTCCTAATTTTTTTACTACCACTCTGTGGGCGTGGCTTGCCGGCCATGTGACCAGGTGGGTGTGGCTTGCCGGTCATATATTTGTTATTCAGAGAGATGTTACTACTATTTTTGCTATTTTATACCTTACATGAAAAGCTTTGCATACAAAGTGCGTATTACACTATGGCAACACAGCAACCTTTATATGCAGAAAATGCTATAGTTAAAAGACAAGCAAGTCTCATACAGCATTTTTTGTTTCAGTCATGGATTCCTTAACCCATATTGAGGACTGTTAAAAGAACAGTATCTTTTAACAGTCCTCAATGTTTTCGTCTAAAGAATAACAGTCTAAAACTGTATAAAATTAACATATAAAAGGTTAAGCTTTCGGAAAACGCCCACTTTGGGAAGCTTTAAGCAAAAGCGAAGGAAAAGTGTCAAATGCGAGCTTCTTATTATTTTCAAGCGAAGGGATGGGGAAAGACTTAATTGTCAGGTTTCTGGGCATGCGCAGAAGAAATTATTTTAAAAAATTTTTAAAAATGTTTTTTTAAATGGCAGTGCCCAGGCACCTGCAACCGACCGCACCGGTACTGTGACATCACCAGCGGGCCGCTACCGGTACTATAGAGTGGACTGCACTGGTAGGAACCCACCACTGATGAGCACACAATAGATATAAACTTAACGTAAACAGCTCCAAACTTGATTGCAAAAAATAAAACTTTAGCAACAGAGTGGTCAATGCCTGGAATACTTTACCTTACTCTAGTTTCTTCCCCAAGCCCCCAAAACTTTAACCTCAGATTGTCTACCGTTGACCTCACCCCATTCCTAAGAGGTCTGTAAGGGGTGTGCATAAGCGCACCAGCGTGCCTACCGTCCCTGTCCTAATGTCCCCATGTATTCATAACCATCTCATGTACTCATAACCATGCTTATACATCTTATGTATTCACAAGCATGTTTATACTTTGTCTGTAATCATATATATGCTTGACAAAATAAATAAATAAAAATAAAAATAAATACCTGTAGAAGTGACATGTCGTCTGCTTGGTTTCATTAATGTTAAGATACACAACAAGAACACTTTCTTTCTCTTAGTTTTAATTTGGTAGTCTGAATATTTAGAAATTTTTAAAACATCCCTGGCATTCTGAACAGAGTAGAGACTAGGGAAAGAGTATGTTGTCATGTTCTGATGCTATATTATGCTTTACAGATAGATTACAAAAATCTCTACCACAAATTTTCTGAATTATTTAATTTAACGAAATAGTTGGGGTTCTTCTCTTCTTATTCTGTAAACAGGAATGCATCAGAACCTGTTGCAACGGGATCATAGCAATAATCTAAAAAAACTTCCACATATAGTGACTGCCTCATACAGCAATCATCCGCAGTTACGACAGGAATGAAAAAATAAGTTTGTGTCCAAGCCTCACATTTATAACCATGGCAGTTCTGCAAACAAAGGAAAGCTGAAAAAAGATAAGTATAGTCACAATTTCACTAGCAACCACTTCTTTCAGCAACTGCGTTGCTTGTCCCAACTGTGGTTGCTAACCCAGGATTAGCCGTATTTTAATGTTGTAGGTTAAATAATATTTTTTCTTAAAAGTAAGCCTTTAAATCTAAACCCCGCTTAGTACAGCAAATCCTTAACAGGCAGCAATTAAGCCTTGCTTAAAGAGGAAGAGATCACCACACACTGAGGTATTCGGTTCCATTGTCAAAGTCTTCTTCTTATTACATTTTCCATAAAGTTCAACTGAGATCCACACTCTAGATACATACACAAAGATAGAGTAAGGCCTTGAGACTTTATTGGAGAGTAGAGAATAAAACTTTGTCCGTTGTAGACCTTCTCCAGGTATCAAAGATCATTATTATAGTTCACATTTATGAACACATTTAGTTTCTTCAACTTTTTGTTGACAGACTTTTTTTCAAACTTCTGACCATTTTTGTTCATCTCTGTGGACTGTAGAAATCTGTATACATTCTCAAGTACAATATGCGAAACAGAATAGTACAGGTAGTCCTCAAGATACCACCAGAATTGGGATTGGAATTTCTGTCACAACTCATTATAATCGTAAGTTGAGTCACTATATAATTGGACCCAATTTTACGACCACTTCATGGTTGTAAAGTGAATCTCTATGATTGTTAAGTGAATCACTAAGGTTGTTAAGCAAATTCGGCTTCCCCAATTAACATTTGGGGAAACCCACTGTGGGAAAGTTACGATAATGTGACAGCAGGGTCCTGCAACCGATTGTGAATGCAAGCTCATTCCAAGAGCCCAAATTGCGACCATGAGATCATAGAGGCGGTTGTAAGTGGAAGGACAGGTTATTAATCACTTGTGTTGAGGGTTGTAACTTTGAGCTGTCATTAAATGAATGGCTGTAAATTGAGGACAAACCTATACTGTATTCTCAGGAATTCTGTGTGATGCTCAATGAAATGGAAGTAATGCTCCATATAATCTGGAAATTTATGGGTCGATCATATAACATTTCATGCTTCCGGGCTGCAGAAACCCTTTCAGTGAGATTAGGTGGGCCGGAAAAGCTAGGTGGGCTTGAAAATTTTGTTCAGCCTTAGGATTTCAAGATGAGACTAGAAACACTTTAGCAGAGAAAGACCGGACATAAGCTCTTCTGTTTTTGATTTTTCCACACTTTCTTGTAGACCTCTAGCATAGCACATTTGGATGATATCTGAGAATGAGCTGATTAAGAAGTGTCAGGGTATGTAGATTTAAAGCTGTAAGCTGGTGAGAGGTTGTAAGCACTGTTCCCTCTAAGGTGCGCGGCTGCGCGGCTGCGCGGCCGCGCATGTGATGAGAGAACGCCGCGTGGAAGTTTCTAACTTCCATCCGGCATTTTCTAATGGGAGAGGCTGCGCGTCTGTGCGGCCACGCAGATGAAAAGAGAACGCCGCACGCTGTTTTCAGCTATTACAGGGAACATTGGTTGTAAGCAAAGGCAACTGGAAGCTGATGCAATGGGAATGAGGCAGCAGGGTTGCTGCCACTTTAAGAAGCTGGGTAAAAAGCTGCCTATATAAGGGAAGCCATTAGAAGGCATTTCCCTTCTCTTCATGTTCTCTCTCATCGTGTATATCTTTGCTCTTCTCCGTGTATCAGTAGCTGTATGATAAGGTATTTAATCACATATAAGTTTGTATATATTTAGCTGTATATAAACCACTATTAATTATCTAAAGGCTCTGTGTGTTGTGTACTGTGTTTTTTGCTCTACTAACCACACTGCCTAAACTCTGACAAGAAGTGAGCCAGGGTAGATGGGGAAGTGATAGTCACCAGGATGTTTGATTTCTTTTTTCTTTTATAGAAAACAAATCAACCTTCTCAAAGACAACAGAATCAGGACCTTCTTTATTTATTCAGATTGTCATTGTTTTCTATATTTTGCAGGTGCCTTTCAAGTCTGGGGTAGTTGAAGCTGATCTCCACTGCAGCGTACTTCCATCAGCAAACCTTGCGTGAAAACGATGAATTTGTTACTTTTCATCTGTGTGAGGTTAAGATAAAAGCAACTTAATCCTCCAGTAAACAGTTGATAGCACCATTTGAGAAAGGTGGGTCATGCAAAACCTCTCTTCCCATCTACTCCTTGACCTGCATTCCTCAAAACCTACTGTATCTGTCATCACGCACAGAACGAAGAACTGGGAGAGAGCTTTTGTTTATATTCTCACTGTGGTTTACACTCGGTAGAGAAAAGGTGCCTGCAGCTAAGTGCTCATCCTTCTTCTCTTTGTTTTCATTGAGTTACTTCCTTCAACAACTTGGATCCTTTGCTTAATTTATTTGAACTTTCTAAAGCCCTTTATAAGGCTGTCAGAATCCTACAATTCCATATGAAGGGGAAATTGACAACACGGGAACATGGCTGCTTCTTAATGCAATTAATGGCTTCTTGTGTCTTCCTTCTGCCCTCACCTTGTCCATAACAAGGTAAACTGGGGGATGATGGATGAGGGTAGTGGCATTTGTGGTATAAACCTCAAACAGGTTTCCTGCAGATTATTGAAAATATGTTGGATTCAGGCCTTGAAGAATTACTGGATGTATATGTTTGGGTACACAGTGCAATGTCTTTGAGGTGTAGCCTACCAAAACAAAAAAAGCAGTAACTCATAAAAGCTTTCATTTTCTATTATTCTCATGTTAATGAGTACGGCATTCTTGCATTAGATCTCACAAGGCTTTGCAATTCTGCAAGGTTTCAATGATTTAAGATGTTATTTTACTGGCAAAGAGACCTCTTGGAGATGTGTCAAGCACTGCAGAAGGTTTTGCCAGCTCCTGGCCTTCACTGTTTGCTTCCTGAAAGCAGGCTGTATTGAAGAATTAGTAGAATCAAGCAAACTATAACTTGCCAGATTATTTGAGCACAATGGATCTGGTTTAATTCGTTGACCTTTCATTATACAAGGGTATCTTCAGGTTGAATCCCTAATTATCCTGGGAAACAGGATATGGCTGCAGCAAGAGAAACAATGTGATACTTATTTGCCCAGAGCACAACATTTGCATATTATAGGAAAGGAGTTGATCTGACAAAGAATTTTATACATCTCTAACCCACTGCTGGGGGTGGGGGGAGGAGAGAGAGAGAGAGAGAGATAGGGAGGGAGGGAGATTAACGTAAATTCCTACTGCAATGTTATAGGTCCCACTGTATTTGCTGTGTAAGGCTTAAAGGAATTTTGAGTGACTGGGAACACTTTAAAAGTTCATTTTTGAAATGTTCCAAAAAAGCTTCAGGCTTACTAATAAGAATTGTTAAATCTGTCTGTCTGTCTGTCGGTCTGTCGGTCTGTCATCTATCTATCTTGGTGGCACAGTGGTTAGAATGCAGTACTGCAGGCTACTTCTGCTGCCTGCCAGCTGCCTGCAGTTCAGCAGTTCGATTCTCACTGGCTCAAGGTTGACTCAGCCTTCCATCCTTCCAAGGTCAGTGAAATGGGGACCCAGCAGGGGTCAAATGCTCCCAGTTCACTTTTACCTGTTTGTCATCGGTGAGCCGATCGCGCAGGTAGCGCGGTGCTCCGCCTACCCGCCGGGACACTGCCAGAGTTCTTTTACACTCTGTGCATGCGCAGAGGGTAAAAGAACTATCCATTTTGTGCATGCGCAGAGGGTAAAAGAACTCAAATGGCGATGTCCCGGCGGGTGGGTGGAGCGCCGCGCTACCTGCGCGATCGGCTCACCGACGACAAACAGGTAAAAGCGAACCGGGAGCATTTCACCCCTGGGACCCAGATTTGTTGGGGGCAACATCTGACTCTGTAAACTGCTTTAAGAGGACTGTAAAGCACTGTGAAGCAGTATATAAGTCTAAGTGCTATTGCTTTTCTATCATCTATCTCTCTCGTCTGTCTGTCTGTCTGTCTGATTGTCTGTCTGTCTCTGTCTCTGTCTCTGTCTCTGTCTCTGTCTCTGTCTCTCTCTCTCTCTCTCTCTCTCTGTCTGTCTGTCTGTCTGTCTGTCTGTCTCTCTCTCTCTCTCTCTCCACTCATCCATCTATCATCCACCCATCCACCATCTATCCATCATCTATCCATCTTTCCATCATCTTTCCATCATCTTTCCATCATCTTTCCATCTATCCATCTATCCATCTATCCATCTATCCATCTATCCATCTTTCCATCTTTCCATCTTTCCATCGTTCCATCTATCCATCTATCCATCTTTCCATCTTTCCATCTTTCCATCTTTCCATCTATCCATCTATCTATCTATCCATCTATCCATCTACCATCTACCATCTATCCATCTATCCATCTATCCATCTATCCATCCATCTATCTATCATCTCCTGGTATATAAATGGTGTGTAATTATCATTTACCTCTTTGCTCCTGCCCAATCCATGGTAATTCTGAAATGAAGGGAATTCAAACAGTTGACATATTCAGAATGCCAGGGCTAGAGATACATGTTTGAACCAAACCTATAAAAAGATCCTGCTCTCCACTGCTATATTTTTAAGCAAAATGGGCAGAAGTTTACAAGGTATCACAGAAGAATGCTGAAGGCCCTCTCAAGATCTGTATTCAAAGAGATTTAGATCTTGAAAGAACTCAGCTGAGAAGGCTGACATTTTCTCAGATTTGTGGAAAAGGGGATAGGCAACCGGAGTCTAAAAGAATGCAGGATTTATATAGCAATAGCAATAGCACTTTTCTTATATACCGCTTCATAGTGCTTTACAGCCCTCTCTAAGCGGTTTACAGAGTTCAGCATATTGCCCCCAACAATCTGGGTCCTCATTTTACCCACCTCGGAAGGATGGAAGGCTGAGTCAACCTTGAGCCTAGTGAGATTTGAACAGCTGAACTGTTGAACTAGCAGTCAGCCTGCAATGGCTGCATTTAACCACTGCACCACTTCAGCTCTAAGTAGCTTATATCTAAGTAAAAATACTTAAACAAGGGTTGTTGACTCTTATATAAAAACATTTTCCCTTAGATGTAAATCCCCATGCATTCAATGATATTTAACTCGATAGAACAATCTGCGTGAGGATTGCCTTTTTCTTTAAATGATGAAAGGCACATTAAAACAGATTATTCCTATTTCAAATGCAAAGTACAGTCCTCGCAGGCTTATGTTTCTGCTTCTCAAGTGAAAATCGAATATTCAGAAAATTGTTCCTCTTGATGTAAATGGAAACTTTTCCCATAAAGCTCCAAATGTGTTGGAAAAGTAGTTATCAGTTGAAAAAAACAACAACCATTCAATCATGATTATCTGCATGGTGAAGTCACAGTACCTTTCCACTCCTATTTGTTGTACATAGGTACATAAGGTCAAACTTGCATTGTGACATCATAGCACGTTTCATCATGTTGATTAAATCTTTCCTTGTTAGAGGCACCACATCTGGCAATTAAAGAGAGCAACCTTCCTTCAGTGAGCACTGCATCCAGATTGTTGCTTTCCCATAACTGTGTGACGCATTGATTAAAAAGAAAATAAAGACAAACCATACAAATCAAGGTCCATACCCATGACCTTTTCAATGACCCTTGTTCTTTAGATTCTTAGCTTTTAAAACAAAAACAAAAACATTAGTCTCAGTCCCTTCTACATGTGAAGTAATTCCTCCACGATCATAACCTCAATTTAAACTGTGCCATTTTAATAGATGAAACAGGATAATCCACCTTGAAATGAACATTTATTACCTACATTTACTTCTCCACATCACCATCACCATATGCATTTCTGCCAATTATGCAGAAACTTCACAAAAGACCTCCAGACTTTCTCAGTTCAAGTAGGTCCTGCCATCTTTTTTGTCTCTTCATTTGAATCAAACAGATGCTCACGAAGATATTCTTTCAATTTTGGGAAAAGATGGAAATTATTCGGTGCCAAATTTGACCGCATAGCAGTAATGGGTTAAGATAATGTGATCTAACTTTGCAAATAACAATAATGAAAATAATTTATGAAATGTATATGCTGCCTGACTCCCTGTGACTTTGGCTGGTTTGTCTCTTTGATTGGTGGTGAGACTTAGCATTGTCATCTTGCAATACCATTTTCTTCTTGTGCTTCTGAATTCTGCTTTTTAATAGTTCTTTCAGAGTTTTGACTATTGAAATGGAGTTCACAGTGGTGCCAAGCTCAAGGAAATCCATATGAATAATAATATCTGCATCCCCCCAAAAAACAATGATTTTTCCTGATTTTCTTTTTCCCTAGGTAAAGCTTTGTGATGCAATTTTATGAACTTATGGTTTGTTTCTGGGTCATAAAGGACCCGATGTTTCATCAGTTGTTATGGTGCTGTAAAGGAATTACCTTCATTCTTGAAGTGTGACAAGAATTGTTGGCAAATTTGAACACTTAAGGCTTTGATCTCTGCCATCAGTATACATGAAACCCATCTTGCACAACCTTCTCATATTGAAGAACATCAATAATGTGACCCACACATTCCTGTGAAATGCCAAGCATGAGAGCAATTTCTCTTTGAGAGATCTTCCAATTGTCTTTACAGTTCATCAAATCTTCTCATGTGAAACTCATTGGCTGCTATCACAGATTATCCATTTCATTCTTGGTCACACAAATCAATTCTTTACAGTTCACTGTGTGGCTATATATAACAACATGCAGTACTCACAGCAACATAGTCATCACCATAAACAACTTATACTTGGTAGTGAATTTCAATTGGAAGGACTCCTTCAGCAGTAAAAAAAAAAAGATCATGATGCATTGCTTAAAGTGCACTGATGAGAAATCACTTCAGGTTGCATTTCACAAACAATGCCAACACAACCTTTTTTCACCGCATCTTCCTACTGACTACAGTGAAAGAACAGCTGCTAAGAATACGTAAGAGTTTCTAGGACATCAGTGCTGCCATCTGCAGGCTATTTATAACATTGGAGGCATTAATTAAATCTTAAATTTAATCATAGTTCAATTCTCATTTTTTAAAAAAATCCTTTTTAGGTTTCAGTAGTCACATGCAAAAATACTCAGCAGCAGCAGAGATAAAAACATAGAGCTTTTCAAATCCCAGATCATGATGCAAGATGATGTTCCATTAAAAATACTAGCAAAAAGTTTGTTTGTTTGTTTGTCTGTTTTCTTGTTTATTTAAATATAAGACTGTGGACAGACTGGAAGATGACACCAGCCTGCTCCTAATTTAGAGGCAATTATGTTGTAAACAGAATCCAGGCTGCATAAAACTTGGAGTTATTTAGCTTGTTATTATTATTTTATTTAGAGTCTGATGATAACATAACACAAGAGAAGTAAACATATATACACAGGCCACGTAATTATAAGTAAAATTTCTATGGGGGTAGGGAAGTGGCCTCATAACTGGATGTCCAATTCAGCTATCCAGGTGATCGCCTCCGGCGTTGCTTCATGCAAATCGTCTAGGGAACCAGAGACCACATATCATTAAGCTTGTATGGAGCAAAAAGAAAGAGAGAGAGGAACAGTAAGTTTAAACACATATACAGTAAACTCAAAACAAAGAATCTAAAAAGTAAAACAAAAACAAAACATTAAAAATACTGCATATGTAGTATTTCTTGCTGAATGTTATTTTATCTATCTTTTCAAAGATTACTATTTCTTGAAACAATTTCCCACTCTTTTAATTATTCCAGAATTCCTTTCTCTTCCCATCACTTGAGCGGAGTCATTTAATTCTGAGGCTGGTGGAGAAGAATGAGATTCTCTTCTCAGCCTTCTGTCCTCTTTTTTTTTTTTAAAAAAGACATAATATATTTTTCTACCCAACAGAAAGAGAAGCATTTGGGTATAACTTCGCCACCTTCATGATCTCAAGAGAGGTTAGCCAATTCTGGCTGGCTGTCAGTGGGCTAGTTTTCCTATTAGTCTAAGCCGCTGGTGTCAAACCCACAGCGTCACGTTGCCGTCACGTGACGTTTCATAATGTTTTCCCCATTCGTGGAGCTGGGGTGGGCATGGCCTGTGCACGACACATCCAGCCCATGGGCCGCCAGTTTGACACCCCTAGTCCAGTAGTGGGTTGTGAATTAGTTTGCTACTGGCTCACGCACGTCACTTCTGTGCATGCGCAGAAGCATCCCAGGCGGGTGGGCGGACCCACCCGCCATCACCACTACCGGTTCTAATAACCGGTCCAAACAGGGAGCAACCCACAGCTGCCCTAGTCTGAGCAAATAGTGTCAATAGAGTTGCCTCCACCTCTATGTGTGTCAATTCTCAAAAAAAAAAAAAAAATCCACTTAAAGGTTACACAGGATTTACCTTAATAGGATTCGGCTTTAGCAAAGCCTCCATGTGCTTAGTATGTTTATTTATTGTCATTTCTACTAATTTGCCTGAAAAAGATAGCAAAGGCCACCTAACGTAGTACTTAAAGAGCCTAGAACAGTGGTGGCGAACCTTTTTCGGCTCGCGTGCCAAAAAGGGGGGGCGCGCTCATGCGCGCTCGCGTGCCCACACCCATTCCCTCCCCCCCCACGCATGCGCACAACACCCCCCCATGCTGCCCCCTGCGCATGCGCACACACCCCACCCCCGCACAAAGGCTTACCGGAGCCTGGAACGACGAAACCGGCAAACCGGAAGTGCGAAAAAAAGCACTTCCGGTTTGCCGGTATGCTGTTTTTTGCACTCCGGAGGGTTCAGGGAAGCTCCCTGAAGCTCCGGAATGCAAAAAACTACAAAATGGACAAACTGGAAGTGCGGAAAAGTGCACTTCCGTTTTGTCCGTTTTGTAGTTTTTTGCATTCCGGAGTTTCAGGGAGCTTCCCTGAACCCTCCGGAGTGCAAAAAACAGCACACCGGCAAACCGGAAGTGCGTTTTTTTGCACTTCCGGTTTGCCGGTGGGAACCTTCGCGTGCCGGCTTCTATGGCTCCGGGTGCCACCTCTGGCACGCGTGCCATAGGTTCGCCACCACGGGCCTAGAACTTACAACCTACATCTTCTCTTGATACTTCAGTTTGTCCCAGTTGTTCCATTTTTATCCATGAGAAATCCAACTAAGTCATAAAATGATAGGTTTGGTCTGATTTTGCTGTTGTTTGTTGCATGAATACAGCCAAAATGTATTGTATTCAATAAACTATGATGAAACAAACCATAGTGAAGTATGCTTCATCCATTTAATCTGTAGATCTGCTTAGGGCTTAAATAATATTACTGTTGAGGATACCTTGTTTTGTCAAATCCTAGAAATAATGGGGCCCTGATAGAGTTTCTCGTAGGTACTTCAACTCCGCTAATTTGAATTCTGCTTCTGGCAATTTCAGAACATCTATTTTTAAAAGAAATATAAAAACATAGGGAAGTATTTATCCCATATTAAAAGAGCCAGCTGCCTGCAAAATGTTTGCATTATAAACACTCTTGGCTCATTCTCCAGGGTTTGGGAAGGGAGGTAGCAGGAGTCATCGGAATATTATGTTTTATTCTGAATTATTTTCAATCTGCAAATGAGAAATGTCTGAGGAGTTTTATATATTTGTTTAAAACATGTATTACAAGACTCCTGTAATGATTTCCTCCCACAGAGCTGTCTTTCGATTTTGGCTTGTTTTTGAGTGGTAAAAATGGTGTGTGTGTGTGTGTGTGTGTGTGTGTGTGTGTGTGTGTGTGTGTGTGTGTGTGTGTGTGTGTGTGGTGAGGTTAATTTGAACCGAGGAAAGTATGTATTTCTAAAGATGTGGGAGAATCCTGATAACATTGTAACTACCGTGTTTTTTGGAGTATAAGACACACCTTAGTTTTGGGGGAGGAAAATAGGGGGAAAAAATCTACCTACCAGGTATTCATCTGGCTAGCGTCCTTAGTCTGTTCAGCTTCAGCACATTATTTTATCCTCTGGTTAGGGCTGAAAAAAATATTCTTCTAAGGGAGTAGGAATGAAAACAAGCCTGCAAAGACTTAGGGCTGGAATAACTTCTTCGGATGGAGTAGGAAGCGGGGAAGATCGTTAGCACCTCGTTAGGGCTGGAGAAAAAAGCTTCGAAAAAGCTATAAGAAGCACCCAAATTTTCAGCCTCTTTCAGGGAGGAAAAAGGTGTGTCTTATACTCTGAAAAATACGGTACTTTATGGAAACCAATGATTCAGCCAGAGTTAGAGTCAGGGCTTGAGATATACATGGGTTCTAGGTTTGCCATCCCATTGTCTTGAGTTCGTCACCATGCCCTAATATATTTCACTCCAACCAGTGATGGAAAGTCCCAGTAGCTTTCTCTTGTCCTCCTAGTTGTTGTTTTTCCATCCCTCTGCTGTTGGTGGGATGGACAGATGTGAAATCATCATGTGAAAATGGTATGCAGACTTGAAATAGAATTATCTGTTTCTTCCTGCATGCAGACGGCAGAAGACAGAATTGATAGCAAAGGCAGTGCTCTTTTCAAAGCCAGTGGATAAGTAGTGAATTTAACATTAAAGACAGAGATATTATTATTCCCCAACTGCATATTACTTTCTCTTTGTAATGCTGCATATTGATAGCAGGAACCTCTGACATTTCCAGGCCCTGCTGGAGTCATTTGCATCTCTTTCTCCCTTTTTTGGCTGTAAAAATATCAATTTCCTAACTCAAGTCTAAATTTTCCTCTGAAATGGGACATTGTGGAAGGTTTGGGGTTATTTGAATCCAACTTTTCTTCTTCTTCTCCAGCCATACCATAACTCTGATTCTTCACCTTTTGCCTTCTTCTAATATCAGAGCTCCCCATATTAGAGGGATAAAAGCAGGGGCGGGTTCCTAATTTTTTTACTACCACTCTGTGGGCGTGGCTTATTTTGTGGGTGTGGCTTGCCAGCCATGTGACTGGGTGGGCGTGGCTTGCCAGCCATGTGACCGGGTGGGCGTGGCTTGCCAGCCATGTGACTGGGTGGGCGTGGCTTCTTGGACTGCTGAAGGGAGGGGAACTGAGACAGGTCCTGCCACCCATTCCCTTTCCCCTCAGCAGCTCGAGAAGCCTCAAACGTGCAAAAATGCCTGGGATCATCACCGCACGTTCGTGGCTTCTCTGACTACTGAAGGGAGGGGAATGGAGATAGCTCCTGCCGCCCGTTCTTTCAGCCTCTCACGCGCTTCCGCAGCCATCCTTCCCTGCTTGGACTCACTGTGGAGTAGGAAGGCAGTGCATGCGCAGTGCCGGAAGCTCAACTTCTGGTCATGCGCAGAATTTTGTTTTTTACATTTTTTTAAAAAAATGGCGGCGCCCAGGCACCGGCAAGCGACCGCACCGGTACTGTGACATCACCAGCGGGCCGCTACCGGTGCTATAGAGTGGACCGCACCAGTAGGAACCCACCACTGGATAAAAGAGAAGAGATGATTGTACCATGTCTGAAATGAGAGATTGCATTTTGGATTTGGCTTTCCAGAGTCAGAGTTACCCCTCCAAATTTTTCAGGAGAAATGCAACCAATTTATGGGCCTGGGAGATTATACTCCAACTTAATTTTACTTCAAAGTGTTTGAGACCTCTGAAAGTTTGTAGTACCTTGGAAAGAAAAATATGCAATTTCTTGAATGCTCTCTAAAACAGGATCAACTGGAATTCCCCCTGGGTTTTAGACATGTGGTGATCAGTTTAGGTTGCTCCAGTTGTGCTCCTGCTTTCTTGTACGACGACTTGTTTGGAACACAATTCCAACAGCTTAATTGTTAATTGTTTCTTTCTACACTTTCAGCTGTTTTTCTGCAACAGTCGGATCAGGCATTCTGAGTCTCTTTTGTTTTAATTTATCTTCCTCCCTCCTCCCTGTGGTTTCCTACCTATTTCTGCCTCACCCAAACTCATGGAATAAAATGAATGAGGGTGGAGGAAGCATGGTAAAACAGGGAGCTTTTTACTGCCAATATATGTCATTTTTATTGACTTCGATATATTGCTCCTTTCTAACCGAGAGAAGGAAGAATGATGATGGTAATCAGCCTCCTGCAACCAGGAGCCTTGGACTTCAAATCTCACAATCCCCAGCCAAGATCATCAATAGATCTGAAGGGCTTCAGATTTAGAAAGGCTGTTGACGTGTTGCAATGCACTGTAGTGGGTTACAGGAATATAATCCTATGAAAAGAAGATTCTATTAAGAGAGAAACTAAGGTGGGCAACGTGTCAGTGAAGATGCTCAATCATCCAGATAGGGTTGTCTGAAGGTTGTCTGGAGTTGTATGAAGGTTGAATCATGGCAACTGGACTAATTCTTTTGTTGTTAGTTTGAAAGATGTTTCTCTGCCCACCCAGGCTGTTTCCTCAGTCAGAGCAAGGCAGAGAGACATTAGAATGTACCAATTCCCACCACACCAACCTCAGCGGTTTCTCTCCAAAATGCATTGAAATATGCCGATGAAGATTCTCAATCATCCATGTAGAGTTGTCAGAAGGTTGTCTGAAGTTGTCTGACAATTTGTGTCAAAGTTGTGTGGGCAATAGAATCTATATCAATGGCTGCAACCTATCAGGGGGACATCCTTCCCAAATATAAATTCATGTATTACTCCTGCAAAAGCAGATTTGTTGACAACTATGTAGAGTTCTGAAGCATAATTTCGTAGTTTATACAGTGACTTTTTTCTTAAAAACTTTTTAAACTTTGAATAAGAATGATAATTGAGAAAACATTTATTGAATTTATGCATTGCCTCTCAAGGAGGACACATCTTAAAGCACATTGGGCACTTAAATTATCCATATCTACATGCATATTTGTAAAAGGCCTCCTGTACTATTGTAACTTTTTAATAGTTTTGGAGTCTCGTGTGTTCGTTTGTGTGTGGAAAAGCAAAAAAGCAAAAAAAAAAAAAAGAGAGAGAGAGATCAGAGAGCAATGAAACCAGAAGAAATAATACAGAGGGTACAAATAAAAGGGCAGCAGAACTGTAAGACAGTAGAAGGTCATTCTACTGTCCTACTTGACATGCAGGTGGCAATCATAGAAGGCCATATGCACAGGTGTGCTTTGTGCACCAATTGCACCTATTTCTGAATCAGGAAACTTTATTCATGGTGAATTATGCTTTGGTCAACTCCAAATTGGATTACTCCTTGAACATTTGAAAACTATAGCTGATCCACAGACTTTTTTTGCGTGTTCCATGTGATACCTCTGCTCCATGACCTCTATTGGCTCCCAGTTGGGTTCTGGGCACAATTCAAGATGCTAGTTATCACCTACATGGCACAGGGCAGATTATTGTTATGTCTCTGGTTATCTCCTCACCCCACAAGAAGCAGCAGAGACCTTATGTTCCAGAAGCTCTACCTTCTCTACCATTGCAGCATTTGCTCTGTAGAATACCATTTCTCTGGAGATCTAGATGGCCATGGTTTGTTGGCCTTTCACAAGATATTGAAGATTTGATGTCCCACAGAAATTTATCCTGGGAAGTTAAGTGAGTCCTATGGACTGATTGTTTAGTTACTGTTTCAGTAATTGCAGTGGAATGGGGTTATTCAGAAGAATCCTAATCACAGGGTATACATTACATACAATTTCATTCCTTTTTATTTCCACATGCTTTCATTATTGATGCCTGCAATTTTCCTTCATGTTTGGCACCAATGCAAAGCCATTGTTATTTTGTAAGGATTAATACATAGGCTGGAAATATGACCTCTGACATTTGCCCAGTGTCCAATCCAGGGGTGGGTTCCTCCCAGTTTGGACAAGATCACCCGAACCGTTAGCGACCCACTGGTGATGTAATTTTGCCATCATGGATCTGGTTCTGTCTGTGCTGGTCCATGCTCACTGCCATCTTTTTTTCTGAATTTTCGGCCGATTTTCCTGTGTTTGGATGGCTTCACAGCATTCTGTGCTTTGAAAAAAGTCCTCCCACCCTCCCCCGGGTTAATACTGACCTTTATTTCTTCGCCCAAGCACAGCTGATGAGCTCCTCAGCTGTGTTTCAGGCTGAATCCACCTTCTGAGCATGAACAGAAGTGAAATCGCACGAGGGGACGCGCTTGCACGCGTGAAACGTCACAATGCGAACCGGTGGCGAAGGTAAGTGAAATCCACCCCTGGTCCAATCTCCTCCCCCCCCAAAATAAACAAGTTTTTAAAATCTCTAGAATCTCAAAAAATGTCATGTGTTAACCCAGAAGACTACTAAAGCCTCATATCTCAGAAACCTGTGAGATTTTGACAGTCATGTGTGAGATTTCAGTGCTGAGGGCACCTTAACCATTTTAAGAATGTGTGATGGTACTCAGGTTCTGGGGAAGATAGCTTTAGGATGTGAAGCTGAGGCTCTTACTATGAGATAAAGCTATCATAAAAGCATAGAGCTGAGAGGGATCTCAGAAGTCATCAAGTCCAACCTCTTGCAAACTACAAAATTCACTACACCATCCCTGATAGATGACTATCCAGCCTATGTTTGAAAACCTCCAGTGAAGTGGAAGAAAGCACTCCATGAAATAAACTACTCCACTGATTGAGAGCCCTTACTGTCAAAAAGTTCTTCCTTGTATGTAATCTGTATCTACATCCTTGAAGTTTCATTCCATTAGTTCTAGTCTTTTTCTCTGGAGCAAGTCAGAATAAGTCTTAACCCTCTGGGATGTGACTTCAGATATTTGAAGACAGCTATTATATTCCCTCTCAATCTTATCTTCTGCAAGTTGAACCAGGGGTGGGTTCCTCCCGGCTCGGACTGGCTCGCCCGAACCGGTAGCGACCCACTGGTGATGTCACTAACAGTGCCAGTCCGTGCGTGCTGCCATCTTTTTTGGGGATTTTGTGCGAATTTTTCCCCTTCCGCGGCTTGAAAAAGGGCACTCCCGCCTGCCCGCCGGTGAATTCTGACCTTTATTTCTTCGCCCAAAGCACAGCTGATCAGCTCTTCAGCTGTGTTTCGGGCTCATTCCTGCTTCTGAGCATGCGCGGAACCCAAATCACACCAGGGGACGCGCGCACGCACGAGCGGAGCAAAATGTCACGATGCGAACCAGTGGCGAAGGTAAGTGGAACCCACCCCTGAGTTGAACCTACCTACATCTTTTAATCAGTCTTTATATGTCTTGATTTTCAGTCTGTTTACCATATTGGTAGCCATTCTCTGGACTTGCTCTCAGCCTTGCAAAGTTTCTGCGAGAATAGAATTAAAGGAAGGGTAAGATAACGATGGAAAAAATTAATACATGCAGAAAAAGCTTATATTTATTATGTTTTTAAAAGAATACATCAATAATTTGTGAATTGTGATTAGGATTGAATCCATATTACAAATGCATCTGTTGAAAATTTTACCTTTAGAGCTGTCCAAAGACTGAGATATTAAGCAACAGAGGGGAAAAAAAACATTGAAAATGCACATTATTTTGAGATAGTCAGGATTCTAAATTATTAGTAACCGCATCACTGGATCTTTGCATCCATTAGAACTCTTTGTGTGATAAAAGGTAACACATTAACATTTAACCAGAGGAAGGGAAAAAAAAGTTCTTCAGAATTTACATTAAATTATGGAGTAAACTCCAAACAGGTCGTCTTAGAAATATATTATTATGCTCAGCAGTCCTGTCAGCTTACATGGAAACAATTTTACTTCTAATAATCTTCTGCTTTTATTAACTCTAGAATATATCATTAAAATTTCCACAGAACAATGAAGCTTAATAGGTGCTAATGCAATTGTGAATTGTGGTAATTGTTACCTAAACTAATCTCTGTTCTTTCCATTTCTGGGTGTTTATGCAAAACGAGTGTGAAAAAGGCAGTGTACAAATTGAAAATTGTTTAAATTGCTGAAATCTTTTACCATGCTCCTGCTCTTTGGTAGAATTTTCTAGTATACAAGACAAAATCTATTGATATATTGAGCTTTTAAAATAGATACTACAAGAGCTGAGTGATGAAAGGATTTAAAATGTTTTTGTAATGTGTATATTTAAGAAATTCATGTAGCTATTGCTATAAATGTAAAAAAAAACTGAATCAAAATTTGATTTTATAGTAATCAAACAAGTCCTGCAATCTACATGATTAATTACACCATCCCTGATAGGACTATTGTCTATTAGGACTATAATATATGCACTGCAAAAATCTAGAAGACCCTGTAGTATTAGAAGTTCCATCAGAAGATTGGCAAGGAGGAATTGAATAATTGTGCGTACATTTTCCCCTCAGTTGCATAGTGCATAGATCTCTGTACGAGTTTGTATTTTTTTTATTTACTGATTCAGTATTGTACAGAATTAAGCAAGGATTTATTTTAGTCACTAAAGGGTCATACCTGAGTTCTATTTTATTTTGCCTTGTCCTTGGTGAGACACCTGGGTTGCCTAGGAAGTTTTTTTCCCTTCCCATCTTCACTCCAATTAACCTTGAGAAACAAATATTCCTTAATTTGTTTTTGGTGCATATGCTCTCAGTCAACTATCCAGGGGTAGGTAAAAACCATATGTAACACTGTCAGACACCAAAGAAGTACAAAATAGGTGCAGCAAGGATTTGGAGGAAGTTATGAGGAGGATATTTGTATATTTGGTTCCTCATCTCAAAATGGAAAGAAATTGTGCTACCCATTTGCAGCTGCCTGGTTATAAGATACTTTAAGCGTGATCAAAATGGGGTGAGAACTATATAGGAGGTCTAACTCTCTGTTGTGTGCCACTATATGTTGTGCAAATCAGTAGTGCGTTCTAAAACCCATTGCTACTGCTAGCCGCCACCGCTACCGGTTCACAGAACTGGGCTGAACCGGGAGCAGTCCACCGCTGGTGCAAATCCAGTCAAATGTGATGTATTTGAAAAAATAATAGTTACACAAATGATGATCTCCCAATATCTATGAATCAGATCCTTGCGTTAGCAGAATCCTGGAGGAAATTAATTTTAATCTAAATAGTAAAGGAGGTACATAGATCTTCTTAAATTAATTAATGGAGCGGAAACTTTAATAGATTAGCTGTTACTCCCCTGCACTCATTGGAATCATACTCCTATATAACAGCTTCCCAAGCCTGTGGCTTAACTGCTATTATTCCCTCCTAAAAGGATTATTGAGTTGAAGGTATCAGTAGAATACCCAATGAAGCATACAAAGGAAAACTGTTGGTAAAAAGAATGGCTAAATTCCTCAGTTGCAGTATTCCACCATGTATTTTGGTGCAGATCTGACTTGCATATTCTAACCTCTAATTCATGCCATTGCATTTGGGGCAGCAGTGAAATCTACTTACCTTCCCTACCGGTTCGGAAGCGTGTGCGCTTTGCGTGCACGCCACCATCGTGCACGCTTTTTCACCCTCTGCGCATGTGCAGAAGGCTTTGTGAATGCGCAGAGGGTTAAAAACAAGACAATGGCGTCATCCGTGTAGGTGGGCGGAGCCTCGTGCTGCCGCCACTACCGGATCTCCAAACAACCGGCGGCCGCTGCTACCGGTACGCCCAAACCGGGCCGAACCGGTAGCATTTCACCCCTGATTTGGGGGTATCTCAGGGTCTGGCTGAAAAAAGTCAAGATGGCGACTGCAACACTGTGATTGATCAGGCATAGCTTTGATTGCACCTGTTATAAGGAACTATCCTTTTAGGTTCAGTTCCAAGTGGGGAAAAAGACACTGGATTCATGAAGGTTGCTTGGAAGGAAGGTTTAATGGTGGACAGGAGCACATGGCAGGAGCCCCTGTACAGAAAAGGTAACTTACATGGTTCCAGGTGTGGTGAAGAGAAAAAGAGAAAGAGGAATGCTGAGTTCCTGGTTTTTATAGTCTAAGTTGGGTCCCACCTCTTAGATTTCCTTTTCCTGTATAGAAATGTATCCCATTGGCTCTCAGACCCCCCAGGGGCATGCTGGGGTGGCTCTTGGCTTTTGTCTAATCCAGCTTTGGCTGAAATGAAAGGGCCTTGGGCAAATCCTATTATGGTTTTGTTATGCAGAAGACTTTCAGCCAGGTGAGAGGAATGTGTGTGCTGGGCCCAGTCCTTAATGACCCATTTGCAAGGCGTGGGGGTTTTCCAAGAGGAGTCTTTTGTTTGTTTAAAAGCATGTTTCCAGATGTGTTCCACAGAATATTTCCTACATTTTAATATCTCCTAGGATATCTCATTTCCTAGGAGAGGGGTGGGTGCTAACTTTCTACACACCATCACAAACAACTTGATTTTTTTTTTAACCAGACCCTGGAGCCGCCGTTGATTGAACTTTTCCCCTCACAATTACATGAAACTACTAAAATGAAGGGAGCAGCAAATATCATAAGCACTGACCATATCTTGGTAATGCTTCAAAAATGTGTTGGTGAATCTTAATTTCCATCTTTAGGCTAAATTTGAGACGATTCTTGACCTTTCAGCAGCTGTGCCCTAATACAGTCCTTCTTTCTCCTCTTTTCTCTTACTGATTTATTTGCTTTCAGATTGCAGTGCGTTGCCTGAAGAACCAGTGTGAGATATTTAAATTCCGTCACTATGTTTGGATGACAGTGACTGTAATGAGAATCGGGCACAACATGAATATATTGTGATGACAAGCACTGCGAATGCAAGACTGTGAAACTGACACCCATCCTAAGCTTATTCTTTGCCATTACAAAAAAAAAAGTGTTAAATCTTAGAAGCCGATTCCTTGAGATTTTCCTGCTACCTCCCTTGGTGCCAGATTTACAAAAAAGTATTTATACATTCCATCTCAGATTTAAAAAAAAAAAATCAGTGAAAGCTCCTTGGCAGCTTTAAAAAAAAACTTTAAAGGTTAGCCTTTATGCTAGTTAGCATATCTATTCATGTCTCTATCATTTCATTGAATTACTCAGCTGAGCTTGCACACTAAAGCCAAGGAAGGAGGCAAGCAAGGAAGGAAGGATGGCTGGCAAGCATTAATATTTCATTAATCCAACAATCAGCTTTTTTTAAAAAAAACTGCGTTAGAACTCTCTTGAAAAGTGAATTCTGATCTAAGTTGCAGTGCTGTTCATTGGCCTCATTCCAAAACAAGAATGCCCCCATAAATGGTTAGCCAGCAAAAGGAACTACTGTACACATGGAGCAAGTGTAAACTCCTTTTACACTTGCTCCATGTTTCTGTGGGATTACCCTAAGGTAGGACTTGCCATGGAAATGTTTCTTTGACAATTTTTATATTTGAATTTTGCAAAGCCCCTGCAGGCCATAAAGAACCTTCAATGTAAATTTAATCCTCTGCTACAAAATAAATCGGATTTGGGGAGGGAAGGGGGGAGGGTTGGAACAGATTCTAGATGCCAATTATGGAATTAACAGGGATATGCAATCTTCTTGCCTTCTTCAGCTGGATCAAAAGTGATGCTTTTGTCAGGCTAGCCTATCTTAAGTGGAGATGTACTTATGTGTGGACACACACACACACACACACACACACACACACACACACACACACACACACACACACACACACGATTAAACCTCCCTACTGAAAAACTGAGGCTATTAACATATTTTAGAATTAACTTTTTTTTTCTCCCCAGGAAACAAGTTGTGATGAATGCTGCAGCTGTTGCCTGACAACAAATTGATTTGAGGCAGTATTTATAAAGGATCAAAATGCAAGCCTGAGTAATTAAGAAGGTTTAGAGAAGTACTCCAACAGAGCACGCATTACTTGAGGAAATGATACTCTGGGTCTAACCCATTCATCCTCTAACTCCTTCACCAACCTTCTCCACTGGCATCATTGAAAGAGGGAAGTCCAATCCCATCTCTCTCCTTGACTTTCATGTTCCATTCCAGTCTAGGAATTCCAATAAATAAAGAGCAATTCAGATTATGCCAAGAATTTATGAAAGCGCTGGTGAAAGGTTTTGGGATTGTACCAAAGGATACAGTATTGGATAATGTTTTTCTTGGATGCATATGTACATTTTGTGATAATAATACTTGGCATCTCCATGGATGGCTACATCTGATCAATTCTGTCTATCCAACCGGAGGTGGCATTCACTTACTTTCCCTACTGGTTCGCAAATGTGAGCGTGCGTGCCTTCTGCACATGCGTGTGGCCTTCCGCACATACACTTTGCTTGCAAACATGGCTTGCATGCATGCGCGCGGCTTCAAAACATGCCTAAATAGGATGGCATAGTGCCAGGGCAGGCGGGCCCACTCGGGCCCACTCGCAGGTCACTACTACTGGTTTGCCCAAACCAGTCCGAACCAGCTAAATACCACCTCTGAACCCAACATAAATGAAGAGAGCATGTCCTGAGTGAAGAGAAAATTTCTCAAGATCCAATATGGGTTGGTCACTGGGACCAAGAGGTTTACTCTTCCAAGCTTTCAGTCTCGTGCTGGAGCCCATCCTCAGGGAACTTCCCTCTGCTGGAATATGTGTGTTGGGCTATTTTATGAGTTGTATTTATGTGGTGCCTTCCTATTGGTTGATTGGTGTGTTGATGTCCGGTGATTGGCTGTTGTTTCCTTATGCTTATCAGGTACTTAGTACTGAGGGCTTAGCAGCACAAGGAAACAACAGTCAATCGCAGACCATCAACACACCAATCAACGAATAGGAAGGCACCACATAAATATGATTCATAGAATAGCGCAACACACATATTCCAGTAGAGAGAAGTTCCCTGAGGATGGGTTCCAGGAAAAAACTGAAAGCTTGGAAGAGTAAACCTCTGATCCCAGTAACAGACCTAGACTGGATCTTGCAACATTATCCTGGGACACATATATTTGCTTTCATTCATGAGAAAGTGCCTCACTTATTAAGAAGTATGGCAGGAGGGGGCTCAAAAACAGCTATTCTCTATGGAACTCACCACCTGAACATCCCCCCCCCCGAAGAGAGGGTAGGTCCTCTACTTATGGTTCATTCAGAAGTCTTTTAGGATCTCCTCACTAAAAACTTATCAATGCCAGAGATGGAAAATGTGAACAATATATTGCATTTCTGTTCATTTACAGCTCTTGGATTATTGCACTTTTTAAACTGTCTATACTTTTAAGTCTGAGGTCATCTTAACATTGTATAAATAAAAATAAATAATTTAGCTACATCAGTGTTCAGACCACTCTTTAATTTTTTACAAGTAAGGCTTTCCTCATTTACATTCCCCCACATTAAGCTAATCCCAAGCCAAACATTCCATGTTATTATGGCCTGGTGTGACCAGGGTTACCTGTAGGGTAGGTGTCAAAAAGAAGGTGCCTATGGCAATGCAATAGAAGCCCCACCCATTTGTGTATCTGAGTGTGTGAGAATTGTATGTAAAATTATGCAGTTGTAGCTGCCCTCTTGACTTTTTGACCTATCCCTGCAGACACCTCTGAGTGTGACAAACGAGGGTATGTGGAAGTACATAGTATGTGGAAAATATATAGTTTCATGCAGGGGTGGGTTCTACTTACCTTCCCCACTGGTTCACATCGCAACGGAAGTGTACATTTTGCGCTCGCATGCTTGCTCTGTTCGCCCCATGCAATTTTGCTTCCGCGCATGCTCAGTAGCTGAAAATCAGCCCGAAAAACAGCTGAGGAGCTGATCAGCTGGGCTTCGGAAGGAATAAAGGTCAGTATAAACCCGGAGGCAAGAGGGGAGGCCCTCTTTCAAGCGGCAGAACAGTGATGTCACCAGCAGGTCGCTACCGGTTCGGGCAAACTGGTCAGAACCGGTAGGAACCCACCCCTGGTTTCATGAATTCGTAATTCTGACTCCGTAGAAAGCAACGTCCTACATTCTAAAAAGAAATACATATTTATAAATGCTAAAGATAGGACACTCTGACAATTCTGTGTAGTTATGGCCAATCTTTTTAAAAGCGATATACTGTAAGAGTCTGGAGGCTCTAAGTAAAGTGTCATTTGGCCAAACAGGAATTTATTTTACAGTTTTTCCTCACCATTTCACTTTTTGCAAAAGCCTGGCTGTATCTCTATAGGAGTGAAAGCATCACCCAAGCCAATCATATCTTAACTGCTGCCACCCACTGATCTTTAATTATATCTGGAAGACAGGCAATCTTGGATACAGCATCTTCAGAACAGGCCATTCTAATAGCCTGGAATACCCAGTGATCAGGGCAATCTGGTTTCCTGCTCTAATTTTAGGTCCCATATTCTTTTTAAGAAACTAAGCCATCTAGGGCGTCACTTGCAAAGACTGTGGAACCAATGCCTCTCAGGCAGAACTCTTAGTCAATCAAATACTTTGCTTCAGAGAACATAAATACATTTTAAAAAAATTAAAGGAAGCACCACAAAGGAGAAACAATGATTATATACCGATGGTCAAAATGTATTGATAAGAAAGAGCTGTACCCTTGATGAAGAGGAATAAATATGAAATCATGGTTGGAAGAGTGGATTAGGACCAATAAGATAAATATCAGGTCTTTTTAAAGTCAAGTTTGACTTCTCTGACTCTAAAGACAAATTCACATAAGTTTCTTGGCAACAATTAAAATAGAAATGGTTTGCTATCGTTGCCTCTTGGCATATATTTTTGACTTCTCAATCCAGCCTACAACATTACCTGGTGATATTCCACCCAAGTAATAACCAGATTTAACCCTTCTAACTTTTTAAAATTAGCCAAGTTGACCAGGTTGTTCCCATTTAGTTAGGCGGGACCAAGAAGACCTAAATTTAGATCCCACCTCAGGGCAAAAAGCTCAGTAAATGAAATTCTGTCAGGATCACCTCATGACCATAACAATGCTTTTTTTGGATTTTTAAGAGGAAATATAGGACATGCATTTCATAAAATAATTATCGACTTCCTCTAGAGCCAAGGTGGCGCAGTGGTTAAAAGCAGCACTGCAACTACTTCAGTGACTGCTAGTTCAACAGTTCAGCTGTTCAAATCTCACTAGGCTCCAGGTTGACTCAGCCTTCCATCCTTCCGAGGTGGGTAAAATGAGGACCCAGATTGTTGGGGGCAATATGCTGAACTCTGTAAACCGCTTAGAGAGGGCTATAAAGCACTATGAAGCGGTATTTATAAACGCTCTATATATAAGTCTAAGTGCTATTGCTATTGCTATTGCTAAGTAGGAATAAGAAAGAACATTACTATGGGATTATTACATAAAGACTTAATAGAACTGTGGCACTGTGGTTAGAATGCAGTATTGCAGGCTAATTCTGCCAACTGCCAGCAGTTCAATTCTGACCGGCTCAAGATTGACTCAGCCTTCCATCCTTCCGAGGTCAGTAAAATGAGGACCCAGATTGTTGGGGGCAATATGCCAACTTTGTAAATCTCTTAGAGAGGGCTGTAAAGCACAGTGAAGTGGTACATAAGTCTAAGTGTTATTACTACTGCGAATAGTGCATATACAGACCCCTTTCGATTTATGGCAGACTTTGTCAACTTGTCAAAATATGAATAGAAACTAGATTCCATATTTGTTTCTCTTTGTACATTGGAAAAAACTCTACACTCAACTTCTTTGCCACAAGTTCATGTTCTTCCAGTAGATACTTGCACTAACTTGTTTCTTGCAATTGTCACAAGCCAATGAGGACAAGCAACTACGAAAGGCAATCTTGTGAATTTTGGAGGGACAGCTTTGATACTCTGTCTGATATTAGTAGGCTTGCTGTGCCACACCAGATGTATATGCATGAGCTCCTTTAGCCAGATGAGTCAGAAGAAATTACAAGAATCGGGACGTCTGGTCTTATGAATATTTTAAAAAGAAAGCTTTTGTTCCAGCATCAGTGGAAAGACCTTTGCAACAAAGAGAAGTGGTGTTGCATCCCGTTGAAAAAAGGTCAATGTTGTTTTTCAGAAGGAGACAAAGCAGCTGTCCTTGAAGTCTTTGCCTTTAAAATGGCTTTGTGTGTGATCAAAATAGATAAGCACTTGATTTGGTACCTATTGGGTACCAAATTATATGTGGTCAGGACTAGTAGCAGGTGATTTGCGGGGATTGACCTAAGATAATGATCTAAGAAAATGTCCATATTATCTGTCACAAATCCAGATGCTGATCTTGGCAAGTATTTTTTTCTCCTCTTTTCAGACTTAGTTTCGACTCATGCCATATTTCTTATAAAAATCACAAGATCCAGTTCACAGGGATTATGGATTCTCCTTGACTTTTAGGTCTATTCAAAGAATTAGTGGTATTTCTGTTGACTACAGCTAGAACAGGGGTGTCAAACTCAAGGCCCGCGGGCCGGATACGGCTCACGGGGTTCTTAGATCTGGCCCATGGGCCCGCCCTGAAAACAGCGAAGGACTGACCCACTGTACCTCTGCAAGCCCTCCCAAGCTCCATTTTCACTGGCAGAGTGCTCGGGCCACCACAGGCGCCCCTCAATACAAGTGACGTCAAGTTGGCCACAGCCACCTTGGCCGTGGCCACCCAGCCCCCGAGGTCAACCACAACCCTGATGTGGCCCTCAATGAAATTGAGTTTGACACCCCTGAGCTAGAATGTCCATAAAATAATTGTTAAATATTTTTTTTTAAAAAAAGACCTTGATTTTGATTTTAGTATAATCCCAACCTCATATTCCTATGAAAACAAGGAATAACAGAGTTGGAAGGGACCTTGGACATCTTCTAGTATGACTTTCTGCTCAAGCAGAGACCCTGGCCTATATCCTTTCAGACAAATGGTTGTCCAATCTCTTCTTAAACATCTCCAGTGATGGAGCACCCACAACTTCTGAAGGCAAGCCATTCCATACCAATTGTTCTAGCAATAAATTCAGTCTGATATTTTTTTTGGGGGGGAATATGTATATTGAAATGAAATTGAGACCACACAGGGGTGCTTGGGGTTAGTCCTTTTGATGCAATTTCAGTCTTCCTGAAAAAGAAGTCCATAATCTGAAAGTTCTCCTTTATATTTAGAAGTCATTGGATTGAGAATGGTTTATTCCTGAGCACGTGATTGATATGTTCCTAGTACGCATGTGTACATTCCTTTCTTCGTCCATTCCTTCTGTTCCTAGCTTCTATCGAAGCAAGACGTATTTTGTATATCAGAATGTAGACTAATGAGGATTTATTTGTTTTGTACCAAAATAAATATTTTTACTTAGACTTTTAAACTTCGGTTTCTTTTCTAATACATGATGTCCGGGAAAAGGTCCAATTCTCCTTTGAGAGATAAAATCGCCTCCCGTCAGTTTCTCTATTCCGTGTCCTTACGCATGCAGTGTGGAGCCTGCATGCAATCTTATGATGTATGTTAAAAAGGGATGGGATTTGTGCTGCAATGCCACAACTCCCTTAGCTCACTCTCCTCCCTTTGCACCCACTCCCATGGATGCCACTCGATAACAAGCTCATTGTGGACTACCACTGAGAAATCTCTGGAGGTTGCACCAGTATAAAATGTGGCACTTAGGCTGCTAACTCGTGGAAGTTATAGAGATCACACAATGCCTTTACAAAATCTATAGAGATAATGCCACCTTTCATTAAATGCAAAAGTACACAAGTGAGTACTCTTGAGAGGATCTCATGTCTTTAAAAATACAGGTTAATACATCAATGAATGAAATTCAATTATCTAAAATGATGTAAAAATTGCATGAATTGTATATATACCAATTACACTTTTCTGTGACAGCTTGTTCTAGTCTCACTGCTAACTGAATTATGAAATATTCAAGTTTCCCTGGTTTTCTCTCTCTCCCTCTTTCCCCCTTTCTTATTTTTAATAAAGATGTGGCAAGCTTTCTTGTTCTGTCTTAACTGAATGATTTCGCCCAATGACTGATCTGTGAAATTTGTAGATCCAACCTTTGTATGTACTATAGGTCAGGGATGACAACTGTGGCAACTTTATGACCTGTGGACTTCAACTCCCACAATTCCTGAACCACCTGTGCGCACTCCTGCTATAGGTATTGCGTGTGTGCACAGTTCTCCAGATATTTCTGAACCCTATGTACATATGTAGCTACATAGCACAGTGCATATATATTTATATACAGAACAATAGAATTGGAAAGCACCTTGGACATCTTCTAGTCCAACCCCTTGCCCGAGCAGGAAATTCTATACCATTCTGGACAAATATCATTACTTCCTTTTCTTCATGCTAGTCATGGTATAGATTGTATACACATATCCATCTTCTTGACTTTTTTGTCCCCTCTTCTAGACAGACTTGAATGTTATAGCTTGATTGTAAAACCCTTGGAAATATAGCATTGTGTTGCATAAGGCTAGGTCCCTAGTAAGCAAGCATAGACTCTCTATCCTCAATACATTCATTGGAATTTATTTCTGTATAAACATGGATAGGATTGTGTTGTTAACTTTAGAAACAGTAGCAAATCAAGCAATTCCAAGATATGGAAAAGCAGAAGCAAAAATATAAAGTTGAATTTGTTCACACTGACAACAACTAATCCTGTGATTCTTGTTTTGTTTTACAGTCACACCTTTCCCTCCTCCTCTGTGGCATCCAGATCAGCATTTATGTTAGACCTGAATAGATTTGTGTGTATAAAACCCTGGCCTGTATTGGGAAATAAGCAGGGATGGTTTTCACTTACCTTCCCTACTGGTTGGCAAATGTGAGTGCGCGCCACCTTTGCACATGCACCCGGCCTCCTGGCATGTGCTTTACTCACACGCCAGCCTTCTGCGCATGCGCCTGGCTTCAAAAACGTGCACAAATAGGATAGCATCAAGCTGGGGCAAGTGGGCGGGCCCGGGCGGGTCCACTCCACCCGCGATATCCGCTACCGGTTTGGGTGAACCGGTCTCAACCGGCTGAATACCATCTCTGGAAATAAGCCCCATTTCCTCTGTCTTCCTGACAATCCACTCTACCTACGATTTTGAGATTTTGCCTGATGTACAACAGGTAATACTGCCAATCAATTGATTATACGTTTGATTCCACTTTCTCGCTTCCCTTGTCTAAATTAGCAGAATGGCTTTAAAGAGAAAGTGATTTTTACAGCCCTGCTGTGAATAAGAGAGCTTTTTTGAGGGGGTGTTGTGTTTCAGGAGCATAGCTTTAGCCATCATGCATTTGCTCTAAGCTTATACGCTTTATGTAACACAAACAGCTCAATTGCTGGATACTTGATTAATCCAAAGAGCAAGCTATTAGCAGAGTGGGAAGAAATAAACATGAGCTGAGAAAAAAAGCCCAAAATATGACTTTCCCTCTGACTATAGGACTGCCATAGCTGATATGCAAAAATGCAGACCACCAGTAGATGATAGCAAAGAGTTAGAGTTTTCTGTGCTGTGTCTTTCTACTGCCACCTGGTGGTTGCCTAGGTGTTTGCAGTTCAGATAACAATCATCAATCTTCACTGGTAAACCGAAGAATTCACTACTATAAATGAACAACTAAAGAAATTATTATAAAATATCACAGAATCTCCGCATAGTAACAAATATTGTTGAATCCTTTGATTAGGTGTAAGACTACATTTGACCACAGACCTTCAGTCACAGGTATAAACACCCCTAATGTCAAGCTGAGGAAATCAGGAGCTGTGATAGGGTTCTAGAGCACTATGTGTTTATTCCATGAAAACCAGGGGTGAAATGCTCCCAGTTCGGGCGGGCCGGTCGGTCGTCATAGAGCCGATAGAGCTGATAGCGATCGCAGCATGAGGCTTTCCCCACCCGCTTCCCCCACCCGCCTGGACACCACCATTTGGGTTCTTTTACCCTCTGTGTATGCGCAGAATGCTTCATGGAGCATTTCACCCCTGATGAAAACTATACACAATAATCTGATCTACTAACAGTCAAGGCAAATTGGTACCAGATAAGTCATCAGACTTCAAAGGGAGCTGTATTTAGGTCTCTTATTAGGGTCTTGTGACTCCAAACTGACGATGCATTTGACCCCACCCTTGGGCTCAGGAGTCTAAAAGTGAAACACATAATTGGGAGATGTTGTTCATTGAGTTTCCCTCAATGATTGCATAAGGTCTCAAAAAGCAAGGGGTTATTGTGATGTGAAAAAAAGAATGGCTGGAATCATCTAGGACAGTGTTTCTCAACCTTGGCAGTTTGAAGATGTGTGGACTTCAACTCCTAGAATTCCCCAGCCAGCGTTGCTGGCTGTGGAATTCTGGGAGTTGAAGTCCACACATCTTCAAACTGCCAAGGTTGAGAAACACTGATCTAGGAAACTCCTTTACTGAAAACAAAACAAAACAAAACCATGTAACATAGACCAAGGAACACATAGCAATGTTGGTGAAAGCTGGGCAAAATTTTCTGACCATGCGTTCCATCTGTTGTGTCAGTGGAGTTGTGAATCTAAAACAATCCCCTAGATCACAGGTCCATTCTCTCCAGGGAGCACAACCCCATCTAGATCCAAAGATGAAATTTATAAGAAGCCAGACAACATCTGAATGAAGAGATTCATGGCTCAATCGGTGAACTATGTACAGAAAAATTCTATATAGATAATCTCCTTGTCCGTTAATAAAAATTGAACCCATGCACCATTTTTGCAAGAAACTACCTTCTTGGTTAGTCAATTTTTTTAAATTCCTATTCATACTTTCAGTCCAGTTGTACACATAAGGGAAAATGTGCTTCATATGGGAAATTAAAATAAAAAAGCATACAAAATTGAGCGCACTTAGCTGACCAGCGTAATTAATCTGCTATTTGTTCTCACCCCATTGGGAGAAACAGCAACATTAAACAAAGATTTGGAAAAGGTGATATTTCACTGTATCAATTAATCTATGAAAGGAGAACAGGAGCTGTATAGTTTGAATTCAGTTCAGGTTCATCTGTTAATGTTCCTCAATTTAAGATGGCCTAGCACAGTGATGGCGAACCTATGGCACGGGTGCCACAGGTGGCACGCAGAGCCATATCTGCCGGCACGCGAGCCATTGCCCTAGCTCAGCTCCAGTGCGCATGTGCGTGCCTGCCAGTTGATTTTTGGCTCGCGGAGGCTTTGGGAGGGTGATTTTGGCCTCCGGAGGGCCTCCAGGGTGGCGGGGGGAACGTTTTCGCCCTCCCCAAGCTCCAAGAAAGCCTCTGGAACCTGGAGAGGGTGAAAAACGGGCCCACCAGGCCCTCTGGAAGTCAGGAAACGGGGGAGTGGGGGGGTCGCCCATGCATGTGCAGGGGGGTGGGGCAAGTGAGGGGCTTTGAATTATGGGTGTGGGCACACATGCACGTGCAATAGCGCGCACACACACTATTTCGGTAGCCGAAGGAAAAAAGGTTCGCCATCACTGGCCTAGCATTATATCAAAACTGAAATTAGAGTCTGATAATGCTGCTTGTGTTTTTGTAACTGGTGGTCCCATACAGAAACAATTGTTTAATTTAAAGCACAAAGGTGTGCCTCATGAAAAGGTACTGGACAAGGTGGACTGTTGCAATAAACCCAGAAGGCTTATATATGTAAATTAAATTAATACAACATTAACGTCTAATTGTTTGGGGGATATAGCAAAGTTTCAAAGCTTCTCAACTTCTATTATGTTCATTTAAAGCATCTAAATGTATTTTAATACACTCATATAAGTTTCATTCTATTTATGAATTCTAAGCTATAAGAGGATCTTCTTCAGAATCCTTTCCATCAAAAAGATGAAAATATACAGCATAAGCATGCATGTACATATGTACTTAGTATCCTACTTTTCCATTCAGAGGATGGAAGAGGCACTTCACAATACAAAAATTAAAGAATATAAAATGCATTAAAAATAAAGCTTTAAAGTTCTGTTAACTAATCTAACATTTAAGGGTTGGCTGAAGAGATGCATTTAAACTACACCACCTAAGCTAACTTTAGTTGTAACCAAGCAGAACTTCTGAGTAAGATGTGTGTCCCTAATGAAGGAGGTCTCTTCTCATATTCCAGAAAACATGTCTTTAAATTCAATAGCAGAACTTTTAAAAGACACGCTCTTGAAGATTTTATTATTGGGGCATATTGAAAATGCAGGAAGATTATTTGGGATTGGACAGGTGATACAAATGATCTACAGAAGAGTTGTACAGATCTCCAAAGGGAGTTTTGCTTTGAAGGAAGTTGACTTAGGCACTCTGCTGAAACTGCTTCATAAAGAAAAGTGCTGTCTTCATGTTGGGGAATAAAACAAAATAGCTATATTGCTTCTCTTTATCACTCTTCTGGGGCCTTTTCCAGCATTTTCAATAGCTGGAAGAACTTTGCATGCGTCAAGGTGGCATGCGGATAGCTAGATAGCTAGATAGTTAGATAGCTGGATGGATGGATGGATGGATGGATGGATGGATGGATGGATGGATGGATGGATGGATGGATGATAGATGATAGATTATTGATAGATGGATGGATGGATGGATGAGGGGTCTTTGCTGCTCTCTGACTTGGCTGCTTTCTTGCAGATGTTCCATTACTCAAACTACCATTACTAGGTAACATCATCAGTGCTAGTAAGGAGCAAGATTTGCTCCTTATTTATATTCTAGTGGTTTGCCCTGTCAGTGTTGGTATGAGTGGTCTTGGAGGTTCTTTGATTGGGCTATCTACTGTTAGCTTGTCTGGCAGTTCCTTGATTGGGGTACTGTTTACTTCTTGATTGTTGGTCTGATGTTAATCTTGGTGTTAATCTATGCTCATCTGGGTGTTATTGCTGGTAGGGGAGGTATTTTGGTCTTTTTGTTAGCTTTTCAGCTTGTGGGTTGTCTAATGGTAGAATATAAAGTGAGAGCAAATCCCATTCTCTTCTAGCACTGATGAGGTTACCTAGTTTCGGTAATGAAATGTCTGCAAGAAAACAACCAAGCTCAGAGAACACTAACAACCCCTTATTTCAACTCTGAGCTACAAATATTCTCCTTTATTGATAGCTTTGATAGATTAGACAGATAGACATTTCTTAGCTTTTGGAACTGGTGATCTACACTTTTATGTGACTCAGTTTTCCTCACTGTGACTGTCAGCTGCCTGAAATTTGGCATTTCGAATCTCACCAGGCTCAAAGTTGACTCAGCCTTCCATCCTTTTGAGGTCAGTAAAATGAGGACCCAGATTGTTGGGGGCAATATGCTGACTCTGTAAACCACTTAGAGAGGGCTGTAAAGCACTGTGAAGTGGTATATAAGTCTAAAGGCTATTTCTATTTCTATCTCCATGTTATGAAGTGCCACCTCATGTAGAATGAACCGACGATGCATTTAGGCTTTCCCAAATATACGGGATTCAGATTTAATTCTGTCTGAAATTGCCACATCACAATTTTCAAATACATCCTAATAAATAGCAACACAATTATAACATAATGAAACACACCAGTTTTTTTTAATTGACTGAATTATGTGCCAGTCTGAGGTAACTCTAAATAAAATGTTTAAACAAGGCTATGCTCAGAAAACCAATCTTAGGACATTTCAGATTTTTTTTCTTGCTTATCCCTTCAAATGTCTCAGAAGTACTGAAAGAAGCTAGAATGTGAGTTGGCCCTGCACCTTTCAACTTGCTGTGGGATTATGTGTGTGACAATGCTTCCCATTTGGCAAAATGCCCTGTATACCCTACCTATGCTGACTTTTATTGGAGGTTCCACATCACATGACACATAGCAAAAGGCGAGGAGGGGGATTAGCCACACTGTAGGAGAAAAAGAGAGTTCTAAGAAATGCCAGAATGTACAATGCGCAGTAGTTTGAGTGACTCTTCTTAGTCAGAGAGAGCTTTGGGTGGGCAGTGAAGTCAGGCGCTTCCTTCAAAAACATATCATCCTTTTATTTTATTAAATGATAAAGGATTGTTCTTTATAAAATCATTTCATTTTCAAAAGCAGCTTAGAGGAGTGAAGTAAACAGCTTCGTTTATCCAAAGTAGATTTATTTAAGCAAGGAAATGAAGTTTTCTTTCTTATGCAAAGCAACTTTGTATTGTCTAAAACAGCTTTGATGCTGAAGTTATTGCTCATCCAAACCAGTGCGGTCTTTCCAAACATTTCTGAAGAATCCAAATTCCACCATGGCCAAACAGAAAGTCAGGCAAAGACTTTGTGGAACTATTTTTACTTCCTCCGAATCTGCAGAGGGCATGGAATTCAGAAAGCCACACCGAAAAGGAAAGAACGAATAATGATAGTGAATCGTTAATATTATGACTTTTTATTTTTATTTATTTATTTTATTTTGTCAAGTACGTATTTGATATTATACATAAGTATAACATTATTTGAATACATAAAATGGGTACAAGTAAAAGGGAACATTTGGACAGGGATGGTAGGCACGCTGGTGCGCTTATGCACGACCCTTACAGATCTCTTAGGAATGGGGTAAGGTCAACAGTAGACAGTTTAAGATTAAATTTTTGGGGATTTGGAAATGAAACTACAGAATCCGGTAGTGAGTTCCAGGCATTGACCACTCTGTTGCTGAAGTCGTATTTTCTGCAATTGAGTTTGGAGCGGTTCACTTTGAGTTTGTATCTGTTGTATGCTTGTGTATTGTTGTAGTTGAAGCTGAAGTAGTCGTTGACAGGTAGGACATTGTAGCAGATAATTTTATGAGCTACACTTAGGTCATGCCGAAGGCGACATAGTTCTAAGTTTTCTAAGCCCAGAATTTCAAGTCTGGTTGCGTAAGGTATTCTGTTGCGAGCAGAGGAGTAGAGGATTCTTTTCGAAAAATATCTCTGGACATGCTCAATTGTATTAATGTCCGATAGGCGGTGTGGGTTCCAGACAGATGAGCTGTATTCAAGGATTGGTCTAGCAAATGTTTTGTATGCTCTGGTTAATAGTGTAATATTACCGGAGAAGAAGCTACGCAAGATTAGGTTTACAACTCTTCATGCCTTTTTGGCGATGTTGTTGCAGTGGGCTTTGGCACTTAGATCATTAGATATGAATACTCCAAGGTCTTTGACAGAGTGAGGGTTGTCTGCAAGGTTGTGTCCATTCAGCTTCTATTTAGTGTTCTGATTCTTTTTGGCAATGTGTAAAACAGAGCATTTGTTGGTTGAGATTTGGAGTTGCCAATTGTTCGACCATTCTGACAAAGACTTCTCAATGTATCATAAAATTCATTGTGTCAAGGGGCACATACTGTAGGTGTTGTCCAGCATAGTGTAGATTCACACAATCCAGTAACATTGGGAATTAAATAAATGCAGAATTATTATTTTTTCCAGATACTTTTTGTTCAGTACAATTTGTGATTCACTGTAAATGACAGTTTCAGTAAACTGGAAAGAAAATGTTTCCAAAGAGTGAAACAACAAAGAACTATCTGCATGAATGTGCCAAAGCCAGTCACCTTATCCAGTGTGTTGGAAAAGAGAATATTAGATGTTATCTAAAAGCAATTATCACAAGGTTCTAGTGATTAAACACATACATACCCATACACACACATGCACACATTTCACTGAATATAAATGGCAGTTCTGATAAAGTGCACAACTTCTCCCTCGTATTTTTCATCTTTGTTGGGTTTCTCTTTCTGGGTATGCTCATTGCAAACAACATTAAAAATATACCTCTCATGAAAGGCTTAATATAGGAATTACATGATAAAGAGAATACGGAATTTTATAAAATTTGGGAAAATTGGTATAAATGGCTGGAATATAAAAAAGAATTGAAATAATTAGTAATGACTACAGGAAACTGAAAACACAGGATATTAAGGGTGATGAAAAGAATAATAAGTTAAAAACAAGAAATATATGGATTTTTGATAAACTAAAGGAATAGTGATTTAGGAATAGAAATATGATAACAATACGTAAAGCTGTAATATATATGTATATTATATATATATATATATATATATATATATATATATATATATATATATATATATATATATATATATATATATATATATATATATATATATATATATATATACTGTTTTTGTTTTTTGTTTTATGTGTGTGTTATGTTTTTAGGTTAGGTTATGTTGTTTATGTTACACACACACACTGCTTAATGGTGAAGCATGTTTCACACTTTAACTCCAAGTTCATGTTGCACGATGGTGATGACAATGAGACTCTTCAATCTATGGATGATCTTAGTGATCAAGCAGATGTGTAACTTGAAACAGGAAAAACAATGCTAGTAATAGGTTTATCTAGTCAAAGAAGTCACTTGGCTTCTAAGGAATAATAATGCTTCTAGATTCGCCTCCAAATTACATCCATTTTTTTCTGACAGGATGCGATTTTATATCTAACTAAAAAAAAAAAGGTCTCCAACTTCTATGCCTGAAAATCAGAAATTCACAAATTCTCTTTTTTGATCTCCTTGGCCCTCTTCCAGCCAAATACTGCATTCTGATGGCATCTGAATTAATGCTGGGGGCCATCAGAATATCGATAGTATCACTCCCCCAAATTCCTGAAAACTTCAACAGTCAAAAATATAGACATATTCTTGGTTTAGCCTTAGGACAGATTGTTCCCACAATGCCAAGCACTGCTTCAAGCTTGATTAGCTGCCTGTCATTATTTAGATATAATTCTTAGGCTTAAGGAAGATTATTTTCATTGTGTTACAATAATAATGCTTGGCTCCCAGATGCCAATGTTTTGGGGGGTTGTTGTTATTGTTTTGATCTTTCCCTTTAAGGCACAAAGAATGAATGCAGGGAGTGAAACACAATGCCTTTTCTGTTCCTTGTTAATTAATTAATTTATTTTATTTATTTGTGAGATTTATATACCGCCTCACAGTGCAAGCACTCTCTAAGCGGTTTACACCAGTAAGCAATGTATATTTATATATTGCCCCCAACAATCTGGGTCCTCATTTTACCTACCTCGGAAGGATGGAAGGCTGAGTCAACCTTGAGCCGGTGAGATTTGAACCGCTGACCTGCGGATCACAGTCAGCTAAAGTGGCCTGCAGTACTGCCTCTAACCGCTGCGCCACCTCGGCTCTTAATCATAAAAGCCATGGGCCTACTTCTCTTCTGATTCTGAAATGTTGGCCATCGTAGCAAAAAAACAAACAAAACCCCCCATATATAGTCATATTGCCATTTTCTTCAGTGAGAATACTCCATTTATAGGATCATACTAGTGTATCGTTCCCTATGAGATGAGATTTTTTATCTAAAAATAGTTGAATGGGCAGTGGAGTATCCTTGAAAGCATTCCTGATTTTAAAAGCCTCACAAGAATCTGATATTAAATAGTCGCTTTTTTAGAAGATCATTTATTGGTCTATGTCGCTCTGTATCTGGGTTGTGTAATACAGGTAGTCCTTGCTTAACAATCGGTAGCTTAACAATCATTTGAAGTTACAACAGCCTCAAAAAGGGAGCTGTGTGGCCTATAAATCCTTTCCACCATTGTAAAATGTCATGCCACCCCTGCCCCTCACGGTCACATGGCCATGTTTAGGGCACTTATATTTATATATCATATTTAGAAATCAAGGATCGCATTTATGACCGATTGCAGCATCCCGCAATCATATGACTGAAATTTGCAAAAAAAAATTGCCATTTTCTGACAGAAATCGGCAAAAAACACTAATCAGTTATGCTGTATTCATTTAATAATGACATAGTTTACTTAACAAACACATGATTTGCTTAATGACTACATGGTTTGCTTAACAACTACAGTTGAAGAATAGTAATAAAATGGAGTCAGGTCATGTGGTGACCACCCCAATTTACAACCAAAATGCCAGGCCCAATTGTGGTCATAAATCAAAGCCTGTTTTTATATTCTGTTCAGGCTCCAAAATTAAGCTAAAATATTAACAATATTTAACAATAATAATAATTTAACTTTATCCTTCCTGCATAAACAATATGCAGACCTGTATAAATCCTGCTTTTGCAGAATTTTGAAAGGGGAAGATTTTGAAAAGAAGAGAATATATGTAGCTTGGTATTGAACTGTGGAGCCCTTGGTACTCTCTGAGTTGGCGGTTTGCTTGCAGATGGTTCATAGCCTAAGTAATAACCTAAGACCTAAGACTAGGTCCTAAGTTATAGTGTTAGTCTGCATGCTATTGGTGGAACTGCATTTCTTGAATGCTATTGGTCTCTGTTTAATACTATCATGTCTGCTATGGATGAAATTTTCTCCTATACAAAGCTGGGATAATTTGTAAGCATCCATAGCATCCATATACAGTATGTATATATATATATATATATATATATATATATATATATATATATATATATATATATATATATATATATATATATGTGTGTGTGTGTGTGTGTGTGTGTGTGTGTGTGTGTGTGTGTGTGTGTGTGTGTGTGTGTGTGTGTGTGTGTGTGTGTGTGTGTGTGTGTGTGTGTGTGTGTGTGTGTGTATGATTATGTATATGATTATTTATATGTATATGTATATGCATATGCATATGCATATCTATATTGATATCTATATCTATATCTATATCTATCTATCTATCTATCTATCTATCTATCTATCTATCTATCTATCTATCTATCTATCTATCTATCTATCTTTCTACCTTTCTTTCTTTCTTTCTTTCTTTCTTTCTTTCTTTCTTTCTATCTATCTATCTATCTATCTATCTATCTATCTATCTATCTATCTATCTATCTATCTATCTATCTATCTATCTACCTACCTACCTACCTACCTACCTACCTACCTACCTACCTACCTACCTACCTACCTACCTACCTACCTACCTATCTATCTATCTATCTATCCATCTATCCATCTATCCATCTATCTCCTTCTTCTTCTTCTTTTTTTGGAAGACAATTTAATTTGATCGACCCTACCAACCAAAGGAAATATGTCATACTTTCCTCCTGTTTAAAACTAAAATTGATTGAGGGATTATGATAGTGGCGTAATTAATTGAAGGATAATTTAATTTAGAACAGGGTCTGTGAAGGAAATTAATGAGGGCAAATTAATTGAAGAGGAGCTGCTAATTTGGGGTGAGCTGAGGAAGAGGTTCAAATTAATTGAACCTATTTGGGAAGATTTGGGTGGGAATTGATTAGCTTCTCTTCTGTGAAATATATTCCCAATTTACCATCCCCACCCAGATGACTTTCATTCTGGCGTCTTTCATTGCATATTGATGAAATTGGCAGCCCGGGTTGCAAATTAGCTCCTGATGTGATTTTAAGATCATGCAATTTGCCGCAAAGGGATGGTTCTTGTTACTGTTTGAAAATCAAATTAATCAGGCATTTCTGATAGTGTCACATAAAGTCTTATGGCTTCTTGAAAGTACATCTTTACATTGACATTATTAAATCCATGTACACATTATCATTTCAGTGAGGCCATAGTGAATTCATTAAAACTAATGTAATAATATATCTGTTAATTTTCATGAATCTTTAAGACACTCTGGAAGTTTTACTATAAGGAAGAAAACTCACTCTGGAAGTTTTTCCCCCATGTAACAACTCCTCCCACCAAAGTTTCTATCTCGATGACCAGAAAGGTTATGCTAGAATAGACTATGCTTTTTTTTGGTCAGACTTACACAATGTGCTGCGTCATCTCTACCTTATTGGTAGACCAAAACACCTGCTAGGAAACATATGATTCAAATTTTTACATAAAACATGAAATTAATATACAATAGATCCACATTTGATAATATGATTAGAATCCAGTTAAAAGCTCATGTTGTGCATTTGTTTTGCATGCCAGGGAGCAAGTCATTAGTTTTAACGCTGTATCGCCCAGGGAATTGTGCAACACATGGAAACCCATACTTGTACACCTGAAGTGGAAGGATGTCCATGCCTGGTGTGACATGATGACCTCCCTTTGCGAACTGCACTGAACACTATTTCTTTTTCCAGCTGGTTACCAAGAAAAGCCAGGAAGATCTTTTTAATCTTCTGGAGATAATGGTAGGACCCTTTCCAACCCTGTTGCCAGGGTGAGCAGTTCCCTGAGATGTCAAGATCTTTTTAAACATCTCATAACACTTCATGTGACAGATGGGAGGCAGAAGTGGGGGGGGAGGGAGGAAACTTGTTCAAATTCTTTGTTCCACTGCTAGAAAATGAGGTTGAAGCAGAGCAACTGAGTGATTGCTCTGTTCTCCCACCCTTTCCTACAAATACCAGAAAACTAAATTAAATGCAAGGAAAAAGCAATGACTTGATTCAAATAACATGCAAGGCTAAACTGGGACTGACTATTTTGTGGTTCGATGTGTTATGATAATACAACCTGCATGATTTGTTTACAATTTGATTGGTTAAGCAATCCCAAGCAACTTAACTAGTTGTGCACACATACCCAAGGTGTGTACTTCCCAAACAATAGTACAGTAATAGGGTTAGCCTTACAGTATATAATATATTAGATCTAGACATACATCTTTCTCAAATAATTTCCATTGGTCTTCCTGACTTTAAATTTATATCATTTTGATTCTGCATCAGGTTTGTTGATGTAAATCTGGGCAAAATAATTGTTCACAGTTTATGCACATTTGTGCTCATATATGTGTTTTCCTCCATTGCGCTGTCTTTCCCCTAATATAATGTACCCGTCATTCTCTAATGTGATCACTTTTAGTGCAACTTTCATGTTGTGAGCTGTATCCTCAGATTTTTTTAGAAATGTAGATTTTATTATGGAAAAGCTTTCAAGTTTGCAGACAGGGCTGAGAAGTGTGATTCCACTAAATTTGCATAGAACACGAGCCAAATGAGTCTTCGTGGTTTTCTGCGAACTTTTGGCTGGCACGAGTCGAGGATTATTCCTACATGTAATAATCCTGCTATCCAGACAATATCACTTTCAATTCACGCAGCTATGAATATGCTTTTAGTAAATCATTGCTATGGTAGATCTTACTAATTACAGTGAGAATTTAAGTGCAACTTTGTGTAAGCACAGAACCATCACTTTCTACTAAAGTGCCATGCTGTTGCCTTTTAGGAATTTGGTTTTGTTAGATTCACTGACAGCAGTTCCTTTCTCCCGCCACTAGATTAGCCAATCAGCGGCGGGCATGCAAATCCATACTCCGTACGGCAGTACGTAACAGGTTTTATGGTTCCCAGTTTAGCCTATAGCTCTGAAACTTGCTCATAGTCTAAATTCAGATCTAACCAAGCCCAAACCTGCTTAGGTTTTGAGATTTTCCAAGTCTGTCTGCCTTATCATCTAATTCCATAGATCCTCACAGTTTGCTAAGCCATAATATGCTTTGCTGGTTTTGATTTAGCTGTTGTGTGATCCTATCCTTTCTCATTTGCATGCCATGATTTATGGTTTAGTGTGATGCTATGTGAACTACCCAATTGGTGCTTATTCGACAAGCCCTCATTAAGCAAAGTTTGGCGTAGTACAAGTTAAGAACCTTGAATATGGATTGCTTCCTTAGCATAGTGTCTCCTCAAAATGGACTTTATGTGTAATGAAAACTGAATCCCTTCCTCCCCCAAAAAGATCAGAGGCAGCTTTACAATGAACGCCTCTGTGTGGTGCCTGCGTAGAGTGAGCTTTGCACTGATGCTGCAAGGATCATTCTCATTTTTTAAAATGGTGCATTATTTTGTCAGAGGGAAATGACAAAATTAACACAGCATGTCCAAATGAAATGAATGCTTTCCTCTTAAGCCATCAGGCTAACGGTTAGCACCACACTTACAGGGATGAACTATAGGCTGCAAAATATCTGTCATCCATCAGCAATCAGTTTGCATTTGGCTTGCAAAAAGAAAATTTTTCGATGAGCATCCCGCCACCTTCATTTGGAGTTTCCCTCCCCTCCACTTTTGCAAAGTGTTTATCCACCCCCCCTCCACAGCTTTATACAGCAGCCAACAGATTTGAAGAACGGTACAGTTGTTGAGCTAGGCAGCTCTTCCCCCACCCCTAGTTTGCCTAACTACAGCTAAGGTAGTTTGATGGCAAAATAGCCTCTTTTAGGTAATTGCGTTCCCCTCCCCGCTTCCCTTCTTCGTTCCTGTAAAAGAAGTGCAACATAATTATTTTACTGTGGAGGAATTAGCTCATTTGCAAATGCCACCTTGGAACACAAAACGAATGGCATTTATTGAAGCAGTAATAAAGGCACCATGTTAGAATAATTTTATGCTGACGGGCCCACAATCACTCAATATTTTAAGAGCTGTCATCACACCAGCATGAGCTGCATGCACAAGTACAAATTTATGCTGTGACATCATGGCACTAAGAGTATAATTGGAATAAAATTATAGTGCTCCACTCTGGCATTCAGCGGTGAAGCAGAGCACTTTCGGTGCCCACCCTAGGCGGATTCTTGGCTGGGCTTCTGTGTGCCCACAAGCTTCTTTTAACACATGAAGCATCAAGGCAGGGATGGCAGAAGAGCTCCAATTGTCCCTGAAGTCTTCCCAGCCTGGAGCTTCCAGTAGGTAGTTGGTGGCCCATGCTGTTAATACATACTACATTGCAGACCAGTAACCAACGCACAACTACAACTCTATAAAGGCTCTGTTTCAACACTTCAGGCATGGCTAATGAAGCCTGCATTCACAAACAATGGCAGAAAACCTACTGGGAGAGCTTTTCATTGTCAACACTCCCTCTATCATGACCATTTGTGATGATGGTGCTGTCATTAAAATGTTCTAAAACAGGGGTGTCAAACTGGCGGCCCATGGGCCAGATGCATCACACACAGGCTATCCCCATCCCAGCTCCATGAAGGGAAAAAAAATCACAAAACATCACGTGACAGCAAAGAAAGAAAGACAGAAAGAAAATTGCTTGTCAGGTTTAGACATAATATTCTCACAACCAAGCACGGCTGCTGGCTTACAAGCCCTCTGTGTGTAGTCAGATATGCTTCGTGAAGCAGGGTGGTGGTAGCAGAGAAGCTGCCACTGATCTCGCTTATTGCCAATACATGGGTATTGTGCTATTGGTTGCAGCCCGTTATCATATTAGTGTAACATCCCCAATCCCTTGCTCCCAGTTTATAAACATCACACTTTCCTCTGGCGAATTTGTCCTGAAATAGACTAGTTTGGAATATATCCAGGGGGTGTAGGAATGGGAATCTCTCCCAGGGTTTGAAGGTTGGCAAACATAATGAGGTAAATCTCTCGCTGTAATTGCCATTTTATATACTCTTGCTTTATCCTCCCACTCCCATTTCATTCTGAACACATATGTTCATTATTTTTAAATACATATGTTTGCCTATTTACTGTGGAAACAAACAAGCCAAATTAATTCCTGGCTTATGTCTAAAATAAAAGAAGAAATCTCAGTAGTCCACAGATGAAGCGTTATTAACTGCTAAGTGTGGCTGGTATCCTGTTCCCTATGCCAAGCCTGATTAAATTGTCAATTTGTTCACTGAGATTTTGAAAAGAGATTTTTAAAAAGAAAATACATTTTAAATTTCAGTGTGGTTTAGTGATTTAAGGCACTGCAGTAGGCTGGAGACATCTGGTTTCCGGACCATCTCTCTCACACCCCAATCTTCTTGACAGGATTGTTTTTTGTGTGTGTGTTGTTGTGGGGTTTTTTTTGTCTCTGTATATGTTGTTTCTTTGTTTTTAGAAATTCTCTGGTAATTGGGCAGCGTTTAATTTAACAAATTATTTATTATAGTTGTTGTTCTGAGGGAAAATGAAACATTCCACCATGAATTACCTAAAAGAAAGGCAGAGTTTAAACCTGAAACCCACTCACACACAATATTTGGGTAGATTAATCGCATCAATTATAAAAGAGAGTTTGAAAAGCCAAGGAGTTCTTCATTCTGGGGTGTCAACAGGAAGAGGGGCATTCAAAACATTGTGTTACTTTCCCTCTGCAGAAGTCTCTGTCTCCATGTCTCATGAATGAATATGACAAGATCGGTTAAGGTCTTCTCTGCCACTAACTTCCAAAAAGCACAGCCTAATAGTGAAGGAGGATGAACACTTTTTCCTGTGACCTTCTGACCATCATTTCTCTTACAGTATGTCTTTCATTTTGTAGAAATGAATCATCTGGCTTATTTCCATAAAAAGAAATGTCACTTGTACCTACCACTGTTGGCCTCCTTTAAAATATTAATGCAAAACACTGCTCATAACCAGTAAACATCTCTGGGTCCAGGGTCACATTTATTGGAATAACTGCTGAAAATTCCCAAACTGTACAAAAGCTTTGTTGGACAACTACTTGAGGATGTGGTGTTGGCAGGAACAAACATTCTTTCATTGGCTTCGTAGTGTCACATAATCAGATATGAAAGGAAGCTCAATTTATTACGAAGGAGCAAGGCAATATGACTTGTGGAGAGCTACACAGGTTTATTCATAGCAAGAATGTATAAATATTATGTATTTGACTGGGCATGCTTCTTGAAAGCTGCTATTTATGTGGTTTTCCTGAATTGATCCATAGATCCACTGGAGAAAGTGAGACAGAGTCAAACTGAAATAAAGAATTACTATTTATTTTTAAATCTTCACCACCATTTGATAAGTAGTGTGTGAATTTAGTTGTATTTAGTGCACAGCTTTATGAAACAGATTCCACACAGTGGCCGACAGGTTACAACCTGGCTCACAATTTGCTGAAAAATGTTGTAGAGTAAATTGCTGAATATAAACCTATCCATGGGAATCAATTCTTTGGATAATTCTAGGCTTTGCATAATTTTTAATCAAAATTCTTCATATGTAAGCATGTTGTCATTATTTTCAGGACTGAGGGTCAGAGCTAGCCACATTTCAAATAAAAAGGCCATGTGGTAAAGCAAATAAATCTTTGAGCAGATCAACTCTTTCTATTAAATTTATCAATTCCTGAATGTGATTCAGCCTCCACAGCTATCTTAATCATCAGCCTCCTTGAATGTCTATTTATCCTACAAAAACTAGGGCAGTGATGGCGAACCTATGGGACGTGTGCCACAGGTGGCACGCGGAGCCATATCTGCAGGCATGCGAGCCGTTGCCTAGCTCAGCTCCAGTGTGCAGGTGTGCGCCGGCCAGCTGATTTTTGGCTTGCATGGAGGCTCGTGGAGGGCATTTTCGGCTTCCGGAGGGCCTCCGGGGTGACGGGGGAGGGAGTTTTGCCCTCCCCAGGCTCCAGGGAAGCCTCTGGAGCCTGGGGAGGGCGAAAAATGGGCCTACCGGGCCCACCAGAAGTTGGGAAACAGGCCATTTCCAGCCTCCAGAGGGCCTCCGGGGGGCGGGGTAGGCCGTGTTTGCCCTCCCCAGTCATTGAATTATGGGTGTGGGCACTCGTGCATGTGTGATAGCGCATGCGCACACACTTTCGGCACCTGAGGAAAAAAAGGTTCGCCATCACTGAACTAGGGCATCTCTGTACCCCTGGAACCCATTGTAACCTCTTTTTGTGGGTTTCAATGTGTATCGACCACACTGCTGTGATTTTGTCATGCGTAGGAGTGGTTAAAAAAGCGCACGATGGTGGCCAAGTGATGAAAATTATCTTTCCTTATGTGTGATGTGGGGATGTGTGTGTTGGCTCAGTGGTTAAAGACACTGAATGTGTCAGCTGGTAAGCTAACAGCCTGGGTTTGAGACCCAAGTGTCACACAATTGGAGTGAGTTCCCATTACCTGCCCTAGCTCCTGCCCAACCAGCAATTTGAAAGCATGCAAATGTGAGTAGATAAATAGGTACCACTTTGGTGGGAAGGCAACAGTGTTCTGTGCACCTCGGGGCGTATAGGCATGCTAGCCACATGAACATGGAAGTGTCTTCGGACAATGCTGGCTCTCTCAGCTAAGAAATGGAGATGAGCACCGTCCCCTAGAGTCAGACACAACTGGACAGGGGAAACCTTTACCTTTTATGTGTGTTGTACTTGGATAAAAAAAAGAGGCAGAGTTTCAATCAGATAATCACAACTGCCATTTTTACTTCCCGTCTGTGAAAACCTCTAATAATGTAGTTTCCCATACTCTAAATAGTCATGGAAATGACTTTGGGGAAAATATCTGAAAAACAAAAGGTGAAGAAGAAGCATGCTTTGTGTCTTAGGGAAAGAGAAATTATTAGAAAAAGGCTTAGGCTGACCGGTTCCGCCTTCTTGGGATATAAAAGGAAAGGAATGGAAAACACAAACAAAATTCTGTTAATGTATAATAAAGTTTAGCTCTGTTTTTCCTGTAGAATCTATTTCTGATCTGGCCTGCACTGAAGGACTAAGACATACTGAGATGAAAAGCATGAAAACATTAGGACCTGGGTGGACAACTTTTTGATGGCCACAGGTCACATTTAACGCTTCTGATGAGACTGAAGACTGCAGAGTTGGTGGGCCAAATCAGTCAGGTAAGAAGGATACTAATGGAGTATGAATTTGGGGATTTCCTTTGAAAAGGAAAAGACTTATTTTTGGGGATTTCAAAATGGCATGAAACTCTGCTCTCTGTTTTCAACAATCAATATTTAAGAATTCTGAGGATTAAGGAGTTAGGCTCCAAATGTTCACCTGGGCTAGACTGCAAACATATGGACAATCACTAGATGGCAGCATAAAATGAGAGTATTCTATGTCACTTTGCTGCCATCCAGTGTTCATCTAAGTTTTTGCAACCCAAATTTGGTTGTTGTAAGTCGCGAAGTCATGTCCGACCCATCGCAACCCCATGGACAACGTTTCTCCAGGCCTTCCTGTCCTCTACCATCCTCCGGAGTCCATTTAAGCTCACACCGACTGCTTCAGTGATTCCACCCAGCCACCTCATTCTCTGTCATCCCATTCTTCTTTTTCCCTCAATCATTCCCAGCATTAGGACTCCAGTGAGTCCTTCCTTTTCACTAGGTGGCCAAAGTATTTGAGTTTCATCTTCAGGATCTGGCCTTCTAAAGAGGTTGATCTCCTCTAGGACTGACCGGTTTGATCGTCTTGCAGTCCAAGGGACTCGCAGGAGTCTTCTCCAGCACCATAGTTCAAAGGCCTCAATTCTTTGATGCTCAGCCTTCCTAATGGTCCAACTTTCACAGCCATACATTGCCACTTGGAAACCCATAGCCTTGACTATACACACTTTTGTTGGCAGGGTGATGTCTCTGCTTTTTTGTATACTGTCTAGATTTGCCATAGCTTTCCTCCCCAGGAGCAAGCTTCTTTTAATTTCTTGGGTGCAGTCCCCATCTGTGGTGATCTTGGAGCCCAGGAAAATAAAATCTGTCACTACCTCCATTTCTTCCCCATCTATTTGCCAGGAATTGAGAGGGCCTGATGCCATGATCTTAGTTTTCTTAATGTTGAGTTTCAAGCCAATTTTTGCACTCTCCTCCTTCACCCGCATCAAGAGGCTCTTTAGTTCCTCTTCACTTTCTGCCATCAGAGTGGTATCATCTGCATATCTGAGGTTGTTGATATTTCTCCTGGCAATCTTAATTCCAATTTGTGATTAATCTAGCCCCGCCTTTCTCATGTGCTCTGCAAATAAGTTAAATAGGCAGGGTGACAATATACAGCCTTGCCGAACTCCTTTCTCAATTTTGAACCAATCAGTGGTTCCGTGTCCAGTTCTCACTGTTGCTTCTTGACCCGCATATAGGTTTCTCAAGAGACAAATAAGATGGTCTGGTACTCCCATCTGTTTAAGAAATTGCCACAATTTGTTGTGATCCACACAATCAAAGGCTTTAGCATAGTCAATGAAGCAGAAGTAGATGTTTTTCTGGAACTCCCTAGCTTTCTCCATGATCCAGCATATGTTGGAAATTTGATCTCTAGTTCCTCTGCCTCTTCAAAATCCTGCCTGTACTTCTGGTAGTTCTCGGTCCACATACTGCTGGAGCCTAGGTTGTAGGATTTTGAGCATAACTTTGCTAGCATGTGAAATGAGAGCAATGCTGCGGTAGTTTGAACATTATTTGGCATTGCCCTTCTTTGGAATTGGAATGTAAACTGACCTTTTCCAATCCTGTGGCCACTGTTGAGTTTTCCAAATTTACTGGCAAATTGAGTGTAGCACTTTTATTTGGTACCATTAACCAATATAAAATGGGCTGGCAGCAATGTGCAATTTGCTTTCATTCAGGGATAAAGAAAATATGGTAATGATATTTAGAGGTTAAATAATTCCTTAGGTGAGATCTAATCTCATACATTTATCAAACTCAGATTTATTTATTTCCTTTTATTTTTTATATAGTGTGCTTTCAAGTCAGAACCGATACCTGGGAAATGCCTGGACAAATCTCTGCAGTTCTTTTGGCAAGATTTCAGAAGAGGTTTGTCATTGCTTCCTTCCTAGGGCTAGGAGAAGGAGACAGATCCAAGATCACCTTGCAGGCTTCATGCCTAAGGCAGGACTAGAACTCAGGGTCCTCTAGTTTCTAGTCTGTTGCTTTACCACTAACCAAATTGGCTCAATTTATTTCTACACTTGAACCTTACATACACCCTAGGCATTGTGTAGTAATTCCACATGCTTTCCAATGGAAGTCTATACAAAAAAATGTTGATATGAATACAGCTGCATTTTTACTCTCTAAGAACTTTTAAAAACAACTTGATTTTAAAGTAGACAACTTGATGGGTACAAGGTCTGTCTGTGATTAGCAGAAATAAATGAACACCTTTTAAGTGTTTGAAAAGCAGTGCCTCATCATGCCTAGTTATCCTTTTCACTACAAATTATTTCTCTGCTCATTTATTCGCTGTTCTATCTCCATAAGAAATCTATATCCTTCTCAATATACGTTAATTGTGGTTTTTTAAAAGAGCGATTGGTTCATGCAGGTTTGAAATGAAAGGCTGGTTAAAGAGCCATCATGGGTTACTGGCTGAATAATGCACATTTGAAAAATTAAAATAGAATCCAAATATCATTAGTTTTCTATTTAGCGTGAATGCCTATCCAAACTTAAGTTCATTGGGAGGACTTCTTCAATGAACAATGTTTAGCCTTAGGAGCACAAGAGCCTTCAGAATGAGATGGAGCTACTAGAGCTTGGAATCAGAGTATTACTTGTATCTACATATTCCTGTTTTAGGGTAGATTTTAGTTCAGTTCTGAAATGTTGGACGCTACAAAAGCAGGGATGTCCACAGAAGATAGATTCAAAAAAGTCAAGGTGACAATTGTGACCATACAATTGATGTCTTGCCCTTTTTACATGTGTTGACAACACAGATATGCACATAGTGGCAGGATTTCAGTCATGAAATCAAGTCTGCCATCTTGACGTTTTTTTGACCCAGCTCAAAACCAGCTAAAATTGAATTTTAGCTAATTAGTCTCAGTGATTGACTTTTGTGTTCTTCCTCGTAATATATCTGATTTGATGCCTTGTTCTAAGACAGTGATGGCGAACCTATGGCACGTGTGCCACAGGTGGCACGCGGAGCCATATCTGCCGGCATGCGAGCTGTTGCCCTAACTCAGCTCCAGTGCGCATGTGCACGCTGGCCAGCTGATTTTTGGCTTTCACAGAGGCTCTGGGAGGGCATTTTCAGCCTCCAGAGGGCCTCCGGGGGGGAGCCGTTTTCGCCCACCCGAGGCTCCAAGAAAACCTCTGGAGCCTGGGGAGGGCGAAAAATGGGCCTACCGGGCCCACCTGAAGTCGGGAACGGGGGAGCGGGGGGATCGTGCAAGCATGCATGGGGGGAGGAGCAGCATGGGGGGACTCACATGCACATGTGCAGGGGACAGGGGGCATTGAATTATGGGTGTGGGCACTCGCACGTGCACGTGCATGCTTTTGGCACCCAAGGAAAAAAAGGTTTGCCATCACTGTTCTAGGAGATGGTATGAATGGCAGACTTTGAAAAAGTGGCTCAAGTAGCACACCAAGCTATGGTTTATTTAATTTCACTAAGCCATATGTTATGTTTGCCTGTGCAAAACACTGCACTAAAACATAGCAAACAGGTCACAAAAGGAACATGTATGTGCTATAATGATTTTATGTAGTTGTGTGTGACATTGCATTGCAGGTATAAAAGGACTGAGCTATTTTTTTTTGTTGTTCTTTAGATTTTTATCCCACCCAGAGGTGGGTTCCTGCCGGAGCTGCCCAATATGCAGCTCCGGTAGGGAGCGGCGGATTTTGCAACCGCTCCGGAGCCCTTTTTGCCGGTCCACCCGGTGCGTCACCATTTTTTTCAGTGATTTTCGGTGATTTTGGGGCGATTTTGCTTCTGCGCATGCCCCCAAAGCATGGGTGAGCACGCCCCCAAAGCGTGGAGTGAGCACGCCCCCAAAGCGTGGAGATGCGCACGCAGGGCTCCGGCAGCGAGGTAAGTGAGCAACCCGCCCCTGATCCCACCTCTTGTTTTTCATATACAACTCAAGGTGGTGAACATACTAATGCTCCTACCTCCTCCTATTTTCCCCACAACAATCTCTGTGAGGTGAGTTGGGCTGAGCAAGATTGTCTGAAACCTTGCATTGTGATCTCAAAATGAGCATCATGTTGGGGCCTTTATAGCTATGAATGGATGCATTTACAAACAAACAACATCATAATTTAGCATGATCTGTGAAATTAGACACCTCTTTCTTGAAGTGGAATTTGAAGACCTCTAATTCTAGTTTTAAAGTTTTTCTCCACTTGACAGTTTTTCTTATTTGACACTTTTGAAGAGGTGGGTTTTTTTTAAAAAATAGCTCAGCTTAGAACTCCTCAGGCAAAATGGGGGGGGGAAAACCTTGGAATTTTGTCCCACTGTAAATAGGAAGACACTGTTTAACATTTTTATTGAGTTATAAAATATAATAAAATAGAAAACAGAAAAGTAAACAGAAAAGCAGTGGGGAAGAAAAGGGGGAAGAGGTGAGGAAGGATAAGGAAAAAATAAAAGAAAAAGAAACATTGACTTCCGACTCTGTTGCAGTAAAATAAAGCATTAACATCAAATCACAACTTTTTGCTTTTTCATAATAATATGAACCAGCTATTCCTGTAAAGATCTATCAATCTACTTGATAAAACCCAAAATCAAAGTTTCATTCTTTTCCACTTTAAGCACAAAGTTCAGAAGCGGTCTTCAAGTGGAAACAAAAGTACTTATGTTCTTTTTTTTAATCAAAGTAGTCAGTTTTGCCATTTCAGCCAACTCCATCAGCTTTTGCAACCATTTGTCCATAGTAGGAATCGAAGCGTCCTTCCATTTTGTGCATACAATAGTCTTGCTTCTGTCAACATATATAATAACAAAGTTCCAATTTTTTTTCTCTAGTTCTTTTTCCATTAGGACCAAAAGGAAAAGTTCTGGTTTCATTTTTATCTCCATTTTCAAAATTTTCTGTATTAAAATGTGAATCATACTCCAATTTTTTTTTTGCTTTGTCATATGTCCATCATAGATGGTAAAAAGTCCCTTCTTTACTTTTGAAAATAGGAAGACAGATATTTGCTCAGCTGGTGACAACCCCAACTGATGTGCCTCAAAACTTTCCTGATTAGAGCAGACATAATTGGGGAAAGGTTGAGACATTCATCTGATTCATTAAAATTAATTAATGGACTCGTGCTAAGAGAGTTTATTCACAAATAATTCAATAAACAATTAGAGATTTTTTGGCAAGTGATACTCTTTGTAAAAGGAAGGGAAATAATTACTGAACATTTGCACTTTGTCGCGGTGAGGGCTGTGGCGTCTTCTCCTCCTCCTTCTGAACCTTTCTGGCTGACATGAAACCAAAAAGGGTCGGCGTCATTTCCTCAGTTCTTTTTAACAAAAGGGTTATTTGGCCCAACCTTAATAGATTAAGCTGGTGTTTATTTTTAAATCAATTCTCATTGATCCAAAAGACATGGCATTTTAATTGTGCATTTGCTCTTTCCCTTCTCCTCTCTCTTCCTCCCCCAGATAGAAGTCATGGTTCCTCATGCTTACCATAGCACAGTCTAAAGGGCTGGGCTTTCAGAGCAGGGTGCATAAATCCCATTAGCAACAATTGAGGTTGGTGGTTAATGTGTAACTCCCGAGGAATGCCTTCATCTTGGTTTCTATGCTGAATGATGTAATTAGGTTTTGGTAGGTCTTTGGGAAGTAGCTCCTGAAAGTTCCCACTTAGCTTGAATCCATCATTGTAGGACGAAGGCCTAACACTTATAGACTGTCAACTACCCAGTGGTGGGTTCCTACCGGTGCAGTCCACTCTATAGTACCAGTAGCGGCCCGCTGGTGACATCACAGTACCGGTGGGGTCGGTTGCCGGTGCCTGGGCGCTGCCATTAAAAAAAATTTTTTTAAAATTTTTTTTAAAAAAATTCTTCTGCGCATGCCCAGAAGCCGAGCTTTCGGCACTGCGCATGCACTGCCTTCCTACCCCACAGTGAGTCCAAGCAGGGGAGGATGGCTGAGGGAGCACGTGAGAAGCTGAAAGAACGGGCGGCAGGAGCTATCTCCATTCCCCTCCCTTCACCAGTCCAAGAAGCCACGAACACGCAGTGATGAGCCCAGGCATTTTCGCACGTTCGAGGCTTCTCGAACTGCTGAGGGGAGGGGGAATGGGTGGCAGGACCTATCTCAGTTCCCCTCCCTTCAGCAGTCCGAGAAGCCATGCCCACCCGGTCACATGGCTGGCAAGCCACACCCACAAAATAAGCCACACCCACAGGGTGGTAGTAAAAAAATTAGGAACCCGCCCCTGCAACTACCACATTCACACTGAAGTTTTTTGCTTTCCAGTCTAGGCTTAAGAGAATCACCCAGCCAACCTCCATCTCTAAGGAGACTCTCCCAACTCCGTTTCCCCAGATCTGTATTCCATAATGCAGGGGTGTCCAATCTTGGCAACTTTAAAACTTGTGGACTTCAACTTCCAGAATTTCCCAGCCAGCCATGCTACCTGGAGAATTCTGGAAGTTGAAGTTCACAAGTCTTCAAGTTGCCAAGATTGGACACCCCTGCCATAATGGCTCAATTATAAATTCGAACAGAGAAAGGTATAATGTGAATTATAGACCGATTTGGGCTATTTTATCCCCACTTTTTTCCCCTGCGGAGCAAATGCTGGCTAAGTACAGATCCAAGAAACAAGCCATGGAAGAAGGAAGGGAGATGCATTGAAATGAGAAGGTTGTCTGGCTTTGCATAGGATTTCTTGGACAAGCAGGAGAATACAGCCAGATAAATCCCTTTCTCAGCTTCTTAGAACTGAAAAGTCTGCAGGCTAAAAACATCCCTGGCAAAGGGTGATATGTTTTAGCTTGTGAAAATTGACACAAAACCCTTGTTATTTTTCCTCTTTCCTCCTTGTCTCACTTATTCTTTCCAGACAGATGATCAAATATGCTATTTTCAAACTTGAATTTAAGTTTTACGTTGCTTCAATGACATCTGGTTTAATTTTTATGTTTCTGGGTGTTTTTTTTTAAATTATTATATTGGCAGACAGAGTGATACTTATTTCAAAATGATGCATAAAAGCACATTTTAGCAGAATTTAGCTCTTAACATAATTCTTGGGAGTTCAGCTCAGCCAATGTTTTGTACAGCAAGCTCTTGCTGATTTTAAATGGAATTTAAGCATATTTCTCAAACGGAAATCAGCAGAAATTAAAGGTGCTCCGCTTTGGGCTAGGTTGTGTCAGGTGGGTTTTTAAAAAGCTACTTATCTCCCGGTCTGGACATGTTTATGTAATCTAAGCCTCTGTAATCAAAACAGATAAGTGATTTGTCTGTGGCAAAAAGGAGACATTTTAAAATATTAAACTGTTATTAGAAAAAAAAGGGACAGAAACGCATGTATGATTTCTTTCAATGGGTAAATGAGATGTAAACGCCAGGTGTAAAATAAGATAAAAATATTACCAAAAATGCATCTAAGATTTGGTTATTATCTCTTAACAGTTCCAAACTTTTCCGTTTATACAACAAAGGCTTTCTTTTACAGTTGTCCATGCCCTTTGCTTTTAAGAAATGAATAAAAGCAGATTAAAGGCAAGGAAGATGAAATTGTCAGTAGCTGAGAGAAATACATATGCATACAAACAAGACATCTGCTCTGCCAAATATAAATTCAACAATAGGATTGTCTTCAATAAACCATTTTACATCAAAATGATGGTAAAACAATTATAGAATTAAAACATAATTCTATACTCTTTTATTTGAGAGTATGATCTATAGCAGGGGTCTCCAACCTTGGCAACTTTAAGACCTGTGGACTTCAGCTCCTAGAATTCCCCAACCAACCATGCTGGGGAATTCTGGGAGTTGAAGTCCCCAGGTCTTCAAGTTGCCAAATTGGGCACAACTGGTCTACAGAATCCAAGGAGTCTTCTCCATATGTATATATAGCACTGTAAGACAATTCAGAAGAATAATTTTGGAGCTTTCTAGCATTTGTTTAAAAAAAAACCTCATTTTTTTCAGGCTTTTCCATTGCTGAAAAAAAAAGAAGGCAACACTCTCAGGAATCCAATTATTTATTTATTTATTTATTTATTTATTTATTTATTTATTTATTTATTTATTTATTTATTTATTTATTTATTTATTTATTTATTTATTTATTTATTTATTTTATTTTATTTTATTTTATTTTGGAGTTCTTCTATGCCGCCCTACTCCCTAAGGACTCAGGGTGGCGTACAGCATTTTAAAAAACACCAGAGGGGGAAAAAAACAATTAAAAACAATTTTTAAAAAGTTAAAAAGAAAAACACACAACACCATACATACATGGGGGAGACCTCAGATGTAAAATTGTCTCAGAACCCTGCCTGCAGGAAGAGCCATGTCTTAATGGCTTTTCGGAAGGCCAGCAAGGTGGGGATGATTCGGATCTCTGGGGGAAGTTGGTTCCAGAGAGCAGGGGCCACTACAGAGAAGGCCCTCCCCCTAGGCCCTGCCAGTCGGCATTGTTTGGCTGACAGGACCTGGAGGAGACCCACTCTGTGGGACCTGACCAGTCGAAGGGAAGTATGGGGTAGAAAGCAGTCCCGGAGGTAACCTGGTCCTAAGCCATGTAGGGCTTTAAAGATGATGATCAACACCTTGAATTGTACCCAATTAAATGGGCAACCAACGCAACTGGCGGAGTATAGGTGTTACGTGGGTGTATCTTGAAACACCCACCACAGCATGCGCAGCCGCATTTTGCACCAGTTGAAGTCTCCGAATACTCTTCAAGGGTAGCCCCATGCAGAGCGCAATAAAATACTGATCTCTCTCTCTCTCTCTCTCTCTCTCTCTCTCTCTCTCTCTCTCTCTCTCTCTCTCTCTCTCTCTCTCTCTCAGGAAGCATGAAAAACAATGGGCTACTTTAATGAATAACAGAGAGATGCTCTTCTAGTTCTTGCATGAGATTGGAGCACATTTCTCTGAATCATTTCGGAACCATGCCCAGCCCTCTAGGAATGCTATTACTGAGCAGGGCTTCAATTGCTTTCTTCATTTCTTCATGCATTCCTATATCACATTTTAATCGACAAGGGGCCCAATGGTGGTTTGCACTAAAATATAATCGGTTTCATGAAAATACCATTCAAACTAACAGTAAAACAGATAAGCCGAATAATAAATCAGCTTCTATCTCATCTAGTGCTTCCAGATATGTTGGATTTATTCTGGGATTTGTCCAAAAATCTGGAAATTGGAAAGGTTTGCCATTACCAAGTAAAATTTAAACACTTTGACAATCTGGCCAAACAACAAAACCCAGCTTTCTGAAAGGCATTAAAGAAAGAATCTAACCTTTAGAAAGAAGTTCTAAATTTAGGGCTTTGCCACTGAAAAACATGTGTCCTGCATCTCTGCCAGATATACTTACATTGGGTGAAATGCAAAGCAGAGCCTCAAAAAAAATGTCCTCAGTCATAAAACAGGTTCATTCAAGAGGCAGGAGAGCCCTTAAATATCCAAAGCACATTTTCAGATTCTGTATAAAAAATCATGCCAAAAGAATGAACTACCAAAAAAATGCTAAATCATTGTAAAAGCGTTCTTCATCAAGTAATGCAATTTATTCCTTTGAACCAACATCAATATGCTCCAATAGTTTATGCATTTTTCATGGCCAGAAAGCTACGTTCATGTTCTGTTGGAGGCTGACTTCCTGTTTAGATGAATATATCTTCTAAATAGGCTCTGGTTATTTAAATGGTTAAACAGCAGCATTGTAATCCTTAACTGAAGAAGCAATGATAAAATAATAATGTTGAATTCCTGCCTGCCTGCTACATAGCACTGCTTCCAGATTATTTATTTATTTATTTATTTTTGTCAAGTACGTGTTGGTAATATACATAGATATAACATTGTTTATATACATAAGATGAGTACTGATAAGAGGGAACATTAGGATAGGGACGGTAGGCACGCTGGTTCACTTATGCACGCCCCTTACTGACCTCTTAGGAATCAGGTGAGGTCAACAGTGGACAGTTTAAGGGTAAAGTTTTGGGGGTTTGGTGACGAAACCACAATGTCAGGTAGTGAGCTCCAGGCATTTACCACTCTGTTGCTAAAGTCATATTTTCTAAGATCTTCTGATTTAGGCCAAATGATAGCAGACTGCATTTAATGCTAAGAATACAGAACACTCATGAACAGTTCCCAAAAGACTGCCAATCATGAACATGTAATTGCCTAGAGGACATTTTGTAGGCAGCCCATACACTTTAAACTACCTAAGTGAAAAAAAAATGCAGTTCAATGAATCTAGATCAAAATATGTAAAAATGCAAAATACGGTATATCGAGGTGTTCCAGTGCTCTGACTCAAGGCACAAATTATAAAGCTCAAATTACAGTGATACCTTGGTACACAACTGCTTTGAAACTCTTCGGATTTGGTACTCAATGCATTTTGACGTGGACCTTTTGTCCCGGTACTCATCCTTTGTTTGGTATTCAACGCACAAGGTAGAATTTGTCAGTGTTGGCTATTTTGTGACTCACTACATTATTCCTTATGGGAAAAATTTGTTTGGTACTCATCATGCCTCCTGGAACCAATTAACGTTGAGTACTGAGATACCACTTTATCATATTTTCAACACCTTATGCTAAGACTTACCTCTCTGAAAATCTCTGTATTTCTGGGAAAGGTGGGGGAGGGGAAAAAAGGAAGGCAACCAGAAGCAAGGTGGATAAACTCATTTACAGTAACAGTGGGTACACCATTGGAAAATTTGAATAACCAGGTGGAGGATAGATTTTTCTGGAGAAAATATAACAATATGAGACTTGATACTGACTTATGTTAGTGAACCAGTCTCATATTATATGAGATCTAGCTAGGCAGTCTTTTAATGGCTATGGATTGCATTGGGTTTGTTTTCCGTCAAAAAACTGCACCCAAGTGATGGGAGAGGCCACACAAATATATCCCATTGCCTACCCATGATTCTCAAGCTGTGCATTGCCTGCCTCTGCTGTAGTGGCAAATCACTACATCTAAACATATTAGGGTGCATTATTATTATTTTTTAAAGAAAACAATAACATAACAATTTGGTCCTGGCACTTTGGTTTGTTAGATAGTGGGCAAGGATCACTGGAGACATACTTCAGAACAGCTCTTTTATTCAGCTCACTCAAGCAACCAGCAAAACTCGGTCTGACAACTAGCTCTTTTATAGAGGACTGTCAGACACAACAACCAATAGCGTTTGAGCATTCAAACGCTGGACCTGGGTGAAAACATACAGTTCAGTTAGAGTTCAGCTAGAACATAACAAATCAGAGTTCAGTCAGAGTTCAGCTAGACATAACAAGCTAGAGTTCAGTTAGAGGTCAGTCAGAATACAACACGTTGATATAAAAGCTCACGAACAATCTGCTGGGATAAATGTGAAGACTCGTGATGTCACAATGCCATTCTCCACTGCCACATTTATTCAGTGAAAGTTTGGTTAGAATGGAAGGAGAGAAGAAGCAATTTTGAAAGCCTTACCTTGGAAAGCAATATCTCAATGTTCAATTCTGAAAGCAACTAATTAATGATCCATGTGGCATAAATTTGGAAAGAAGTGTCCTTCAAGTAAATGAGCTCTCAAATTTGATTTGTGAAGTTGAAAAGCATGTTTATTCATCTCCATTGACTTATTTCTCTTGATGAAATCCTTCCTCCCAATAGACAAATTACTTCCATTAAAAATCAGCATTGTTATCATATGCACTGTAGTCTCAGACTAAACCCAGACATTATTGCCATCCAAGACACCAAGGTTAATTTTTCTAAGGGTTCATATATAGAGAGTTAAAAAAGGAGTATGCTTGAAAAGAGTGTTCAAGAGTATTAATTCATCTCCTGTTAGGGATGTCAAAGACAGAGAGTCCCCTTTCCTTGCTTTACTCTATTCAAATTTATCTTAAGAAAGCTTTGGCTAACTTTAAGCCAATTTATTTAATGTTCCTGAAAAGTGAGAGGCTTATTGAGATGACTTTGAGTGGTATACTGCTCCAATAGATCAGGAAATTGGGATTGTTAGGTTTGATATGGCAAAGACACCCTTAAGGCAATATCATTCAGAGGATTGGCTTTTTCATTTAGATTCTATCTTCCTCTTCTTGGTTCATGAATAGGAAGCAAAGGACTTATTATTTGAAGATCAATTGAACGTATGCTGTTCCACGTGCTTCTTTATTTTGGTCAACAATAAAGTTGGTGGATATAAAAGTAATTGTACACATTCGGGTAAGGCAAGCAGCCCAAGAATATCTGAGAAAGTTTGGTAATGTTTCTTAATTCATAAATTTGTTAACATAACTTGCTACTTCAGATGATTGGCTTTGAGAATGGCTAAGAGAAATTATTATGACAATAATCCAAACTAAATCTATATCTTTTTTTTCTTAAAAAGGGGAGCATTGGGAGGTCTGTAAGGGGCGTGCATAAGCACACCAGCATGCCTATCGTCCTTGTCCTACTGTCCTATTGTCCTCATTTATCTGTATTTACTTTGTTTATGACAAAAAACAAAGACAAATACTTATTAGTCCAAAGCATTGATCTCATTTGTGACTGATTAACATGGGGGTTATTAGATGTATACTTTTTTACAGCCTATCTACTGACTTGGGAATGAGTTTGATGATACTTGTGTGTAGCTTCCCTTACTTGTGTTTTCCTAATCGCATCTGTAAATCTTTTTCTGAGTTTTTTGCCTCTTTTCCCTTTAACTGGTGTTACAATAGAAGGAACAGATTCATCTGAACCGAGGAGGAAAATAGAGGGGGGGGGAATCTGCCTCTGCCTACCAGCATCCATTGGTATTCATCTGGCTAGCGTCCTGTCAGTGTGTGAGAGAAATGAGGGGTGTTTGGAAATTCAAACAGTATTTGCTGTGTGAGCAAGAAGGAGACAGTAAGGAGCCTGGCCGTGGCTTAGCTCAACTGTTCTGTAG